>NC_061159.1:30142682-30387682 GCF_022113875.1 Hydra vulgaris | reverse complement strand
AAATAAGTATTGTGAATGTTTGTCTCCTCTTAAAAACAATACATACACCATTTACCAATGTGTTAAAAAATATACATGTTTACATGTTGTAACAACTACTTTGTCAGAAAACACAATTCAAGTCTCCACTTTTCAGTTGTATGTTGTATCAGATTCGGTTATTGATGCAGAGATCAGATGGGCACCTTAAAATGTTTTGTCAACATTTTCTTTTCGAACCAGTGATAGACTTTCGATTTTGTTTAAATCAACGTTTCCTGAGTGCTCATATTATATAAATTTTGCATTAGCTCCTCATTTTCAATCAGTTCTTATTAGAGAGCCTTCTACTCTAATTTACAAAACTATCGTGCTAAAAATGACATTAACAAACTAATTTCAACTGGATCTTGTGGTCTTTATTTGATTCATCTATCATTCAAAACTGGAAAAAACAGAACAGACTGGGGTATTGAGGAGATTTTAAAAGCTCTTTTTAAACCTTTCCATGATTCTCCTGCTAGACAGGAAGACTTTACTGTTGTGACTGAAAGTAATTAATTTTCTCTTTCTTTTTGTGGTACTCGATGGGTTGATGATGAAAAGGTGGCTTTAAGAGCTGTTAGTAATTGGGAGATGTAGGTTTGTAAAATATGTAGGTTTTGGGAATCTCTACCAAAGAGTAAGTTGCAATTGTGCAAGAGCTACCAAATTATTTTATCTGCTACTAATGATCCTCTAATTTTAGCAAAATTTTATTTCTTTGCTCATATAGCTCATATTATGCTCATCTTTTTAAACCATATAACAATATGCTAAACCTATGATACCATTTTTATATGACAACCTTTATTGATTATTAAAAGACATAATGTCAATGTTTATTATAGCTGATATTTTAGATCAATTCAAAACTGCAAATAGCCTCTGCAAATTGGATTTTGCAAAAGAAAAAAACTATTTAAAAAAGCCAGATATTGGATGTGGTGCCAGCACTGTTATAAAGAATAAAAAAACAAATGATAAAATCACTCCAAAAGATATTTATGCTTTCAATTACAGTTGCATATGTTTTCTACAGTCGTTGACATGTATGTTGGTGGAAAAATCGCCTTTAAAATATGTCATTGTGCAAAATGTAAAATGTTTTGACCCAGAAATAATGTGCAATTAAAAAAATGGGTTTCCCCAAAAGGTGGGGATGAGGTAAATACCGAATTCAAGAGATATTTAAAAAAGATTGTCTCTAAATACAAGGAACTTTTTGTGAATTTCAACAAAATAGATGATAGATTGGATGAGTTCTTTTTTTTAAAAGTTGATGGTTTAGATGATTATCCGGCACTGTCCAAATTAATCAAAAGGGTTTTGACTCTTTTTCATGATCTAGCAGCGGTTGAAAGAGGGTTTAACATAAACAAGATTATGTTACAACCTAATTTAATGAGTAAATTATTAATAAGCGAGAAAATTGTGTATGACCATATGAAAGCTCTTGATTTAAACCCGGAATCTATAGTTATCTCTAAGGAACTGAAAGAATCTGTCAAAAAATCACGGAGTCAACAAAAGATTGAAATAGTTGCTTGAAAAGAAACTGAGCTTACACATGCTCAAAAGTGAAAAAGTAACTTACTTGCTATAGACATAAAAGACTTACAATCTAAAAAGGTTATTCTGGAAAAAATAAAAATAAAAACATTAAAAAGGGATTCAGGAGCAATTCTTGTGAAAGCTGCAAATGATGCTGAAAAAGCTCATACTTATGCTATTGAAGCAAAAATTATTCTTTAAGAGAGGAAAGAGAAGAAAGATGAGATTAAAAAATTAGATGAATCAATTGATTTATTATTTAAGAAAAGTAAAGAACTTTGTAATTTAAAATATTAGTTTATTATTATTTATATACAGTAAAATCAAAATTTATATAGGTATTTAAAAGATATTTAAAAGTATATTATATAAGTTATTATTTATTTTTGAAAAGATTTTGAATATTTAAGTGGCAATACTTTCAGTATTTTTAACAAAAAATAAAATTTTTGTTTAAACCTTTATCATTCTTTCAGTATTATTTTTTCTGAACCATTTGGTGTATGTCTATTTTTCATCTTTTAAATATATGTTGATTTTAGCTTTATATTTTACTTTTACATTACTTGTGTAATTCACTTTATTTTGTTCTGAATGCTATTTATAGAGTCAATAAAAACAGCATTTTTATATTTTACTTTGATTAAATTTTAAATGTACTTTAATAACAATAGTAACAATGACAACATACTAAGAATACTTTGATAAATGTAATAATGATGCTTTATTTTGAACTGTACATGATTTTTCCATGTATTATTTCCAAATCCTTTTTAAGTCTGGAAAAGCTCATAATAACTGAAATCAATATCTGGAAAAAGAGGTCGACAATTAGGGAAAAGAGTTCCACAATCAAGGAAAAATTAGGGAAAAGTCAAGGAAATCCACCTTAAGATTTCGGCAGACACCCTGCTTAGATGTGTAGTTACTTTTCATTTATCTAGAATCTTGTACTTCAATGTTACTTCAATATATTGCTCTGAACCCCAGCTCCAAAATATAAAATTTTAAAAGTTTATATGAGTTTTTATAATACTTTATATAGTTTAAATATTTTTGTTTGTATTATTTTATAATTATATTATTTTATAATTATATTTTATAAATATATTCTTGTGAGAAATAGCTACATCATTTAAACTAAAGTTTTATTTTTTTGGTAAAATATTCTGGTAAAAATATGATAATATGGTAATACATTTTTAGGATACAAATAGTTTGTTAAATGGAGTTATTAATTCAAACATTTAATTTTTTTCTGCCTAAAAATTTTAAAATCACTATTTATTGACTTTGTTTTTTATAATTTTTGAAAAATATTTTAGCTTTTAAATTCTTTTTTTTTTGAATTCATAACGACTTATTATACAATACTTTTAATTATGCAATGTAACAGCATTTACAGGGTTTTCCACCTAATTTTGACATTGTTTGATTCAGTTTTGACATTGTATCAGTACATTTTGACAATGTTGCATTTAACTTTAACCGTATTCCATTTTATTTCAATTGTGTTGCATTCAATTTTATCGGCGCTAAGAATACTTTAACTAAAATAAAATAAAACAGTTAAATTTTTTTCTAAATTCATTAAGATAATATAAATATTTAGGTTTTTATGCAAAATAAGATTTAAAAAAAAGTTATCAAGTTAAAATTATTGTAATAGCAAGTAATTACCTTGATTTTCAAATTATTTTATAAATCACTTCATCCAGGAGATAATAAACAAAGTGTACCACTTGCTCTTGCAATATTTGATCCTTCAACTTTTGCATCTGTTGAAAGTTATTTTCCAGATAGGACTGATGCCTCAAGCTTTTTAAAGTTGATAAATATATGGTGGACAATAAGTAACAGAAAGCAAATATATAACAACAATTTTTGTATTGGAAATGCAGCTGTTATGGGTGACACGAAACCTTTATTTTTGAGGAAACTAGCCATATGGATTGAGAATTGGCAATTATCTCAAATTTCAAACTCTCAAAAGTTTATATTAAGTAAACAAACATCAGAAGCGTGAAGGACCACTTTAAGATGCCCAGCTTCACTTATTGATGATTTAGTTCAAGAAGGGTATCATTATTTTTTAGTATCAAGCTTGCAAACTGATCCATTAGAACTATGATTTTCAAAGTATCGTCAAATGAGTGGTGGCAGATTTTTAATTGGTTTGCGTGAGCTTGAGACATCTGAGTGCATATTAGCTTTGAAAACTTTACTTAAAGAGTCAGTCAATATCTGGAGGAGGAAGATGTTAGAAAAGAGAGTTGTAATATATCTTGAATTATTTAATGATAAATTGCTAGAAATTTTACCAGATATTGAAGAACGCAGTTTAGATTCAGAGAGCTTTGAAGTTGCTACAGTTATTTCTGGTTATGTTGTTAAAAAGTTTAATAAAAAGATCAAATGTAAACTCTTCCTTTATTGTTAGGTTTTTGTTTATCATTTTATATATCTTGTTAACATTATTGAGATTTTATTATGAGAAATATATATGTGTGTATATATATGTATATATATATATATATGTATATATATATAAATATATATATATATATATATATATATATATATATATATATATATATATATATATATATATATATATATATATATATATATATATATATATATATATATATATATATATATATATATATATATATATATATATGTATATATATATATATACATATATATATATATATGTATACAATATGAGGTTTATCTTTAAATTAATAAAGTCATTACAAATATAAATATTTTATTATTAATAAAATTATTACAATTTTATATTGATGAACAAAGTACAATATAATATTCTCTTATTCTTAAGTTTTTAGAAACATTAATATCAGGAAAATGCCTAATTTTTGAGACTTAAGTTATATTTGTCCAACAAATTTTATATTATATACACACTTCTGTAAACAAAAATCCGTATAAAGATTTTAATTTTAATTGCGGTAAGTGTGGCCAATCATGCTATGCAATATATTTATGTTTTGAAAAGTTACCCTTCTAATTTTTCGCTGCGAAAAGCAAGATATCCGGCCGTGTAATTATAGTAGGCCATGAATGTTCATATTTCTTTCTACATAAATAGCTATTTCATCAATATTGTCTTCAGAATTTCTTTCTGGAATATTGTAAACTTATTTGAATATTGTTTTAAAGTATAATTAAAGCTATGAATACATCTTGAACACAGTACAATATGTACAATACTATGAATACATCTTGTTATAGTAGAACTGAAAATGGCTAGAACTGTCTATTGATATATATATATAGTACTATTGATATATATATATAGTAGACTAGAACTGAAATGATTTTTTTTTTCAAGTCTTTGTTTGATTTCATTAGTTAGTTATTCCACAATCATCATAAATTCAATTTTAATTAGTATCTTGGATTTGTCAGTTTCATTTTTTTTTCATTTTTGTTTCTAGAACCGCTTTTTAATTGCTGTACTATCTGTAAATATATTTTTCAATAGTTAAAAAGTATAAAAATGATTTAGTTTAAGTTCAAAAAATTTTGTAATTTATGATGCTCAGTTTCCAATTAAATAAAATTTAATTATCCTAAATTTTCATTGTTGATTGTTTGATTTGGTATTACTGTTTATTAATATTGGAAAAGGTATTTAATTTTTTATTATGAACACCGATTATATTGTTGCAATAAAGGGACCAGGGGTGTGGAGTTGTAAAAAAAAAGTGATGACTTCGACTCCAAATCCAGTTGTTGAAATTTTTTAAGTACAACTCCCACTCCTACTCCAACTCCAAAGAATTTTTTTTTAATATTTTTAAAAGAATTTTTTGAATTCTCTTAAAAATATTGTGGGATAAGTTGAAATTTTTTTTTTGACAAATTTATGAAACATTTTTTGAGGTTAAGTATGAGCATAAGGTTAATTGGATGTTTTGTACATGCACGTGCAATACCAAGAAATTTTACTATCGGAGTCGGAGTTGCGATATTTTTTAGCGACTCCTACTCCACTAAAATTGTCGCAACTCCACAACTCCGACTCCACATCCCTGAAAGGGACAAATATTTTGTAAAATAAGAATATTTTTATTTTCTATATAAAAATTATGGTATTAATTTAAAGTTTGATGACAATTCATTATCATTGGAATATTAAAAATGTGGATAGTGTCTGTGACAATTAAAAATAATTAATCTGGTTAATAAAAATAATTAACATGGTAATTAAAATAATTATTATGGTAACTTGAAGTAATTAATAACCACATGATTTATTTTACATATATTTTATGTATATCCAAAAAAAATTTTTTAAAACAATATTCTTAATTTCAGTATCCACTTTAAATATTTTAGATTTAAAAAATAGCTTCATTAATTATTTTTTGCCTATTTAATAAAAATTTTCATTAGAAATATAAACATTTTTATTCAAAATAAATAGTTTTTAACTTGCCAAAATAATGCAACAGTGTCAACATTAAATGCAACAGTGTCAAAATGTACTGATACAAAGTCAAAATTAAATAATACAATGTCAAAATGAGGTGGGAAATTCTGTAAGTTAAGTTACATAATGATAAAAACCACTTAATCAAGTTTAATGCTGATAGAAACCATTATGTTTTATTGCTGATAGAAACCAGTACTTTTTATTGCTGATAGAAATCAGTTGTTTTTATTATGCAATGTTACATTTAAGTTTAAATTTAACATTTAAATTTAATTAATAAATTATTTATTTTTCACTAAATTAGTAATTTAACTTACTAATTTAAATTACTTGAAAAATGTCAAACACATGAAAAATGATTTTTTAATACTATTTTTTTAGTTATTTTTATTTATTTCTTAACATGTTTTGTTATGAAAAAAGTCATTTATATATTCAAACATTATACAATTAAGTTTTGAATTTTATATCATATTTTGATTATATATTGTACATGAATTATTAAAATAAAAAAAATATTAAAACCTGTACTATTCCTAATGTGTCTGCAAAAATTATCAATATTTTGAAATCTAATAACTAAACTTCAAGAAAGTACTTGGTTTCTATTTCAAATAAATTAAATTGGGTAAAACAAACGCTTTATATAAATTCTAAATAAAATAATTGCGGGTCTGAGTGTTTTCCAGAGCTTTTAAATAGAACAACCACAGATTTTCCAAGAGGCAGGAAAACAAGATTAAGTTATACATTTAATAAATAGTTAAAAGAGAGTTCTAAAGAACACTTTTGTAAGACTATGAAAAGAATATTGTCTTTACCATGAGCAGGAGATGAGTTTAAGATATAAATGAAAGCCAGACTGATTTGGATGTCTAATAATGGATTAACCTGATCAACTCATTTCACTATCATGGAGGCACAAGCAAAATCCCATGAAAAAAGTCAAGAAGATCCAGCATTCATCACCTAGGCAGGAAAGAATGTAACACACCTTTACAGTTTTGATCAACAGAATTTTTACACTTACAGCTAATGTCTTCATCTAGAATGCCATCTACAAGATAGTAGCTGAATGCAGTTAACATCTTCCCCATATAGTTATTTAAATTGAGACACTATTTTTAGCTTTTACTCAATCAAGAGCCCCAAGACAGTGGTGGATAAAGTCAGAGTTTACTTCTCTTAGCCTTTGCCTACAAAAGCAAATCTTACAAAGCAGCAGGACATGTAGCAGGTTGTACTGGGTTATATGTTACCAGGGGCAGTGTGGTTATAATGATCCTGAACCTGAACTGACCTGATTATTACTAATCCTGAGTATTACTAACAAGCTGTCATCATGGTATAGCCCTATAAAGAGGTGCATAAAGTGTGAATAAAAAAAAAAATTAATAACAAAAATGAACTAAAAACATATTAACTTTAATTACTAAACAAATCCAAAAGAAAAATATAAACTGTAAATATAAAATACAAAAATACAAATATAAACTGTACCTTCTGCTTTACAAATGGTAGTAAAATTATTTTTTTATTACTTGCCTTTAGTAATAAATAAAACTTGTTTTGTTCTTTTAATAGGAACTATCTGATATATTAGAAAGTTATCAAGCAAAACATTCTATATTAACTATTCAACTAAAAAAATTAAGCGATGATTTACGAAGAGCTAACAGAGATTTTATAAAAATTGTAGAAGAAGATAATAGTTTAGATGTTAAAATTGGTAAGTCATTAGCATTCAAAATGAAAAAAAAAAAATTTTGAGATTTAAAAACTGAACAATGTTATGTAATATTAAATTTATGAATATTTCTGGTAATTTTGTGCTAATTTTGGGTGAGTTAAGCTTGCATAATTTTATATGATATTTTAGGTGAATTAACCTTGCATAATGAAAGTTCTGAACTTGAACTTAAAAAATTAATAAAGTGCAAAGAAGAACTTATGGTGGAAAAAAATATTTTAAAATTAGACATAAAGCGACTTCGGGAACAATTGCACAACAAAACTAATGAGGTTTTAACCCTTGAAGATTTTCGATTGATGTTAGATGCATCCATGAAAGAGCGTTGTCAAGATATCTACACTAGTAATGATATTCTTAAAGCACAAATTAAGTTTGAAGAAGAAGACAGAAAGAAAATAAGGTACATAATTTAAATATAAGATAGTTTACTGAGAAAAAATTAGAGAGGAAAAAAAGTATTTTGTAAATATAAATTTTTTTATATAAATTTTTTTTTTAAAGTGGAAATTTTCTTTAGTTGTGAGTTACACGAGTGCATTTCAAAAATTGAAATATTGAGAAAAAGATACGAAATTTTAACAGTATCAATTATTCCACCAGATGGTGAGGAGAATTCTCAAGCTTATTATGTCATCAAAGCTGCTCAAGAGAAAGAAGAATTACAAAAGACTGGTGATGAGTTGGATGCAAAAGTAAGAAAAGCTGAAAAAGAAATAAGGTTTTTGAATATTTAAATATTTTATATTAAATAAATAATATTTTTAATCAAGTTTTAAATAACTTTTTAATAGTTAGAAGTTTGAAAAGTTATATACAATATTTTTATAAATAACATTTATTATTTCTTATTTTTTTAAGCTTCTTAATTTAATGAACTTTCTTAACTAGCGTCCTTTGCAAAAAAATTTAATTATTTATTTACATTATTTACATTAGATTCATTTTTAATTTTAATAATAAATTCTGTAAGAGATTTGTATGTTTATTTATGTAATTTTTTTTTTTTTTTTTTTTATTTAGCTCAATGCTCTTGTGTACCTAAAAATAAAAAATAAATTATAGTTTAAATGTTTTGTTTATAACTTAAATCTAAAAATTAGTTTTTAATTCAAATGTTAAAATTTAATTATTTTCATTTTTTTTAAAAAGATGGATCTAATAAACAATTAAATATAAGTGTTCCCCTAAACTTATATTTGGAAAAAAGTTGAATTGGAAAAGAGAAGCATAATTTACTTTCTTTTTTTCATTCACTTTTTTTTTTTTAATTAAAAAAAGGAAAAAATGATTTCATTGAATTCATTTGGAGAAAAACACAATCAAAAAAATATATATCTACATATCTACATGTATTTAAGTTTAAATTATTTATTGAAAACTTTAGAATTAAAAAAATCTGGTGTAAGATAAAATGTATTTTTAATGGTAACCAAGCATTACAGGATAATCTAACATTTTCAGGATGATAGAAATTTATGGAAAAATCATTCAAAATGGAAATTTAAAATAAATGAAAAAATCTTAAAAAATTAATCGTTACAGCAAGCTATTATAATTAATGACTTCAAAAAAACAAGTTTATTAAGAAATTAAGTTTTATTTGTTTATTACTTCATGTTTTATATTTTACAGTGCTGTATTATTTACCATTCTATGAAGGTAAAATAAAAGGTTTATTGTTGTAATTTTTCATAATTGTACATGTACACCCCAGATAACACACTAGCTTTGGCTTAACATTTGCATGATGTCCTCATTAAATCAGCTACTGATTAATAATTTTGATGTATTTTTGATAGTCTTTTACTTATTGGCAGGATGTTAATAAAAATATAAAAGTGACATGCAAAGTCTGCAATATATATATATATATATATATATATATATATATATATATATATATATATATATATATATATATATATATATATATATATATATATATATATATATGCGCGCAATTTCAAGTCTTTATATGACCACGCAAATAATATTTTGTTTTGAAAATTTAACAATGGCTTTTAACAACTTTGACATGTTTATCTTTATTAATGTTTTTATGTGAGCAAAATACTTTTAAATAAAGTAGCTAATAATTTTAATTAAAGTATCATTGAAAGTTGTATAAATTTTTATTCATATTGTTTTTTATTATTATTTAATTTTTAGTATTTTTATTATTTATTTTTTAGTAGTTTAATTTAAAGTATATAAGATTTATTTATAAGTAAAATAAAAAAAAAAAGTAATAAAAAAAAGTTTAAATTTATAAGCGATGACTTTAAACAGCGATGGTAATAATAAACTTTACATAAAAATCATTAATGTTAATTCACTCGAAAAGTTGGAGGATTTTGTTAAGAAGAAACAAAAAGACTAACTTCTTTGAAAGCCTTTTGAATTAAATAACTTTGATTTTTACTTATGTATTTATATTATTGAAACACATTTAAATAAAGTAAGAAATCACTGCTTGTGGTTTTTTATAAAAATAATAATGAATAATCTATAAATTTTCTATATTTATATAAGTAGGTATTTTTTATTATAAATGTCTTTAAATATAAAATTATATCAATTTTTTAAATTTAATTAATTTTTCTTTTATTTATGTTACTGCGAAGAATTGTTAAGAACCTTTTTTTAAACATTTATTAAACAATTTTAAGTGCATTTATAAAACAATTGTTAGATGTAAGTTGTTACTTTTGTTACTTTGTAAAGAGTTTTGCATAATATTATAAAAACATTAGTAAAGATTAATGATTCAAAGTTATTTATTCTAAAGGTAGTTTAGATAATTTTATCGTTATAGTTTATTATTTATTTTAGTTAAGTTTTCATTTTTATTTTTTTTATTTTAGTTATAGTTATTTTTTTTTACAAAGGTTTATTTGCTTTTTTTACGATAAGTTTTTTTTTAAGTTTCTTCATAGTTAAGATAATTTTTTCAGCGCGTTTTCAAAATGCATACAAATTTTCTAAACATATCCTTGCAGTCAGAAAGTCACATGATTGTGCGAAATTAAAATGGTATGAATAGTTACCATCTTGGATGGGGGAAAACTAAGTTGGAAATCTAATGTTAACTTTAAAGTTTTAAAAAAGATATGTCAATTTATGAATGTTTTGAAAAATTAGATTTTAACGCCGCAGAAATATACAAAAACAAACTTATGATCCTTGGAATTAATTAATGTCCCTACAAGTTTCCTGCAGATGCTTGAAAAGATGACTAAACAGAATGGCCATCTGTTCATTACTTTGATGTATATCATTATTTAATAAAAAGTCCTAAAATATTTTCTCCTGAGGCTATGGATAACTACAAAGCATTAGATGCTTATAAGTATTTTGTCTCTGGTTGGGTGCAAAAAGTTTTACATATGACATTGAGCTCAGGTTTTGTTGTTTTTAAATCAGAAGTTAGACCATCTTACAGAATAAATGACCCAACTCACACACCATGGATTGCTGTTAACAACAAAAGATCAACCATCTTAAGTTACTGTAACTGCATGGCAGGGTGAGTTAATTTTTTTTTTTACTTTTCCCCATACAATTTTGTAGTCTTATGTAGGATTATGTAGGTTAAAGTTATACATAATAACTAATGTGTATGTGGTATGTAAGTGCTAGACAAAATAATTTAATTTGTAACCGCCCTGAGATGAACTTAAAAAAAGGAACAATATGAAAAAGATATATTTCAGGTATATATTTCTTATTTTTTTATAGACTTGATGAAACCTACTCTCATATTACAGCCGTTTTATATAAATTAGAAGCAGCAGTTCGTTTGGGTTTGACGTCGAAATCTTGCGCAGATTTCCCTTGTAAATGGAATCAAAATTTTACAAAAGATGTTAATCTTGCTACAATTTCTGAGATTATATTTCACAGTGCTGATGCAAAAAAAAATATATGATCAAACATAACAACTACATTATCAACTGTAAGAGTGAACAGTTTCTTTTTTTAGCCGTTATTTAATATCTAGTAAATGAGATGAAAATTTGTAAAATCCATAATTACTTAAATTTAATTTTGTTGACATCATCTTTTGACATTTTTTTAAATTTTTTGTATCAGCTTAAGTAAAACATTTAACTTCACATAATTTAAAATGGTTCAGTAAAATTAGCTTTTAATCTGTAAATATAACCTTAAAAAATAAAAAGTATTTTTCCTTAACAGCTAAATGAAGAACATCAGCCTTTTGTCTCTTTTCAAGTTTATGAGCCAGCCAGTTTGCCAAAAACACTAAAGTGTCTGTATCTCCCATCAAAAGTACTGCATTGAGAATTTGTAGGATTTTTTTTCTGGAATCTAGTTGTTTATGAGAGCAATTTTGCAGTGTAAAATAAAACAATTTTAATTTCAAGTTTCATATATGCTAACCTCAATAAGGAAAATTTATCAATTGAAGCAGAGAAACTTTTTAACTCGTTATCAATTACCACACAAAAACTTAAATACCTGGAGGAAGTAACTAGAAATCAGTCGTCTTCCATTTCTTGGTATAAACACAGGTGTGGTTGTATAACTGGGTCTGTTATGCATGATGTTTTGAAAGCTTATAAAACCAAGTTTTTGTAAAAGCAATACACCTTTATTATTATGGGGATGTGAAAATGAAGAATTTGCATTAGCTGAGTATGTAAATATCAGTTTTGATGACACATATATGAGTGAGTCCCTTTGCCTGAAAATTTTTATGTAAAAAAATGCAAAAACGGCTTCATGTTGGAAAGAACACATCCATATTTTAGTCAGGTACAGCATGGAATGTTCATATTGGACAAGTGTTACTGTGATTTTGTTGTCCTGACTAAAAATGATTTTTTATTTTTTTGAATTGAATGTGATTCTGATTTTGTGAATGAGATGATCTCCAAAAGTAAAAAGTTCTGGAAAAATATGATCCTACCAGAACTAATGACAAGGAAGTTGGAAATCACAGATGTTAAAACTGTTGAACACCAAAAACAAAGAGAAGTATTTTGCATTTGCAAAAAATCCAACAGTGATTGGGGTATGGTAGGTTGTGATTGTTGTGATCAATGGTTTCATCCAATCTGCCTGAAACTAAAAAAATTGTCAAAAACAAAGGTCTGGTATTGTCGGACCTGTTAACCGAAAAAATAATATTTTATGTATATATTTTTTTGTTTTGTTTCTTTTAAATGACTATATAAATATTTTTTTTATAATAGTAAGAAAACTATTTTTAAATGTAAGGCTTGAAAGTCTTTGACAAATCAACTTAATACAATCAATAATAACTTTTATTTTAGAATATGTATCTTCGAAACATTACGGCATGTTAAGTTTTTGGTGATTTAAATTAGGACAAAATAGTATTTTACCAAGTTTTAAGTATATCAAATTTTGATATACTTAAAACTTGGTAAAATACTATTTTGTCAAGTTTTAAGTAGATTTTGGTGTCTTAGTAACCATGAAGTAAAATTTAAATAAAAAAAAGTCTAAACCATGTTAAAAACATGAATAGTTGGTCATTCGATTTTATTTATGAATAGTTGGTCATTCGATTTTAACAGTTTTATGCTGTTTCACAACATTATATAAAGACTTTATCTTATTTAATTTGTGATTTTTATAGCTTATCATAATAAAATTTAAGCTTTTTTAAGTTTTTTTAGTTAGTTAAAATAGTTTTCAGTATTTGTTAAATTTTCAATTTTGAAATTGCATCAGAAAGACTGAAAATGATATATGACTTGAAATGTTACAAAATTAAAGTTTTATATGCAAGTGGCAGAAGAATTTGTTTATGAAAATTCATTAATCTTTCTTAAGTACCATCAAATAAAAAATTTATTGTACTTAAACTTATATATATTTATTTGTTCTGTTAAGGAGACCAATACCAGTTTATCGCAGGTCTTTGAGCACCCAGCTAAAAACTCCAGGTTTGAGTACCTGGCACCGGATAAATTTTTCCATGTTTGAAATTAAGGCTTATAAATTTTGGGCACTGCTAATTTGGCGCCAATTAATTGACGTTATTTTTTTTAAATTACGATTTTGTAAACATAACTTTGTAATTATTGTTTTTTATGTTTAACGTCCAGTTCCAAATGAAAGTACTGCAAGTGTTGTGACTTGCTAAAAAAAAGTACTGCATGTGCTGTGCAAGTTCCATGGTGTTAAATTCTTATGTAATATTAAAGTAATTGGTAGCATTTTTAGCCGGAATCCAATTTGGTCCACGCCAAAAACAGAATCATGACATGTCTGATTTTAGAATTAAAATTTGATTTAAATTTTTAAATATTTTGAAAGCACATTACTTATGCCCAAAGTCAATTGGTTGAGTTATTTGTATTATCTTTCTGCAATTACTGCTATCAGTATCTGACAAATAACAAAAATGTTTTTCTATTCTATGATTCTAGTTTTCTTGTATTTTTCTCAGAATGTCAGATTCAGACTCTCGCAAGTGCAAAAAGCTACAAATTAACTCATACAAAATTAGTTTCTTTTATTTTCTACAATTTTTATAATGATTCAAATGGAATTAAATATCTTTGAGAACAGTTGTTAGGCCTTTAACAATTGGTTTAGAATGTTAGGAAATAGCTTAAGGTCATTATAGTCGCAGCAAATAACTTAAGCTTAGTGGTCTTTTATATGATGTTGTATGTATTGTAAGCCCTATTTTGGACTAAACTAGTTTTGAAAATTCAAAGGCGCTCAATAATTTTTTTCAATCTTTTAAATGGCGCAACCTGACTTATTATGTATCTAGTGTCTCAATCATTTTTTGATTAAGCTCCATTAAGTTTAGGACAATACTGTAAATTGGCGGGAGATTGTTATTACTAGTTTTTAATTTAATTAATAAAAACAGTTTATGTTTTTAACTTGAAAAATATTTTTTTTCTTTTTGTATTATGTTTACATAAAATGATCAAATTCAGAAGTATTCAACGAGATTCTGGAACTTAATTGGAGACCTCAGTGGAAAATGTTTTTTCTTATATATAAAATCTTACATTGCTTTTGCATTGAGGTCTTTAAACAATATTTAATTTTCAATTATGTTCAGCTTTTCAGTTAGAGTGACACTGAACTTTTACAGTCATAAAGAATACATAAAAGTTGACCCTAAAATATTACATATATTATATTATTTACATTATTTATATATTATATTAAACTATATTCTTAAGATATTCTAGAAAAACCAAAAGTTTATATGACTTGATCAATAGAACATTGATCAAATCATATAGTACTGTTACAAAAAGTGTAATAATATTACATGCTAGCGAAACACAATACTAAGAATACAAATTCGTTAAAGCAGCACACACCAGAACAATTTTATCACAAGTTGCATGCATTGAACGATTTGCTTCATTCTTTAGGCTTTTTACTGATCTTACTGGCTTTTGATTCCTTTTAGAATTTTATAGTAATTTTTCACTAATCCTATAACTCTTTCTATATGAATCCTTATAGATGCAATTTTTCAGGTAGATTCAACTTCATCACCTGATAGCTGGCATTTGTTTTTTGCAAATGCAGGAACCAACAGTTTTGAACTGGAGTGAGCATCAAAATCATCTTTCAATGTAAAACCACAATTAGCCAAAATTTGATCTCCAGGGTAGTGGTATTTTGATAATGTAAAGTTATGATAATGTAAATTGAATGTCGGAAGCATGACCATACCAACTTTTTTTTTTTGGTACCCATGGATTTTAATAATCAGTTATTTAACTTTTCCGCCAAAACTAGAATTTTTTTGTTTTCTGGACCATCAGAAAATCACTTAATGTTATTGTATACTTGTTTAATAAAATTGATTGTGTAATAAAATTTTAATATTATAAAAATACTTTCAAATCATAAAATTTCAATGGTTTTGAATTCTTTTTGATCTCAAAAAGAATGAGGCACAATGCCAATTATCCAAACACTAATGTTGATAATTAATATTGTGCAAAAGCGGTTCAATTGTTGGGTTAAAAAGACATTTAGAGAAAATCCACAATATTATTTTAAATAAAAAATATGAAGGTGAACTGCTAAATTAAAACTGTTAAATCTACAATCAATCAATCATATATATTCTGAAAAATAATTTCATGGTTATTTACAAATAGTAATTCTATTCTGTAGTAAACACCAAAAATACAGATCTTTATATATATATATAATTAGTAATAATTATAAGAATAGTAATTATAATAATAAAAGTAATATTTATAGTAATAAACATAATAAAAGCAATAATAACACTTATAATAGTAATTATAATAACAATAATAATCAAAATAATAAGTCGCTTGTTTTTATAAACACAATTGCTAAATATACATATGAGTTAGTTACAAACAGTTGACTGGAAAAACATAACAACTAACAAGGACATAAAACAGTTATTTAAATTGAAAATAATAAAATAGGAATAGTAATAGCAAAGTTAAAAGTAAAAAAAATAATACTATGACATAAAACATAACAAAAATATGATAAAGATTAAAGATAAAATAAAGAAAAACAAAAAATATAAAAAATTAGTTTAAGTTAAATATTGTTACATGCATACACAAACATAAATCTAAAGATATATACACATACTAACCCTCATGCATAGATACACACATATTTGCACATAAATACACACGCACACTTACATACACTCACACACTATACATAGGATATATACTCATACAGTATACATAGGAGAGAGTGTATGAAAGAGCCAGTTTAAAAAGGTATGAAAAAAAGTCAATTTGGATTAATTTAAAAAAAAAAAAAATTATTTAAAAGTTACTTTATTGGGTAATATCATAAAAACAAAATAAATTGGATAACAATGCTAATGATCTGTCATACAGCTATTTTAAAAAAAAAGAGAAATCAGCTCTTTCATAACATCTTGTCAATGAAAGAGCCACTTTGTGTTACGAGTTTTTTCTATAAACTAACAAGTCTTTTAAGAGTAATAATCTGTTAACTAGACTTCTAAAAATCAGATTGTACTTTAAGTTATAGAGTTCTATGAAAATCAATGATAAAACAAATGATGAAACAGCTTTAATAATAGTTTCACTCTATTATTAAAAAAATATCCTCATATAACGTCAATGTCGCTTAAAGTAGTTAATACTTGTGAAGACATGTTTTTTTTTTTAAGATAAAAAATATTAAATGAGAATGAGAAAATAAAAGTATTAATATACTAGTTAAATATTTATAAAAAAATTAATATACACTAGTTTATAAAAAAATTAATATATACTAGTCAAAAGAACGAATTGTTTTGACTATACATCTTGACGATAAATGTTATCTATGAATCATAGTGATTATAAGGCATTTCACATATATTAACTATGCTAGTAATATATAAGTGAATACAATAATAGAAAATTGTTTTGACTAAATATTAGAAAGTTTGAAACAAAAATAAGTTTTAATCATTAAAAAAAAGTTATTTAAGCTTAATTAAAAACTTTATTAGTATTTGTATATATTTCTTAAAATTCAAATGCACCTACGTTTTACGACTTCTGGAAAAGTCATTCAAACAATTAATTTTGATAGAATATGATCAATTAAGCATTTGTGAAATAAATAACCTGAAATTAAACATTTTTTACAGAAACTTTAATCTAATATTATTTGTGGAAAATAAAGGACACATATATATATAACAATGCAGTATATATGTTTTATCAAATAATACAATACTCTTCATCTTAAAAATAAATAAGTAAACCCCAAAAATTTACTTTTTTTTTTCAAAGTTTTCAGTACACCCTTACGACGCTATTTATTTTAGTAGAGCTCTAAATTTTTTGTGGCTGACAGGTATCCAGCGTTGCACACAAAAAGTAAAATACAATTATGGTCGGGTGCCAGTAAGTTAGATATAATGGCATCGGCTCTTTCAAAACCTGGCTCTTTCATACACACCCTCCCCTACACACATATAGATACATATACAGCTTTAAAAATATATATATTTAAAAAAATATCCAACCAACATAAAAATAAAATACATATCGATGCAAATAACACACCAAAACATATAACAATATGAGCTATACACTACAATGCCCAATGAACAATACACAAGAATACAAAAACGAAAAACAACAACATAACAAAACAAATGTTCCTCAAATTAATAAAATTTAAAATTTATTTGTTTTCATTTCTTCCAAAATGGAGCAGTTTTTATATTTTAATTTAATTCTTTTTAATTATTTTCCATTTTCGAATGTTTTTTTCTTTTAACTTTGGTTTTTGTTTTATATTTTTATTTTTACGTTTTTTTTTCTTTTGTTAATAATGCTATTAAACCAAAAGTAGGAGATAAAATTAATGATAGACTGACATTAGGCTACTTAAGCTACCATCATCTGTGTTCAGAAAGTTACTACCTTTATTTTTTGCGCACTTTAACTGCAGCGTTTTGTTTTTGAACTTTTGAAGTTGCAGTAGGTAAAGCATTGCAAAGTTTTAACTGCTATAAATTTCTTTTCAGTTTGATTAGGGTAAGGACAGTTAGTTTAGTTCGGTTCATTTCCAACAACTTCAAAGTTTGAATTCGGTTCAGGTTGGTAACAAGTAAAATTCAGGTTTGGTTTAGTTTGGTCATAGGTAAGGTTCTAGTTCGGTTTGTTCCATTTGGGTTTTATATATATATATATATATATATATATATATATATATATATATATATATATATATATATATATATACACAAATAGTATTGCGTACTAAGGTAAGCCATCTGACGTCAAACTGAAATAGCCTGCAGCTGGGGACTTCAATACATACATCGACTGACAAATAGCTTGACTCGCAGTAGAGTGCTGCTACATCGACTGAGGGTTTAGTATGGGGCAACAATCATTTCATTCATCATTCATCGTTTTTTTTCTTTTTCTAAAAAAGCTGTATGGATTAAGCAGGGATTTTCTTTTTCCGGATATTTCCGGAATTCCGGATATTTTTTTTTAATTTTAGTTTTTCCAGATATTCAAAACATTTTTAATACATCCAAGTTGAGTATATATCTTTTGTAAAATATTGGTTTTTAAGCTTTTACTCATCACTCATAGAAAAATAATGGAAAAAATCAAAAAAAATTAAAAAAAATTAAGCTATAACGGAAATTAAAAAGAAAATAAGGGAAAACTAATTCTAGAATTTTTCCGGATATTTTATTCAAACAATATTCTGGATTTTAAAAATATGACTAGGATGATCATTGGGGTCGAGGTAAGCAAAAAAAGTGAGCAAATGCTTATAAAAATACGCTTTAGTAAGTGTATATATACATATATATATATATATATATATATATATATATATATATATATATATATATATATATATATATATAGAGAGAGAGAGAGAGAGAGAGAGAGAGAGAGAGAGAAAGATATATATATATATATATATATATATATAGATATAGATATGTATATATATATATATATATATATATATATATATATATATATATATATATATTTATTTATATAAAATGAATAAAAACAACTTTTGATGGAACTTTGTGTTTTGTGCCTTTCGGCAATCATCAGCCATTGTGTCACTTAATTTGTCACTTAAAAACTGTTTAAAAAATTACAAATTAAAATCATGCTGAAACGATTTCTGACGTTATAAAAGCAAAACAAAACAAAAAAAAAGTCAAAGAATTAAGTCCCCGATGTCAAATAAGGAAAGTAAAAATTCTTTGAATGCCGGCACAAAGATATTATTTCATATCTTTTATTAAGTAAATTTTCTCCTCTGTATAGTAATATATGAAATTTCTCGCAGAGACAAAAAACTTTTGATTTTTTGATTTTGATTGTAGGGCTTACATTGTGCTATTATCTTCTATGTAATCACAGGTTTTATATTTTTAGATTTTAGCTTCCAAATGTAGCAATAACATATGCTAAGCCTAACATCCAAAACTCACATTGTCTACTACCACATGAAAGATTTCATCAGTCACAAAGGATCTTTCTTGGGGCCCTAAAGTAAAAAAGTGACAAAGGCCAGAACTGCTCTTTAAAATTTTTATTAAGATCGGTCAAGGTATTTGCGAAATAATATTTGTCCAGAGTATAGAGACAGATTGAGCTGCATAACCATCTGAACAGAAGGCATCTTGAAAATGAATCTTAGAAGTAAAAGAAGCAAACAAACCTTTGTAAAAAAATAATGAAAAATGAAATGAAAATAACGAAACTAAAACTAAATTAAAAAAAAATAAATCTAAAACTTATCTAATATAAATAATAAACTACAACGGTAAGATTATCTAAATTATGTTTGGAATAAATAACTTTGAACAGTTTATTTTTGCTAAATATAATATTATGCAAAATATATAATATTATGCCAAAAGCTTTTTAAATAAAGTAAAAACTTAGATCTAATGATTGTTTAACAAATGCACACATTTAAAAGTTAAAAAAAGATTTTTAACAATCCTTCGCAGTAACATAAACAAAGAAAAAAAGAAATCTTTTATTTAAGAAGTTGATACAATTTTTTTAAAGACATTTATAATAACAAAATATACTTATATAAATATAAAAATATATATAATATTTATTAATATTTTTCTAAAAAGTCATTAGCAGTGATTTTTTACTTTATTTAAATGTGTTTCAGTAATATAAAAACATAAGTAAAGATCAAAGTTGTTTAAATCAAATGGCTTTTAAAAAAGTTTGTCTTTTTTTTTTCTTCTCAACAAAATATTTCTTCTTTTCGAGTTAATTAACTTTAATGATTCTTATATAAAGTTTATTAACCAGACTGTCGCATTTTATAGTTGTTGCTTGTGTTGTCATGGTACTGAAATTTCAGTATTTAGTACCAGTACTTATCAAAATACTCGGTACTCTTTCAGGGCCGAATTAAGGGCCAAGTGGGTCTGAGGCTGCAGATTTTGAGTGGGCCTACGGTCTATTATTTAAAAAATGCGACAAAAAAATAAGAAATGTTTTTTTTATAATTATTATAATTCAATGCAGTTGACATCATTTTCAAAATATTTACTGTAACAAAAAATAAACAAACTAATAAATCTATGCAATAAATTGCAAATAATTTTTCAATTATGTTGCAGTTTTTGTGAGTTTGAAGGTTTGTTTATATACTAAAATCTTAGACTACTAGACGTTAACTTTTTGAGATTTCTTATTAGCAATTTCTTCAAAAAACAGAATCTAAATCAAGCTGTTTAAGTAGTCTATTTTCTAAGCATAACAGTGACAGGGCGTTTAAATGGACTTGCCCCATGGTTGATCTTAAATTGTTTTTAATGAGCCTAAGTTGAGAGAATGAAGGTTCTCCGCTGCAATTGCTTACCATTAAACAAAGATACATTCGTAGTGCAATTGAAACATTTGAGAAGGCAGCCACAAGTCTATGCTTACCAATAAATATGAACTTATATCTGCAGTTCTCTACTTTTGTTTGTACAAATTGAAGTGGTTTCTTCGTTAAACTGTTTGAACAAAGCAATAAATTGAACAATTTCATCAGATAACTGAAACTCTAGGTCTTCATGGTATATTATAACTAAATGCATGGCTTTGGCTTGCAAATCATAAGATTTTAAGGTATTAACTTGAGACAAAAAATCAAATCTATCATCAATAACACTGTATGCAGAGATTCTCTGATTCAAAAAATATATTAGCTTGTCAATAATTTGAAGAAATGTGTGTATTTTGAAATTTTCTGAAGGCGTCAATCCAGCTGATGCTGGATTGACACCTTCAGAAAATTTTTTTAAGCTTTTTTACTCATCACTCATAGAAAAATAATGGAATCATTTCCTTTTGCATCACGATAGTCCCATCTTCTGTTTTGCTTAGTTTTTCTTTTGTGAGCTTGTTGATACGCATCATTTTGATACAGAATTTCACATTTCTGTTCTATTTCACTGAACTGAGAACAAAGCTCTTGAATATACGTTTTTAAGGATTGCAACATTTTTGTAGCCGTATTTAAATCTAGTTTTGAATCTTGAAGATATTTGCTTGTTTTGTCAAATCTTTCTAAAATCATTGACCATACCTGGACCATTAGTACAGTCTCTAACTTATTCATACTTGTGTTAGGTCCTTTTGCTTCCAATCGCGTATCAGTTTTTTCAGTTGTTGATTCAGACATACTTACAAGAATCTGCTGAATTGTTTTATATCCTTTCTGCAGTGTATCAATGGCATCATGGTGAGCAGACCAGTGTGTATCCGAAAGTCATTTCAATGTAGGTATTCTTAATGGAGTAAAGGCAGTTAAATGTAGATTCCATTGGTGTGTTGAAGCAGAGAAAAACACAATCAGATTTTGAACGAAATCAAAAAAATAAACTGCAACTGAACAGCTGTCGACAGCATTTTGACCAACAAGATTTAGAGAATGTCCATAACATGGAATGTATTCAGCTAAAATGTTTTCTTTGTCAACCCAGGCTTGCATACCATTGTATTTTCCACTCATATTTGATGTATTATCATACGATTGTCCTCTACAGTTTTTATTGCTTATACCATTCTCTTCTAAAAATGCAAGTAGTATTTTTGCCAAGCTCTTACCAGTATGCTCATATACCGGAATAAATTTTATAAAACATTTAACTGGTCTACTTGCTGCTACGTATCGAATTATCAATATTAACTGGTCTGAATGCGAAACATCTGGTCTTGAGTCTACTGAGACAGAATAACATTTTGCATCTTTTATTTCTTGTATGACCTGCCTCATTAACTGATCACTTATAATTAAAATAAATTCATCACAAGTTGTTGATGACAAATATGATATGTGGCCTCTACCTTTGTTAGCGCATTGTTGAATGTGTTCTGAAAGAAAGGGATCATACTCTGCAAGTAACTCCAAACATCCTAAATAATTTCCATTGTTCACAGATTCAATAATCTTGTCATATCCACAAAAAGCAAGACCTCTTGCCGACAATAATTTGATTACACTTAAAATACGTTTGAGAAGTTGACGCCAATATTTCTGTGTACTGTTCTACAAGAATTTTATCTATTTGCTTTCCTGTAGTTTTTATGTAAATAACTTTTTCAATACTATTTCTGTGCAAAGTACTGACTTCATGGCGATCTAAATTCCTGACTGCATTCTTCCAGTTGTAATAACCACTAGTTGCTAACAACGACGTTTCCTTTATTTTTGCAAATAGTTTACAAATAGCACAGTATATCTTACCAGTTTTTGGAGAATAACAAAGCCTCACCATTTCTCACCGTTTAATTGCTCTCAAAAAAAAAGGATTTTAAATAACATCATTTAAATGTATCACCTGGAAATATACCTTCCGACATGCTAAAATTGCTTTCCATGTGTTGACAACTAGCAATTCCTTTGAAACAGAAGTAATCATGCAAAACATTAGTAACTTTCCACATTCCTACATCATCAGGGAACTTTGTATCCAAATTTGCAAGTTTATCACATTGCATTTCCACTTTAACCTCTTCTGCTAGATGTTCTACTAGAATAGGCTTATCTTAAACTTGTTCATGATTTATAATTGTTGTTGGGTTATCTATCTCCTATTGCTATCTATCATACCTATTGCTTGGTCATGATCATCAGTTTGAAAAGTTTCAGTTGCAGTTGCGCTACTTGTACCAAGTTCAATATTCGATTCGGACTTGGTAATGTTGTGGGTTTGATAGAGTTCAGTAATCTTTTTAATTACTGCCAGAACTTTTTTGTAACGTTTCTCTTCATCTTTCTTAAATTTTGCTTTCTCCCATTTGCTTTTATATTTTTTCATGATCATTAAGTTTTATTTTAAGAAAAAGAAAACATCATTATAAATAATATAGTCTGCACTAATTTTCTTTATTATCAAATTGTATTTAAACAAACTAAGGCAATTTGTGCGACAAAGGAAAATAAAATGTTGCAGTGTTAAGGTTTTTGATAGTTAAACTTCCGATAGATAAACATTGTTTTACAATGTCTAGATCTTCGATTATAAACGTTTATTATGTAAAGCCGCGAGTTTAAATATCCGATTATTGATCTTTTATTATTTTTGCCTTTTTTTACATTTTTTAGGATGAGCCCTTTTATTTGCTGATATTTTTTTTGGTAGTGGGCCTATATTTTATATTTGTTTTATTGTTTTTCAGTGTGCCTATTTTTTGTGGTGGGCTTGAGGCTATAGCCTCCTTAGTGTCTGCTTTAATACGGCTCTATATTTAGTTCCAAATTTGGTAACCTATAATAAGGACCACAAATCAAATTGTAAGGAATAAGGACCACAAATCAAATTGTAAGTGTGAATAGTGTGATGTTGAGACATCATATACTCGCATTTTTAGCAAAAACTTGAATTTTTTGTATTTCTAGTCTGTTTTTCTAAAAACTTTCTTAATAAAATATATAAAAATATTTCCTCATGCTCCTTTCGATTTATAGACTCTATTTTTTTAAATTCTTTTAAGATTTTTAAAATCTATTTTTCTTTTGTTGTATGTAAATTTCGAAAACAAAATTTTTTTTATTTACAACAACAAAAAAAAAAAAATATTATAAAAAACAATATTTAGGAAATGACTTACCTCAAACCTATCCAAAACATTTCAAATTTAGCTTTAAATGATGGTAATGGTGCATTTAAAAAAGATATGAAGCGGCTTTTTTATAAAATCTTTTAGTTTTAATTTTGGGACCAAAAAATTTTTAAATTGAATTATTCTTTTCATGAAAAATATGTGGGCTAATTGCTGAAATTAAACACCTGTGAACTGGAATGGGCAATTTATTATAAAAAAATATTGAATTTAAAAAAAAAAATTTATAAGTTTAATACTAATGCAAATTGTTTATGTTCAAAAAAGGAAATAAGCGAGTCAATGAGCTAAACTGCAAGTCATCCTTATTTTATACGCTATTAGCACTCATTCATAAATTACGCAGCACTAACTTTCGCTAATAAACAAAAGAGATTAAAGGTTTTCCCTTGCAGAGCTTAAGTTAAATTAAAGATCAAAATTGTGCATTAGGTTTAATGAAAATTGCCGTATAAAAGTGCTTAAGATCTGCTTTTTAATAAATTTAGCGTTGTGTAATTAATGGATGATTCCTTACACCCTTATTTTATGCTACTACATACTATATACTACATTTTACTTATATACGGTATTTCTGAAAAATATCTAAATGAAGAAAGAACTTTATAAATAGCATTATTGTACTATTAAAATTGCTCAGTACTATTGTTAGTTCCAATATACTCGGTACTTTGAAAGGCTTTTACCGTAACTACTTTTTAAATAAAGAACCATGTTGGTACCAAAGTACCGAGTACCGTGACAGCACTAATTGTCGCTTATAAAATTAAAAAAAACTTTTTATAGTTTTTACTTTTTTTAGTTTATAATTATAAAAAAATCTTATATAATTAAATAATATAAAAATTTATACAACTTTCTATGATACTTTAACTAAAACCATTAGTTACTTTATTTAAAAGCGTTTTGCTTATTTAAAAACGTTAGTAAAGATAAATGTTTTGAAGTTCTTTATTTTCAACATGATTAAAAACCAATTTTTTCAGCGCATTTGTTAAAAACCGTGGTTAAATCGTCAAAACAAAATATTATTTGCGTAGTCATATAAAGACTTAAAATCGCACGCGTTTTTAAATCTTTATATGACTTAAAAACGCGTGGCCAAGCCTATATATATATATATATATATATATATATATATATATATATATATATATATATATATATATATATGTATATATATATATATATATATATATATATATATATTTATATATATACAGGCTTTCACAGGAAGGCGTGCAATTTCACGTCTTTATATGACCACGCAAAAAATAATATGTTTTAACGATTTGACCACGGCATATTTTCAAAATTTAGAAATGCGCTACGAAAACTTACCTAAACTTATCTGAAAGAAAAATTGTAAAAAAAAAAATCTTAACAAAAGAGAAAATAAAATATATATATATATATATATATATATATTTATATATAAAATATATATAATAAAATATATATATATATATATATATATATATATATATATATATTTATATATATACAGGCTTTCACAGGAAGGCGTGCAATTTCACGTCTTTATATGACCACGCAAAAAATAATATGTTTTAACGATTTGACCACGGCATATTTTCAAAATTTAGAAATGCGCTACGAAAACTTACCTAAACTTATCTGAAAGAAAAATTGTAAAAAAAAAAATCTTAACAAAAGAGAAAATAAAAAAAATATTTAGTTAATGCAAAAACACAAAAAATAAATATATATATAACGCAACTAAAACAAAACTCATCTAACTAAAATGCTTAGTCTATTTAATTTACGCATTAAAAAACCATTTCAATCTTTGTTTCAACATTTCTATATATTTTTATTTATTTAATATGTTCAAAAGTTAAACATTTCTCATAAAAAATACATAGTTATATAAATAAAATAGAAAAACATTTAATTAATACTTTTTTTTAAATTAATTAAAAGTTTTTTATTACTTCATTAAAAGCGTTTCGATAATATAAAAACATTAAAGGTTAATTATATTAAATTGTAACAACTTTTTAAAACTTTTTTTTTTAACAAAATTTTGTTTATCTTCTAAAATGCATTAACTTTAATCATTCTTATATTTAAATTCGTTAAAGAGACTTTCGCAGTCGTAGAATGTCATCGTTTATAAAAACAAAACAATTTTTTATTTTTTAATAACGTTTGTTTTAGAAATGAACACTTAAACAATTTATATGTTTTAAATTAAAAAAATATATACAACTGTCAATTATATTTTTAAAAAACAAAACCTTTTTTCAGTAAATTGTTACTTTATTTAAAATCGTTTGGCTAATATATAAACATTTGTTAAGAAGTTTTGATGTATTTAATTTCACTTTTTTAGAATATTTTTTATTTAGCGTGTTTTTAAAATTTTTTTTGAATTAGCTGTGGTCAAACTGTCATAGCAAAATGTAACTTGCGTGGTCATATAAATACGTGAAATTACACGCCTTCCTGTGAAAGCCTGATATATATATAAGTTTTATTGTTTTTTTAAAAAACGCAATAATCATGATAAGAAATTTTTTTTAATTAATAGTGTTTTTATTTTTATTGTTTTATAATATTTTAAAAAAATGCAAGGAGTGTTGCTACATTGACTGATAAATAGGTAAAACATGCAACGGTGTTGCTTTTTTACTGTAAAACATGAGCACAGTGTTGCTACATTGACAATTTTATAGCCTACTGCTACAAGGAAGTGCCGCTACATCAACTGAGGGTTTGGTTAAGGCAAGCAATCTATCAATTTTAAAAAAATTAAGTTTCTAAACTTTTTCTGGTCTAATTTATTAGCGTTCTCTTTAAAACTAAAGTTTATGGAAGAAATTTTCCGACTACCATGCAAGACTATATATGTGTGTATATATATATATATATATATATATATATATATATATATATATATATATATATATATATATATACATATATATATATATATATGTGTATATATATATATATATATATATATATATATATATATATATATATATATATATATATATATATATATATATATACATACATATATATACATATTTATTTTTTTTATGTTGATTTACCTGCTCAAGGCAAAGAAGGCAACTATAGTTGAGAAGGCTACTATAATTGTAGTAACAAAGCTCTCTCAACTCTATAACTCTGAAACACGAACCTAGACAAACAATGCCACTGTGCGAAGAAACAAGTCGAGTGCGGTGCTACCAAGGATGTGGTGGGCATCAAGCTTGGAACTTTTTGCTTATGAGGCAAGCGCTCTACTACTACACCACTACTGCATTATATATAAATAAATGTATATACATATATATATATATATATATATATATATATATATATATATATATATATATATATATATATATATATACTATGGTAAGCAATCTGACGTCATACTAAAATAGCCTGCTGCTGGGGGCTTCAGTACATACATCGACTGACAAATAGCCTGACTTGCAGTGGAGTGCTGCTACATCGACTGAGGGTTTGGGATGGGGAAGCAATTGTTTCATTCATTATTCTTCGTTTTTTCTTCTTCTTTTTCGAAAAAAACGTTATAGCTTAAGGTAAGCAGAAAAATATATGTATATATATATATATATAAATGTATATATATATATATATATATATATATATATATATATATATATATATATATATATATATATATATATATATATATATATATATAGTTTAAGTGACATAGTTAATAGTATATAGTTTATATTTAAATGATAAAAAGTTACATCATGTTAGTTTATATTATTTTTATTATTTAATAGTGATATTTTGGCTAATATAATATAAGCCATTATCAAACTGAAAAAAAAAAAAAATTATACAAGTTCATAAAATTATGTCATTACAATGTAACTTGTTTAGTTAAACAAAAATAATCTCTAATGGTATGTCATCACTAAATTACCATTGTTGCAAGTTAAGACTTTCTCCTGCAATCTTGAGCATTGCAAATGCTGTATCTTAATTGCTTCATGAATCTTAAGCATGTAGTTATTAATAATTAATGTTGAGTATAGATGTAGTAGATATTTTTTTATATATCTAATTTCAGAAAGAAAAAAAATTGATAAAAATACTTATGATAAAACATACTCCTCTGACACTGTTCCACCTGGATTATATGGATGCATTAAAGATCGTAAAAGTGATAAAGGTTACCCTATGCAACTATAGTTTCAACTATTGGCAAACCAGCTCATAAACTTATGCAACATCTTGTTGAAATAATACAACCTACACTTAACAAAAATGAATGCAAGGTTTAAAGTTCATCCATCGAAAGAAATGAATTTCAAGTTTCGTTTGATGTTATTAGTTTGTATCCAACTGTTCCACTAGATAAAATAACAATTACTACAATTAATATTTTAATTTTAATCACATTGATGATAGTTACAGCCAATTTTCTAACATTGATAACACAAATTCTTTTTTAGATATTTTAAATTGACAAGATACAGCCATTTAGTATACTATTAAATACCAACATTCTCAAAAACAACTTAATTTTTTAGATGTTTGTCTTTCCACCAATCAATTTCTTCATAAATACAATGTATTAATTAAACCACATTCTTCAATTTCACCAAATATAGTAATAAATATTTTTAAAGGTTTTCTTTTAAGAGCATATAAAATATGTTCAGAACCTAATATTCAATATGAAATTGAGTTTCCTTTTTTTTGTTTTCCCAAAACGGACACATATACAAACAATTTTCACATATTGCCAAAAATTATAAACTATCGCATAAAAGTATTAAAAACCTCCTATATATATATATATATATATATATATATATATATATATATATATATATATATATATATATATATATATATATATATATATATATATATATATACAGTGTTGTGAAAAAGTAAAGAACCACTAAAGAAAAAAAAATTATTTTCAAATAAAATTAATTAATTTTTCTTCTAAAGATAACAAAATAGTCTTTCTTTTTTTCACACATCAAATAGAACATGAGAAAAAAAAAGTTTTTTTTTTTCGAAAACTAATTAATAGAACCTAAAAAAATAAGGTTTAAATATTATGTATTAATTTTTTTCAATATTTTTTTTGTGAAAAAAATCAATTAAAAAAATAAAATTTTTTTTAATTGATTTTTACCTTTTTTAATTTAATATTTTATAAATGACCTGAGTCATTACCGAAAAACCAAAAGTATTAAAAAAAAGTATTTAATTTCAAACAAAAAAAAACTCTCTTCTTTTGAAAAAATGAGCAGAAAAACTATTACCTATGAAGATTGTGTAAAAGTAATGCATTATCACCAGGAAAGTAAAACCGCTTGTGAAATTGGAAGAATAATAAAACGATCACATAGTTCGGTGCTAACAATCATTAAAAGATTCAGAGAGACGAAATCTTACATTGATCGCCATTGTTCTGGAAGACCGCGTTTGACGACACCCAATGATGATCATCTTTTAATCAGGTTGGCAAAAAAAAATTGAACTATGTCGTCGCATGTATTAAGAAGGGAAAGGAGCTTTTAAATGGATGTCAAGCATCGGCATCACTTGTGCGTAGGAAACTAATAGCTAACAATATGCTATGAAAAAAAGCTGTTCTAAAACCGAGACTTAACAAACAACATATAAAAAAGCGAAAAGAATTTTGCCAAAGTGTCAAAGAATGGTCTAAAGAAAAATGGAGGACAGTAATGTTCAGTGATGAGATGAATATCGAGGTTGATAACCGAAAAAACCGAATTATGATTCGCAGGCAGCCTTCTGAAAAATATAATCTTGATTGTATCGTTCAAAGAACAAAACAAGGTAGCGGGTCGGTCGGAATATGGTGCTGCATGACATATTATGGTCTTGGTATGTTTAAATTATTTGATGGTCTACTCAACTCTATTTATTACGTCAATATTTTAAATAATTACTTGTTACCATCAATTGATGCACTTGAGCAAAGCGTTCCGTTCATTTTTCAGCAAGATAATGCACCATGCCACTGGGCTAAAATTGTCTCTGAATGGTTCGAAAACAAAAATATTGAGCGTCTAACTTGGCCACCAAATAGTCCAGATCTAAATTGTATTGAAAATCTTTGGAGTTGGCTTGATAAACAGATTGCCAAGAAAGCACCAAGGAGCCTTGAGGAGTTGCGCAATATTTTACCAACAATACTTAGAATTATTCCCAAACATATTTTAGAGAATTTAATAGGCTCAATGCCAAATCGTATAAATGAGTGCTTAAAAATTCATGGTAGAATTACGTGGTATTAGGTAAAAATTACCGTTTTTTGTTCTGTGGTTCTTAACTTTTTAACAATTTTTTTAAAATAAAAATTACCTACAAAACTTTAAATACATTTTTTTTATTTGTTTAAAAGTCTAACTGTTAATATTATTTTTTATTTTGTTTGTCTATTCCCTAAAATTTATTATTAATATTTTTTTACCAGAAAATTATATTCGACTAAATAAAAATTTAAAAATAAAAATAAATTATGATTTGTTTTTTTGGTGGTTCTTAACTTTTTCACAATACTGTATATATATATATATATATATATATATATATATATATATATATATATATATATATATATATATATATATATATATATATATTTGAATTGCTTAAGTTATTTTAATGAATTCAAAAGTTTATATCTATGTATATTGAATTTATCAATATGTTATAGATAAGTATAATATACATAGATAAAAGCTATCATTTTTGTAGCAGTAAGTAATTTGGTAACAATAAGTAAATTTGGTTTTTTACTATTGACTATAAATCTTAAAATCTACAAATCTACAAGACTAACAAATAAATTATTAAACAAATAGATATCAAAACTTTGATACCTAATTTAACTTGAAATTAAAAACTTGCTAACTTTTTAAAAACAAAATATAATTGTTTGCAAACAATTGTTTGTTTTTAAATAAGTCAGCTAGTAATTAATTAAAAACTGAAAATACTGCAAAAATAAAAACAGATTATTACCCACACCTTGATGGTGTGGGTAAACAATTAGGTAGATTTTTTTTTAAAACTGTTGGTGGAATCAATGGCCATTGCTTCCCATATCTGCTTTCAAAATGTGCATCATCTGGCCAATGCAGTTGACATACCACTGTATAGTCTGAAACAATAAAATCTGTTCTTTATTTCGTTTTTTTTAATGAATTTTTTATAATCAGCATATTAACTAGATTATATAAACCATTTATTTACAATAATTTTAGATTAATATTTTGATCTTATATTTGAATCATATTCAAATTTTATTTGAATATGATTCAAATAAAATTTGATTAAAAAGATCATTTTTGAAATATAAGATAAGAGTATAAGATATAAGAGTATTTTTTATGTATTTTTATTCTATATATTATTGAGGAAATTATTTTATAAATTAATTACCCTTAATTCAACATCCTTGGGATTATCGTAAAAATGAACCCCAAACTTACTTGATAACTGCTTTGACAAAAATTGATGATATCCACGTTAATTTATTTTTGATTGCCTTCAAAACAATACTCTTCCTCTGTGTATTGTTTTTAAGGAAATTAATTAAAAAATAAATTGTTATGGCTCTGCGTTGAGGGATTGTATAAAAAGTTCATCAAAATCAAATAAATTAGCTAGATAAAGAACAAAGAAAGTATTGCAAATAAGTAAACTTTGTCTGCTATTGCATTTTCTTTTCCTAATAATTATTGGTAAGAAAGAAATTTTATCTTTTTATGCTATGTTTTTTTTTTTTAATAATTTTTTAGTGTTGTGAATTACCACTTATTTGAATTTTCTCATTGTCAGTTTTACATACTATTCCTAATAATGTTTCCTACAAGCTTTTGTTTCCCACTGAACATGCTGGGGAGCATTTGCTTAGGTTTAACAAGCTGTTATAACTTTTTTTCAAATGAAAGATAAATTGGAAGAAAAAAAGTTTAAGAAAAATCAAAAACAGTATTATAAATATTGTTTTTGATTGACAACCAGAGAGGAATTAAAATAGCAAGTGGATGGGGTAAAAATCTAACCTTCAAAAAAATAATAATATTTACAGAAATGATTGAGATTAATACTGATGTTTTTAGTTTATTTGGTTTTTGAAAAACTTTTAGTTATTTAGGAAATAAATTATATATTTAAATTAATAATGATATTTTTTATATATTTAAATTATATTTATTTATATATTTATTTATTTATATATTTATTTATATATATATTTTTTTATATATATTTAAATTAATAATGATATTAATGAGAGTTTATTTATTATAATTTTCTATAGAGCATTAGAGAACACACTACAGTTAATAAATAACCGTAATGAGTCTTTTCGTCAATGTTTCTCAACAATAAAAGAAACAAGCATGGAGTATGAAGAAAAATTGGCTTTAGAAGAACAACACAGAGTATCTATGGATAAGTGTCAATATAAACAAAGACAAATTAAAGAGTTACAACATGATTTACACACAATGAATGATACATGTGAAAAACTTACAGCAGAACTAAATAAATTGTTTATTGATTATAGTCACACAGAAAATGAAAAAAATGGGTTAGCATTTTTTCTTTTAAATGGTAAGATAATTGTTTATCATTATTAAATTAATTATTTATCATTATTTTGTTTAAGTCTTCAAAAAGAATTAGAACTACAAGATGAAAAAAAAGATCGTGCTACAAAAATTATCAAAAAGTTCAAATCTAGCATTAATAATGCAATTTCTCATGAAGAACGTGACATAGCTGTCAGAGAATTGAGAGAAGTCAATAAGAACATCACAAAAGAAATTTTAGAAGTTGCTCATAATTACCCAGATATTCTGCCCATAGTTTATATGTACTTTCATAATGCAGGAATTATTATAAATTCTTCAAATATGGGATCTCGACCATCATCAATTAGAAGTGGAAAATCTAGCCTATCAGTAAGGTAAGATATTTGAGTGAAGTTTCTAAGTTATTTACATTTTGACTTAATTTAACTTTTGACTTTAATTTTTTTTAATTTATTATTTAGGTCAATTTCAACGATATCTTATTCTAGAAGTGAAACTAGTAATTCTCGCAAACATTCACGAGAAATTTTAAGTACGAGTTCACTGGATTTGTTTAATTCTTTTACAGGTACACTATTTCAAAAAATAATTTTGTAAAATATTTTGTAAGAATTTTAAATATTTTAAACACTATTTACCAAAATATAGAGGTTTTACAATTAAATTCTGTTAGTATGTTTGTTATATTACTATGCTTGTATTGCTTATATGCTTACTATGTTTGTTATATTACTATGTTTGTTTGTTATATTAGTATGCTTGTTATACTAGTACGTTTGTTATATTAGTATCTTTGTTTTATGTTAATATGTTTGTCATATTAGTATGTTTGTTATATAAGTATTTTTGTTATATTATTATGTTTGTTATATTTGTATTTTTGCTATAGTTGTATGTTTGTTATATTGGTATGTTTGTTATATTAATATATTTGTTATATTGATATGTTTGTTATAATAATATATTTGTTATATTATTATGTTTTTAGTATTAATATGTTTTTGTTATAATATTATATTTGTTATACTATTATGTTTTTTATATTAATATGTTTGTCATATTAGTATGTTTAATATATTATTTTGTTTCTTATATTGGTATTTTTTTTATATTAGTATGTTTCTTATATTATTATGTTTCTTATATTATTATGTTTCTTATATCAGTATTTTTTTTATATTTTATTTTTCTTATATTATGTTTTTTTATATTTTATATGTTTCTTATATTATTATGTTTCTTATATTATTATGTTTGTTATATTAATATGTTTATTATATTAGTATGTTTGTCATATCAGTATATTTGTTATATTAGTATGTTTATTTCACTTGTATGTTTGTTAAATTACCAGCGTGGAAAATAAGGAATTGAAGGCGATTGGTCAATTCGACCAGCCAACTCAAGGAATTGACAGTCAAAAACAAAGGATAGAATGAAAAAAAAAATGACAGTTGAGATTATGTTCTAATAATGAAAAAAATATCTGAAGTTAAAGAAGAAAAACTTTCGTACATTTCGTATATCTCTTGCTCATTAAAATTATTTTAAAAACCGCATTAATTGTTAATAATGTAACTAACTCTTGTTTGCAGATCTATTTAAACTAAATATTTAATACTTTAAATTGTTTTAAACATTCGTCTCCTTAGTATTTAATAATTTGTTTAATGAAAAAAATTTTGAAAATTAAATTTTAAGATATTAAACAATTTGTTTAATGAAACACTTTAAAAATCATTCAATTTGCCTTAAACCAAGATTTTTAATAAATATATATATTTTTAATAATCCTGTTATAAAAATAAAAAGCACAAGCGCTCAACTAGTAATTTTTAGTTTATATAATTAATAAAAACAGTTGGTTTAATGAAACACTATAAAAATTATAAAATTTACATAAAACGAGATTTTTAATAAATATATTTATATTTATTTTTTTAATAATCCTGTTATTAAAAAATAAGTGGCAGCGCTCAATTAGTAATTTTTAATTTATCTATAAACCATTCATTCATTTATTTGCAATTTGCGGCAAAGCTTATGAGAAAATAAATAAAAAGATTTAGAGAAAAATAAAACAAATTGACTAAGTGCAGATGAAAGAAAAACTGGTCATAGTTCAATACATAATTTATTATTATTTATTATATATTATTATTTTATTGATAAATAATATATAAAATTTTTATATTAAAATAGTAATAAAATAAATAATAAAAAGAACTTCAATCATTTAAGAAAAAAAGATTTTCACCATCGTAAACTAAAATTAATTTAAATAAGCAATGCAAAAAACTTTATAATTATAGTTACATCATTACACATGAGTGGTGTTTAAAAAAATAAATTCTTTAAAACTCGAATAAACAGAAAGCCAAATTTGGGGCAAATATTAAATAAATGTGATCACAAAAAAATTCCGAAAATAATGAAATTTACTTTAAGTGGCAAAATACCCCAAAAAATGCCCCAAATTGTTTATAAATAATTTGGGTTTGAGCGCAAGGTAAATCTCTATATTTTGTAATACTTTTTTGTCATAAGTGATCACAACGGTCTAAAGATTTTTTTTAAGATTGTTTTGAATCCTAGTTCCTTCCATAATTGTTGTTTATATTAAAAAAAGATTTTGCAAAAATATAATTTTGCGCCAATATGAGAAAAAATAATTTTATTTTGTGCATAAATTATGCATAAACTTTTTTTTATTTTAAACAGCAACTAGGAAAAAACCAGGATACACAACAATCTAAAAAAAAATTTGGACCATTATGATCACATTAGAAAAAAAAATTTTATTTACTATGCGCTCAAAGCTAAATAATTTAGGAACAATTTGGAGCATTTTTGCCACTTGGGTACAAGGGTGTTTTGTCACCTGAGCACAATGTAAATGTCAATTTTTTTTTTTTTTTTGTAATCTTTTTTTTTTTATATTTGCCCCAAATTTGGCTTCTTGTGTATTTACGTTTTAAAAATTTAATTTTTTTTGAACACCCCTATTAGGTATATGTTACGTGCATTATGTGCAATACATTTGTCAACAAAGCAAATTAATGAGTTCAGGGTTGTTAAAACAGAAAAATTACTACCTTCTATAATATAATATTCAATAATTAGTTTTGCAATAAGTCAATTAATTTAGTTAATTTTAAATTAAGTTTTTATATGGAAAGAAGAATAATAATTTATAAATATAAACTATATAGGTATATTCGTTGCTTTCCAACTTATACGCGCTTTTGGCTTATTTGGTTAAGGCCTTAACTTTGTAGACCTTTGTATTGCAAAATTTGTGTTTTAATAAAATATAAAAGCATTGGGTTTTAAAAATTTGTGTTTAATTTTACTTGCTCTTTTCCTGTTTTTTTAGAATGGTGAAGAATTCTATGTGGCTATCAAAGCTGTCATTTTCTTTTAGATTTTCCATATCAGCTTTCAATTTGTTTTGTTGTACCTATTGATTAATTCTAAAATTATGGTGCAGTCCTTTTTTAAACTTTTCAAATTTGACCGTGCAAACACCTTTTATTAACTGTTTATACGGCGGCCATGCGAATAGTCTTTTTTAGAAGTTGTACAAAGGGCTGTGCCAATAGATACTATCCTTTCAAACGTTTCTCTTTAACAACCCGCTAGCAATTAAAGTAGTGTATCATAAACAAGAAAATTGTTTTAAGCCCTTTTTCAAAATATAAATATATTTTTATATATTTTTAGTATATGCATTTTCCAAATAACATCCTGATTATTTGCTTTTAAATCTCTGATTTTTTTTCAATCAGTCAACCATAACCGGCAAAAATTCCTTTTGGGAGGTCAAAATAGCGTTTTTAGTCAGGCGGTCATTGACTGTTGACCGGCCGTTATTTTCCACGATGTATAACTATGTTATATTAGTATGTTTGTTATACTTGTATGTTTTTTATATTAGTATGTTTGTTATATTAGTGTGTTCGTTTTATTAGTATTTTTGCTATATTTGTAGGTTTTTTTATTATAAGTATGTTTATTATATTATTATGTTTGTCATATTAGTATGTTTGTTATATTAGCACCCCTTCTTCATCTATAAGGCTGGCACAGATGCATTTTTAATACATTGTCTCTTAATGAGGGTATAGCTCTAAAACTCAGTTTTATGGTTCTGAGGCTGACTGGTAGTCAGGTTTCCCGATCTCTGTGGTAGCTCTCAGAGAGGCTGATTCCATCAACAGCTGAAAAATATCAATGTACTAACAGTGCCTTGTTGCACACGGATGATGTCCATGTTTGTACTTTTGGTGTGTTTCGTCAAGGCCACATTTGGAGCCCTTTGTTACGGCTAAGGGTTTATTAATAGTGATGAGGCAATTGCTTGGGCTATTAAACAGTGTACTGAGTACTATCTATGCTTTGAGTCAAGTTCTTTAAGAAATTTAAAAATGAAAAAAGTACTAAAAACTATAAAACGCAAAAAACCGTCAACGCCAAGTTCTCTAAACGTATCATTCACTAATATTTGTAGTCTTCGAAGTAACTTTTTTTCTGTTAAATCTTATCTCTTACAAAGTTTACCAGATCTACTTGCTATTTTTGAGACTAATTTGAGTTCAGCTTTCTCATCTTGTGATCTTAGTGTTGATGGTTATCTTCCTTTAATTTGTAAAAACTCTAATAGTCACATGCTTGGCCTGGGCATCTACATTCGTAAGAATTCACCCATTTGTTGGGAAACTAGGTTTGAATCCACAGACTATTCTTTTATGTGCTTTTGTGTAGCACCACTTCACTCTATCCCTTATCTTTTTGTTCTATATCGCTCTCCTTCATCTCAAGACTGCACTCTTTTTGATGTTATTTCTGATCTAATTGACCAAGTCCTCTCTCTTTATCCATCAACCAATATTTTCGTTGGTGATTTTAATGCTTATCACTCTGAATGGCTTGGCTCTAGTGTCAGTGACTCTTGAGTTAGAGATTGAGAAAGGCAAAAGTACGTTTAGGCACTTTTGCCTTTCTCAATCTCTAACTCAACTAGTCAATTTTCTAATTCATTTTTCAGACAACCTGACTCATTTACTTTTTCTACTCGACCTATGTTTTGTTTCTGATCCTAGTCAGTGCTCAGTTTCTCCACATTTACTCTTAGGTGCTTCTGATCACGGTTTGATCTCTCTAAAACTATTATCTTATTCTTCTTCATCATCAGAATCCCCCTACCATTGTACCTCTTATAACTACCTTTAAGCTGAGTGGGACTCTCTCCGTGATTTTCTTCGTGATGGCACTTGGGTAGAAATCTTTTGTCTATCTGCTGACAAATATGCTTCTTATATAACTTCGTGGATTCAGGCTGGTAATCAGTATCAAAGTATCAAAAGTGATTCCCTGCTTAGACTTTTCTACAGCGTGTGGCCCTGAGAACATACCTGTTGTAGTCTTGCAGAAGTGTTCTCCAGAGCTGTCGTCTATACTTTCAAAACTATTTAACAAGTGCTAATTAGATGCCACTTTCCAGCCTGTTGGAAAGTGGCATCAGTTATCCCTATTTTCAAAAATTTTGGAGAGCGATCTGATTTGTCTAACTACCATTCTATTAGTCTTCTTCCTATCATAAACAAGTTTTTGTATCTTTAATTACAAACATTAAATCTCTCATCTTGAATCTAGTAACTTACTTTCTGATCATCAATATGGATTTCGATCTTCTTCTACAGCTGATTTGCTAATAGTAATAACCGATAGGTTTTATCGTGCATTAGATAAGGTGGAGAGGTTAAAGCCATTGCTCTTGACATTTCTAAAGTTTTTTGATAAAGTTTGGCATGCTAGTCTTATCCATTAGCTTTCTTCTTACGGTGTATCAGGTAACATCTTTAAGATTATTGAATCTTTTCTTTCCAATCGTAATATAAAAGTTGTTCTCGATGGACAGCACTCTTCTTTATATTCTGTAACTTTAGGGGTTCCTCAAGGTTTAATCCTTGGCCCTATACTCTTTAATTTACATTAACAATCTTCCAGATATTCTCACATCTAATTTGGCATTGTTTACTGATGATACTGCCATTTATTCTTATCATGATAAGAAGTCAGCCTCTCTGATTGCTTGGAGGGGGCATTAGAGCTTGAAAAAGATTGCACTTCTGCTACAGCATGGGGCTCATAATGACTGGTGAAATTTAATTCAGATAAAACTCTTTAATTTTCAGCCAATCGTTATCGCAACAATTTAGATCCTCCTATGTTTATGAACGGTAAATCTACCCTTCATCTTCTAGGATTAACTCTTCTGATCTTTCTTGGAAAGCGTATATCAAATCCATTGCATCTGCTAATGTTGCATCTTTTAAATCTTCATACATTGCAATCTTTTCAGTCTTCTATCAATCGTTATTTAGTTCTACAATATTCATTTTTTTTCTTCCAGTAACTTCCAACTCTAACAGTGGTTGCTTGCAGCCTTTGTTGGAAGTGAAGTTTTCAAAAAAGGTATAAAAATATGTTTGTTATATTAGTGTATTTGTTATATTTGTATTTTTGTTATATTAATATGTTTGTTATATTTGTATGTTTGTTATACTAGTATGTTTGTTATATTAGTATATTTGATCTATTTGTATGTTTTTTATACTAGTACGTTTGTTATATTAGTATGTTTGTTATATTAGACTACTATCGTATTGTACTGGAAAGTACCTTCAACCACGAAAATAATGATAACCGTTTGTCAACCATTATCATTATTTCATTTATTGTTATCTTAAATTTTTTTTCCTGCGTTTTTCTATTATAGGTTACCAAACCTTGTTTACAGTAAAACTTATTTTTGATCGTACTTTTCTCAATACTATTTTAAAAAATGAGTAGTTACAATAAATTTATAATCAAGTCTTGAATAAAAAATGAAAAAGAAAGTAAAGCATACTGGAAAATTTACCAAACGTTGGTCGCTGTTTTAAGAAGAATATCTTTTAAAGAAAACATTAAATTTATAAACATATTCTTTAATGAATATCATTTATTTTATTTGCCCCAATACTCTATTTCTTAGCACTGCATCAAGCATATTTTTAATGTTAAATTTTTTTTTAAGGTACAAATCTTGGTGTGAATTCTGAAGCAGGAAATTCTTCTAAATCATTAAAGAAACTTGTTTCAAAAAATACGTCTCCGTCTAAAGAATTTGAAAAGAATAAATGACAAAATAATTTGAATTATATATTAACCTTCAACCGCAAAAATAAGTAGCAAATATTATTTTTTTCTAAATAGAACATTTTACGTTGTATATTTTAATTAAGCTCGACGACAAAAAAGTTATTTCCTAATTTTTCAGATTTTTAGTCGATATTGAGTTAATGAATTATTGTTGTTTTTTTTTTAATTTGTTTATATTTAAAAAAAATTAAAAATTGTAATGCAAAAAATTTTTAAGGTGCAACTACTGAATCTTCTCACTAGATTTTAGGGTAGTTTGTTTATTTTTAGGTTGAATTCATTTGTATTTAGATCATGGTTTTTTTGGACTTGAGTGACTGTCTGCGCATGCCTTGTTTTTTATGATTGTTTTTAAGATTTTTATGTTGTTGTTTTTGTTGCTTTGTGTTTTATTAAGTTTGCGTTTTATTAAACATAAAATATAGCTGTTGATTAGTTTAAAATGTCACTTAACTCACAAGTTTATATAGCACTTCAAAGAAAAAGTTAGTCCGTAGGAGAAGAACATTGGAAAAAAACATCATTTTCTTTAAAGTTAGGCAACCAAATATTATAATAATGGTATAGAATTTTCGGTATCACAATATCCTTTGGAAACAAGAAAGGATGACAGAGTTATTACAAGAAGAAGCTGTTTATAATTGCATCGATAAAAACTAGTCTTTGTTCCTTGATTTTTTTTGGATAATCAAGTATTTGTGGCAAAAAAATAAAATGTCTATATCCAGATTTTGGACTTATGAAAGAATTTAAAATGATTTTTGTGCCCTTTTTCAATACAATCATTACATTTTTTTACTAAAATTTCCAAATTAGACAAAGGAAAAATTTGTTTATTTAGTGTTTTAATAAAAGCGATTACTGATTCTTAAAGGAAAAACTCACAGAAATAAAAAACAAAGGTTTTTTATTTCTGTGAGTTTTTCCTTTAAGAATATCTTTAAATATCAATAGAACATTTAACCGTGCAACCTCTGCTACTGCTTCTTCTACTGAAGTTAATAACAAATAATGATATAACTTTTAATTATACGAATGTGCAAGCAAGTAATAATGATATTTTTTATAGTTTGAAACTTATTCAAGCACTAAAAGATTTTGTCTCTTCACTATTGTTAATTTATTTTACTTATTAAAATATTGTTAATTGACACCTTCAAATATGCTTTGAACAAGCCTAAAAAGTGCATTTGAAATTATTTTAAATTGGTTATCACTATTCCTTTGCTAGACCATCCCATCTGAGTACTAAGTTTAACACAATGTTTGATAATACAACTTTAAAGTTTTATAATGTACCTGTTTTTTTGTCCTAATCTTTGATTCTTCAAAAAACAATAGCAGAAATTCAGTGTTCTCGTTTTACTAGTTGAAAAGACCACATCATATCTTTTAGTGCCTTTTATTTAACCAAAGGTTTTATTTATTATTGCCAAACCAATGGCTTTATTACATGAGTTTGACCTGTGGAAAGTTTGGTTGCATTTCACTTAACTGGCTGAATTTTAAAAATGAACTCTAATCTAATAATAGTGGGAGTGTATTTAGCAAACTTTTTTTTGCCTAAGTTTGATGTAAAGTTCATAACTGTGAAATTTGTATTTACAAAACTTGCGCAGTTGCGTTTAACAAAACTCGCGTAAGTTTTTTTTGTAAGTTCAGCGCTATGTATTCTCCAAGCTGAAATGGTAGTCACCAAACTTTTTAAAAACTGAAAAAGCTCAATTTAAGTGAGAAAAGTTATGTTAGCTTTGAGCTGCCTTAACTTTGGCAAACCGCAAGATTGGGTGGCTTTGCCCCTACGGGGTAAAGCCACCCAATCTCTACGCCCAAGCGAAATTTTTGTTTAAAAATGGTTTAAAATTGATACCTCAAGGTATGCCAGTTGATGTTTAGTAGCAAATTGTGGGAAATTTATTATTTATTTAGTCTAACTTAGCTTACTCAACTCGAGTCTTTGCGATATTATTGTAAATTGCACTTTAGAAGAAGCACCTAAAATCAGAATTTTTTTAGGTGTGTCAACTTTTACATCGATAGCAGTACCTGTAGAAGGTTTTTTTATTGGAATATACACTGAATTAATTTTAAACCATTAGTGTTTGATTCTATCTTGTTTTGAAAGCTTAACAGTTTATTACTTTTTTGTAATTGAGGTTAAAAAAAAATAGGTTGTCTTTGGCCCACTGCATAGGGTGCATTGGCCCGGGCTAAAGTCACCCCATGTATAAAGTATAGAGTAAACCTTTTTTAGTGATCATATATAGATATTATGGTAGTTACTATGTTGGAATGAAAAATTTTGTAGTAGTAATGCAACAGAAAATCAGTATAACAGTTTGTATTAGTAAATCAGTATAAAATTATAGTGAAATTTGTTTAGTTCTTAGTTTAAATATGCCACAAAATTACAAGCCAAATCATGGAAGAAAAAAATATGTTACTTTAGAATATTTCGACAATGCATTAAAAGATTTGAAGAATGGTTTAATTATTCAAAGACAAGCTTTGTAATACGATATACCAAGATCAACATTAAAAAATAAAATAAAACAGACTTATCCTGAAAAGTATGGTGGTCAGCAAATATTTACATCAAAAGAAAAAGACATGTTTAAGACATATGCAATAAAATCATCTGAGTTTGGTTTTCCTGTTGATAATTATAATTTAAGATGGATAGTAAAAGGGTATTTAGAGAAAAAAGGCGTTATTATACCTCAGTTCAAAAATAATTTTCCATGTGGCGATTGGATTCGATCTTTTCTAAAAGAAATCCAGAACTCACAGTAAGATTTGCAAGCAACATAAAGCGAAAGAGAGCAGAAATAGGAATGACTGTGATTGATAACTACTTTATAAATCTATCAAATGAAATAAGTAATATATCACCTGATAATATATGGAATTATGGTAAAACCAATCTCAGTGATGATCCAGGTAAAAAAAAAATATACACAAAGCGTGGATGTAAGTATCCTGAACGCATCATTAATTCTACAAAGACCTCATTCTTTGTAATGTTTTGTGGCAATGCTAATGGTGAATTGCTACCACCTTATGTTGTTTACAAAGCTGAGTCGTTATGGAATACATGGATGGAACATGGGCCACCAAAAACACGTTATAACAGATCAAAAAGTGGTTGGTTTGACTCAACACCTTTTCGACTGGTTTTTCTCTTTACTTCTTCCAAGACTTAAGAAGGCTTAAGGAAGAAGTGTCATTATAGGTGATAACGTATTTCACATTTGAGCATTGCAGTACTGGATGCATGTCAAAGCAATAACATAGGATTTGTGGCACTACCAGCACAACTCTACACATCTCACGCAGCCATTAGATGTTGCCTACTTTAGACCTATGGCGCAAAATGTTATGTGAATGGAAGAAGAAAGGAAAAGGAAGGAAAGTTGCTTCTCTTCCTAAAAATGAATTGCATAGACTTTTAGACCGTTTAACTACCAACTTAAATGAACATGGGAATAATAACCTTAGAGCTGGTTTTCGCAAAACTGGAATTTTTCCATTAGACAAGTCTCAAGTGCTTTCACGACTACCATGTTGTAATGTAGATTTAGACTCAACTACTGATTTAGTAAGCCAATCATTTTTAGATTATTTATGTAAGTCACTGGATGATCCCTCAGATGGTTCTAAAAAATCAAAGCGACGTAAAGTCTGTGCTGTCCCAGGTAAAAGCTTATGTTCAACAGATATATCATCTTGTGCTATAAATGAAAATAATAGATTAAATTCAAATAATGTAGGTACACCTATCAGTATTATAAGTACAATTGAGACCAACAACATTGACTTTGCTGGCCCAAGTACAAATACTGGAACTACTGAGACTTCTTATCTAATTTTTGCAAATGTAAGTTTAGTTGTAGAAAGTCATACAGAATCATTAGATCATTTAGCATTAGGCAAAAAGAACTTTCAAAATATTGATAAAACAAAAAATGTTTGTAAAAAGGAGAAATTATTAAATCTTGTAGAGAATTGTTATGTAATTGTTAAATGCAATGGAGAGTTAAATCCTGGACAGGTTTGTTTATTTATTTTGAGTTATTTATATTTAGCTAATCAATTAGTAAACTTTATAACTAATTAATTTAATAACTAGTATTATTTAATGAAATTACTGAAAAATTTTAAAAAAACTTTCGAATTTTTTTTTTCTGCAGTTAAAAAAATTAAGAAAAATGGAGCAGAAATTACTATTATGAAAAAAAATGGACTTAACTGGAAATGGTCATTACCAGCAAAGCAAATTTTTTTTCCCCAGTCTGAAATAGTCGATTTTATTGAGGAACCAAAGAAAATTTCGAAAAGAGGAATTTATTTAGTTCCAGAACTTTTTCACTAAATTTTTTAAAACATTATTTTTGTCATTTTTGTTTACTTTATACCTCAACTGTTTTGTTTAATTGGTATCTATACTTGTTTAGTTTGTACCTATATTTTATTTACTGTATACAAGAACTTTGTTACTAAATCTTTTTTTGTCACTTTATTTTTGTAAATTTATTTTCTTTGCCTAAATATTGTTGTTTTTATTGTTGTTTTGCTTCCTTTAATTCCTTTTTACAGGGTTGGGCCAAAGTCACCCTAACACATAGGGCAACTTTGGCCCACCATTTAAACCACCCAAAAGATACTTCAGGTAAATAGTTTTCAAATGGGAGACAGATAGTTCTAACTGTCCTTTCTATGCGCTTCTAAAAGTACTTAGTGTTTGAGGAAATAACTTTTGTGGCTTTCATGCAATAGACATTGAGATGCAAAATGGGCCGAAGCCACCCAATCTTACGGTAAAGTTAAAATTACTAAATTTTAGAAATGGTGAAATATTATGATTCATATACAGCTATATTGTTAGATTGATATAGAATCTTATTATAATATATAGGCGCGGATCTAGGGTATAGCCGTTGTGTCTAAGGCTACACCTTATAATAATTAACGAAATAAAAAACAATATAATACTCCAACATATTTTTAAAATAAAAATAATATAAATAATTAAGATACGTTTATTTTTATTTACTGTGTAAATTCGGCTTTAAAAGCAATTACTTAAAACCAAAAAAAAAAACGGAATTAAAAAAAGATCGGTCATTGCATATCGGTTTGTGGCTAAGCCACAAACGACCTGATTTTACTGCATAAGCTGACTAAATTATTGTTTTTTTTAAACGTAATATATTTTTATTCAAAAATCGTATGCCGTCAACACTTGTAGCCCGTGGCTAGATTGCTTTTTGCCTTGTGGCTGTACTTATTTCCCTGTCTTTTTATGCCAAGCGTTTTTTAAATATGTAAAGCGCCTTTATTATTTTCTCAGTAAGTTGGTAATTATGGCGGATATGTTTTGAAAAAAAAATTGTTCCAAATGCTATTGATTCACATTCATAACATTAAATGTTGCAAAAAAAATTGTTTACAAAGCGAAATAGTTTAAATATCTCATCAGTTTAATTTCGTAGTAAAACTTTTGGCTTGAAAATGCCCTGATATAAATGTTAAAATATATTTTAAAATTGATCAAAACTTCTGTAGATTTAAGGTATATTTTTAACTATGTTTTCACCGACTATATTTGTAATAAAAATAACTAGCTTTTTATAACTGTAACTAGTTTACTTACATACAACTGTTTCTGTACTTATTGTTTTAAAATTCTAGATACATCACACAACGTTTTGTACAAAACGTTGTGTGATATATCTTGAATTTTAGTAAAAAAAAATTTTATATTAAAATTTATTATTTTGATAACATTTTAAATATTTTTTTCAAAACTCATTAAAAGAATAATTTTTTTTTTAGGTTGTAAAGGAAGGGGGCAATGACACGCCCCTCCCCACCTACACCCCTTAAAACAATTGGTGCGCTGCTAGTGATGTTGTAAAGTAGTAAAATAAAGTTTTTGAATACTATATATTTTTTTTAATTACAAAAATAAATTAAAAAGAGTCATTTTTTATAATAGAGTGTTTAAAACTCATCATCCTTACATCCAATCTAGGCAATGATGAAACTTCTATATTTAACTGTTGTCTGATAGCTAATTACAAAGTCATCTTGCATATAATGCGAACGCATTATTTATTATTTTTTAAATAAACTCGATTTTTTTTTCTCTCCTCATTATTTATAAAGAAATAATAAAAAAAAATTGTAACTGGGGTCAGAAAAAAAAACACAGTTCTGATTTAGTACACACGTGAAATTCAATGTTTTTTGTTTTTTTTTAAATAAAACCGTGTTTAGGAGAGATAGTCAAACCACGTACGTACTCATTGTCTTTAACACCCCTTCTTCCCTATTACGCATTTGTACGCTTTTGGGAGACCCTCTTCCCCCCCCCCCATACCTGCGTACGTACTTTATTGATGCCCCTTTTTAGTTAATTTGGCTGAGGTAAGCAGGCTTTGTGAGAAGAAAAATGCTTGAAAGTTTTTGAAGTTCCAGGTTTTATCTTTTTATAATTAGATCTTCGTAATTGTTTATATTAACTATTATTTTTGCTTTTATATTGTTTTGTTATATTAGTATATTTTATTATAATTAGTATATTTAAACGAGTTTTTAAATCTGTTACATTATATAAGTAATGAGCTGAAGTGTTCACAAATTTTCTATTTTTACAGATTTAAATGTTTTATATTATAACTAAAAAACGGTAATAACTTTGAAGGGGCAAAACTCGATTGGTTCATGAGATAAAAACTTAATTTAAAAAAGAAAACAATAGTATTTTAGGTGGGCAGTTTATTTGCATATTAATTTTTTAATAAAACTATTGTCTTACATAGTCTAATCGGCACCGAGTTGACTCAGAAAGGCGCTGTACATTTCCATTTTAGAAAGGCAATACCTTATTCTATTTTACAATTTCTCAAGATAATCAGCTTTCCAATTATTCAGTACTATATTTTTTCCAACTATTTTGTACAGATTTTGTGTAATGAGACAAAGCCAGATCTGGTCAAAGTATGTATTTTTTGTGGTCAATCATTGTTTCACGTTTTTCGATGTTCTTTTTTTTCATTATTTTAGCAATCCTACCACTTTCTAGGGTCTCTTTAGTGCCAGAATAATTTTCAGCACGTCAAATAATGGTATAAATGGTGTTAATAGGAATTTTTTCAGTAAAAAAAGCGATTAACTGTAAACTTTTTCTCTTTAGATTGATTTTTCTAATAAAAGTTAAACGTTCTCAACAAGCTTCTTGTTTTTCTTTCATTTTCCTCTGTAACAATAAATTATTTTAATTTAAAATAAAACAAATTTTGTAGAGAATTAAAAGTGCTACAACTAGGTAATAATGCAACCATAATCAATATAATGTATGTTAGATAACTTTGTCTTCTAAGTCATTACCGTTTTTTAGTTATAACCCGTTATTAATAATTTTTCATACAAATATTGATGCATATCTTGAAAAACTGTGTTTTTTCCATATATATTCATTAATATTCATTTATGTGTTGCATGTTCAAAAACAAAAACAATTTGTAGTTTGTTTTTCAAAATTGATAAACATCTGATACAAGATATCAGATATACTTTGTATGAGGTTAGATTTATCTGATACAAAGTATCAGTTTGTTAAAAACCTTGATGTTTGTGTGAAGGTTATCTAGTAAAGCCATGATCCAAGCAGGGATGCGGAGTTCCAAAAGGACTCTGAATTTGTATGTCACAAAAAAATTACTTCAAGTATTGTGAATTTCAAAATAGGTATCACAGATCAGGCTAGCCACTGGTCATGGAAATCATAGAAATGTCATGAAATTTTATTTGGTCATGGAACTTTTTAAAATTACCTCTATTTTTTTCTACCTGCGATATTTTTAGGGTGCAAAGAAAAGTACTAGTATGTTTAGTTTAAGTTCTTTTTGAAAAATATATTTTTGCAGTGTATCAGAGAAGTAAAAGAGTTTTTTTTAGACATGATTTCAGAACTTTCTACCAATTAGTTTTTGGTTTGCATGTTTTATAATGACCATGTTGCAAATGCTTAGTGCATGGCAAGGTTTATGGCTTTTTATTAAAAAAATTTGTGCTGGCAAACATCAAAAAGAATGCACGAGCAACAAATTTTTTGGTTTCATTTTGTTTATAAAAATCCTTTTGCATTTTGATTATATCCCGATTTCAGAAATTATATTTGTTCAAATTAATTATATTTTTTTAGACTTGGATTTTATTTATATCATTGCAAGATATTTTCATATAATCTTCATAAAAATAAGATATTCAAAATATGAAATTAATTATAAAATAATTTATTTTTATTAGTTTTTATAAATATTACCTGTTATAAAAATATCAATAAGATGACACGTTTCTTAATGTTTTGCTCTTTTTTTTATAATAAATTAAGGTGTAAATGTATATAGTAGTTCTATTGGTTTAAGGTTAAGTTGTTAAATTGGTTTAAAAATAAATTATTTTATTGGTTTAAGATTAAGTTAAGGTTATTTATTTAATCCACAACATATCTAAAGTTAGGCTGTTGAACAAGCTATGCAAATTGCAGTGTGTGTAGATTTATGAAATAGAATATACTAATTGAATTAAAATAGAACATGTATGATAAATTGATAGGACAGTAGTAATTTTTTATTTTTGTTTTTTAGGTATTAACAGGCTGTACTTGACGACTTACTTTCCTGCAACGAAATCAAAAGAACCTTCAAATACAAACCAATTTAAAATAATTTTTATTGCAGGATTTTCTAAGAAGAATTTTCCGTTTATTTTATTTACTAATTAGATTACTTATATTTCATAATTTCTATAAACTATTTTTGGAGATTAATTTTGGTGTTTTACAAAATTTTAAGTTTAAAAAATTATTTTACATATAGATTTTTAGTTGGTTAAGCTTCAGCTACGCGGCGTAAAATAATTATATTTTTGCACTTGTTGCGCCAGGGGTTTGCTACATCGGCTATCTTATAGCCTGACTCGCAACGGAGTGCTGCTACATCGACTATCTTATAACCTGCTGCTACAAGGAAGTGCTGCTACATCGACTGAGGGTTTGGCATGGGGCAGCAATCTTTTTTCTTTTATTATTTCAATTATATTCCTATTGTTTGTAAAGCCTCTACTGACAAGCGGAAAAATAAAATTATTTTACGCCGCTTAACTGAAGGATTACCTTTTAGTTTTTTAATAATTAATTTTTATTCAGAAGTACAATTATAATTGGAGTGTCCGATTTTTGTAATATTTTTTCTGCAAATATCAATTTGATATTAAGTTATCAATGTGAAAGTATAATCTTAAGATATAATTCAAAAAATGGTTCAAAAAATGAGGTACATAAACATACGCTTTGTTTTCTTATTAAGTTTAGCGCAAAATATCTGTACCGATTGAAACCACTCGCAAAAACTTTGGTCTATTAAAAATTTGGTAGGCTCTCTTGTCAAACCTTATTCTGACGCTGTCCTTAAGGTCTGAAAAGGTAAAAAACGATTTCTTCATTTAAAAGAATGCCAACCCCAAACCCTCAGTCGTTGTTTGCACACTCCACTGCATGTTCTCTCTAAAAATTATTCGGTGTATGTGCACACCGCTGCGAAAATCCCTATATACCCCATTTTGCATATTTCCTAGAAATTCGAGTTCGCGGACGCAAAGGACGTTTAACGTCTGAACAAGGGTTTGGCAAGAGTACGTTCCTAAAATTTTACTGTTATTTTTACATGGTTTCCACTTACTATGACTTTAAGTGTGAAAACACGCGCAAACTGGCAATCGGGAGATTTTGAACAAAAACCAACGCCGTGGCTGTATATCAAGAGTAGGTACAATCGGCGGGGTGGGGCGGATCATTTAAACGGTACAAATGGCGGAGCGGATCATTTAAACATTACTAACATTTGATAAAGCAAGTCATATTTCAAAAAAAAAAATGATTTAGATAAAGCTTAATTTTATTAAAGATATAATATTTAGAAGGTATTTGCATATAAATATTTTATTGAACGACAAAAAATATTATATAATTTTATAATATATTAATGAACTTAAAAAACAACGTGATCCTCCAATTTATATTAAGCGATTCGCACAACTATATCAAGTGATTTGCGTAATATTTAGCTTATTTGGATCAAACTCTATAAATTTTAATAATTGTTTTATCAAATAACAATGTGATCTGCGAAATTTTATAAAGTGATCCGCTAATATTTTAATTGTTTGAATCAAACTCTATAAGTTTTAATGATTGATCTACCAAAAAATAACGTGATACGCCAATTTATATAAAAAATATCCGCAAATATTTATCAAATGATCTGCCTAATATTTCGATTGTTTGAATCAAACTCTATAAGTTTTCATGATTGTTCTACCTAAAAACAACGTGATCTGCCATTTATATCAAGTGATCCACCAACTTATATCAAATGATCCGCATAATATTTTGACTGTTTAAATCAAACTTCATTAATTTTAATAATTGTTTTACCAAAAAACAACGTGATCCGCCAGATTGTTTGAATATTAATGATATATATGTTTGAAATAAATGTCGGATCACGTTGTTTTTTGGTAAAACAATCATTAAAATTAATAGAGTTTGATTCAAGCAATCAAAATATTATGCGGATTACTTGGTATAAATTGTTGGATCACTTGATATAAATGATGGATCACGTTGTTTTTTGATACTTTATAATGTATTATAAAATTATATAATATTTTTTTTTGTTCAATAAAAATTTATATGCAAATACCTTCTTAACATTAATATACTAATATACGTAGAACAATCACTTAAATCTATAGTTTGTACCAAACAAGCAAAATATTAGGCGGATTACTTGATATATATTGACGGATCATTTCATTTAAATTGGTGGATCACGTTGTTTTTTGGTAGAACAATCATTAAAACTTATAGAATTTGATTCAAACAATCGAATTATTAGGCGGATCACTTGATAAATATTTGCGGATCATTTTATATAAATTGGCGGATCACGTTGTTTTTGGTAGAACAATTATTAAAACTTATAGAGTTAGATTCAAACAAATAAAATATTAGGCGGATTACTTTATAAAATTTCGCGGATCACATTGTTATTTGGTAGAACAATTATTAAAATTTATAGAATTTGACCCAAATAAGCAAAATATTATGTAGATCACTTAATATAATTGTGCGAATCACTTGATATAAATTGGCGGATCAAGTTGTTTTTTGAGTTCATAAACTTTATAATGTATTATAAAATTATATAATATTTTTTGTCGTTCAATAAAAATTTATATGCAAATACCTTCTAAATAATAATATACTAATAATAATAATATTTTAATATTTTAGATATATTAATAATTTAAATGGTAATATAATTTAGTTTTTTTTTCTATTTATTAGATAAATACATACAGAATACAAAATTTAAAAAAAGTTTACAAAAAAATGAAATATTAAGTAATAATTAGGTATAACTACATGGTATTAAAAAAATTAGACAAAAAAAATTATTCATAAATTTAGACGCACGATACATTAGAAGGCCTAATTTATAAACCAATCAATATTTTGTGTATCCGCCTTTTGCTTTAATACAACTAAGAACTCTTCTAGGCATAGACTCAACAAGATTTTTGCACATCGCTTCTGGGACCCCATACCAGGTCTCCTTAAGGAATTCCTTCAGCTGACTAAGTGTGGAAATTTGAACCTTTGCTAATTCACGGTCAATCCAAGCCCAAATGTTTTCAATCGGGTTCAAATCAGGTGAGTATGGAGGCCACGGTATTGTCATGATATTATTATCGTTGAACCACTCCTTTGCATAGTATGCAGTATGTGCAGTTTCCATGGTTTATCATTGAGCATAAGCAGGTCAATTGATGGAATTAGGTTGTTTTCCAGTACTTCTACGTATATTCTGGAGTTGATTCTTCCGCTGTATGTTTGGCACATACCAACACCTTTGTAATTGAAGCATGACCAGATTCCTATCGAGCCTCCTCCACTTTGTACAGTCGGTCTAATGTACCTGGAGTAATACTTTTCGTGAGCCATTCTTTTGACTGTTAGGTTAGATTTGCGATTGATAAGCTCAAAGTTACTCTCATCACTCCACGTAATGTTTTCCCATTTTTCTATTGTCCAATACCTTCTTTCACGAAACCATTTTAGTCTCCTTTGTTTATCATATGGACGCAGAAGCGGTTTCTTCAAAGCAGTGTAGACTCCAATCTTGTATTTGATAAGTATTCGGCGGACTGTGCTTTGAGAAATAGATGTATTTCGCGTTGTATTGAATTCTGTGGTCAATTCTTTGTAACTAATTTTTGGATTAGCTCTGACAGCTCTAAAAAGAACACTATTGTCCTTTCTGGTGGTTGACAAGGGTCTACCTGGCCTTGTTTTCTCGCTGGCACCACCAGTGTGAAGAAAGTTTTGTTTCGTTGTCCGAACGCATTTCTCAGAAACTCCAATTAACTTGGCGATTTCTCTATTACTTTTGGTTCCTTCTTTGATGTGCGCAATAATTTGCCATCTTTCACCTTGAGTGATACGTCTTTTGCTCATTTTTCGCGTCTTTTTAGTGCAAAACTAACTTAACTTTGGTTTATTTATTAAATAATGATTAACTAATTCCAGGTAAGTCATATTTATATAAGGTTTTTTGACAAAATCAATTTATTTAGGCCTATTAATGTGAAATATGGGAAAAAAACTACTAATTAACTATCAATTAACAAGATATAAGACTTTTTTGATTGTGCGTCTAAATTTATGAACAAAATAAAATCAAGCTTATCAATTAACTTTTTTGTGTTAATCGGTATAGAATGAGTAATAAACATCCTGTAAAAAAATTAAGGTACTCTACACTCTAAAAACAGTCCCTTAAAAAAAGTAACGGATTGCGCTTTTTCGTTAAATTAACGAATTAATTCGTTACCAAAAACTAGAAAATTAACGGAGTAAAATTAACTATTTACGGATTCTTTAAAATTTCGTTAATTCAACGGATTAAATATTCTAAACGGTCAAAAAAAATTTTTCAGAATATTATAGCTTTTTATTTTGAAAATGATAAAGTTTTGAATGCGTTTGTCTCCCATTTACATTTACATTGTAGATAAAAGTTGGTTGCAGTAAGTGTAATATGCCATTTTTTTAAAAAACTTTACATTTAGTAGACAAAGCAAATGGATAAGTATAATTTAAATTACGCTCTGTTATTTGTAATTTCGAAGGTTATTTTAAATTTTCTATATAAAGCTTTATATAGAAAATTTAACAATAAGGTTTATTTTGTTTTAAATTAAAAGCCATTAGTATTACTAAATAATATATAATAACATATATGGTAAGTTAATACATATCATATATGGTAAATTACTACATGTCTAAATCTAGAAAATTATGCAAGAATATATGCAATCCATATAGTCTATATTATAGAAATAAAAGTTCAACTAATCATTTACTAGTAGTAAAGGGTTAGTTGAACAATTATTTCTATAATATAGACTAAATGGATTATTTATAGTCTTTTTTAATTTTATATATACTACATATGACATGTAGTATCATACCATATTAGTTTAAATCAGTTGTAAAATTAATAATGTTAACATCTTTGATAGGTATATTAATTTAGGTTAGTTACAGCTAACTTCTATTTCTTTTAACATTCATGTTTATTTAATTGAGTTACAACTAAGGTTATATATGAGTTATTTATACTATCTTAGAATTTTCTGCTTTAGAGGCACGGCATTTAGTGTCACATTGTAGGTTTAAATTGGTTGTAGAATTTATATCGTAACTTGCATATTTATTTAGTTGAGTTTAATCTAAGTTTATATTTGATGTGTTTGTATCATTTTAGAATTTACTGTTTTAGACACGTGGCATGTGGTATCCCACTGTAAGTTTGAATTAGTAAATTAAAAAATATATATATTTTAACTTGCATTTCTTTTGACGTTCATGTTTATATAATTAGATTACAACTAAGTTTGTGTATGGCTTGTTTATATTATTTCAGAATTTGCTATTTTAGACACTTGGTATAAGCTGTCATACTGTAAGTTTAAATTGGTTGTAAAATTTATATTGTAACTTGCATTTCTATTGGCGTGCATATTTATTTAGTTGAGTTTTAACTATTAATAATAATAAAAATAAGTTTACATCTGGCGTGTTTATATTATTTTAGAATTTGCTGTTTTAGACACGTGGCTTGTGATATCCCACTATAAGTTTGAATTAGTAAATTTAAAAAAATTGTATTTTAACTTGCATTTCTTTTGGCATGCATATTTATTTAGTTTAGTTAAGACTAAGTTTATATCACACTTTTTTAATTATTATTCTACTATATTCTATATTCACTATTATTTTAGAATTAGCTATTTTAAACATGTGACAAGTGGTATGACACTGTAAGTTTAAATAAGTTGTAAAATTAATTTTTTTATATAGTTGCTTGCGTTTTTTTTGGTCTGCATATTTAATCTTGTTTTAATTTATCATAGTTTTTAAAAGGTTAGAGACCTTATTTTTTGCTTCTGATAGGTATTGATGTATGTGAAATGTATAGCGTCTTTTAGTTATCAGATAATGTCAAAGTAATCTTATACTTTTTTTTTAATTTACATTTTAATAAAGATATAATTTACTTGTTCCATTTAACTTTATCTTTAGAAAACGATATCAGAGATAATTAAAATAACAAAATTTAAAATCGAAATTTATATATAATGAATTAGCAAAAACATTTTCTATAGTGTTATCAGTAACATTTTATTTTGGTTTTATACTAGATATGTTATTAAGTTTCCATTTTATTTTATATTAATCTTTAAGGAGTTGACAGCATGGTGTCCGATTTAAAGTGGGAACCTGTGTACGAGTAACAACAGTATTCAAAACCAAAACCTATTTAAACCAACCAAACCAAAACTAGCGACCAAAAACTAATATCTTGGCATTGGTTTATTTTAAACATCTATTATATATATGTGTGTGTTTTATATAAGTGTACTAGCTTGAGTATAGTGTATTAAAAATATTTTTTTTAACTATTTTTATTGTAATTTAAAGTATATTGGATTAAATATTATAAATATTTGATTAGTTTTCAATTTTTGGTTAAAACGTTTTAATGTAGAATATCGAAATAAAATAATGCAATTAAATAAAAATGCAAACATTAACAAATATAAGGATTATTTGGTTATGAAGTCACAATTCTGGCCTCTTTAATTTTAGATTTTAGTGATTTCAACGAAATAATCACTAAAATAACTTATTAACACATTTATTTCATAGGAATAACAACCGCGGAATATTTGCTGCCTAGTGTAATAACTCCTTAATTTTAACGGATTATTCGTTGCACTAACGAAGTAAATCCGTAAATTCAACGGACTATTCCTAACGGAGTTCAATTCGTTAAAATTTTAATTCGTTAACTTAACGGATTTCCCGTTAATGCAATAGCGACAGATATAATTCGTTGTATATAACGGATTTTTTCTTAGAGTGTATAATAGAGTTTCACTTCCTCTTTTAAATTATTTATCAAACATAGCGGTAGCACTTTTATTTTATTTTTATTTTGAGTATTTCCTTACATATATGAAAAAAAAATGAATGCGTCTAAATTTGTGAAAGCTACCCAGTGGGCACAGGACGTAAAAAAGACGTCCTTAGGACGTTCAAATCGCGTCCGTCCGTCCCATTAAAACTCTAAACGTCTTTTGAACGTCTTTTTCGCGTCCAATAATTATTTCGTCCAAAAAATATCCAGAATGCTTTCTTAAATAAAAAAAAATCAGTTAAATCACGCAAGCGCTAAATCTTTTTAAAATTTTTAAGTAACGCATTTTTGATTAATTTTTTTTTTCAATTACAAAAGAAGTCTTTTTACAACAACTAATAGACACGTTCCATCTAATTTTTGTTTTTGTTATCAATTACTTGAAAATTGTGGTAATATTGATACAAGTAATGAAATTTTTACAGATAATGAAAGAAACGGTTTAAAACTGAATATATGCTATACTATGTATAAACATAGTATAAAATATATATATAAATTAGCAAGAACCTGTCTATAAGTCGCTTTTCATAAGGTGTTTTTAAAATTCTCCTTGCAATACTATACTAATAGTATATCAAGTATATATATATATAATGTATATATATATACTTGATATACTATTAGTATAGTAATGCAATATCAAGAACCAAGTTCTAACAATTTCAAAGATTTAGACATCTCATGCAGAATCAAATTTTTCAATAGGAAAACCTGTTAATGATACATGGAACAATTATCCTGATAATTCTTTGAATTCAATGTCTTTAATCGACAGCATTGTGCTATTTTATAATGGAACCAGTACATTAGTTAATGATCTTCTTGAAATATTGCCAAATCAAGGTTTGGAACTTCCCAAAGATTCAAGGAGAATTTTAAAAACACCTTATGAAAAGCGACTTATAGATAGGTTCTTGCTAATTTATATATCAGATAATAAAAGAGTAGAATAAGTCACTAAGGAAAAGGAGGAAAGGAAATTTTCTACCCTCCTCATAGTATATCTTATACCCAGTTTTTAACTCTTTATTTCAATATATTTCAATATATATATTTTTATACATATATATATTTTTTTATACATATACATATATATTTTTAAACACTTAATTACTTGAGAATCGTATTAATATCGATACATATATTGAAATAAATAGTTAAAAACTGGGTATAAGATATACTATGAGGAGGGTAGAAAATTTCCTTTCCTCTAGGAGGAAAGGAAATTTTCCTTTAGTGACTTATCCTACTCTTTTATTATCTAATTATCTAAAAGTATCCTTTAGAAGATAGATGTAAATAATTTTTCTTTTTTATCATTCTTTAAAAGTTCAATATGAATAATTTTAATTAAAATCAATATTTATATTTATTATTTGATAAAATTTATATTTTAGTAACTTATCCAACTTAAATAAGAATAAAAAAAATATATTTAAAGATGGAATTGATTTAATATTTTTTTGAAATGATTTTTTATAATGATATTTTGAAAAATTATGGTTTTAGTTTTAGTATTTAGTAAAAGAATATATAACACAGCAAAAACATTTAAATCAGAATTTCAGTGGAGCAATATAGGCATTTTAGGTCATTGCAGTTTTGGTCATCGTTTACTTAATGGCCTATTAGTGGCAGCAGGCAAAAGTGCCTAACACATGAATAACCACTATATCGCATGTTGGAATGTTATTGGCAATTTACTAAGTAACCAATGAGAAACACTCCTTAATTTCTCCTTTTTTTTTTATCATCTAGGAAATTTTATTAAAGTAAATGGATTATACTTATTAATAAAGAGTTTATATAGTCCTTTGATTGATTGCAAACCTATATTTCTATTGTATATTATATATATATATATATATATATATATATATATATATATATATATATATATATATATATATATATATATATATATATGTATATATATATATATATATATATATATATATATACACAACCCTTGGAATTAAGAAAAAAAGGTTGGCAATAATTTGTCGACATTAATCAAAAAAGCAAAAAAAAAAGTGATTCAAAAGTCTTACCATTATTAATGGTAAGACTTTTGAATCACTTTTTTTTTTGCTTTTTTTAATGTTTAAATGTTTTTTTTTTTGTTTAATGATTAAACATAGAAACAAGGTCAGCATTATTTGTTGACCTCAAACACTTTTAGGTTGGCATTGCTGCATGCTGACCCTAATTCCAAGGGTTGTATATATGTATATATATATATATATATATATATATATATATATATATATATATATATATATATATATATATATATATATATATATATATATATATATATATATATATATATATATATATATATATATATATATATATATATATATATATATATATAAGTAGTATGTTAATTTATAATAATTTTTCTGTTTTTATTTAAAATTTATTGAAAAAAATAAGATTCTGTTTTCAATGTAGTTATTTTCTCCTTAATTGACTTTTGTGACCAAATCTTTTTAAATAATAGATAAATGTCTCCTTAAAATCCTTATTTATAGCGTCAGTTTTAATAGTAAAAATACAAAATATATGTCAAATAAAATTAAAATGAGTTTTGCTAAAATTTAAAATTATTAGAATTAGTTAAAATTTAGAATTATTAGTTATTATTAGTTAGAATTAGTAGAATTTGTTGTATTAGTTAAAATTTAGAAATAGATAGTGTGAAACACCAATTAGATACAATTTAAAATTGAACAGAAAAATTAAAAAATAAATAAATAAAAAATGCTAATGCTAAAAAATAACACTTGTAAGAATATTTTTTACTTTTCCATAAATTTTATTTACTTGTTAATTAAGATTTTATTTTTAGGAGCATCAACTACATCAAGTGTCAGTTGATATAAATGTTTTGGTCAAATACATGTTTGTATTTGGTAATATTATGTTACATTTTTGTTTTGTATTTCAAAAACTCATATTGCATTTATTTAAATATGCATTTAGGAATCTAGAATTGATGTGTTTGTAGTTTTTGTATCTAATTTTGTTTTAGATTAAAGAAATTTGATTTGAATAAATGTATTCAACTCTAAAGTTTATTTTTATTTTTGCCTTTGGTTTTAAAAAAATAGAACAACGGTTTTGGCTATAGTTCATTTTATGTAATGGTTAATGTAATATAATTTATTTTATGTAATATGCCTAATGAATTTTTATTAGTAACAACTCCTTTAATTCATTCAGCTCCTCCAAAATTTGAAAGTCTGTGATTCAAAATTTTGCTTTTCCCAAAACAAAGTCAAAGAAAATATACGAAGTCAATGATAAATCTTAAAGTTTTACAAAGATTAATGTAAGTAATATTTTTTCTTGTAATAACTATCTTGTAAGTTATTTTAACTATCTAGGCCTTTTATCTTTATAAATAATTTTTTTTAATACTTCTCAATACTCAAAATAGGCACCTAGTCAATGCAGCAAGAAAAAAAGAACATTTAAGAATTTCCTTTCAAAAGATGTAGTTAGTAAAATTTAAAGTTAGTTATATATATATATATATATATATATATATATATATATATATATATATATATATATATATATATATATATATACTCATATAGTGTCGCTTTAAGAGCATTTTAATGTAAAAAAAGTCTCTTACGACTACAATTTTTATTACCTCGTCTCTTAAGCTGTTTTTGATTGTCATCGAAATGTCAAAGCAATTAATTTATGCGGAAGTACATTAAATTTAATTGTTTTTTAAAAAATTTTTAAAAAACCGCAATTATAACGACTAGAAAGTTTTTTTTAATTAGTGGTGTTTTTGTTATTGATTTAATAAAAAACATTTTTTAAACATGCGTAAATGTTGCTACATCGACTATCTTATAGCCTGACTCGCAACGGAGTGCTGCTACATCGACTGACAAATAGCCTGACTCGCAACAGAGTGCTGCTACATCGACTGACAAATAGCCTGACTCGCAACGGAGAGCTGCTACATCGACTGACAAATAGCCTGACTCGCAAGGGAATGCTGCTACATCGACTGACAAATAGCCTGACTCGCAAGGGAGTGCTGCTACAACGACTGACAAATAGCCTGACTCGCAAGAGAGTGCTGCTACATCGACTGAGGGTTTGGTTTGGCCAGGCAGTCTATCAATTAAAAAAAAAAATTTAATTTTTAAAACTTTTTCTGGTCTGGTTTATTAACGCGCTCTTTAAAACTACAGTTTATGGGAAATATTTTTTGATGCTACGCAAGAGACATGCAAGACTATATATATATATATATATATATATATATATATATATATATATATATATATATATATATATATTGTTCGCTGACGACACTTCTTTTTATTCTTGTCATGATAAGAAGCCTACACCCTCTGATTGCTTGGAGGGGGTATCTGAGCTTGAAAAGGATTTCACCTCTGCTACAGCACGGGGCTCACAATGGCTGTTGAACTTTATTTCAGATGAAACTCAATTTTTTTTGGCCAATCGCTATCGCAATAATTTAGATTTTCCTATATTTATGAATGGTAATGTACTAGATGAGTCATCTACCCTTCATCTTCTAGGATTAACTTTTACTTCTGATCTTTCTTTTAAACCGTATATCAAATCTTTATCGAGTTCGACACTTCCTTACTCTAGATTCTATGCTCTATCTCTATAAATCTCAAATCTGTCCCTGTATGAAATACTGTTGCCATATCTGGGGCAGATCTTCTATTTATGCCCTTTCTCTTTTAGACAAGGTGCAAAAGCGCATTGTAAACATAGTTGGACCTGCTTGTGCAGCCAATCTCCAACCATTGTCACATCGTCGTGATGTTGCTTCTTTTTCTCTTTTCTACATATACTATAATGGGCACTGCTCTAAAGCTAGTTTTTTTCTTCGAACATCAGTTCTTTGGAATTTGCTTCCTTCATCTTGCTTCCCTGATTCATATAATTTGCAATCGTTATCTTGCTCTACGAACTTAATCTTTTCTCTTCCAATAACTTCCAAACTCTTATAAGTGGTTGTTCACAGCCTTGTTGGAAGCGAAGATGAAAAATATTTTTTCTATTATAATTTATATATATAAATTATAATAGCATATCGTTTTTTAATTAACTAATATATAAGATAAGTAAGTAAATGAATTAAAGACTATAGTCTTTAATTCATTTACTTACTTATCTTAAGAATAATGAAATATAAAAAACGTTTAAGTTGAAAATAGTTTTGATCTTTACTAGTATGATTCTATTGCCAAGTTTCTTGAATGTGATCAATCATTTCTCGATACTAATGTTGCAAAAAGTAGTATATTTTTTATTATGGTTAAATGTTTAGTTTTTTTTTTATAAGGGTAAATTACATAACAAACTTTTGATCTGTAATTATATACATAATGCTCACTTTACAAATAAACATAATTTACACAAAATTTTCGAATTGAATAAAACACTAATGAATTGCTCCTATGCCCAATATAACTTACACTAAATTGTCCCATATCAATTACATTAGTGTTATCTTTTGAATTTGGAAATAGAAGTTATTAAATGTTGGTGGCTCATCATGCAGTGCATTTGAGAAGGGCATGCTTTCAAAGTAAGTATAATTTTACTATAAAAAGAGCATTTTTAATACCGCAATTTTATTGCATACTTGATATACACGAATATATACGCTGATCACAACAATCAAGTCAAAAATTTTTTTAAAAAAATAAATTTAGTGTTGAGAAATTCGTATTTTTTGATGTTTGATGTTATGTTTATAAAATAATAATTATATATATATGTGTGTGTGTGTGTGTGTTATTTATTTCTTTCCCCTTTATTTTTACATACTTATCTTAACAATATTTTTTTAAGACTGCTTCCCTGATTCCTACATCCAAAAAAAACTTTAAAATGCTGGTGGCAATATTTTAAAGAGTGCATCTGATCGAAAAGAAGGTGAATGACGGCAACTGTTCGAAAATTCGATTCTTGGAAATTAACAAGTGGAAGAAGTAGTTTACAAAGTTGTAATTTATAAAACTCAGCACAATTATATTATTAAAAAATTTAAATGATTTATTATTTTTTTCTTATTCTCAAGAAGTTCTGTGAAAACATAAATTTGAACCTTACGTTTAAGTAAAGCCATGTTAGAACACGTATTTTAGACGTCGAAATAAGAACGTCTAAATTAGGTTATTTAAAGACGTCATTCGGCGTTTCCATATCAGCACTAGTTCTGAACGTCCTAAATTCACGTCTTTTAGACGTCTCAAAACACGTCTTTATTCCGTCCTAAAAAGACGTCCTTATTACGTCTTAAAAAGACGTCATCTGGCGTTGCCATGTAGAACCAGTTCTAGACGTCCTTTCGACGTCATATAGACGTTGCCGTGCCCGAATCTGAATCGTTTTTTGAGTTTGTTTTTTTTATTTAATGAAGTATGACTTGCTTTATCAAATGTTAGTAACGTTTAAATGATCCGCCCCGCCGTTTGTACCGTTTAAATGATCCGCTCCGCTGGTCCGCCGCGCCCCGCTGATTGTAACTACTCGTAAATCAACACTAAACACGCGAGTTTTCAAACCATTGTTTAAACAATAACTGAATGACATTGCTCGGGTATCAAAAAACAAATTATTTTTTATTCAGGTTAAATATTACCTTATCCAGAAAAAGATTCTCTACAAAATGATCAAAAATATTTGCAAAAAATTTATTCAATAATTAAGAGCAGAAAAATAAACATTGCAATAACATTTTCATTATATTTACTATTTCATTCTACAATGTTCTACTTCTACACTGAGATTGGGTCCGTCATGAGAGAGGTAAGAGGGTGTTTAGCCCCCCGACGAATTTTATTAGTCGGTTTATTAGACACTTCTCGGCAAAATTAGATCTATAGTTGGCAGTCGGCCTACGAGAACCTCTTTTTTTTTTTTTTTGAGATAAGTTATTCAGCAAAATATTTTTTTTGTGGCTTTAGTCGGCAAAAAAAAAATACGTCACCATCTCACCCCATCCCACCCCATTAAAATCTCTTTGGGACAGCCCTGACTGTGATCAACATTTAAAATTTTTTTCAACTTTATTCGAGGAAATAAGCAAAAACTTCTTCTAATTCCTTTCATTTCTAACGATAAATGAAAGGTGAATGTAAATTGTCGGCACGAATTCTGACGTCACATTGCGATTTTAATAGGATAAAAGTAACTATGATTCATCAATCGCAAATGTTCGTATCCGCTTATCTGTCGTTAGTTCAATCTTTCATTTAATTTTTAAATGAGTAATTGAAGGTGTTTCCTACCAACTGTATCGAGTTGTAGATCAATGAACTTTTATCTAACATCAAAGTATCCAACAAATCCAAACACATTTATTAATATTATATTACAAAATCGGTTGCAAAGTAATCATAACATTTGTATTTCGAAATAATGACATCTTATATACACGGTATTATTTTAGTGCTGGCATCAAGTTTTCAGCTTTATGGTATGTCTATAAATTCTTTTTACTTTGTTTAACTTCTTGAACAACACTTTTTAAATTTTATTTAGTTTGTTGATAATATCGAAAATGATCAGACCTTGTAAAAATTATAATCATATTTTTGTTTTGTTTGTTATATGTAATTAATAATTTTGGCTACATATATATGTATATATATATATGTATATATATATATATATATATATATATATATATATATATATATATATATATTTATATATATATATATATATATATATATATATATATATATATATATATATATATATATATATATATATATATATATATATATGTATATATATATATATATATATGTACGTATATTATGTGACCATTTTTTTCTTTCAATGAAAAGGAGGACAACATTTTTTTTTGTAAAAGTACTTCATAAATAATTGAAATACTTCATTTAAATAAAAATATATTATTCTTGCATTCCTTTCAATTAAGTTATCTTAAAGTTTAAAATTAATTAAAAATAATTATCTAGTTAAGTTAGTATTTTTCAATTAAGTGGATAATTTTTGTCAATATGTTGTTTTCTAACAATATATTAGAAATTTCAGAGCAAGATATGTGTTTCATATTAACTTTTACAGTGAGTGCTGCTGCTAGAGTATCAATATGTAATCTCAATTTTTCACTGGTCCAGAAATCATTTCCAATTGAAAAAACACTTTTAACTGCTGCATTAGAACCAGGATAGCTCAACATAAATTCAACAAGAATAGCTAAATTTTGATTTGTAATATGTTCATTTTTAAAGTGATCAAATAAACCCACCCATTATTTATCAATTTCAACATTTTTATTTTTCCTTAGTTCTAATTTATCTGAATTTAAATATAAATTTATTCTTATTTCATCATACTGACTATTTTCATTGATTTTAATATCAGGGATTTGTGTTAATAAAAACTCAACACACTTTTCCATATCCCAATTAACATTTGAACTCAAAAAACACCATTAAAATTGTTATATTCTGTTATATTAGGCATGTTTCCAATATCTTAGACCATTCTTCGACATATTAGAAGCATGTTTGGTAAAAATTCTGCACTTATTTGGTAAATTTATCTCTTACACCAGGATTTGACTCTGGTGTAATTCATCAACTAATACATCATGACAACATGTTTATCAGCTCTTTAAAAATTTCAACAGTGCCACTTATTTTTGTTTGATCTCTTTGCAACTTATCTAGTGCAACTCCATTTAGTTTTAATATTTTTAACAAAAGTTTTGCATTTTGCTTTATCTATGTCACTTGGATAATGAAAAAATGTTAGATCAGTCTAAAAAATATATTCGCTATCAGAATGATGTTTTTTGATCAATGGAATTATTCTGTTCTTGTTACAATCATTTTTGTAGACTTCTTGGTTGATTGCATAGCCACATTCTCTGAATATTGGCGAAGATATACCTTTATCGGAAAAACAAATCCAAACAAGTAATTTCATTTTAATTTTTAAAATGGGATTGAATTTGACACTTGTTGGTGTTTGAGAAACATTACTTGAATAAAAAGTTTTATTTGTATTAATTAAAGAGTGGTTAAATGTGAAGTATCATTCATTGCCAAGGATTAACATTTTATTGGTGGAAATTTGATACAGACGACTGCACTTTGTTCAAGCTGCCTCTATTTGGTCACAAGTTCTTAATGGAATGCTCTTCTTCTTAGGCCTGATTAAGGACTTGTTTTAATGTTTTGCTGATATTGGGTGCACTTAAATTTCCAAGCTGCTTGTGTTTGCGATATGCTGTCTTTGTGGTCAAACATTGTTTCAAGTCTTTCGATGTTCCTTTTTGTCATTATTTTATCAATCCTACCACTTCCAAGGACTCTGTAGAGAATTGAAAATGCTACAAACTAGGTAAGATTGCAACCATAATTAACATAAAGTATTTTACATAGCTTTTGTCTTCAAAGTCATTATTGTTTTTTAGTTATAAGTTGTTAAACCACATACAGAACTCCAGCATGTTTCTGTAGGAAGTGGTAATTTTGTTCCTCAAACTTCTCTATATTTTGCTCCAGCTTGATAATTATTTGGTATATATTTTATTAACTACCTAATATGCTTGCTCACATTTTCCATGTTACGCTCATTCGCTAAAAAATTTAGCATATAAACAGCGCACCCATAAATTATTATTATATCTGCATTGCCTGTCACAAAGCTTTTTACTGTGCAGCCAAATTTATGTTACAGATTTGTTAAATGACAATAAAAAATGTAACAATAAATTTTTTTATTTAATATTAAAAGACAAAAAAATTGAAACAAAATAGACATTTTACAATATGTACATATTAAAATAATGCTTCTAAATTTGTTTTTCTTAAGTATTTTAGTAAATTAAACTTGATTTGCTGTAATTTATTTTATTGTGGTTAAATATATATATATATATATATATATATATATATATATATATATATATATATATATATATATATATATATATATATATATATATATATATATATATATATATATATATATATATATATATATATATATATATATATATATTAGGGTGTCCCATCCGCCCCTTATATTCTAAAAAAGATCTGTTCATATTCTTAAAACTTTCTATTGGTTCTCACAAGCAACTCTGTTAAATTTTTTCAAAATTTTATTGGATTTAGAGGGAGCACAAGACCCTTGAACACTTACCGGGTTCCTAATAGTATTAAAAATTTTTAATATTATTAAAAGAAGCGAAATTATATAAAAATTTTAAAAATAACAATCATTTTATTAAAAAAAAATTATTTTGTAGTTTTTTTTGCAGAAAAATGACCTTTTTTAACCTAAAAATAAAAAAAGTGTATTTTTCCGATAATTATTCCAAAAAAAAAATTGAATAATAACTTTTTTTTTAAATAATTGTTATTTTTAAAATTTTTATATATTTCGCTTCTTTTGAGACCCAACATGACATACTTTTGAGAAATTTTTTAAATATTATTAGGGACCCAGTAAATGTTCAAGGGTCTTGCGCTCCCCCTAAATCCAATAAAATTTTGAAAAAATTTAACAGAGTTGCTTGTGAGAACCAAAAGAAAGTTTATAAGGGGCGGCTGGGACACCCTAATATATATATATATATATATATATATATATATATATATATATATATATATATATATATATATATATATATACATTTACTCACTTTACTTTAATTGAGTAGTTATTTTGAGAATTTCTACTTTTTAAGTGTTTTTTTAAATGTGTACTTTTACTTTTACTTAAGTATTTTTTTTCTAAAGTATTGTACTTTTGAAATCATATGCATTGCTGAGTTTATAATTAATTTATTATTGTTTATAATAAACGACTTACGTTGTTAATGTGCTTAAGTAAATAGCTTTTGCATTTAACATGTAGAACATGTTTAACAGAGATTTTTTAACAACTTTCTTTCTTATAAAAAAAAGATTTTATATGCCAACTTTAACTTTCTTCAAAATTAACTGGGCAAGAGACATAAAAAGCTGCGAATGGTCTGAAAAAATATAAATAGAAACTTATTAAAGAAAAATATAGTCAACCCCCTTTCTGCTTGTTTTTTTGTTGTTCTTTATTTTTGTAGAAGTTATAAAGAGATTAAACATAATTTGTTAACTTAAAACAAAGTTTTTTATATTTTGCTTTTTTTAAAAACTTATGGAAATAAAACAAAATCATTAAAATAGTTGGAGTGGAATAGACTTATAATGATCAGTATGCGAGTCATGTTAAGTCTGCTATTCCACATATTTAAGCCATCTCATGTTTTTAAAATTTTTTAAACTGATGGTAATTAATTAAGAAATTCTAAATACTATTTAGATAGTTACTAATATCTAAATAGTTGATAAATAGCGATTCGTGCAACAGCTATGTTACATGCAAACTGAAATTTTCTTCAGAATTAACTGGTCAAGAGTCCTAATAAATACCGGATGGTATGAAAAAAAAAATTAGATTCTGAAACATAATAAAAAATTAACAACTCCAGAAGGTGACAAACAGAAAACCCAAAAAATACTAAAATTACGTCATAATTTTAGTTCTGCCAAATCCGGTAATAGAAATACTCAAATATAAGGTATTAATATTAAGTGATTTTTGTATTACAAAATACTTTTTTAGATCTTAATTGGGCTGATATATAACAAAGTGTTGCATTTGGGCATCTTTCTTTGGCATCAATATATATATATATATATATATATATATATATATATATATATATATATATATATATATATATATATATATATATATATATATATATATATATATATATATATAATAAAATTTAGTGAAAAGTATTTTTGAACCACAATATGATAGTTGAATGGGAAAAACTTCAATTAGTTATGTTCTGAAAACAAATTAGCATACTGAACAGCAAGCCTTTCCAAGAAAGGCGTGCGTTTTTTTGTCTTGAATGACCACACGCGATTATAATATTTTAGAAAACGTGAACACGGCCGTTTGCAAGTTTTATAATAATGCTGAAAAAGTTTCAAAAACAAAAAACAAAACTAACAAAATTAAAAGAGATTGAAATAGAAAAAAATAAAAACAAATTAATAATTTAAATAATTTGTGTACTGTTTTTATTTTTGTTTCTTTAGAGTAACATTCATTAAATAAGGCGAATCAAAAAAAAAAACAGTTTGAAGTCTACAATAAAAAGAATGATTTTCCTTTTCTTAATTTTTTTTTTTAAGAGGATAGCAAAAATACAAATTGCAATGTGTTTGTAAAATTTATTTGTATAATTTTAATGTAACAAAAGGGTTGAATTAAGCGAATGCAAAACGCAAAGTTTAGAAAAATATCTAGTAATCAAAATTTTAGTTTATACAAAACCGTGTTCCTTGTTTTTAAGGGGAGAATCAACTTAAATTTGTTAACGAAAAACAAAAAATAAAACAATAAACTTATGATTACAAAAGTAATAACACTATAATAGTGTTATTATTTTTATAAAGCACTTATAACTTTTAAATTCATTCTTTGTTCAAGCAACATTAGTATTCCCAAATATTAATTGAAGTTGAAAAATATCTAGAAGAATAAAGTGGATGTTTAAATCGTATTGAAACTAAAGTAACTTATAAAAACGTGACAAACAACTTTATGAAAACGTATCGTATTAAAAGTTTAGCATTATAAAAAACGTTACTAATGGACCGTAAAAATTTTAAAATTAACCAATAAAAATTTTTTTTTGGTTGATTTTAAAATTAACGCGTGTTTTTTTGTAATGTTTTTCATAATGCTATACTTTTTATAAAGTAACGTTGCTTAAGCGATATGTGAAAGTTCCTGAAATTTTTATTAATATTTTAATACCCGCTTTATTTTTTATAGATGCTTTTCTACTTTAATAAATGTTTGGAATTAATAATGTTGTTTGAACAAAGAATGACCTATGTACAACCTATACTTGAATATTGCTCTTCAGTATGGTCACCTTAAACTATTTGCCTAATTAATAAAGTTGAGAAAGTGCAGCGTTTCTTCACTAAAAGAATTGCTGGTCTGTGGTCAGTTTCCTATGATAAGCGTCTAGCCATACTAAAGCTTAACACGTTAGAATATCAACGAGTGTTTAAAGATTTAGTTTTATGCTACAAAATTCTTAACAGTAAACTGGACACTGATATATCAAACATTCTTATTCTCAATTCTTACTTGAATAATCGCGGTCATAACTTTAAACTGTACAAACACCATTGTAGTTTAAACAGCACAAAGTGTTTTTTTTCTAATCGAATTGTTTATGTATGGAATAGTTTATCAGAGGATGTGGTGTCTGCATCGTCTGTCTTGATGTTTAAGATACGTCTTGCTGTACTGCTTTGTTCAAGTTAATACAATTTTGTTGTAACTTGTCCAGCACTTGATACAATTTAACATTTCAGTCAAAAAAAAAAAAAAAATTTGTTAATGTATACTCAGTGTTAGTGGCCTTCGGGTCCTTCTGTTGTTTTCAAATAAATAAATAAAGAATGAACTTTAAAAGTAATAAGTGCTTTATAAATGTAATAACACTATTATAGTTTTATTACTTTTATAATGCAGTTAGTGACTAAAGTTTGTAGTCGTAAGTTTAATGTTTTTGTTTTGTTTTTTGTAATTTTCTCGCTAGTAAACTTTTAATAATTTGCTCCTTATAAACAAAGTACACAGCTTTGCATAAGCTAAAATTTTAAAGACCTAATATTTTACCAGAGTTTGCAAACGCGATCGTATAATTTAACTTTTGATATAAACTTGTTGCATTATAATTATACAAATATATTTTACAAACAGATGACAATACATGTTTTCTCTTTCCTCTTTAAACGAAAAAACACATAAAATATGGGAAAGTTATCCTTTTTAGCGCCTAAAACTTTTTTTTTTTAATGCTTTGACTTGATGAAATTTGTTGCCGATAATAATAACCACTAAGAAAAAAACAAAAATAAAAACAACACACAAATTGTTTAAACTATTATTATTGTTTTCTATTTAAGTTTACTTTAATTCCTAATGTAGTTATTAAATTTGAAACAATTTTTCAGTAACGCACATAATATAACTTGCGCAAATAGCCGTGATCATGTTTTCTTACTTGAAAAACATTTTCGTTGTCGTAAAACTGTGGTTTAAAAAAAAAAAAATTTTACACAAAATGTTATAACTTTTCAATTGTCTTATCTAAATACCAATAACTTGGTATAGAAAGACAGGTTTAAGAATTGGCTACAAAATTTATTTGATTTTCCAGAAATAGGGCATACTAAGATGAGGGAAGGGTGTATGAGCCACCATCTTTGCCTTAAATAAATGCAATTTATTTTTAAAGTAGATGATATAATATGTTGTTTCCATTTAAGATCATTTGAAAATTTTAGTCCCAAGTCTGTAACTAAAATTGTTTTTTCAACTTCTCTGCCATCTATTATTATATAAGAATGAATTTTGTTTTTTGTTCTGTAATGCATAGGTAGGCATTTGTCAAAATTAAAAGAAATGAACTATTTTTTTGACCAAGCGACAGCGTTATCCATGTCAGCTTGAACCGTTTCAACTTTTTCTTTATTTTTAATTGTTGATAAAATCTCAGTATTATCAGCATAACGTTTGGTTACATTTTGAAGGCAATCAGGCAAATGGTTAATAAATATCAAAAATAATAATGGTCCGAGCACAGATTCCTGAGGTACGCCACTTAAAATATTTTTCCATATAGAGAAAACATCACCTTGTTTGACTTGTTGATGCCTGTTACTTATAAACCCTTTTATTTTTTAACCCTTTTAAAGTTTTCTGCTTACACCATACGCCTCCAGTTTCAAAATTAAACGTCTATAAGGTACTGTATCAAATCCCTTAGCAAAATCAAGATAAATAAGATCAACTGGTCGTTTATTTGCTAAAGAGTACGAAATGAAGTCTATTGTTTCAAGCAGATTGGTTGTACATGATTTTGATTTTACAAAACCAGTTATTATAATTTGCTTCCAGACCACCATCAAGTATAAGACATTTATCTTAGAATAAGGGTGTATGTGATGGTGATAGTATAACACAGCCTAGAAATAAAATTATTTATTTAAATAACTAGTTTTATCTTTATTAAAATAATTATATAAAGCAAAAAATAAAAATTATGTATCTCTTTACAATATATACTAATGAAAACCCTTGGAATTAGGGTCGGCATTCGGTAATGTCGACTTGACTGCCAACCTAGAAGTGTTTGAGTTGGGCAAAAATCGCAGACCTTGTTTCTCTGTTATATGGTCAACCCTTTGTTTTACATTTTTTCTGCAGACCTGAATGCCAACCTCACAGATTAAAGTCAGTAATTTATTTCTGCCCTTATTTTTCCTAATTTCCGAGGGCTGCTAATGGTGTATAAATTGAGTTTAAGGGAAGGGTAGCTACCAGACCACCCCCTCCCCTCTTTCAAAGTATCCATATTTTAGGCCCCCCCCCCTCTCCCTGCACTCATTCTAAGTTACCAAATTCATGAAAATAAAAATTAGGTAATAAAAGTGCGACACTTAAAAGGCTATCTGCTACATCTTATTTTTCAATGAAATTTGACAGGTGAAAAGAAAATTTGTGTAAAAATTTAACAAATGGTTTTAAAAGATAACTTTTTTTTCTTTTGTGCATGTGCGTATATTAACCCTTGGAATTAGGAAAATTGAGGTCGGCAATAATTTGGCAACTTCAATCTTTTAAAGGTCAGCAAAAAAAATTTGATACAAAGGTCTTACCATAAAACATTGAAATGAAGTCAAATACTGTTAGGTTGGCAGTTAGGTCGGCATTTGGCAATGCCGACCTAAATGCCAATGGTAAGTATATAATTGATACTTTGATCTTTTTTTAAATATTTAAATGATGATTTACATATGTAAATAATCATTTAAACATTTAAAAAAAGATCAGTGTCAATTATATACTCACTCATTCAAAAACTAATTGCCAATAACTGTCTTTTGATCTTGTTTAAACAAAATTATAGTTTGTTTTTAAATTGAATTAAATTTTTTTTTTAATGTTGGAATGCAATTATTTTTTGTTTGGGTTTTTACTCTAGCATCAATTTAAATAAGAACTTTACTTAATTGATAGAAACCTGGACAAACAAAGTTTTATAAAAGTTTTACTGCTTAAAAAAATATTTTATATTTTCATACTTGTAATAGAATACAGGAAGTTTAAGAATTATTTCAAAACTTAAATTTTCCTTAGTAAAAGTGTTAACAATTTTTTTTAGAAAATTTTGTGACAATATTGTAACAAGTAAAACAATAAGTGTGACAAATTTATATATCAAATTATATAAGTCATTATAAATAATATAAAATACATAATTCATTACATAATATAAAGATAAAAATGCTAAAATTTAATGTGTAATAATTTTATATTAAAGGGATCCCTAAGTGCTCCTAACATATGATCTCATATGAAAGAGCATAAAAAAAAAATATGTAAGTTTTTTTTCTTTTTCACTAAATTGTAATAATAAATGCATGCTAACAAAAAGCAATTGCCGAAATCACTAAAAAACAACTCCATTTTGATTTTATTTTTTCACCATTGAAACTCGATTGTTAGTCGTTAAAAATCACGTTAGTACGTCACAACAACTATAGAATATCTACTTCGATTTTCAAGTAAAAAAAAGTCGTGATTAAATAGTTAAGTTTTTTTAATTAGTTTTGCAAAAACATAATAGCATCCGGTTGAAAGACGTCGCTAAAAAAAGTTATTAAGTAATAGTTTTAAATAGTTTAGAACTTATAAAAAAGTCTTACAGGGCTCGTATTAAGCAAATCGCGATCGCGATTGCTACACACACTTTTGTGATTAGTTTTCTCTTAAAAAAAATCTTTTCGCGACTCGTTTTTTTTTTTGGTTGATTAATGACTTTTTTTCTAGCTTAGCTTTTTTTTAGCAATTCTTAAAAGAAATGTTTTTATCATAAAGAACGTCACACAAAATTTATTATTCTGAATAGATAGATGAATTGATGCTCTTTCGCGCGGAGATTTTCTTTCAACGTAAAACATTTTTGAATTTAAATTACTTTAAATCTCTGCGTGGAAAATTTTTACAAGGTCGTTAAAGCGAAAAGTTGAAAAGTTGGTTTTTATCTTTGTTTATCAAAACTTCATGTTTAAAATGGCTTAAAAGCGTTAGAGCAAAAAAATTACTGACTTTTATTTGCATTTTTATACTGTTTGAAAAAAAAAAACTAATAAAAAAGAATTAATATATAATTATTAATTAATATATTCTTAGTTGATTCTTTTTCATTAGTTTTTTTTTTCAAACAGTATAAAAATGCTAATAAAAACCAGCAATTTTTTTACTTTAACGTTTTTAAGCCTTATTTTTATTAAACATGAAGTATAATTTGATTTTTTAGCCTTAACGTTTTTAGCCTTATTTTTATTAAACATGAAGTATAATTCGATTTTTTAGCCTAACGTTTTTAAGCCTTATTTTCATTAAACATGAAGTATAATTCGATTTATTAAACCAAATTTTTTTGTTTTATCTTTTATTGTAAAACTTGAAATAGAAAAATTGAATAAAAACATCATTCATTTAAATGAAAAACTTAATTATATTTAAACTTTTATTAGTCCTTTATTCAAGAAACAATAAATTATAAAAAAGGTGTATCTAATTTTTTATTAAATTTTTGACGATGTTTTTTGATTTATTGACGATAAATTTCCCCCCCCCCCCCCCCATTACCGCACATCGGCGCGAGCTATAAGAGAGAGAGAGGAGGGGGGGAGAGCAAAAAAAAAAAATTCTTCTCCATTTTTTACAACTACTCGGAGTCTTCAAATTATGCGTCGCAATCTACAGACTTTGGCAATTCCTTTGAAGCGCGTTTAATTCATAAAAGTTTTAGTATTTGACGTCACGGTAGACTTTTAACAACTCTTGAAATATTTTTATTTATTTTTAGTCGAAGTTTTTTTGGTTATTTGTTTGGTGTTTTTTTTTTTTTTTTTTCTACTTTTAATATTTAAAAAGATATTAAAAACCTTAAATATTTTATGCTGGTTCGTTGCTATAAATTTTTATTGCGCCATATATTTAATGTTTATAAATTATGAATATTTATCTCAAAATTTTTATCTCAAAAATTGTTTTACATTAGTTACCCGTATAAAATTAAAAATATTAATCTAAGTAAAAAATATTTATCTCAAAAATTGTTTAACATTAATTACTCGCATAAAATTAGTAACAGCTTTTTTATTTGGTTAGACGATATTTCGTTTCAATTTGCTTTGCATGAAGTTCGGAAAGTCAAACGAAAAAAATAAGTTTTAATAATTACGTCGAAATATATTTAAAACAAATTATTTTAATGACGGGGGTTCTAAAGTTTTTTTAACAAATGTAGGTAAAAAAATAAATAACTAATTAAAAAGTTCAGTATTAAACACCATTTCTTCATTATATTGCAACTGTAAATATTGAATTATTAACTTGAACTAAATTTACATATTATTTAGAACGACTAAGCAATAAAATTAAAATGCCCCTAAAATTATGCGAGATTGTGTTGTTTGTTTGATAACTGTTGTTGGTAATTTTATTTATGTTGATTGTTTTCATAAATATCAAAATAGTTCAAGATTAATCTGTTCGTTGCTTTGCTCATTGTTGATTTATTTCTAATTTAATTTTATCTCAAATTATAATTATATGTTTAAAAATAAAAGTTTTTATTTCATCGGGCGCTCTTTTTATAAAAGAGTAGAACAAAAGAGAAAGAACAGTTTCGCGTAATTAAACTTTGAAAAAATAAGAGTTGTATAGAATATTTATTTTTTTTGCGTCACTTGTTCTTTTTTTAGATGAGAGAAATAAAAGTTTAATAGTAAATTTTCTTTGAATAAATGAGAATTGGAAGAGAAAATTGCTTGAAAATTTGTATTTGTTAATTGTGTTTTTAAAATTTTTTAATTTTTCATGTTAAGAGACAAATGCCAATTACGACACAAATTTGGAAATACCAAATATAATGTTTTTAAATGCGCGTTATGACATTTTAACAATTTAAATTACCATCTATCTTGAATTATTGCCTTTAATTAATGTGCTAATTATTGCGTTATTTAATAATAATTTGTCCGTATTTTTGTTAAATATTAGTTGTATAAAACGGGCGAAAATATACAAACTTCATGTTTTTTATTTGATGGTTATAAAATATTGAACAGTAAACTTATAATCAAAATTTATAATGCCGACTTGTGTTGCAATTAATTGTACTTTTAATGCAAAATCAGGATCTCACATATCCTTTCACGAATTTTCATATCTGATACTACTGTCAACTGTATTGTTTAGTGTATTCTTGTACTTTTTTTTCATAATCTTAACAGGTTCTAATTGGTATGGAGTTGCTGACATTTTAAAAATTTCATTATCAAAAATCAAATGTAAAATAAAATTATATTTTCTTTTTATCTGTATCCAATTCAGCAAATTTAACAATTTAAATTAAATCAGCGTGATCAAAAAAATTTTATAATAAAAAAAGTTAACAATTCATTAAATATCTCTAATTAATACTGTCAGTTTATGAAAGTAATTGTTAATAAATACTTTTTTTCAACGGGAAAACAAAAAATTGTCATAGCATAAAAATAACCAGAGAAGTAAGAAAATAGTTCTCATTGTTTAAATAAAGATAATTAAGAATCAGAATATATAATACTGCGCTCTCTTGCGCAAAAACAAGAGACCGTATATAAAACGTTCTATATAATGTAAAATACTCGTATGAAAATCATGAGATTGGTAAGTAAAGCTTTAATATTTGTTTTAATTTAAATAATTAAAGAAATATAAGTATGATATATTAATCTAAAAATTATTAAGATATCTGTAAAAAATAAGTTGCTCCTATAAAATAAAAATAATTTATTGTTTTTACTTTTTACAAAATTTTTTTTGCGATTTTTGGAAAAATAATACAAATAAATTTGTTTTGCTGTAAGTTAAAAAAATACTAGAGCAGCTTAGTTTAATTACACTTTTCTTTTGTTAAAAGTCTATCGTGACGTCAAATACTAAAACTTTTATGAATTAAACGCGCTTCAAAGGAATTGCCAAAGTCTGTAGATTGCAACGCATAATATGAAGACTCCGATTAGTTGAAAAAAATGGAGAAGACGAGCTTCGGCAAAAACAACAACATTTGTTTTTCACGGTATGCATTCATTATTTATTTTTAATAAAAAAAATTTGGTTCAAACCTTTTTTTTTAACATTATCTTTAATATGAACACAACATGTGTTGGGAGTTTGGGATCCCTTTAAGAGATTTTGTCTAACGCCAAAGCCTGATATTCTCAGTCACAAAATCTCAGATAAAACTCAATTTACTCTATCAGTCATCTTCCTTTCATCTTCTAAAGTTCTCTCTTATTTCCAATCTTTCTAGGAAACCATATATCAAATTAATTGCAAAATTAGCTTATGTTAAAGTTGCATCTCTTTACCATTCTCTCCATTTTCTTCTCCTGATTCTATTCTTTATCTCTATAAATCTCAAATCCTTACTTGTATAGAATACTGTTGCTATATCTAGAGCAAATCTTTAAATGATACTCTTTCTCTTTTAGTCAAGGTACAAAAACACATTGTGAACATAATTTGACCTGCAGTTGCAGCTATTCTTGAACCATTTTCACATTGTTATGTTGCTTCTCTTTCTCTTTTCTATAATTACTATAATGGGCACTACAGTCTTCTCTATTATTTTTACTACTATCTTCTCCATTTTATTTTTTTTGTTGGCATGTATTTTTTATGTTAAATTTAAATGTTTAAAACTATTTTTCCATGTCTTTTTAAAAATCTTTTTAAAGGGATCCCAAACTCCCAACACATGTTGTGTTCATATTAAAGATAATGTTAAAAAAAAAGGTTTGAACCAAATTTTTTTTATTAAAAATAAATAATGAATGCATACCGTGAAAAACATTTTTTTCAATCACTCAGAGTCTTCAAATTATGCGTCGCAATCTACAGACTTTGGCAATTAAAAGTTTTAGTATTTGACATCACGATAGACTTTTAACAAAAGAAAAGTGTAATTAAACTAAGCTGCGTTTTTCTACTGTAGTATTTTTTTAACATACAGCAAAACAAATTTATTTGTATTATTTTTCTAAACCTCGCAAAAAAAATTTTGTAAAAAGTAAAAACAATAAATTATTTTTATTTTATAGGAGCAACTTATTTTTTACAGATATCTTAATAATTTTTAGATTTATATATCTTACTTATATTTCTTTAATTATTTAAATTAAAACAAATATTAAAGCTTTACTTACCAATCTCATGATTTTCATACGAGTATTATACATTATATAGAACGTTTTATATACGGTCTCTTGTTTTTGCGCAAGAGAGCGCAGTATTATATATTCTGATTCTTAATTATTTTTATTTAAACAATGGGAACTATTTTCTAACTTCTCTGGTTAATTTAAATTAAATTGCTAAATTTGCTGAATTGGATACGGATAAAAAGGAAACTCCATTTTATTTTACATTTGATTTTTGATAATGAAATTTTTAAAATGTCAGCAACTCCATACCGATTAGAACCTGTTAAGATTATAAAAAAAAGTACAAGAATACACTAAACAATAGTTTAGTGTATTCTTGTACTTTTTTTTTAACACTTGACAGTAGCATCAGATATATAAATTCGTGAAAGAATATGTGAGATTCTGATTTTGCATTAAAAGTACAATTAATTGCAACACAAGTCGGCATTATAAATTTTGATTATAAGTTTAATGTTCAATATTTTATAACCATCAAATAAAAAACATGAAGTTAGTATATTTTTGCCTGTTTTATACAACTAATATTTAACAAAAATACGGACAAATTATTATTAAATAACGCAATAATTAACACATTAATTTAAGGCAATAATTCAAAATAGATGGTAATTTAAATTGTTAAAATGTCATAACGCGCATTAAAAAACATTATATTTGGTATTTCCAAATTTGTGTCGTAATTGGCATTTGTCTCTAAACATGAAAAATTAAAAAATTTTAAAAACACAATTAACAAATACAAATTTTCAAGCAATTTTCTCTTCCAATTCTCATTTATTCAAAGAAAATTAAACTATTAAACTTTTATTTCTCTCATCTAAAAAAAGAATGAGTGACGCAAAAAAAATATATATTCTTTACAACTTTTATTCATTCAAAGTTTAATTACGCGAAACTTTTCTTTCTCTTTTGTTCTGCTCTTTTATAAAAAGAGCGCCCGATGAAATAAAAACTTTTCTTTTTTAACATATAGTTATAGTTTGAGATAAAATTAAATTAGAAATAAATCAACAATGAGCAAAGCAACGAACAGATTAATCTGATATTTATGAAAATAATCAACATAAACAACATTACCAACAACAATTATCAAATAAACAACACAATCTCGCATAATTTTAGGGACATTTTATTTTTATTGCTTAGTTGTTCTAAATAATAAGTAAATTTAGTTCAAGTTAATAATTCAATATTTACATTTGCAATAGAATAAAGAAATGGTGTTTAATACTGAAGTTTTTAATTAGTTATTTATTTTTTTACCTACATTTGTTATAAATAACTTTAGAACCCCCATTATTTATTTTTACTTTATAATTATACATTATAATTATTTTTACCTACATTTGTTATAAATAACTTTAGAACCCCCATTATAGTCATTAAAATAATTTGTTTTAAGTATATTTTGACGTGAATATTCTAACTAATCTTTTTCGTTTGACTTTCCGAACTTCTTGCAAAGCAAATTGAAACGAAATATCGTCTAACCAAATAAAAAAGCTGTTACTAATTTTATACGGGTAATTAATGTAAAACAATTTTTGAGATAATAAATATTCATAATTTATAAACATTAAATATATGGCGCAATAACAATTTATAGCAACGAACCAGCATAAAATATTTAAGGTTTTTAATATCTTTTTAAATATTAAAAGTAGAAAAAAAAAAAAAAACTAAACAAATAATCAAAAAAACTTCGACTAAAAATAAATAAAAATATTTCCAGAGTTTCTTTTGTTTAAAGTCTACCATGACGTCAAATACTAAAACTTTTATGAATTAAACGCGCTTCAAAGGAATTGCCAAAGTCTGTAGATTGCGACGCATAATTTGAAGACTCCGAGTAGTTGAAAAAAATGGAGAAGACGAGCTTCGGCAAAAACAACAGCATTTGTTTTTCACGGTATGCATTCATTATTTATTTTTAATGAAAAAAATTTGGTTCAAACCTTTTTTTTTAACATTATCTTTAATATGAACACAACATGTGTTGGGAGTTTGGGATCCCTTTAAAGATTTTTTTTAAGGTACTTTAAATTATGAATAAGTTAAATTAAGTCTTCTGATTGCAATCAGATAATGTAATAGCTTTGTTGTTATTTTTGTTTGTTTGTTTCTTTTTTAAAAAGAATTGTTTAAAAGCTTCTTTTTTTTAAACTTGACTTACTAATCAGAGTATGAAATGATTAAAAATTATTTTTTAAAAAAGAATATTTTTTTAAACAATTTTTTTGCAACTTTTTGGAAAAAAGGTTTATACAATTTAAAAGTATTATACTTTTTTCTTTTCAATCAACTAAATAAAAATTTGTTCATATGTTAAACAATCATTAAAAATGATTTGTAAAAACGCTTTGCGTAACTTTAATCAAACGTTTCAAAAGATAAGTTAAAAACAGAAACAGTTAAAAACAAAACAAGTAATTTTAGATTCAAGTTTGAGTTTTTGAGTTTTTTTTTTAAACATACATATTTTCTTTTTCGTAAGAAATTGTTTTCTTTTTTTTTAGTTTTTTTTTTTCTTTTAATTTTTTACTAGTTTAATTTAGCTTTATTCTAGTTTAAGTTTAGTTTTTTTTATTAAGTTTCATCACGTTTCTTTTTCAGCACATTTCTGAAATCTTTAAATAATCAAAACATTTAAACAGTCGTGGTCAAGTTGTCAATAAAAAAAATATTTTCATGGTCAGCAATAGCGTCTAATTGCACGCCATTCCTGTCCAAGCCTGATTAAGTCTCATCTTTTATCTGTGACTGTTCCTGTGTGGTCCAAAAATTCTTATTTATCTTGTTTTTTTCCTTGAACATCAGTCCTTTGGAATTCGCTCCCTTTATCTTGTTTTCCTGAATCATATAATTTGCAATCTTTTAAGTTGGCTGTTAATTACAGGAATTATCTTTTTCCGGATATTTCCGGAATTCCGGATATTTTTTAAATTTTTTGTATTTGCCGGATAATTAAATAGTTTTCAAAAATACAATTTATAAATTTTTTTCTGTTTATTACTGTCATCAAATGAAACAGTAACAAGTATATATAAACAGTAAATTTGTTGTCCATAAATTACGGAACGCTCTATTTAGTTAACAAACAAACCCAAAAAGATTAAAAGATTTCTCTCGCAGAGTAAATCAAAAATTAAAAAGCATTTTAATTAAAGTTTAATAAAAATTTCAGCGCAAAAGAGCGAATGATCTCCTACTTTTAAATAAAATTAGCGATGCGTGTCAAACTCTTCTCTTTTTTAAATAAATTGTAAATTTACATTTTTTAAATAGCTCTTTTAGCTATCAGCAAAGAGATTTTTATTTTTTATTGTTTTAAAACTTTTTTTTTAAGTAAATCACTTCGCTTATGGACTGAAACTTTTCTCAGTTTGTTTGTCGGTGGTTCAAAATTTATTGCATCATTATTTCGCTTTCTGTCCAGTCGTACCATTGCAAGTCTCTTTTCGTATACACTTTTCGAAAGTATCATTTTTTCGCATAATTTCTTATTAATTGGCGACTTTAAAAAGTTTAGACGATGTTATTGAGTTATAGAGTTGCTTTTCTTTGAACGCAAATCAAATTTAACTGTTTGAATTGCCGAAAACGTTTCTACATTAAGACGGGTTGTCTTCTTGTTTATGACATCATTCATGGTACTAGTAAAGAAAAAGAAATAAATAGTCTAAAGAAATTTTTCTTCGTTTTTGACTTACCTGAACTACTATAATATAATTATGTTATAATAATTATTTAATTAAATTAGTAATAATATTATAAATAGTGTTTAATAGTTACTTTTAAATTACAACTTGAAGCTCTCAGTTCAAAAAAGTTACCTGAACGATTGTTCTATCATAGGTCCAGTAAATATTGACAAACAAGCTTTAATAACCTTGGTAAGTAAGTTGTATCGGTTCAATACAAAAACCTCGGACCACCATTGATCAAGTCTTTTTCCTTTTACTGCTGGTAAGTCTTTAGCGAGATGAAACGCAACAACTTCCCTGTCAAATAAGTCTGCTTCGTCAATTTTTATAATGTTAGGAAAATATTCTTTCAGCTTTTGCGTCATTCGACACGCAACTGTACATCCAACACACGTTGGATCAATAGAGGATAATAATTTTAATAACTTGTTCGATAAAGGAATCTTTTTTTGCATATACTTTGCACCATCGAGAAATGCTCTTTTAACATGCGGTTCAAACTCTGTTCGGATAGGATCATCAAGTCTATATTATTTAAAAGATTTTCGTTACTTTTCTCGTTAAATTATATTTCAAAAATAACATAACTTTATTGATTATATTTTAATATCGTAATAGGCTAATATCAAAAGTCGCGTATATAAAAATCGAATTTAATAAAATTATTACTGTTTTGCTTTAGTTAATACAAATTTACTAACCTAAATTTGAGAAGAGCTGTGTTTGTGTTTTTGCCAATGTACCAATCTTTTTGAATTTTGTGAAATTTGAAGTCTGTTACGTCAAGCATTGTTAGTTTTTTACCCGATGCATCCTTAATTAGTTCTAGCTTCATAAAGCAGTCTAAAAAAGATTTAACCACTGATTTTAGCTCATTGTATAAAATGTGAATCTTCGGTTCTTTTTGTTCAAATATTAAAATAAATGACTTGAAAATCGGGAGGATTGCAATATAGAAGTTAGCATGCAGCTCGGTTTTTCTTCGCTTGTAGAAAAGTTTGCTTACTATTCTTTTCTTTCTTTCTTTTCCAGCTTCAGTTAAAGACTTTTTTTTGCATTTAGCGCCAATTGAGTATATCCTTATTTTTACACCATTTGACAAGTTCTAAAAGTATAAAATTTCACGAATAAAACATATCTGCATAAAAAAGTTTTTTTCACAGTTTTTGACGTTTTTAAATTTGTACCTCCGTTAGTTTTTCATAATTATCCATGTAGATAGTTTGTTCCTCTTTCTTTAACCAAAAAAAGTACAACACGCTAAGAGCAGGAAAAAGTGCCATGTTACACTCAATAGCATTGAACGTTGATAACCAACGGTGATCAATATGGTCAGGTGGCATTCGATAGTTTACACCTAAGTAACCACATATTTCACTTAAATAGTTTCGAATGTCAGGGCTCCATTTTAGGTCATTGTGAACATCTTTATAGAAATACTCAATATACTTTTCAAATGGTGCCAAGAATCTTTTAACAGTGTTATGCATATAATGACACATGTCTCCGTCAATATCTAAAAGATGAGGGACATGTAGCCTTAAAAGGGTCTCAAAACCTGTTTTTTTACCGCGCATGTAATTGGTCGAATCAGAGAGGTTCGAAATTAAATTATCAGTTGGTATTTCATCATTTAAAAAAAGGCTTTTTATGTAATCAAATAATATTTTTGCATTAATTACTGTAAAAGATTTTGAATGGTAATGCTGTACAACTGATAACATCTTGTTTTCAGAGTAATATGATACCAAGATAGAGAAAACTTTTTCGTGTGCATTATTTAAACACTCATGAAAAGTACGATTTATGTAAATCTTCTTTTATATTGTCAGCAATATGTGCAGCTAAGCCGTGTCGTAGCTTGTAAGATGCTGTACATCCAGCCATACTCAACGAGGTTAAAACTTTATTGTCTTTGGCAAGCACTTGCGATAATCTTATTATTGCAGGTGTGAGACTAAATGGTAGTGAATGTTCAGCAACAAAAGAAAGAACCATTGCTTCAGCATGTGCTATCCGATCTTCTACTCCTACAGATTTTTTTACAGAACTTTCTATTTTACTTGCACATGCTTGCTCATCGTGAACATTTAGAGCAGTGCCGTATGGTAAAGTACAAGTACTTACAACTTTGTTTTTTGTAAATATCGACGAGAGAGTAGTGTTGGTTTGTGCAATATTTATTTTTTCTTTGTGCGGTTTATTTTTAGAGTGGTTTTTTAAGTCTTTTTTACCGCTATTTTTATAGGACAAAAGTACGTTACAAATGCTGCAAAGAACTTTTCCAGGAATATTTATCTTGCGTATATAATCAGATAAGAAAGTTCCATTTTTGTCTTTTTCTTCTAACCAAGACCAGCAAAAAGTATTCTTTATTCCAACTTCCAATTCTTGTAAACTTGTGCATTCACTTCTTTGTAATTCTTTAAAAGTAGCCATTTTGAAAAAAATTTTGATATTTTTAAATAATATGAGTGGTACACAACTGAGTACTACTATTTATAAACAAGTACCACTGACTTTTTTCTAACACTGGAGATGATAATTAAAAGATAAATAATTAAAATGTTTTTTAAGTGAATTTAAGGACATATGAATGAATGGACGTTTAATGCGTTGTTTAACAGGTACACCGCTGCAGGTAGCAGCTGTGACATTGGGAATACTTTTATTTTATTATTTTTTAAATGACGACTGTCTTTAATATTCACACAAAAACTTTATAAAGTATTGTAATTAATTTACATTTACTGTAACTGTATAAGAAAAATTTAAATTATATATATAATTAATATATATAATTTAAACATATAGTTTATATAATATAAACTATATGTATAAGAATAAACGGTACTCGTAAATAAAAGTTTTGTGACAAAACCTGTGAGCAAGATTTAAAAAAACGCAGCGGTGAGGCGTACGCTTTTTTAAATCTTGACTATTATCAAGTTTTAAAAATTTTTAAAAAAGGTATGCCTCACCGCCTCACCACTGCGTTTTTTTAAACCTTGGTTGTGAGAGAAAAATCAGTTTTTAATTTCCATCATATAGGAGAAATATCGTTAAATTTAAACCCTTTAAATATTAGTAAAATCTATTTCTAGAGAGTAGCGAAACAATGTATAGTTCGATCTACGAATGAGATATTTGGTATGACCTTCAACTTGTAGAAAGTTCTATTAATCTTACAGTTACTGTAATACCGTGGTGTATTATTATGGTTGTTCGGTACAACTTGTTTTCGTAAAGGGTGATTAAATCTTATACAAAAACTTAAACTACTGACTAAGATTAATTATTTTGTTAGTAATAAGTTATTATATACAAATAAGAGTTATATAATAAAACTTTATTATAAACTATAAGGATTTTATTATTTTAAAGTAATCTAAACATATGTACTTTGACTAAACGTCAACTGAATCAAATTGCAATGAAGTGTTATTATTAGGTTTTTAAATAAATCGCATTTTTAGGCACGTTTTCTTTTCAATTCAAAAAGCGCTTGTCAAAATTAATTATATTTTCTTTCAATTAAAAAAAAATCACTTTTTTAAATCTTTTAAATTTTAAATCACATGAATAAGCACGTGAATCATTAACAATACCTCACCTTTTGTTTGTCTTAGTTAAAATAAATTTGAAATTTTTATTTAAACTTTATCTAACAAACGATTAAACTTTTTTAGTGGGTTTTTTAGAGGGATTTTTTTTTTTTTTTTTATATATAACTTTGAAACGTGTAGATTTTTTTATAAAAGAAGAAGTCGTTATATTGTAAATTAAGTTTAAAACATTTTAAGCACTGAGTGGAAGAATTGATTGTAGAAAATTAACTGATTACAGAAAAACAATTCAATATCTTTTTACTTTTTATTAATTTATTTCCTTTTTTTAAACATATTTATTACTAAAGATTTCTTATTATTTGTATATAAGTCTGGTGTTTTATTATTATTATTTCCTTGCGATTGAAGTATGCTCCGAATATAGTTAAAATAAAATTCATTGATATTTTCCAAAAGTTGGTGGTTAACAGGTAATAAAATGTTTACTGAAATAAGTTGGCTAGCAAAAGTGTCGGATAAATGTCGGTTTATTTTGTAAAATTACTACAAAAAAAAAACCGAAACGCTAAAATAAATAACGCCCATGGGATTTCAGTTATGGTGGCGCCTCTGATCTGTAACAACGCGTTAAACGTTTATCTATTTGTATATCTTTGGTGAATTTAAGCGAAATTTTATTATCCATTATGTATTTAAATGTATAAGTGCATGTCTAAAAAAGTTTACGCATTGTTTAACAGCTTTTAAATATAGTTTTCTACTTTTTCTTTGACTTCTTTTTCTTATTATTATTATTGTTAAAATTTTATTATTACTATTTATTTTTTTTTTGATGAAAAAATATGTAGTTTTTTATTCATAGATACGGTTAAACTGACGTAATATTATAGAAATATAAAAAAATCGAGGAGAGCACGCCCCCCTTGTTAACATCTTCCCTCCTTGTTAACATCTCTTTGTAAATTTCGAATTTTTTCCCGATATTACTATAAAGTTTTCCGAATTTTTTCCGGATATTACAAAAAAGTTTTCCGGATTTTTTCCGGATATTACAAAAAAGTTTTCCGGATTTTTTCCGGATATTCAAGAAAAAAAAATTTCCGGATTTTTAAAATATGGTCAGGATAATCTATGTAATTATTATCTTGCTTTTTAAACTTTATCTTTTCTCTTTCGGAACTTCTAACTTTAACAGTGGTTGTTGCAGCCTTGTTGGAAGTGAAAGTGTTTCCCTCAAGCCTTCCCAGGAAAGGCGTGAGGTTTTTTGTCTCGTACGACCACGAAAACGTTTTTCAAGTTTAATATTTAAATTTAATAACTACATAAAAAATTAAAGTAAACTTAAATAAAAAACAATAATAATAGTTTAAACAATTTGTGTGTTGTTTTTATTGTTGTTTTTTTCTTAGTGGTTATTATTATCGGCAACAAAGTTCATTAAGTCAAAGCAAAAAAAAAAAAAAAAAAAAAACGGTTTTAGGAGTTAAAAAGGATGACTTTTCCGTATTTTATGTTTTTTTTCGTTTAAAGAGAAAAGAGAAAATATGTATCGTCATCTGTTTGTAAAATATATTTGTATAATTATAATGTAACAAGTTTATATCAAGAGTTAAATTATACGATCGCGATTTGGAAACTCTGGTAAAATATTAGGCCTTTAAAATTTTAGTTTATGCAAAGCTGTGTACTTTGTTTATAAGGAGCAAATTATTAAAAGTTTGTTAACAAGAAAGTTACAAAAAACAAAACAAAAACAATAAACTTACGACTACAAAAGAAATAACACTTTAGTCACTAACTGCATTATAAAAGTAATAAAACTATAATAGTGTTATTACATTTATAAAGCACTTATTACTTTTAAAGTTCATTCTTTGTTCAAACAACATTATTAATTTGCTTACATTTATTAAAGTAGAAAAGCATCTAGAAAAAATAAAGCGGATATTCAAATATTATTAAAAGTTTCAGGAACTTTCACACATCACTTAAACAACGTTATAAAAAAGTACTTTAGGGTCGTCTATAAAGTACGTACGCTTTTTTTTTGCCACCCCCCACCCCCTCCCTGCAATTTTTAATTTAGTGTCTCCATACTTTTATAATTGACCAACTGCCCCCTTATCTCAAAAACGCCATTTGCAGACTTCCTCTTCCTCTCTGAGTGTACACTTTATGGACCATCCCTTTATAAAAAGTATAGCATTATGAAAAACATTACATAAAAACGCGCATTAATTTTAAAATCAACCAATAAAAAATTTTTATTGGTTAATTTTAAAATTAACACGCGTTTTTATGGCCCATTAGTAACGTTTTTCATAATGCTAAACTTTTAATACGATACATTTTCATAAAGTTGTTGGTCACGTTTTTATAAGTTACTTTAGTTTTAAGATTATTTGAACATCCACTTTATTCTTCTAGATATTTTTCTACTTCAATTAAAATTTGGGAATACTAATGTTGCTTGAACAAAGAATGAATTTTAAAAGTTATAAGTGCGTTATAAATGTAATAACACTATTATAGTGTTATTACTTTTGTAATGCAGTTAATGACTAGAGTGTTATTACTTTTGTAATCGTAAGTTGTTTTTTTTATGTTTTTTTTTATTATATATATATATATATATATATATATATATATATATATATATATATATATATATATATATATATATATCTATATATATTTATTTTAATTCACCTCCTCAAGGCCGAGAAGGCCACTACAGGCGAGGAGGCTACTTATTTGTGGTTATAACCCTCTCTCAACTCTATAACTCCAAAACACGAACCTTGACGAACAAGGCTGCTGCGCGGAGAAACGAGTTGAGCGCTATATATATATATATATATATATATATATATATATATATATATAATATATATATATATGTATATATATATATATATATATAGAATCACTCACAGAATAGTTTTTAGTTTTCGAGTCCCATCCTAAATTTGCAACAATTTTGTTATATCAATGCAAAAAAGATGTGTAGTTTAAAAAAACACACAGTGAATGTTTTAAATACTAGTTTAGATGTTTATTTTTGTCACCCAAATTTGTTGCAGTATTTTTGTTGATAATTTTTGTTTTTATGATTGATAACAATTTTTAAATTCAGTTGTATGTTTTAGCATGTCATCCAAAATGCAAGATTTAGTTAACAAAAATTTTTCTTGCAAATTGATTTTAAAATCTTAAATATTGATTGTATCAACATTTAATAGTGATCATATTTAATTAGATATTTAAAAGATAAATTAATTTCTTTTATTTCGGTTGTTTTATTTTAGATTGCTTTGTGTGGTCATTAAGTCATCCTTACAAGCAAACTGCATGGGTTAATAATACAGCTTCAATAATACTTTCTTGGCAATACCAATTAACTCCAGTTGAAATCAACTCACAATTTTTAATGCGTATTACTTGTGGTTTTATTAATGGCCCTGACCTTACCATATTGGCATCTCGATTAGGTGACACAGGACCAATGAGTATTAACACTAATACGGAATTTGGTTCCCGGGTTGAACCAGCTACTTTCAATGAAAGCAGAACTGTTGGCTTTAAGATTAACAGTATGCTAAAGAGTGATAAAAATCAATTTCGGTGTTTAGCAGTTGCTACTCAACCTGATGCTCCAAATTTCTTTCCAAGTCCAATTACATTAATTCAAGTTTTAGGTTTTTATTTTTCAGATTTTATTAAAATTTTAATTTAAAAATCTTTTTATTTTATGCTATTTTATTTTTAGTACTTTTGCCAGTAGGAATACTCTGACAATTTTATTTTATTTTAAAAAGAATTTAAAAAGAACAATTGAACCAATTTAATCTTACCAGACTGTTAATGCAGGCATTACAAACATAGTTTTTTTATTCTATTTATAGCTTTTTTTTGTTTGTAATGAAAAACATATATTTGTTTTAATTATGGTTTTAAAAAGTTTGAACAAACATTTGCATCCAATTAAAAGTTTTCTAAAATTATGAAGTTATTTGATTTCATAGTATTACTAATAAAATAATTGTATTTTGGGGCCAAATATTTTAATCCATTGGTTTTTTGATGATAATATAATGTTTTATAAAGGTTTTACAAAAAATGTTTGAAAAAATACTGTTTAAAATAAAGTATTGTTTAAAATAATGTTTTAATTTTTTTTCTCTTAGTGGGAGGGTATATATAATTTATTTTAATTAAGAAAATTTGAAAAGTGAAGAAGTTGCATTTTTGAGTAAATCCTGTTTTATATGGAAAAAGTAAATTTTTAAATAAAAAAGTTAATATTTAAATAATTTTTGCAACATTTTCTGAGTGTATAGTTTAATTTTTTTCTACTTTTTTAGAGTAATTAAAATTAATGTTAACAATTTTTAATAATTATTTTTAATTCATTTTTAATTAAGTGAAATTTATTTTATTTTATTAAAAAATTAACCTAATTAAAAGTATTGCCGCAACTTATCAAAATAATGTTTTCTGTTTTTCATGTAAATATTTACTTTTATGGATTTTATATATTTTTATTATACATAGATGAGTTTTTTCCGGGAATTTCCGGAATTCCGGAAATTCACATCAAGTTTCCGGGAAATTCCGGAAACTTGATGTGAAATTCCGGATGCTTTTTGCTATTGATTTGTAAAAAGTTATATAAAATTTTAAATACGACATGGTTTGCATTTAAGCAATTATGTTTTCTATAAATGAAATTTTCACGAGATCAATTTTTTCAAAAATTTTTTTTCTTTTTAATTCATTCAAATTAACTTTTTCGAATATTAGAAATTCTTTTTCTTAAGAAGTTAATTGATGTAAATTCCGTTTTAAACGTTTGCAAAATATCTTGTCGTTAAAAATTACTATCAAGAAGAAAGAAAAGAAAATGCAAGTTAAGAGTTTATCTGACATTTCTGAGATAGACAAAAATATTAAAAACAAGTTTCGCTGGAATTGGCTTCAAGAGAAAGACTATAATGATGAGCATTATTCAGCTTATATTACAAAGATAAATAAAGCCGGAGCGGTAAGTTTATTCTCTAACTGAACACTGAAATATATAACTTCATCATAGTTATATATTATTTGATTTGATGTTTTAGGTTAGATGTACAATATGTTATAAAGACTTTTATTATGGAAGTGAAGGTAAAAAATCTTTACTCAGCCACTCAAAGTCTAAAATGCATCGTCAAAACGGCGCAATGATTAAGTCCAACGAAGCCATACCATCGTCATTTTTTACTAATTTAAAAAAAAACAGATATGTGTATATTGCCATATGGCACTCCGGATAACGTGCATATTGGCAGTACTTGCACAAAGAGAGTAAAGCCTACCATTAAACCTATTGTAAGTTTTAGAGACAGGACATCAAATGCAGAAGCTATGACACTCGCATTTATTTGTGAACACAATCTTCCAATATCTTTAACATCCCATATGATTGAATACGCAAAGGAAATGTCTAAAGATCATCGTGTTTTAAAAAATTTGAAAATGTTCAGAACAACTGCTTCGTATAAGCTGCGAGAAGGATTAGGTGAAGCTTTTCATGCTGAGCTTGTTTTTGATATGAAAATAAAAATGTTTTCCCTTAACATAGATGAGTGCTTCTCGGCAAAAAATGAGAAGGTTCTCAGTATACTCGTAGCATATTTTTGCGACAAAACTAATAAAGTTGTATTAAAGCACTACGCGTCATTATCGCTTGTTACGGTAAATGCCGAAAGTCTTTTTAATGCTGTTATTCATTTATTTCAGAAAAAACTAACAAAACAAGGTGTAGAAAGAAAAGCTAGAATTGTTAAAAGTTTATTTTTCCGACGTAATGAAACATTACTTTATATTAATTTGTACGTTGAAATTCTTCCTATTTTTAAATCATTCATTTTAACTTTTGAACAAAAAGAACCGTTAGTCCATCGAATTTATGATGAGCAAATTGAACTAGTGAAAACAATTTTAACTTGTTTTATTAAGCCAAAGATGATAAAAAATATAACAGGAGAAAAGTTGAAGTTTTTAAACCTGAAAGATAAAAAAATGTATCGCCATTCGAACTACATATACCTTGGAAGTAATGCTGAAAAATATTTGTCAAGAATACTTATTCGAAATCCTGATTTCAAATCGTCGTTTTTAAAGACCTTGCTAAAAGCTTACCTTGAATTGTCAGTTTACTTACTTAATAAATTACCCTTTAACAACCCTTTATTAAAATGCCTCTCTGCGATCGACCCAATGTCTCAAGGTCACGAAATTACAGAGAGAATGCTAAAAAAACTCTCAACTTTCTTTCCCTCTGTAGATATAAATAAAGAAATATTTAATCGAGAAGTTATAGATAGATATAGCGCTTCCACCCGTATTTGATGATGGGAAGCCCGTACGTCTTGACTATTGGTGGGCTGAAGTTTTTAAGTGTAAAAAATATTTAGAGCTTAGTAAGATTATCAAGGCATGCTTAAGTATTTTTAGTAGTCCTCATGTTGAGCAATCATTCAGCTTGATGAACACCAAAGTTAACAAAAAGACAAACCGTCTTGATACTTTAACGTACTCTGCTATAGCTTCAGTTAAGTATCAATTATTAGCAAACGAGACCACAGCAGTAAGGTACTTCAAAAGGCGAGATATATTGCATGACCCAGTTAACAAAAATATCTGTGGTCATTTGCAAACTGCAAGCAAACGCTATAATAAAAAAATGAAATTCCATCGGAAAAATAGAAAAGTTGAAGAAAGATTTTTAAATATAAATTCAACGTGGAAAAAAAAAATTGCCTTACATGAGCAGTGCAAAAAAGTTAAAGAATCTATTATTGATCATGCAAAAAAGTGCAGAAAAAGAAAAGCTGATGAATGCTTCACAACAGAAAATTATAAGAAAAAAAAGTATTGATTCCTGACATTTATTCCATTGTCTTACATTTTATATTTTAAATATAAAGAAATTATTGCGCTTTGCAGGTTGCTTATGTTAAAACTGAGATATTATATTTCATTTTAGAGAAACATAATTAATGAGTAGTTTTTAGTTTCTTTATTTATCCCTTTACCAACGTTCCAGAATTTACCCACATACCTTCGTCAATTTATTGACCCTAAATTTTTCCGGGATTTTCAAAGAAAAAAATTTCCGGGATTTTCATAAAGTCATCTATGATTATAGGGACATCTTTAACATTTAAATCATTAGATAATCATTATATAATAATTTTAAAAAAATATTAAAGATATCCCTAACTACTCAAAAAAAAAAAAAGAAGAGAGAAGAAAAAAAAATTGGATGTATTCCAAATGTATTCCAGGTGAAAGCTTGTAGAATAGAAACAATAAACATCCACATCAAAATCATAAAACTATTTTGATTAAATGTATTATCATTATTGTGATACTAATGATGTGGCAAGGGTTTGCATTTTTGAAATTAATCATTAAACTATATCTTAAAGTTTTTAATTATTAATGATATTTTCCAAAGTTTTTTTTTTTTTTTTTTTTACATAAGACTTAATTTTTTTGCATTGATTATTTTCATTGAGAAATATATAATTATAAATCGACCTTATATATAATTATAGATCGACCTTCATTTTTAAATTGTTTGAATAATTTACCTGCTGTGCTTAGCAACCAAGATTTGCAGATATCATGTCAAGTGATTGGTAACCCTACACCTAATTTATATTGTCAACTTCTGTCTTATACTGGATTAATTTTAAATACTTTACCACAAAGTAGTAAGTTTTATATATTAATATTTGTTTTATGGCATAATTGTTGGTATGATTTTGGTTTAAAATTATTTAGTTATTTTTTTAATAAAGTATATTTAAAAAGTTTTTTATTATCATAAATAAAAATATTTTTACTTAAAAAAATTTACTTATGCTAACAAGTTTTTTATTTTTTATTATGGTAATATTTAATGTTGTTAGTTATGGTTGTTTAGCTGTTTCTAATGATTTAAACATTTTTACAGGTTTTTTTCAGCAGAATATAACACAATTGACTTTCAAAGCAGTTCAACCTGAAGCTTCACGTATTACTTGTACAGCTTTTAATGACATGACAGGGTCTGATTTTTTAAGCGTTTCTATTGAAGTGAAACGTAAGATTAATTTAAATATTGTTGTTATTGTTAATTATGTTATTTTATTTATTATTAATTATGTTAATTTATTTATTGATTTATTAATATCATAATAAAGATAATCCAAATATTTTGATAATAGATAATATAATTAAGATATTAAGAGTGTATCTTACCCGGGTATTAATCATTATTCAAGTAATTTTTTAACTTTTTCTTACTCAGGTTATAATTTCAGGTCATTTTCAGTTTTGTAAATTTTTTAAAAATTATTTTTGTTAATGAAATTTTTTAGCTGTGATAAATTTTTAACTAGTGGTGGATTTTAAATAGCATAAAAAAGATTTTTATAATATAAATCCACCTTTGACATCTGGTGAGTTTTTCAGTTTAGTTTGTAACTTTGGGAAGTACTAATAAAATTTAAAACACCAATATTCAGATTTTCAGTGTGTAAATGTTGTTAATAGGGTTTGGACAAAAACAGATTTTTTAAAAAACCGGTTTTCAAATTCCAAATTCCCCAAAAAACTGGTTTTACCCGGTTTTTCAAATTTTTCTTTATTAAAATTGAATAACAAGAACTACTTAATTTGTATATTTTTATCGTAATTTTTCCTAGGAAATAGGATTTTAAAAAGGGTTTATAGTTTTAAGTGCATCAAATAACAAATCTAAGTTTTTGCTTCATTTATGCGTTGACTCAAGTAATAAAAACTCAGCTCTCAGTGTCTTTGGGTTAATGGAAAATTCAATTACAAAGTCAAGAAACTTTGTAATTGAATTTTCCATGATTTTTTAAAATTCTTTTTAGAAAAACTTTACTCTGATGAGCAAATTAGCTTCTTCGATTTCCTCTTGATCTTGTTGTTCACAATAGAATTTTATAACAATTGACAATAAATTTTCAGACAATTCAATAGTTTCAATTTTTGAAGCTAAAAGAAACATACTAGATTTTTTTGCTGGGCCGTAAATGTTTTCAGGATTTTGTGAATTCAGTAAATGAGTTGCTAATTCTTAATTTAGTACATAAACGTATTAAACTATTAGATTTATAAATACATTAACATAATATATTCATACATTTAAAGGGATCCCTAAGTGCTCCTAACATATGATCTCATATGAAAGAGCATAAAAAAAAAATATGTAAGTTTTTTTTCTTTTTCACTAAATTGTAATAATAAATGCATGCTAACAAAAAGCAATTGCCGAAATCACTAAAAAACAACTCCATTTTGATTTTATTTTTTCACCATTGAAACTCGATTGTTAGTCGTTAAAAGTCACGTTAGTACGTCACAACAACTTTAGAATATCTACTTCGATTTTCAAGTAAAAAAAAGTCGTGATTAAATAGTTAAGTTTTTTTAATTAGTTTTGCAAAAACAGTATAATAGCATTCGGTTGAAAGATGTCGTTAAAAAAAAGTTATAAGTAATAGTTTTAAATCGTTTAGAACTTATAAAAAAGTCTTACAGGGCTCGTATTAAGCGTATCGCGATCGCAATTGCAACACACACTTTTGTGATTAGTTTTCTCTTAAAAAAAATCTTTTTGCGACTCGTTTTTTTTTTTTGGTTGATTGATTACTTTTTTTCTAGCTTAGCATTTTTTTTAGCAATTCTTAAAAGTAATGTTTTTATCATAAAGAACGTCACACAAAATTTATTATTCTGAATAGATAGATGAATAGATGATTTGCTCTTTCGCGCGGAGATTTTCTTTCAACGTAAAACATTTTTGAATTTAAATTACTTTAAATCTCTGCGTGGAATATTTTTACAAGGTCATTAAAGAGAAAAGTTGAAAAGTTGGTTTTTATCTTTGTTTATCAAAACTTCATGTTTAAAATAAGGCTTAAAAACGTTAGAGCAGAAAAATTACTGACTTTTATTTGCATTTTTATACTGTTTGAAAAAAAAAACTAATAAAAAAGAATTAATATATAATTATTAATAAATATATTATTAGTTAATTCTTTTTTATTAGTTTTTTTTTTCAAACAGTATAAATATGCTAATAAAAACCAGCAATTTTTTTACTTTAACGTTTTTAAACATGAAGTATAATTCGATTTATTAAACCAAATTTTTTTGTTTTATCTTTTATTGGAAAACTTGAAATAGAAAAATTGAATAAAAACATCAACCATTTAAATGAAAAACTTAATTATATTTAAACTTTTATTAGTCCTTTATTCAAGAAACAATAAATTATAAAAAACGTGGTATCTAAGTTTTTGACGATGTTTTTTGATTTATTGACGATAACTTTTTCCCCCCATTACCGCACATCGGTGCGAGCTATAAGAGAGAGGGGGGAGGGGGAGAGAGCAAAAAAAAAAATTTTTTTTTCGCGATTAGATTTTTTTGCATTAATTTGAGCCCTGTCTTAGATTAATTTCTAATAAAATGTCTATTCAACCTTATCAGTTTGAACCAAAAAAATATAGCAATTTAACATTAATTCAACTAAAACATTTTACAATCATTATTTTTTGTATCAAGCAAAAATGAGAGTAACCGTCACTTTTGAAACCAAAAAAATTACTGAAATAAATTTATTTTTTTACTAAGGAAATATTTTAAATAAACTTTCATATGTTTAAGTCAATATTCATTTGTTTTTAACTGACTAAAAAGAGTTTAAAATTTGACTTCTATTCATTTTTAGCCGTGGAATTGCCCTTATAACACAAATATATAAATTAATATTATAAAAAAAATTTTAATATACAAATATATTTTCACATAATGCTACAAAACTTATTCTTGTAAGTAATTATGTGTTAGTTGAAAAAAAACGACTTTTCTTTTAAATTTAATTGCCAACTAATAAGTTTGCAATAATGACATTTTGTCTACTTTGTTTAATTTGACGTACTAACGTTAGTTTTTTGAGGCAATAGAGTCAATAAACTTTGGACAAGACGCACTTTTTTTAATCGAAGAAAAGCGTTTTTTTGAAAATTAAATTTGTTAGTGTGTGTTCATTATTGCGTTTTAGAAAAAATAATGTACATCAAACATTTTTTTTTTTAATGCTCTTTCATATGAGATCATATCTTTATAGCACTTAGGGATCCCTTTAAATACATTTTATAAATAATAAGTAAATATTAAATCCAAACTATTCGAGAAGATTTAGTTTGCCTAAAACTTTATGTTTTATATTTTTAGACAAAGCAACTGTATCTATTGCGTCATTATTATGAAACATTTGCAAAAAATGAAACTGAAATCTCCATCTATCACAGGGAAACTTACTTAATGAAATGTCATTGCATAACAAAAATATACTAAAAAATTGTTAAAAAATAGAAAACCGGTTTTTCTAATTTAAAAACCAGTTTTTAAATGACTAAAATTTATTTGAAAAACTGGTTTTGAAAAATGACCAAACCCTAGTTGTTATGCATTTAAATTACAACATAGTTTATTATTAACATTGTTGTTGTGTAACAGAATTTCTGTTTCTCATATAATTATTAATATCATCATTATATTTAATAAATAAAAATAAAATTTTCGAAAATGATTGGCTTTAAAGATATTACTACTTAAAGAAAGTAAAATGTTTGGAAATATTTTCTGAATAAAAAGTAGAAGATAATGCAAAGTGTGAGGTTTGTTCTGCAGTTTTAAAAGTATTTTAAACAAAAAACCTTCGAGCAAAGTACGAATTTCAAACTTAATTTTGACACAAGAAAGTTTGGTCACTAGAAAACTAATCAACACCAAAGGTTTTTCGTATTAATTCTTATTTTATACAAAAGGCTTAGAACCTCTTGGTTAGGTATATTGATTGCAGTTGGTGGCCTAAGTTACAACCAAACTGTGTTCTGCTTAGAAGAGCAATTAAAACAGATAATTACACTTAAGGAATCATTTTATGACAGATGGCTATTTCAGTTTTCATGCTTCCAAGAGCATGAACCAGTCAAAGTAGGAGAGAGTGGGGCACTATGAAACATTGTCATTGTGAAGGCATCTTAAGAGTCATAACAACCACTATCATATGGTGAAACAGTTACCACTAGAGCTATTTTTTGACAAAAAAAATTATATTACTTGATGTCACTATGCCTGAAAGGGATCGAATTTTGTGTTTTTTTGATGAAAAAGTAATTTATTAGTTTTTAAAGTTTTAAGTTATGTTATTCTATGTGTCTATTGAAAAGTAACAAAGTATAAGTATTGAAAAGTTTTGTAAACTACAATTCATAAACTTTTTATTTCATCAAACAATACTTTTGAAAAAACAAGTTGGTCCTAAAAATAAACAATTGTTTTTTTCTATTTGTAAGTATGGGTTAATTTGATACAGCATTTGTTGTGGGCCCTAAAACTGTAGAATAGCACTCTTTTAATATTTAAAGTCAATTTTTAAGAGATTTTTGTAAGTATAATACTAGGAGATCCAATTTTGATTACAAGCCTTTATTTATTGATGCTTAAGTATGATATTAATAACAATATATTATCTGGATTTCTGAAATATTTTATCTTTCAAGTAAATATCTGCCTGGCTCCTAACAAGTATTTCTAATTGAATCTATTTCAGATTTAAAAAGTTTTAAACTCAATATTTGTTTTCAAATTTATCATTCTTGTACCTAAAAGCTCTCAGGTGTCTCTTATATGTGCTGTACACTTTTCTTGTTGATGTTAATATGTTGTTTTCACCAGTAAAAAAAATTAAATCAAATTTATAAATGATCTGCTAATTGTTTTTATTTAAAAAGTTTAAAGTTTCTCACAAGGGCCTCAAACTTTGTTGTTATTGTGTTGTTGTTTTTTTTATATTTTTTTTTCTTTTACATTTTAGGACATCATGAGTGCCATCCTTAAACATTACAAAAGTCTCATTTTTTCTCTCTCTATATTCTCATAATAAATATTCTTCTTCTTGAAACTACTTCATCTAATAAATCAAGATTAGTACCTTACCTTATTACCTCTTTAATTGTGTGTAAATAAGCTTTCCTTTGCTTGCAATGTCATATAAACACAAAGTGTTTTATTTTATTTTTTTTTTATTTGAAATTGTTAAAAAGATTTTGATATAAGATAATATTAATATTGTTAAGAATAGAAAAAAAAAATCAGATTATTTTATAAATTTTGGTCAAATGTTTGCAGAAATAATTTTAAAATTATTCAATACTCTTTTTGAAATATGTGCAGAATTTTGAAAGGGTCAGCAGTTTTTTCGGTTTTTGTCTGTTTTATTTTAGTCACCTCATGTAGAAGTGTAATTAAAATTACACTGATAAAATATTTTGGGACTAAATCTTTTGTAACCTTTTGTTTTAAAACAAGCAAGAGTTGAGCAAAAAACTCAAATGAAATTTGACCTCTGTTCAGTTTGTGTGTATGAAAACTAATCATCATTTTAAACAAATAGGCCGAATAAGCTAACATCTTGTTAATATCACTTATATCTTTCCTACTCAAAAGATACTCAAAACGCAAAAAAAAAAATTTTTAGTGGTAGCTTGACTTTATTACATTTTTGTAATGTATAGAATTACCTATGAAGTAGACCACCATAATTATTTAATAACTTTGTATAATATTATGTTTAAAAAATTATTGGTAACTTGCTGTTGAGTTTAAATGACTAATCACAACAAACTAGAAAAATATTCTTGAAAAATATTAAAATAAAATGAATTGTTTAAAAAATTTCACTACACAATTTTTTTCCTAAAAAATTAATGCATAGTAGCTTTTTGAATTATAATATTCTGAGTATTTTGGAATTTTAGGAGAAATGAATAGAAGTTAATTATTGAAAATATCTATGAAACTCATTCCCCTTCCCCTTTCAAATTTGAAGGAAGTATAGAGAAGAGGGTTATAGAAGGGGGTTAAGCCCGCTTCCATTCTCTCTAATTATCTATTTCTAAGTTCAATAACAAAAATAACAAAGTTATTGTTAATTTATAATTTATTTCAAATTGTTAAGTCGTTTAATAAGAGAAACAATAGATAACAAAACAAACAAAAAAACATTCTTTGGTTTAATTTTTTTTTTTTTTTTTTTTTAAGTGAAAAACATGTCTTATGGTTTTTTTAACTATACTTTTAATTTTAGTTTTTTTTTTTTTTTTTGTAAGATATATGCACAAGTCTTTTTTCATACTCAATATTGAAGCAAAACTTGTTGCTTTCTCATGTGAATGTCTCAAGTCCCTGTAAAGGCAAGTTGCCTGAAAATCATTTTAATTATTTTCTTATGCAAATTTGTGTAAATATCTGTGCGCAGTAGTATTTAGTTAGTAGAACTTTCTGAGTTTGACCCAGTGAGTTTGTCCATAATGAGTTGATATTTTAGCATTTAACGTTTTCTCAAGTTAGTTTTGGAGTAAATTGCATTATGTAGAATAATAATTTCCATTTAGAATACAAGTTTTATTACTGAATAGGCATCTGGGTAAGGAGGAAAAATTCCGACAACCGTGTTACCGCATATTCTTGCAAAATATTTACGACCTCTTGCAGTTTTCTGCAAATTTTTCTTTTAATTTTACGACCACTGCAGTTAATCGCGGCTTAGTCGGTTTTAAACCGTTTCATTACATTTTGTAAAACATACAAGATACATAAGCAAGTCTATTATAAATGTTATGAATGTACAAGTTTTTCCTGCAGGAAAAAAAAGAGAAATGGACAAAAATTTTAGCACATTTATTTGCAGTTTGATAGTTTTTAGCATAAAAATTACTAATATCAATATTTTTCATGTTAAAAACTAGAGGCCTACTTAGAGAAAATTTGTTTTTCCATTTTTAACTTTAAAAAGTTCAACGCAATGACACTGCCTCATGAAAAATTTAAAACGTCAAAAATCTTGCTTCATTTTTTGATGGATTGACTTCTGATACCAATTGGAGGCGGGTTTCACGTTCGTCAGACGTTTCCAGCAGTTTGGCCATTCTTTTCACGGACGTCTCATCAAGTTTGGCCAGCCTCAAGTTTGCTTGAAGATAAACAAGCATTTGCACATTTTCTGGGTCAAGTCTTGTCCGTAGGTCAGTAACAACATTACCAGCAACAGAAAACAGCCTAAAACATTTTTTTATTTTCAAAATTTGGGGAAAAAATTCTGCTTTCTTGAAAACTTTTCTTAGAAATGTTTAAAATTTAACCATTTAAACTGTCAGCAAACTAATTAGGAAGTCATACAATCTGCAGTAATGTGATGAAAAGAAGCAATTTTAAAATGTAAAAAAGCTCTAAACCTTTCTGAAGGTGCTGAAGTTGCAGGGATTGCATAGGTGGCACGAAACATTTGAGCCAAAGGGGAAGACGATTTTCATTGTCACGCCACCATTTGCAAGGATCCACCTCTCGCGATGGAAGAGGAGATGCAAAAAAGACAACTAACTCGAGCTCAATTGGTGACTTAGTCACAGCTTCCTGTCTGGAAGCCTCAGGCTTGTTGATTTCAAAAGCGAGCTTCTCAAAAGGTGAAAAATCCTCAAAGGCTTTTACACAAACTGGAGCTGGCAGCACTTCTTGCTGAGTACCAGTTTGTGACAAGTGCTTGCTGACAGCGTCAGATTTGAAAGTGTCAAACAGTCCGTGTTGTTATAACAGGCAGCCTAAAGTAGAAAACTCAGTAGTTGTTAAATTGTTGGAGTTAATGTTTGTAGAGCTTGGCAGCGAGATCCTTGTGGCAACTTTTCAAATGGCTATGAAGAGTTGAAGTTGAACCACAAACCTGCTTAAGCACTCTTGGACAATGCTTACACTTGATTCTTGCTTGGTATTTTTTCTTCTCTTCTTCTGTTTGATTTAAACGCTAAAAATGCTCCCATAAATTCACATTATGAATTACTAAACCAGCCCTGCTCTTCTGCAATGTGGCCTCAACTTCTGATTCCTAGGCACCAGCTTGGTTTGGTTGAGCTGACATTTTGTTCAACAAAATTTCAAAGTTCAGTGTTTCAAATCACTGTTGTTCGTCTACAACTCACGAAGTCGCAAAGCACGTGATAAATTCCCACCAAAAATATGTGTACAATGATACACAATTTTTTAGTTATGGTAATTTTTAAAAAAATGACTTAAAAACTGAAAAAAATGCTCATAACATCTCATGTTATAGCAATGATATTTTTCTTAAAATGCATGCAATAATTTCCTATAATATTATTACATAATAAACGAATTTTGTTTGTATTATTAACATAGAGATTGTGTTTTAAGCTGGATGAAACCTATTAAATTTTTTCTTAAATTGCAAATTAAAAACAAAATGATCTCTAGAATTCCGCAATATACGTTTAAAACCACAGTAAACCGGCCAATCCAGATGCTTCCGCAAAATGATTTGCAACACTAATCTCTGTTTCAATAAAAAAAATTACGCATCTCGGAAAACCGCAAAAGCCGCATAAGTGCGGGATTGGTCGGAGTCATGCGTAAGAAACGCAAAAGCCTATTACTGAATATATATTGTAGACAGCTTTTTTATGTGTAATTACTGAATATAATTCTTAGTTTTGTACATGTACTAACAACTTGAAATTTAATTTATTTTTTAGCAAGACTTGTGCAAACATGATTTGAAAAAATAAAATAAAAACAGAATATTTAATTGAGCTTTGTTTCTAAAAACGAAAATTCAAATTTTATCTGAAGAAAGGTACTTGTGTTATAAAATAGAAAAAAGACTGAAAACGGACAGTAAGACAGAGATTTACAACAAAGATGAAAGATAAACACATCGTAGTTACGAGCAAATGTAATAGATGACTTCCAGCCACTATGATTAAAGAAGAATAGAATAAAGAAACAACTCTAATATTGATTGATACAGTCAGGAGATGACTACAACTAAATGGTTGCATACCGTGTTGAAAATCTTGGTTACAATGTGTAAATAAACAAAAACCATTTAAGTGGGCAAGACATCATAAATCGTAGATATTAGACAAATGAAAAGAAGTCTTTTGGACTGATGAATCAAAGTTCTAATTATTTGGAATCAGAAGATGTCTATTAGTCTAACAATTGGTAGGTGAATGTGTTAATGATAATTGTCAAAGTTATTCAGTGAAAATCAAGACATAACCACCAGGTTATGTCATGATTTGGGGTGGTTTTGGAGGAGGAAAGGTTGGTGATTTAGTTCAAGTCAAATTAACAATGAATAAAAATGTGTGCCATCTGGTATTCGTAATTTTGGTAAAAGTCTTTCAAAACAATGACCCTAAACACACTTCTAATTTATATTAAATTATATGAAGACAAAAGAAAAGCAAAAAGTGTAAAAGAGAAATTATAGAGAAATTGGATGATCAGAAACATGGGTGGACAGGAAGGTACACTTAATGTTTCCAACTAATATAAATTGTCTTTAAGAATGTCTCCAAGATGCCTGCTAAAACTTAAGTTTTGAAACATTAGATAAGTTTCTCTTTCGAATGCCAAATCTCTGTAAGGCTGTCATCCTCGATAAAAGTACATCTGTTGTTTACTAAAAAGTTCATGTTTTTAGAGTTTTTTTTTTCTTTTTACAAGATCTTCACTTCCAACAAGGCTGCAAGCAACCACTATTAAAGTTGGAAGTTACTGGAAGAGAAAAGATAAAGTTTATAGCACGAGATAACGATTGATAAACAACTTAAAAGAATGGGAATTGTATGAATCAGGAAATCAAGATGAAGGAAGCAGATTCCGAAGAACTGATGTTTGAGGAAAAAACTAGATGAATAAGAATTTTTAAAGCACTTAGGAACAGTCACAGTAAAAGAATGAGACTTAATTGAATGACAAGTAACACGAGAATGAAGTTTAGTAGATGGCACAAGAGATGCTAGCTCTTTAGAACAGTGCCCATTATAGTATTTATAGAAATAAGAAAAGAGAAACAACATTACAATGATGTGATAATGGCTGGATGTTGGCTGCAAGAGCAGGTCCAATTATGTTTACAATAGATTTTTGCACCTTGTCTAAAAGAGAAAGGGCATCATTGGAAGATCTGACCCAGATATGACAACAGTAATATAAGGATGGATTTGAGATTTATAGAGATAAAGAATAGAATCCTGAGTAAGAAAGTGGTGAGCATAATAAAGAGATGCCACCTTAGCAGATGCTAATTTTGCAATTGATTTGATACATGGTTTCCAAGAAAGATTGGAAGTAAGAGTTAATCATAGAAGATGAAGGGTAGATGACTCATTGAGTACATTATCATTCATAAACATAGATCTAGATAATTGTGATAAGGATTATGATTATTTTGATAACAATAACAATTAAAGTATTGGTGAGAAGTGTATTAGTAATAAATTGTTGAAATGAATGAGCATGATTTGTTTTTTTATAGACGATTTGCACACTGACCAAAAACTTTGCATTATTTTAAATTATTACTTATTGATTTAAAAAAAATTGTGCCAAAACAAGTTTTATTTATAATAAAGAAGAATGTTTAAAAAAAAATGTTTGGGCAGAATTTTTTTGATTAAAGCAAAATAAAAACTATATACTAAGAAAAACTTTTTAGGTTTAGTTGAAGCTTGCATTCTCCAGTTTAGTCAGAATTTAAGGTTGAACTTTGTCTTAAGCTGAGAAATTTGTTTTTCTTGATATAATAATATTTTTTTGTTTTAATCAAAAACATTCTGTCCAAACAGTTCTAATTTTAAACATTCTATGAGCACAGTTTTTCTTCGCACTTAACTATTGAAAATCAACCCTTGCAATCTTTAAAAACTTTTAAGAAAATCTTTCTATTAAAAAAAAGGATTTTAAAAGGAGAAAACAAAAGAAAATGTTCTCGTTTTATTATTTTTGTTTTAGTTTTTAAGCAAAATAAAGTGTCTATCCAAAACCACTGTAAATTAATATACTAGTTTTAACAAATTTTATGTTTGTTACTTAAATCTTTTTATCTTTTACCTAAAACCTGTAAAACTATGGTAGTTTTCAAAAAACATATATGGACCTAGATATGGTAAAATTTTAACAATGTAGACATTTTTTAATTAAATTAAAAATCAAAAATTTTTAGATCCACCTTTTGCACCTCGTTCTTTTGACGTAACTCCTTTAACAAAAACGTCGTTACTTTTAATTTGGACAAAGATACCAAAAAATGAAACAGGCACAGATTTTACCTCTTATAGTATTGAATATTACATCACAAGACTTGGAGTTTTAAATAAAACTAGAATTGATGTTAAGGATGATGGAAGTAGTTCACCTAAAATGCAGTACAATTTAATTGGATTAGCTACTGAGCAATATACTATTGCCATTTATGGCTTTAACATATTTGGTAAAGGTCCAGCAATTACAAGGGAGGCTTATCCATCTGACGTCAGTAAGAATTTTTAATATTGTTTTTTTTTTTTCATGATCTTGTATATATATTTTATAGACAAGTTATTTTAATAACTCTCTGTTAAATTGTTTATATATATATATATATATATATATATATATATATATATATATATATATATATATATATATATATATATATATATATATATATATCAAGCCTTCCCGGGAAGTGTGTGCGGTTGCACGCCTTTGTCCATGATTAAAGTAATTTTTTTAGACAACTTGACCACGTTTTTATATAGTAAGCATTTTAAGAATTCACAGCAAAATAAAGCTTTAAAAAACTAGAGAATAAAATTGCAATACTTAAAAAAGAAAAAGAACCCAAGACTATAGAAATAGAAAATCTAAATAAAATAAGTTAAAAAAATTGAATATTAAAAAAAAAATTGTTGTCAAAAAAATAATATACCTAAATTAAGCATTTTAAAAATTAAAACTAGAAAACTTCTTCACTTTTACCACACTTCTATTAACTTCTATTACCAGACTTCTATTAACCGCTATCTTGAATGTTGTTTAAATAAATATAAGAATAAAAAATAAGAATTTTGTTGTATTTAAAATACAACAAAATTTTAATATAAAATAATAATCATATGATTATCATTTTATATTAATTTGAAAAAAATCTACTACTTTTATTAACTCTACTTATAGATTTGAGCAGGAAATATATATAGTAAAACCATTTTTTTATTTAAAATATGTTATATAAATAAATTATAGATGTTGAGTCTCGTTGAAATGTTGAAACGTTTTTAATGTTTACAATGAATTTTATTTTTAGTAAAATAAAATATAAAGGTAGAATAAATGCCATATAGGCTTAAATGATAAAAGATACTGGTGAAAAAGCAAAATTTGCTTATTGAAAAATATATAATAATATTCAAGTTAAAATTTAAAATCAATCAGGTTAAACCATAGCTTATATGGTAACCAACCTAACCATTACATGGTTAAATATGAGAAATGCTTTTTATAGGGTACTATTTTACTCTTTTTGTTTTCTTAGTTTTAGGGCATTTGTTATTTTCAGCTACCAAAATTGATACAAGTCAAGGGAAAAAGAAGATAAAGATATAAAGGAAAAAATTTTTTTTTATGATATACAATTTTTTTGTGACTTTTTTCAGTCAGTATATTAAGGAAATACTTTATAATTTGCGTTAGAAACACGAACATTTTTTAAATTTGTTTTTCAAATGTATTTGCTAAACTTTACTGTTTTTATCAGTGCACAGGAAAGCAAGAAAACTAATTGCTATCGATTTGTAAAAAAAAAAAATTTTTAAACAAGTTTTTCATGTTAAAAAATGAAATTATGCTCCAAGATCTTGTGAGTTAGTGCATTGATAATTTACTAAACTTTTTTGATGAAATTTTTAGGAGCCTAATTAAAAATTTCAAGTTTTTAAATGCATTTTTTCAATCAGAGCAATCGTTAGTAGAGTTGCAATCGTTAGTAATCGTTGCAGAGTAAAAATTAAACGAAAAATTAATTAGTATTTTCAAGTTTTTAGTATTAACTTTTAACACATTTCACATTACCCGCATCAAACGTTTTTGTTCAAAAAGTAAGTCTAATTATCTATTACAATGGATAAGAAAAATAATATTAATGATAAGAAAAATAACGTTAATATCGAAAGAGACGAATCAGTTATCTCAATAAAAATGGTTTGTGAAATTTTTCAAGAAATGTTTCTAAAACAGCAGAATGACATTTTAAAAATCATATCTTGAAACCTAAAGTTAACAAATGACAGAATTGACATATTATTAAAAGAAGCAAGTAATTCAAAAGAAAAATGCGATTTGTTAGAAAAGGAAAATGGAAAGTTGAAAGTCGAATTTAAAATATTATGTGAATGAATGAAAATCTTGGAAAATGTTAATAAAGTTATAGAAAGTTTAACAGTCACACAAAACATTCAAGAAAAAAAAGTAACTGAACTGGAAAAAAAAATTAAATATAAAAGCAGCACTGGTGATGGTGAAAATATAAAGTTAAGGCAATTGGAGGACAGACTTAGGAGAAACAATCTGCCTATTGATGGAATTACCGAAAACGAAAATTGGGGCGACACTGAAAAAAAAGTAATAGGTTTTTTTGAAAACAATCTTTATCTAAGTAATATAAATATAGAAAGAGCTCATAGAACTGGTAAAAAAGAAGGCAACAAATCAAGGATTATAGTTAAATTTCTCCATTATAAGGACAAAGTTAAAGCGTTGCAAGCTGCTAATAAGCTTAAAGGATCCGGAATGTACATCAATGAAGATTACTCTTTCGAAATAAATGAAATAAGAAAAAAATTACTGGGCAAAATAAAATTACACCGAAAAAATGATAAATATTCAATTATTATTTATGACAAACTTATTGTTAAAGAATTTAAAAATAAGCAACCCAGCTATTAAAAACTATATTTTACATTTTAATATTACTCTTATTTAAAATGGCTGACGATCCTGCTTTAAAAAACTTTGAACTTAATTCATTGCTAACTCAAAAATCAATACTTTTAAAAAAACATTCTGATCCCGGATATTAATTTTTTTAATAATGATTTAATAAAAAATATTAACCCATTATATTATAACGTAAATTCCAAAAATATAATTGAAGGAATGGAGAACGACTCGCTCTCTATTCTTCATGTTAATATTAGAAGTATACAAAAAAATTTTGATTCATTAAAACATTTTTTATATAAAATTAATATGAATTTTCTAATTATTTGTCTCAGCGAGACATGGTGTTATGATAAAAATTTTGAGAACAATTACAATTTCCATTTACCAAACTATAAAGTGATTCACCAAACTAGGACCTCAGGCAAGGTAGGAGGAGGTTTGTGTATTTTTATTAAGAACTCATTATTGTATAAAGTTAAGTCAGATTACCTGAAATTAGATCTGATGTAAATAAATAATGAATGAAAGAATTATAAATCTTTTTAACCTCTTACAAATAAAAAAATACAAAAAAACAATAAACTTACCATCTGTAAATGAAATCTATTAATGAAACTAAATAAACTACATTATTATTCAAAATAACATATACCTTATTAAAATCAATTCACACACTATTTCTTTATGATATTACCATATTACCACTTATGATGTCTGCAGATAGTTTATATTTGCTCATCTCATACTCTACAGCATCATCATCCTCAATTTCATTTAGTTATCAATTTCATCAGTTACTGGGCAAATGCTGATTATTGAATCAAATACTGGATCTTTAACACCATTTCCAAAAAAATCTATTTTTTGTTTAATTAGATAGAGAGGATTCTTGCTGCTCTCGATAAGAGCATTTCGAACATCCTGAATGCCAGATATGTAGTCAAGTCCCTGACCAACATAAAATTTTTTCATCCAAGGACCAGTCAGTAGCTTTCCAATTAAAGCTAGGGCATGCAGTTCACGGATACCTGAAATAAAATGTTAGGGAATAATAAACTATAATATTGGCCTCTGATAGTCTACAATCCCCTATCTATGCCTGCAAGTGTCATAACTATTGGTTTTAAAAACTTTATACATAAGATTTATTATTGCAAGCCTCCCTATCAATAGTAGAACTGAACATGTACAAGAATGTAAACAATCATATATAAGATTAACCTGTTTCAGATGTAAAGTCTTGCAACAAATTATTTCTCAAACCTCCACATAACGCCAAGCCAGAATAGAAGCGTCTTAAATATTGCATAGCGATGAATCAAAATACCACATGTGTGAAAAAGAATGTGTTGTCTGTTCCCTTTTGTGTTGGTCCAAAAAGGCTACAAAACCTTTTGGGTCACCTTTAAATAACATTAGGTATATTGTTTTAAAGGCGGCAAAAAGCATGTGAAATAAAAAACATTTTTATGCTACATGTAAAATCTGTTTTAGATTTAAAACTAATAATTCAAAGAAATACAATTTAACTAAAGTAAAAGAATAAGATTAAGATTATACATGTACCCTTTGCATCTTTGTAGCGAAGTTTATTTAGCTGTAAAACAATATTTGCTGCAATCCAGTCTTTTCCCAACAGTGAAGACTTGCAAGCACTGGTCATTGCGTCCAAGGGGTGAAGATGACAGTTTAGTTCATTTAATGATTTCTGCCAAATAAGGTTTAGCTTTGCGATTGTTGTATGTTTTGTTGCAACTCTGTCACTCATTGTATTAGTTATATTGCCAATAATAATGTTTCGTACATCCGAGTATTGTAGCTGGTAATAGTCACTATATAACTTGGCAAGATTATCAATAGACTTTGTAATGTGACTCTGATAATCAAAAGCTGTACCTCCAGGAAGTTGATCAATAGCTACAACTATGCATACTGATTCGGTTGTCAAGTGCACAACATTAACATGAACACCCTCCTGAGTTGTCGCATCAAATCCAATTGTCAGATTTTTTGTTGAAAATGCTATCTTTGCAGTCTGTAAGTCTGATATCACACCTAACTCACGCATCATTTGCTCCACAGTAGTGTGATGCGGAATGTGACTTAATTAATAGCCAGTGTGTTTACCAATTTTTTGGAGAAGATATGGCACACTATGTGTAGGTACTTGGCACACAAGCATGTCATAGATAAGCAACCTAATATCTGCTGAGTAGATTTTTTCATTTTTTGTGGTTGTTTTTACTTGATGCATTTGCTCCATCTCCTGTAAAACCAGTATTTCATTTTGCAGTGCAAGAATTACAGCATTTTTGTCAGCAAGTTGTTGGCATAACATGGCTTTTTTTATAAGAGAACTAGTTTTCCGTGAAAGCTAGATGTTGATTCAAACAAAAAATTTTGTTTTGAAGTTTCTTTAACTGTAAATTTAAATATTTTTCCTTTATTTTTTCCGACGCTGATGTATAGTTTTCTCCTTGCCAGTAATAACCTGATTTAAATATTTAATTCTGCATGACCTTGTATTTGCCTTATCTCTTAACTCTTTTAAATCCTCTCTGTGCTTTCTTTTCGTAGAAGCTATTTCATTTGCTAAATTGGTTAATCTCTTTCTCATAATTTTTTTTCTGGGGCTCAACTGATCGGCTCTCAATCTGGATAGTAGCGGTTTCTGAGAAGTGGTCATTAAAGCAGGACCAGATAAAAAAGATGATTGGTGATCACTATTTACTACAGATAAAACAGTGTTGTGTTGAGAAGATGATGATGAAGAACCCGAAACAGTGTTAATTGAGCTTGCCACTGACTCCAAGGATAGTGTTGTAGCTAATGTTGCTTTTGGCCTGCAAAAACCTTGTTGCATATATCAATGAAAAGATTTGAATTTCTCAAAAAATTACGTGCATATAACTTGGATGTATTAACTAGATGCACAATCTGATTTTTGACAAATTTTAGGGTTAATAAGCTAATTTAACCAGTTCTTCAGTTTTTTTAAACGATTCGCTGTTGATTGTAAATATATACAGTACATGTCCATTCTTACATTCAATGTTTAATTGAGCAGGCAATGCAAAGTTACAAGTTAAATAACTTTTGTCTTCACCATAAAATAAGTGTCTACTCTTTTTAGGGCCCATGATTCACTAAATAAAATAGCTGTAATCATTCACTTAGGTCAGCTACTAATCATAACCACTATGTTAAAAAAAAATGCTTGAATGTACATGAGGAAAAAAATAACTACTTATAATATTTAATAAAATACATTAAAAGTATGTTATTAATATTTTCTACTTGATAAGTCCATAAAGTAACTTATCTGGTAATAGGTTCATAAAATAACATGTACCAATTAAGTGGACAGTTTAATATTGTTTAAATGTACGTACATTAAAAATATATAAATTAATAATCTCCACTTAACTGGTTTATAAGCCTTTTATACTAGTATTTTAGGTATAAATATAGATATTATAATTAAATGGCTTAAACCAATTTCCACTAAATTTATAAATAAAAGGTAACATTATAAATTAGTTGGAAATTGGTATTAATACTAGTAAAACAAAACTCTATTTTTTAACAAATTATTATTGCACAACACTTTTAAAGAAATTGATATAAAAACTCAACATATTTTTAAAATGAAAAGTCAATAATACTAAATGCTCATAACTGTGACACACTCACCCCCCGAGCCGCCATAAAAAACGTAATATTAGTACAAAAAAAGAGTATGAGAGTGCAATTATTTTTACTTGAAATTTGGCTGGTACGTAGAAAATAGATGTAGAAAATTAAATGAACGTATTACAAAAATAAATCAACATGCCTTCAATATCAATACACTTCCACAACAGGAACAAAGTTTTTAATTCCAATAAAATTATTGAAAACGTTAGTAACTGCAAAAAAAAATAACCATAAAACAAACTTTAAACCTTATACTTTTAAAATAAAATCTAAGTTGATATAAAATTCTAAAAAATAAGGTAACAAAACTCATCCTTATGACACCTACGCCAAGCACGCTGTGAAAAAGTAGGTCATAGATTTTTACTTTAAAATTGATGCCGTAAAAGCCAGATATGCACGTACCTATTTAATTCATAGGAGTTTTAGTGCATGATGTCATAGATTTTTTTTTTTTTTTTTGTTTAAAACACCAATTGTTATTTTTTACATACAATTTCCAAATCATATTCATTTTTATTATATTTTAAAGTTCTAAAATGTGTTTGTAAAAAAATTAAAAACAAAATAGCATTTTATTTGCGCAACTTTTTTTAAATAATCGTCTAGACCACGTGTATTTTGATTTCTTTTGTTATAAGTTTTTCTTTGAAAATATTAGATAAAATAATTTTTAACCTAGATAATAATGCACTTTTATTAATTTACTTTGTAAATATTAAAAAAAAAATTATTAACACATTTTTTCTCTGATTTTCAAAAATGTATTTTTTGGTATTGAGGTGATCTTATTTCATTATTTATATTTCCATTATTATAACATCCAATATATATTATGACGGGGGCTTAAAAATTAAAAAACTAATATATATTAATTTTTATTTTACAGACATACATGGAAACATAATTAACTTGGATGTTCTTAAAACATCTTGCGGAAGAAAAAAAAGAATATTCGTGAACACTAAAAACCCGCCAAATTTGCGAGCAAACTAATTCTATTGGTTCAAAAAATACGCTGACTAAGCAAAATAAAGTTCTAGAGTATTCTGTTGAAAGGTTTTAGGAATTGTATTATTTACGATTTGTTGCCTTTTGAGATATCTAGCATAAATTTTTTTAAGGGCTCATTCTCGGAGCCACATCTGTAAAGCCGTAAATCTTTCAAACTATTATCATTTGTTTACAAAAATAAATGTTTTACAATATATATTTTTTAAATTGTCAAAATTTTGAAAGTTAATTACAAATTATATATTTTATTAATATATTCTTAATTTTATATCTTTTCTTAATGCTTGGTTTAATTAATTGTTCGTTAGATTTGTAAAAAACTAACGAACAGTTAATAAAATAAACTTTTAATAAAATAAGTAACTATAGTTAGCTATTTGAGTAAAATTTAATAGTAAAATTTTTAAAGAATTTCTAGAATGTTCCCAATGGTGTCACTAAAACTCCTATGAATTAAACGCACTTGAATAAATTATCAAGTCTGTATAATGCGCCTGGAAAATCGTGTTTATTTTACATACTCAAAATACCGCAGAATATGGAGAAGACGAGCTTCGACTAAAACAACAAGATTTGTTTTTCTTGGTATACATTTATTAGTTAGTTCTAATCAAAAAAAATTTGCTCAGACGTTTTTTTTTAACATTCTCTTTAATATGAACACAACATGTCTCGGGACTTGGTAGTCCCTTTAAACCAATCTTGTCTTAAATACATATATTATTCATTTATACACTGTTACCTAAACTATGCTAACATTGCTTGGTGCAGCACCAATGTTACAAAACTAAGTAAACTTCTCTGAAAACAAAAACATGCCATTAGGATTATTACAAATGAAAATCACTTCTCTCATACAAAAATACTTTTTAGCAAACTTAATATTTTAAATGTTTTTAAATTAAATCTCTATCATATTCTTATATTTATGCTTAAACTTTAAAAAAAAATGGCACCACATTTATTCAACTCTTTATTTAAAAAATAAATCATATATACAGCACAAGATTTTCAAATAGTAACTATACTCAATCCAAAACCTATTATTCTGCCACTAAATACTCAAATCACAAACCGAGGTCCTAAGTTATGGAATACACTTTTAAATAATGATCTTAAAACACTTTCTTCACTTAATCAATTTAAAACTAAACTTAAGAAAAATCTTTTACTAAACGACAATGTGCTAAATTTCTGGCTTTTTTATTTGTTTTGTTACTGGCTTTTTTTTTTGTTTTGTTTTGTCTTTTTTGTTTGTTTTTTCTTCTTTTTTGCTGTTTTTTTTTTTTTTTTTTTTTTTTGGTTTGTTATTTTATTCCCTATTTAAAATATATTTTTAGTAAACTTTAACAATAAAAAAAAAATTTAAAAGATATGTAACTTACATTATTACAGTTTTTACAAGCATTGTAACTTACTGTATATTTATTATGGGGCTTAGTGATAAGACAACTACAGTCTTCTTTTAGCCCCGGTCATATTTTATTTTTATTCATGTTCTTTGGTATTGTAATTACTCATAGCAACAATATATATATATATATATATATATATATATATATATATATATATATATATATATATATATATATATATATATATATATATATATATATATATATATATATTAAAAAACAAAAAAGTTATATTCAGTATCTCTAGTGATTCGTTTTAACACTGACTAATAAAAGAAAAAATTTCAGAAATGCATCAAATGCGGTAAATACATTAAAACACATATTAAAAAAACTTTATTTCTTTTATTTAACTTTTATTTGACTATTCATAAAAACAAATAAAAGTAAGAAAAAAATTAACAAAATTTCTTATAGCTCTAGGGTACATAGCAAATTAGATTTTTATTTATATTGACTGATAAAAATCGTGAATAAATTGCATATCAAAAAACCATTTCAATTGTTGTTAAATCGTTATAAAAGATGTTTTTTTCAACGACTCAAAAAAAAAATACAAAAGTTATTTAAAAATTTTTATTATTATTAAAATTTTCTAGTTTATTTAATTTAATTTGATATTTCGATATTTTGTTACAATTTTGTTTCCTTTTTTCAAAATTGTTTTTTTTTTCTCAATAGATTAGTTTTGCTTTTTGCGCATTATTGAAACATTTTATAAATTAAAAGATACCCACTGCCATGGTCAGTTTGACTAAAAATTACTTTAAATGCGGACGAACAAGGAAAGCTTTTTATATATATATATATATATATATATATACATATATATATATACAAGTTATTTTATTAAACCTCTGTTAAATTGTTTTATATGTGTGTATATAAAACAATTTAACAGAGGTTTTGCTTTATATATATATATATATATATATATATATATATATATATATATATATATATATATATATATATATATATATATATATATATATATATATATATATATATATATATATATAGAGTTATTTTAAAAAACCTCTGTTAAATTGTTAAATATTGTTGGGTGTAAACAACATTTTTTTCTTTATAAACAAGTTATATTAATAAACCTCAGTTAAATTAGTATCCGAACGAAATATTATTGTGTAAAATAAAATTTATCCAGATATTCCAGAAAAATTTTTTTGATTAATCCTTTTTTAATTATTCTGAAAGCAAATTAAATCGCAATTTTAAATAGCAAAAAAAAATTGTTAATTAACTTGAGTTATTAAAATTTAACGACTCTTTAAGGAGTGTTAAAACCTCAACAAATGATAATTATCCGAACATGTTGTTTTGTAAACAAAAATTGTGAATATTAGAAAATGTTTTCTAATCAATAGTTATTGAAATATGAAAACAAGTAACCTTTAATAATGGATTGAAATTTTTCAAATTTATTTAATTTACCAATGAAATCATCAAGAATGGGAGTTAGAATCAAAGAATGATCACAGGCTCACCATAATTTTGTTATCAGCTTGTTCGAGCAAGGTAAAACTTATTATTAAAATAGGTTGATAAATAAAGCAACTATCAGCAATCTGAAGTACACTTATGTGATAAAACATTTGGATATGTGATTTGTGGATATGTGGAAAAATTAGGAACTATCAGCAATCTGAAATACACTTATGTGATATGTGATAAATCAGCCAAGATCCACAGCTAAGCGTAAAATGACATCCAGAATCGATCGAAAAATTGTCCAGATAGTGCAAACGAAACTAGTTTCTGCATTCTTGAAAAAAAATTTGGAATACTTGTGAGTCAATGTACTATTCGAAATCAATTTAAAAAAAGGTGGACTTAATGCAAGAGTTCCATGCAAGAAACTTCCCTTTCAAAAACCCATTGAAACCGAATGTGGACTGACAAGTCAAAATTTAATCTTGTGAAGTTTGATGAAGCTCAAAAAGTATGGAGAAAAAAAGGTGAATCATTCACACTCAGTTGCATTCGAGGAACAGTAAAATTTGGATAAAGCAATGTTATGATATGGAGATCAATAGTTTAGAATGGAACAGGAAAGCTGGAGTTTATTAATGAAATTATAGGCTCTGAGGTTTATATCAATATTCTCATTAAAAATCTTCTGACCTCAACTAAAAAACTGCAATTGGAAAAAAAATCTTCAAATAAGACAATGACCCTAAGCATACATCAAAAAAAGCAAGAGAATTTTTTATCCTAAAGCAGATTGAGTTACTTGAATGGCCCGCTCAAAGATCTCTATCCAATTTCAATTAGATTGAGATCAGGTGTTCACACCTGTGGGTTATTCTGGATCAAAAAAGTGGGACACGATGTTAAAAGAAAAAGGAAGAGCTAAAGATCATTTTCCAAAAAGCTTGGGCTAAAATCGATCTATGTTGAAAAATTGCATAGTTTGATTGTATGATTAAATTTTTAGAAATTTAGGTTAATTATTGTAAATTTTTTTTTTTTTATTAAATTCTTAATTAAATTTGCTTTCATAATCTTAAAGTTTTTAATTATAAACTAATCTTTTTTCTGAAATATTTGAACAAATGTTTAAATATTTGGACAAATGTTTTGTCCGGATACTTATTTCCCTGACTGTATATAGGCAAGTTGTATTAATAAACCTCTGTGAAACTGTTTCCTTTTTAATATATATAGACAAGTTATTTTAATAAACCTCTGTTTAATTGTTATTAAATGTTGGTTGGTGTAAACAACATTTAACATTTGTTCTTAAAGTGCTTAAGACATTTAAACATTTTAATTTATTATTTTTATTTTATTTTAAAAAGTTTATTAAATATTATGATCATATTGATTAGATAAAAAGCAACGTTCTCCATCCACAGAAATCTAAATCACTAAAAAGAATCGCTGAAATTTCACAAATCATTTTAATGATTTGTAAATATGTAATTTAAAGCTTTATCAATTTTTTTGTTTTTAGTAGCTTTATCAATTTTTTTGTTTTTAGTAGCTAAAAAGGTTTTTAGTAGCTTGAAGAATTTTTTTTTAACTACATATATAAATATTTTTCAGTTATATACAGTAAAGCCCTTTACTCCAACTTGTACACACCTGTTATGGCAGCTATATATTTTTAAAGTTTTGATTTACAATGTAATTTAAGATTCTCACACATCATCCTTGACTTTTTTTCTCAACTAATCTAATTCTTTAGATCTTAGCCGATTAAAGAAACTTTCTAAATTGTCCAAATAATTTTTAATAAAATGTACTCGATTTTTTTTTTCTAATATTTTTTCCCCTTTGGTTTAAAGATGAAATAATTTAACTTTTAGCTCCTCAAAGTGGTTCTTTAAAAGCTTCAAAAACAGGTGCAATTGTTGGTGCGGTGATTGGAGGAATAGTAGCTGCCATTATTATTGCTGTCATAATAATTTGGATAACTAAAAGATCTGATAAAAGTTAGTTTATAATTTTTTTTCTTGTTTCAAACATCTTTTAAATCTTTTTTTTCTATTTCGAATAATTTTTTCAAAATGCTTTTCAAATTAATATTATATTTTTAGATAAAAGATATCCAATGAGGTTTGTTTTTTGTAATTATTTTTAATTTTTTTAGCTATTTAGTTTTGATCTTTTTAGTTATAATCTTTTAATTGATTTTTTACACTACCATTTACTTATTTCTTATGTTTTAGTCACTTTTTTTAAATATACTTTTTATGTTATCAGTTTTATGTAATAACATTTATTATTCTGTTAAATTAGTTAATGAAATTTGTTTTGGATTATTTTAAAAGTATATTTTTAATAGTTACGTTGAAGATGCTGTTGATTATCCACTAAATCAAGATAAATCTCTTTATGCTGGAGTAGATAAAAAGAAAAAAAAAACTCCTCGTAAGGACTCCACTTCTGGTTATCCAGATGTAGTTATGGGGGTAAGAATATTTAAGACTTTTTCTATGTAAAGTTTGTTGTTCACAATCATGTTTTGATTTCATATTTTGTTCTCACAGGCTGATGACGGACAAAAGACGTCTTATGAAATGTCAAGTAAAGTTTATGTTTAAACTTTCTGAGTTTAAAAGTTGTAAATCGTAAAACGATGTCTTGAAGTTCGTGTGACATTCTTTTTTGGGAATGTTTTAATATTTCATGCACACTATTTTCTTACATTTCAATTAACAATTTAAAAATATGAATGTACATAATGATTTTCTATTTAAAGGCAAAATTTTTTAATGTATTTTTTGGGTAAAGTTTTTTTCTATGGTGATTGATTTTAAAGTTTTTATTTGCACGACTTATTTATTCTTTTTTTATTATTTTATTTATATTTTTATATATATGTATATATATATATATATATATATATATATATATATATATATATATATATATATATATATATATATATATATATATTTGTGTGTGTGTGTGTGTGTGTGTGTGTGTGTGTGTGTGTGTGTGTGTGTGTGTGTGTGTGTGTGTGTGTGTATGTAAGAAGCACTAATAATTTTTTAAATTTTTTCCCTCAAATTTCGTGAAACTTAATTTTTTTGCGAGAATAAGTTCAGGTCTTGAGTTTTAGAAATTATCTTGATTTTAATTGTATTTAAATTGTGCCGTTTTTTGGATGATTATTTGAATTTTTTTTTAATTTTCTTTTTTTAATGATTTTTTTAACGGTTCGGTGCTCATTTTATACGACTTTGTGATTCTTATAAATACTTAATCAAGGGAAATTTTCTTCCTTTGTTTTTAACTTAAAATGCTATGATAAATAACTCTGTCTTTAAAGTAAAACTAAAAAAATGTGTGATTTTTTGTACTCGGGCTGCTAATACAAAGAGGTGGGGGAGGGGTGATATCAAAGGTCGGAATCAATATATAAGGAGTGGGTTTGAAAAACCAGATAATTCACTTTTTTTTTTAATTCCGAAATAATGGTAAAAAACGTTTTTCTGAGAATCTAACTGCAAAAAATCCAAAAATGAAATGCTAAACAGAAGATATAATAAAAGGAATGTTACAGACAAAATTTAAAATATAGTTTAAAAAAGTTTGGTTTTGCATGCCAATTTTTTTCTATCTGGTTTTGATTGGAAATAAATTTTTTTAACTGATTTTTAAAAACATTTTTTGAAATCGCCTTAATGAGAGACTATTTAATAATCAATATGAAGGTTTTAATTTAGATAAGGTAAATTCAGTACCTGCTTTTAGTGGTGGCGAGAGCGGCAAGTTTAGAGGCAGCAAAAAATACTACCTGGTTGGCATATATTTGACAAAAATGCCAGAAAAAATAGCTGTGAGGGCATGACAAATTTTGCATAATACCGGCAAGTAGGGTATGGCGCACAGAAAAAAATATCGTTTTATTTTGTTTACAAATATTCGGTGATTTTATGAAGATTTAGCTTAATACTATGGGGCGAAAGTTATATAAACGCTGAAACGTTTCTGTTTAATGATTTATTCAAACGACTATAAAGAAATTATGGTAGAAAACTGCTATGATGAAAACTAATGTGAAAAATTCGATTTTAACGTTTTTACTGTTTACGGAAAGATAAAAGAAGAGGTTTTTAGTCATTGAATATTTTAATGCTGTAAACAAGAAGTCTTTTTACTTTCAAATAAAAGAGACATTTTTTGAATATAACCACTTTACACATTTGTTTCAGTTGTTTTTATGACGTCTCAAACATTTTTTTAACGTTATGTTACTTCTCAATAAGTTACTCTTTAAAAAAAAAGCGTAATGTAACGTAAAAAAATTTTTATTTGTAACAATGTATTTTTATAACATTTCAATTCTTAAATGTTTCACGTCACGCTATATCTCGGTTGGTAATACTTTTAAAAGTAATAAGTATCTTAGGTTGCCTAAGCACCGTAAGTTATTTAAACTTTTAAATGTATTTTTTTTTTAGGTAAATACTAATTTTAAAGTTTAAAAAGTTGTATTTACCTAGGAAATCTTTTTTAAAAACAAACCCGCAAGCGTGGGTTAATTTTTTATTTTTTATTTATTTTTATTACAATAGTTTTGACAAATGTGTTATTATGTTATCAATAATCAAATACATAAATAATTGAATATATATATAATATTGTAAATAAAGCAATTCTGTTAAATACCGTAACTCATCAGTTAACGGTATTTAACAGAATGCTATGTGCATTGTGAATGAGTTTGAAAAATTAAAATTTCAAAACAATTTATCTTCATTTCTATATTTAAAACAACATAAATTTGAACAAATTCTAAAAAAATTTTATTTCAAGTTTTTATCATTATTAACTTTCTTTAGTTTCCTTTTTTTTTCTTACTATTTCTATAGAAACATTATTATTTTTGTCATTAATATTTATTACTTTCATTGCTGCTGTTTTTATTATTACTATTATTATTATTACAACTATTATAAATACTATTGTTTTTGCTGTTGCTTTTGCTCTATTAATGATTAAGGTTCTTATTGTTATTATTATTTTTTAAATTAATATTATTAATATAATTATTTGGTGTCACTCCTTTGATCAGGATTCTGCATGAGTGACTTCTACCTCAATCAATTATTTATATTTATAAATAATTATATTTTGATTTTATTATTTATAAAAAGTTCTTAAAATCAATTCTTAACTTATTATTGCCAACTAAGATTTAGTGTGTGTGTGTTTGTGTGTGAAGAGGGAGTGACACCTTACCCAACTCATTATTTCCGGCCCTGTATTTAACTTCCAACTAATTAATAATTCTTTAGGATTTTAAGTTTACTGCCATGTTAAAAGCATTTGGAAAAATACATTATACATTATAAACAAACATTGCAAATTATACAAAAATAGTTTAAGTTTCTTCACTTATAAAAGAATTGCATTGTTCTATAATTCGAAGTCACTTTCGCACATTTGCATACAATCTTTGGATTTCAGAAAACTGGCTCAACAGAAGCAGCAATAAGTAAGTCAAAATAAATAAGCAACCACATCTTTTTATACTGCCCAAATTTATTATTAGCTGTATTAAAAATTAACTACAACTGATCTTTCAATATTATTAACATCAGTATTGCCCCTATTACTAGTTTCCTAAAAAAACGTTAAATATTTTCAAGCTCTTGCAAGAATTGCGATCCGAAGCCAATAAAATCACGGAAAAATTAATTAAACAATCGCTTATATCATGGACGTATAAGAGATAGACGTGCAACTTATTGTTGTTTTTGCGAACTATGCTCAATAATTAGGCGTCTGTATTGTTACAAGTCTATTATTTCAAACAAAAGAAAAAAGTTATGATTCTATACGTCAATTTTTTAACGATTTATTGAACTTGTTTAGTTAGTCTAAATTATGGTTTTTCATAATATAGTTGTTAAAATTTCATGAACAGTCAGTACAGGGCAGCACTTTAGTTGTTATAAAATTAACATTGTTCGTAAACGTTCACAATTTTATATAAAAGTTGTGTATGTAAAATGTACAGTGTATGTAAAAAATATGTAAAATGTAGTTCTTTGTGATTTTGTAATAAAAAACTAATTTTTAAAGCAAACAGCAGGTATGCTAATACGATGTTAACTTCGGTATTTATTTTAGTAGTTAAGAAGTGATACAATAAAAAAACTACACTTTTTAATAATGATCTTGTTAAAACAATCTTTTTAATACTTTTTTGCTAATGTTGCACGTCCATCTCTTATACGTCCATGCTTATATTTACCACGTCAAATAAAGCAAAAAGCAAAAAAGACTGTTTGGTTTTTTGAAAACTAAAAAATCAAAAAACAGCATTTTATTAACTCATTACTTTCACATTTAGGGAAAGTGTGGCAAACATTTTGGGATGTTTCGTCCTCAGGCGCAAAAAAAACATATTCTTATTTGAAATTAGCAAACATAAGTTTGGAGTGTAGCCAATGGCAAAATTGTCATTTGTGAAACATCAAAAAAACCTTCCAGCGGCGGCAGAAGGATTTTTATATATATATATATATATATATATATAATTTTATTTTTGATATAATATACAGTGGCTTACCATATTATTAGTGAAAAAAACTAAAAAAACACCACTAAAAACCTCCTTACTTAATGTCTTTATCTTTTTGTTATTTTTTACTTTGGGAATGTTGCCAAAGATGATATTTTATTAGTAGCAACATTACTCATATCTTTAATTGTCATTCCTACTATATGTTGTCAGTTTGAACAGGACGTTGCATAGAACCGTTGTTCTATGCAACATATTGTGTTTCTTTCTACAAACAAAAATATTGGAATACCTCGTTGTGAAGATTACTTTGTGACTAACAATTTTTTTATATTAATCACTAAGGTATGTATATCTTAATACTCAAATTTTTCAAACAAAAATATATAAAATTATTTTTTTTATGGATAAGTACACAGTCTTATTAAATATTACCTTCTTTTTTTAGAAATGGGGAGGGCATGTAATACTTCTCCACAAAAACTTGGTGAAATTTGTGGATTATTAAAAAATACAAGCATGTCACAATATAAGAGAGCTGAGATACTCATCATTTCTCAAAGCACAGTGAAGTGAGTAAAGCAAAAACTTGCTTTTGACATACCCATACAACCTGCTCTTAAAGGCACTTTTGGCAGAAAAAAGTTAACAACACCCATAACTGACAGAAAAATTAGGGATATTTGTCTACAACAAAGAAAACACTCTGTCAACTTAATGACCAAGATTATCAATGAACAGGGAATTGATATTTCCCAACGTACAGTCTAGAGACATCTTAAAGAACTTGGTTTAACTTCACTTTGGTCAGCACATAAATTAAAGTTAACACCCATTATGGTAAAGAAACGTTCTAAACTGGGCAAAAAAATATAAAAACTTCACTGAGGATGACTGGAAAAATGTAATGCTGAATAAAATTTTTAAATGTAAAGTTTAACTTGATTTTGGTATCTTTTTAAACCTTGTTTGTATATGTTTTTGATTTGTTTTTCAAATAAGAACATTTTTCAGGTCATGAGCGAAATATAGCTTTATTAGAAGAAGAGTGGGTGAAAAATTTCATTCAGGTTGCATTGTACCAACCGTAAAGCATCCTAAATCTGTCATGGTGTGGTCGGTATTTAATTTTCATGGTACTGGAAGACTGCATATAGTAAAAGGAACAATGAGAAAAGATCAGTATAATGAAATTCTTACTGATAGACTAATACGCAAATGAAGAAAAATATATTTTTATGCATGATGGGCCACCATGTCACAAGGATAAAACCAAGCTTTTGAAAGAAAAAAACATTGGTGTCTTGGATTGACCTGGAAATTCTCCGGATTTAAATCCGATTGAGAATGTATGGAAGGTGCTTAAGCGAGAAATTTAGCAAAAATGAAGCAGATGTTGATTGAAAAACTAATATATGTAAGCAGCGGTTAAAAAGTGTATTTTGAGTATGCCTTGGCGCATACAAAGCGTAATTGCAACAAAAAGACATCATAAAAAATATTAGCTTTTTAATTCTTTCATGATCTTTTAAAATTATTTTTTATTTTTATCTGTTAAAAATATGTATTTGTTTTTGAAAAAATATTGATTTTTATTTACCCATAGTAAAATGTCCTTAAATGATAAAAAATTGTCCACAAAAATCATAATTACAACGTAATTTTGTTTTTTTCTTGTTAAGTCTAATAATATTGCAAGCCACTGTATAATACTTTGATATAACATGATATAATATAAATTGTTGATTTAACAGCCTAGCCTAATATATCACGAGTCTGCAATATCAATAACGCTTAACCGTTATTGATATTGCCTTCGACCATATAAACTGATAGACACGCCTTTCCGCAAGTTAATATTCACAAAACTTTGAACACAACATCTTTTAGCGCGTGACGTCACGTTTGGGCATTAAACAATTTATAATATCGGTTTAGGGTGAATGTATTTAACATTTTTAAAGTTTTATTATTTGTTATGTATATTATTTTGTTTAAATTTTGATTTTCAAATAGAATATAGATATATAAAGATCATGATGTTATTTTGTTTTGCATATAATTGCACTCAAAGATATATTAAAAGGGTTTCTTTTCATGTGTAAGTAGCTACAAATCATTATTTGCTAAGATCCTACATTATATTTCAAATATAAATAGCATATTATTTTAATATGCTTATTTTTGTTGGTAGTTTTCTGAAAGATATGGAATTGAGGAGAAAATGGATACAAGTTATGTGGTTTTACTCCTAGTGAACTGTCTAAACGTTGTGGTAAATATTTCACTGGTATAAAGAAAGTCTTTCGAGTTCACAAAAGAAACTAAAAAAAGATGCAATTTCTAATATATTTAAATTTCCCAACATTTTTATGAAAAAGTATTTATTCTAGAAAACTACCAAAAAATATAGACAAAGAATTATTTCAAATATTACCACCAATTATTCAAATACAGTAAGTCTAATGTAACTAATCTTTTTGCAATGACATATATTGGTATAAAACTTTTAAGTTTAGTTTTTATAACATATACAGTCCCATGACAATTTATTAGTGCCACCAATATTTTTTTCATATTTTCTTATTCAAGTTGAATTTAACAATTGAAAAGTAATGTAATATATTTTTAATGTTTTTATTTGTTTTACTAATATAATTTAAACTTGTAAATAAAGATTTTCTAATATTATTATTACAGAAAGGTCATTTTTGATAATGTTACAACTCTAAGCTCAAAAATCTTGTATTTTTTAGTAATGGGTAAAAAAGGAGATCTTTCACCAACAAAAATTGGATTTATAAAAGCATTGATAAATGAAAAAACACTTTCACAGCGTGAAATTGCTAAAAAATGTGGTATTTCACATACCTCAGTACAGTGAGTTGTCAAAAAATTGGATATGGGTGATAACTGTTCACTGAAAAGAAAAGGTAAATGTGGTAAAAAAAAAATTTTGACTCCTCGTGGTGAAAGAACATAGTCGAAAGTAATAAAAGAGGATAGGATTGCTACTAATTCTTTCATAAAAAATAAATTACAAGCCTCTGGAATTCAAATGTCCACCAGAACATTGCAGAGAAGACTCAATGATCTCGGTTATAATAGTAGACGGCCAGTAAAAAAGCCAAAGTTAACAATCAAAATGAAAGAAAATAGATTGAAATGGGCTCTGAAGTATAAAAACTTTACAGTAGAAGATTGGAAACAGGTTTGTGTTTAAATTATTTTAATATTTTTATATGAAAACACACATGGAATGAGAAATTATAAAACAATATTATATTTCATGTTTGCTTTAGTGATGAGAGCACATTCCAAGTGATGACAAACAAAGCTCAGTATGTTCGCCGTAAAATATCGGAAAAATATCACGAAGACTGTGTTATAAAAACTGTGAAATATCCGATTTCTGTCATGATTTGGTCCGTGATAAGCGGAAAAGGTTTGGGTTGACTCTACGTTGTAGAGGGCATTATGAGGCAAGACCAGTATCGAGATGTCTTGCAACATCGATTGTTACCATAATTAAGGGATTGGTTTGGTGAAATGGAGAAATTTATATTTATGCAAGATGGTGCCCCTTGCCATACTGCAAAATCTATAAAAAAAATCCTCTCAAAAAAAAAAGTTCCATTATTGGATTGGCCAGGTCGTCACCAGACGTCACCAGACTCACCAGACGTCAATCCAATAGAAAATGTTAGGGAACTCCTGAAGAGAAAAATTTCAAAAGAAAATATCACAAACAAAGTTAATTTGATTGAAAAAATTATATATTATTGGAACCACGATATAAATTTAAAAGTAATGTCATTAAAATGTATTGAAAGCATGCCTCGACGCGTCAAAACAATTATTGATGCCAAAGGCGGGCTCACAAAATATTGATACAATGTGTGTCTATCATTAGGTTTATTAATTTTTGTCGTTATTTTATAGATTTATTTGGTTTTATTGTGTATATGAATGTTAATCAATTAAAAATAAAAAGTATTTGAATACATTTTAATTGTTTACTGCATTTTATAACCCCAAGAAATCATTAATACAGAAAAAATGTAGGTGGCACTAATAAATTGTCATGGGACTGTATATTGTGTGCCTATATATATATATATATATACAGGGCCGGCGCGAGTAGGTGTCACGTGGGGGGGGGGGGTGCCATTACAACTTTTGCCGACTTAAAAAAAAAAAAAAAAAAAAAAAAAGTCCTCGTTTTTTAAACTTTGCCGACTGTCATGACGACATTTGCCGACTGTCTAACCTATATCGAAAGGGTCCACATTTGCCGACTAACTAGGTCCAATTTGCCGACTAAGGGTCCAGTTTGCCGACTAAAAATCATTGATGGGGGGGGGGGGGGGTGTCACACCCCCCATATATATATAAATATATATATTTTCTATCGCGCCGGCCTTTTTTTTAGCGGATTTCCCGTCTCATTTTTTTGAGTAGGGTTAGGCAAACAATTTTTTGTTGGTTTTTTTTAGAGAAACATATATACACATAGTATATTTTTAGAAAGAAGAAGAGTTAGGCTTGTTTTTTGTGTTATTTTTTTACATGATTGTCATACCTTTTTTTGACTATTTTGCTCATGAAAATTATGTTGATGTTTACTTGTTAAATTATTGTTGAAGGAATCTATATTCCGCTTTTTTGATTTTTTAAATAAGTTTCTACATGCATTTCTTTTGCACCTGACAAATTTCATGAAAAAATATTATGTTGCAATTAGTTAATTCAGTTAAACACTTTTAGTACCTAATTTCTGTTTTCAAAAATAGCCGAGGTGGAGCTTAGGGGGAAAAAAATTTTTTTTTTTTCTTTAAAAATGTTTATTGCATATTGTTTCACTTAGATAGTAATTAAAAAAAAATTAGTAATTAAAAAAATGAATAATATAAATGAACTGGGTAATCAAGCAGAGAGTAATTTCATATGTTTTTTCATAATAATACTATTGTTTATTACTTTTACAAGTATTTTTTTGTTAAACTTTTAAAAATCATTGACTAGATAAAACCTACTCAATACTTTTTTTTAAGTAACCCCTAATTTTCGTTATTTACACCTTTATTTTATTTATTATTTACACAGTACTTTTCTTTGCTCTTTACAAAATTGTTTTATTGGATTTGTTGCCAAAAATGTGTATTTTTTATATATTACACCTTTTTTAACTTTAGCTTCATCGTCATCTGATGCAGTTGGTAAGTTAAATAAGTATTTTTTTAATAGGTGTTTCTACTTATTCTTTAAAGCTATACTATAAGTTTAATACCTTTTTTTATTTTATTTGATGACACCTTATTTTTCTTTTAGTTTTATCAACATCTGCCAGTGGCAAATTTTTTCAGATCTGTATAGAGTTAATGTTGAAATCAAAGTTATTTTGGTTAATTTTTTTACCTTTAGCTTTCTCACCATCTGCTATGGTTGGTAAGTTTGAAAACTTTTTTTAAAAAATAACTATGTATAGATTTGTTGGCAAAAACTATGTATGTTTTGTTCTTTACATTTTTTTTACCTTATGCTTTATCTACATTGAGAACATTTGGTATGTTAATCTTTTATGATTTATCTATTGTATAATACTTAGTCTTTTGATTATTGTTTAAATCATTACACAAACATTTCTAATGTTTCCTTCTTGTTTAGATGCAGGCTTACTATTTCATCAGTTTTTGAGATTCCGTAAGTGATATATGATAGTGATGTATAGTGATATGATAGTAGTGTATAGTGTATAGATATGATATGATAGTGATGTATAGGTGTATAGGAATGATAGTGATGTATAGGTGTATAGATATGATAGTGATGTATAGATGTATAGATATGATAGATAATAGTGACATATAGGGATGACATGAACAATATAATCTTGAATGTTATTTATAATAAAATAAACATTTTGATGCCTTAAAAGTTTTTTAATACAAAAGATGTATTTTTTATAATCTTTCTTTTATTGTTTAAATCATTATACAACCTTTCTTAATGTTTACTTGTGTAATTATGTTTTCATTATATAGTTTATCAATAAAGTTGTTGAACATTATGCAGAACTTGTTTGATTGTTGTTACTTATTCACTTACCGTTGTCAAATTTAAGGTGTTTTTTTTATTTTGATATACAGTTTTCTTGTTAATTTTAGTCCAATCAACTCAGCCTTCCACTGGTAAGTTTGTATATTGCAATTTCGGTCATGTTTATGTAAGTAGAAATTTAATGTATGCTTTGGTTTAATTCATATGTTTTTTATCTCAAGTCATTTCTTAAACAACTGTGATTAATAAATTTAAAAGCTATTATTTTTTAACTTGTGAAAGATTTATTGCCAACATCTTTTTTTTTTTGTAAATAACATCCATTTTGTTTTTAGTTCCATCTACATCTGAAACAGTTGGTAAGTTTAAGAGTCAATTCTTTTTCAGTAGTGTATTGATTTAATCCCACTTTCAACTTTTTTTGTTTATTTTTATATTGCATTTTTTCGTGATATTAGTTGCACCTACATCCTTCTTTTTTGCTATTAATTACACCTTTTTTACATTAAGCTTTATCGACACCTGCTGTGGATGTCGATATCATTTCTTTTGTTATGGCTATACTATAGATTTAATATCAAATTCAATTTTCTTTTTGATTACAGCTTTTTTTTTTACTTTTAGTTTCATCAACATCTACTACATTTAGAAAGTTTAAAAGCTAATTCTTTGTTCACTTTGTATGTAATATGTGTATGTAAGGCCAATTTCTAATACTTTTTTACTTGGTTACACCTTTTTTTAATCTATATCTGCCACAGTTACTAAGTTTAAAAGCTATTACTTTTTAATCTCTGTAATAATTTAATGCCTAAATCAAATATTTTTTTTGGTTGAGTACATCCTTTTCACAAATAGTATGTTTAAAAACTAATTATTTTTCAGCAGTGTTTTGATTTTTCTAAAAAAGTCATTTATTTTGTTAATTACATTTTTTTTTTGATTTTTAGCTGCATCTACATCTGCTTTGGTTGGTATGTTAAAAAACTATTTCTTTGTTAGCAGTGCATAGTCTATCTCATTAAAATTATACTATAGATTTAATCCCAATTTCATTTTATTTTTGTTGTTTACATTATTTTTTAACTTTAAGTTCCTGCAGCACAATCTTCTGCAGGTTAATGTATAAATTGAAATACTTTTTTATGATTGTTCTTCGTTTTTGAAAAACTTTAATGCTTATTTATACTTTATAAAAGTATTTTATTTTAAATAAGCAAATTCTAAATAAAAGTTTTTAATTTTTTTTTGTAAGGGTTTATATAAAATGTTTCATAATGCTTTGAAATCTTAACTATCATTGAAAAGATGAATTTATACAAACACTTATCTGCAAAACAACTTGAAGATTTAGATGATGTGATGTCTAAAAGAATTGCTGGCAGAAAACTCTGTCATGAATGGTATGATACTGACTCATCAAAGTTTATCATTTATGATGGTAGACTAGAAAAAGACAAAATGATAAAATTTACACTATTTCTTACTGAAAACAAGATAAAACTGATATTAAAGCTGTTGAGCCTAAGATGAAAAAAATCCAGCTAGCTGCTGATGTTGTATTAGATGAGTTAATATTTTCTTAGTTTGAATATGAAATAATGTAAAAATGCTTGAAAAAAAAGTTCTGCAAGTTTTGTGGCTTGCAAACAAGTACTTCAAGGTTTGTGGATTGCAAATAGATACAGCAAGTTTTGTAGTTTGCAAACAAGTACAACAAGTTTTGTGGCTTGCCATTAGGTAAAGCAAGTTTCGTGGCTTGCAATTAGGTACAGCAAGTTTTGTGGCTTGCAAATGGGTACAGCAAGTTTTGTGGTTTGCAAATAAGTACAGCAAGTTTTGTGGCTTGCAAACAAGTACCGCAAGTTTTGTGTCTTGGAAATAGGTACAGCAAGTTTTGTGGCTTGCAAACAAGAACAACAAGTTTTGTGGCTTGCCATTAGGTAAAACAAGTTTTGTGGCTTGCAATTAGGTACAGCAAGTTTTATGGCTTGTAAATAGGTACAGCAAGTTTTGTGGCTTGCAAATAAGTACAGCAAGTTTTGTGGCTTGCAAACAAGTACTGCAAGTTTTGTGTCTTGCAAATAGTTACAGCAAGTTTTGTGGCTTGCAAATTTTTTTTGATAGATGGCTCTGGCTTAACTTCACATGGTGTCTATCATTAAAAATGATTTATTTTAGTTCATAAATGGAATTCAAAACATAAATCATTTACTAAAAGCCAAGACAATAGTTAATTACTTTTTTTTATTTCAAAAGACTTGCTGCTTTGTGTTTTTTTTAGGTTGGAGTTCAACAACAAACTTGCTTTACCTAATGGCAAGCCACAAAACTTGTTGTACTTGTTTGCAAGCCACAAAACTTGCTGTATCTATTTGCAGTCTTGTAACATGGTTAAACAGTTTTTTATACTATTTTATATGTGTTTAAAAAGCATTTTTAAACTTTTTTTGTTAAATTCTAATTAAAACTTTTTTTTTTAGGTATTGGGCGGAAGGGGGGCGGCTTGCACCCTCTTTCATGAAGGCAATTTATACACCACTGTAACATGGTAAAACAGTTTTTTATACTATTTTATTTGTTTAAAAAGCATTTTTAAACTTTTTTTGTTAAATTTTAATTAAAACTTTTTTTTTAGGTATTGGGCAGAAGGGGGGCGGCTTACACCCCCTTCCATGAAGTCAATTTATACACCACTAGTTACTATTTTTCCAAGTATCGAAATATATTTTTTATTTTTTATACTAAAATTAATTGTTTTAGTAAAGATTGAAATATTTAAAAGAATGAAATTTTGATAGGGTGTGTAAAACCTTATTCAAAACCCAACACCCGACTTTGAGATAGACTTGTAATATTCAATAGTGATGTGGAATAAAATAATAACAATTTTTTGTATATAGATATTTGTAATTTTAAAAGAAAAACACTTTTTTATGAAAAAAAGTGTATTTTTGTGAGGTGTAGGTGGTGGATTAGCACCCCCTCCGGATCCCTGGATGCGCCTTGACCTAAAATTTAATTGAAAATTATAGCCCTTTTTTACACCTATCTTTCGATACCAAGTTATAGATATTTGAATAAGAATTAGCAAAGTTATAACAATTTATGTGAAAAAAAAAATTTTTTGACCACAGTTTTACCAAGAAATCCATAAATCGAAAATTTGCTACTTAAAACGTCATAACTTTTGATAGAATTGTCCGATTTTCATAATTTTTTCACCTTTAAAAACCTCAGCAACTTTTACGAATACATATTTTTATAAACAGTTAGCATTTCTAAACACATTACTAACGGTCCGGAAAAAACGCGCGTTACTTTAAAATCAACCAATAAAAACACTGGTAATTTACTTCTTAGGAGAAATCTATATTAAAAGGGGAGGAGGGGGGGAGGCTAAAACCTTAAATTTTGTTTAATTATTTAATCAATTAAATCATAATAAAAGTAAAGACAAAAAAATATATTTCCAAATATACTTCTTTATAACTAAAATTTATTAAATTGAATACCTCTGTTTTTAGTTTTAAGTAAATGTCAGTACTACTCTCAGTGGCGAAACTGCGGGGGGGGGGGGGGGTTAGGAGACAAAAAGTGTCCTATTTTTAAAAACTAATTTTAGGTTGCATGGTCGATATGGGGCTCATTTTGAAAGTCGTGCGGGGGGGGGGGGGGGATTTTGCTACTGACTACTCTAATGTGCTTAATACAAAAGTAGGTGGGGGTGGGAATTTTGGTCAGGATGTATAAAATGGGAGGAGGAAATAATAAAAAAAAGCGGTAGGATTTACAATGAAAGTTTTATTATTTATCGGTTACCAATATATATTTTTTTTAATTTTAAGGCCAATTTTCACTGAATTTTTGTTTTGAGATATAGTTTTTTGTTTATAACAAGTGACTTGTTATAAACAAATAACACGATTTTCAAAATGAGCCCCATATCGACCATGCAACCTAAAATTAGTTTAAAAATAGGACACTTTTTGTCTGTTAACCCTCCCCCCCTCCCGTAGTTTCGCCACTGAGAGTAGTACTGACATTTACTTAAAACTAAAAACAGAGGTGTTCAAATTAATAAATTTTAGTTATAAAGGAGTATATTTAGAAATATATTTTTTTGTCTTGACTTTTATTATGATTTAATTGATTAAATAATAAAACAAAATTTAAGGTTTTAGCCTCCCCCCCTCCTCCCCTTTTAATATAGATTTCTCCTAAGAAGTAAATTACCAGTGTTTTTATTGGTTGATTTTAAAGTAACGCGCGTTTTTTCCGGACCGTTAGTAATATGTTTAGAAATGCTAAACTGTTTATAAAAATATGTATTCGTAAAAGTTGCTGAGGTTTTTAACATTGTTTAAATATCCATTGTATTTTTTTTAGATGCATTACTACTTTAATTAAAGTTTGGAATTACTTAACTAAATCATTTTTATTTATAATATCTTGATTATGTGTTGTTTGATCAAAAAATAAACTATAAATGTAACTTAAAAGAGTGTTATAAAAGTAACAACACTGTAGTGTTATTACTTTTGTAGTCATGAATTTATTGTTTTGTTTTTCATAACATTTTCACTAACAGATTAAATAGACAAATTTATTAATTTATTCGCCTATTCCGTAAATTTCGTGGTTTTCCATAAACTGAAACTTTGAAGACCAGATAATTTAACAGATATCGCAAATCGCGATGCGTTAATTCGACCCTTGATATATATATATATTTTTAGGAACAATGTTGATAACTTTATCATTTATGTTAACAATAATATCACCAATAATTCAATACAGTAAATCTAATTTAAATACATTACAATGACATAGTTTACAATTACTTTTACAATGTCATATATTAATGTAAATGTTTGAGTTTACTTTTTGTGACAATAATATCTTTATGGTTTTAAAAACATTGTTGAAAAGTGTCAAATCAATCCTAACACCAATGGTAGGTATGTGGATTGAAAATTTTAAATTGATCAAAGGTTAGATTGTTATATATCATTAGAAAGTGCTTCAATACAGTATTTCAAAGGTGAAAAAATTATTAAAATCGGACTATTGTACAAAAAGTTATGACGTTTTTAGTCGCAAATTTTTGATATATGGATTTGTTGAAGAAACTGTGGTCAAAATTTAATTTTTCTTTACTTAAATTGTTGTAACTTTGTCAATTCTTGTCTAAATACCTATAACTTAGTATCAAAAGTTAGGTGTAACTGTGGGCTACAAATTTATAACATCGCCCACCTATTAAGCGTTTCCTGGGGGCTAGAGGGGGTGCCGAACCACCACCTTTACCCTAAAAATAAGCATATTTCTTTCAATAAAAAGTGTTTTTTTTCAACTAACGGTTATTTTTTTTATACAAAAAATTGCTATAATTTTATTACAGACCATCAATGATTGATGTTTATTAAAGTTGGTGGTGGATATGGTGGTGATGGTTTAACACACCCTAATTTCAAAAATATTTAATTCTCTAATTATAAATAAATAAATATTTCTATATTTAATAAAATAAGTGAAACTAGTATATAGTATAAAAAACATAAAAAATTTTTTTGCTACAAGAAATTCATTTATTGGTGGTGTGCTTATTGACTTGTGGGAGGGGCGTGTGCCCCCCCCCCCAACCTAAAAAAATAAATAAGTAAAATAAATAAATCTTTATAATAACAATTATAATTATTTTAAAATAAGTTAACAATTTAAAACCTGAATTAGGCTTTTTGCACCAAGTATAACCTACAAGCTAAAGATAAAGACCACAACTGAGCCTACTTTTGAAAAAAAAGTCTTTCCGCTGCTATTCGTAAATTTTGGTTAAGTTGAGAAGTTTGTTAAATAGGGTGGTAATGGTTACCCACAACCTACAATAAAAAGATGTTGAATTCTTAAAAATAATTGTATCTTTAACAAACAAAATAAATTAGTATATTTCATTTTTTGATATTTCATTAAATATATTTTATTTCATTACCAAATATATCAGTGTTGTATCCTATAAAAAAATGTAACAATCAATTTTATATTGTTCTGTATTAAAACATTTTAGATATCCTAAGTTTAAATAGTTGTCTTAGCTTTTAGTAAATAATTAAAATAGTCAATTTCATAAATGGAACACTATAATAATCATTTGTAACAATAGACACCACGTGAAGATAAGCCAGAGCTGCCTATCAAAATATTTTGCAAGTCACAACACTTGTGCAAAGGTCATTCCAAGTCAAATACTTTTATTCTTCTCTAAAAACATTTATAAAAAAAAGTAAAACAAAAACATATGGTTTAATACCAGGCATACCTGACTTAATATGACTACTTCTTCAAGTTATATTACTTACAATACCTTTATTCAAGTTTCATCATATGCCGTATCTGTTTTGTAAGTTTTATCACTTGCAGTATCTATTTTTAAAGCTTCATTACAAGTAATATCATAAGTTGTTACATATTACACTTCAAAAAAAAATCAACTCTCCTAGTCCAACATCAGCGGAAGCTGATATTTTTTCATGTTGTAGTCAACAGCTTCAGTATCAGTATTACCTTTATTCCAGTAAGAAATTGTGCAAACTTTGTCTTGTTTTGTTTTATCAAGTTTTTCTTCTCTACCATCATACATGACATACTTCGAATACTTACTATTGTACCATTCATGGCAAAGTTTTTGCCCAACAATTCTATCTGACATTACATCATCTTAGTCATGACGTTGTTTGATAGACAATGTATTTAAACACTTTATTTCATTGTAAAAGAGTTCAAGCAACTGTTATTTTAACTTACTTTTGTCTTTTTCATCCATTTTTTGGCATTTGCATACATGTTTTTTTGAAATATCTGCTCATATATCATTATGCTTCATTTGATTTATCATCTCTTTTTATGGGTTTCTGAATAGACCACATAACTATATTTTTATGGGTTTCTGAATCAACCACATAACTATATTTTTATGGGTTTCTGAATCGACCACATAACTACATTTTTATGGGTTTCTGAATCGACCACATAATTATGTTTTCTCTAGATAATTGATCTAAACTTTCTAGGTAATTTAATTTGTATGAAGCATAACAAACTGTTGCATTAGGTGATCTTTCTTCAGCCTCACTAAACATTCCCATTAACTCTTCACTATTTATATCGTGCTGCCTTGCACATGCTACTTCCTCCTTGAGAGTCTGGTTAATAGAAAGTGAGAAATATCTCTTACATTGATGAGTTATGACGTCTCCTACTGCAATAAGACAAGCAAAAGTCGTATTGATAAAGTGTTCATCAATCAAACAAAACATTTTTTATTGGATTTAAAATATTTGGTTCAAGGTCATTTTAAAAAGTGAACCTGGATTTGATTTAGAATCTGCAATTTTTAGTAAAATATTTTTTAATACCAGGATTCCACTATAATGGTCAAAATTTGCCTCCTCAACAGTCACACAAAATTTTGTCATCCAGGCTGGAAACTGGATGACAAAGTTTTATGTGACTTTGAGGAGGTGGTTTTCCAAATAATGCAAGCACACATTTTTGCTTTAGAGCTGTTTTGTTACAAAATACTGCTCTAAGAACTTTTTGTATAGTTCTGCATATTACTGTTCCAATGGTTAAAACACTCTTGCCAAAAAATGCTCAAACTCATTAAATGTTTTATAAAAATAAAACAAGTATGAAAATAAATATGAAGACGATTTCCTCGATACCTTGGAATGATACCTTGTGGTAGTTTTTGATCATCTAAAAACTAACAAATCTTTTTGAATCACCTTTGCCATGTTTAAACCTCAACTTGCTCATAGCCAAAACTATTTTAAATGCGATACAATCATACCCAGCCATGAGGTAGCAATTATATCAAGAGTGTGTAAATGGCAGTTTAGCTCATTCAAACTTTCCCCTTAAATGTCACACAGTTTGCTTATGGTAAGATGGTTAATTGCAACTTTGGCTGACATTACGTTTGATATATTTGAGATGATTGATTGATCACTATCATTAAAAGATGCTAAATGAAAATCTAAATAAAAGTTACATGATCAACTGCTTTACATATATGCAAGCAAATATTTGTAACTAGCTATAAGCATTTTATTTGCCTTAATATTATGTACAACTTTAACTTATTTTAGCTTTTAAAGTTCTGAAATTTTCATTGCTTTTTTTTTAAGCTTTAAGATTGCATATTATCTCACTGTAATAATATGTCTGCAAATTTTGTTTAAGATCTCTAAGTTCAGCTCTTAAAACTTTAACAATTTGTTTCTTTTATGTAATTTTTGTCTCAGTACTTTCAACTTGTATGCCATGCTTTTTAATTTTGCCGTCACTATTACTAATTTATTTCAATACTTGCTGGATGTAACAGCAAGCTGAGAAGTTAAATAGGACAATCTGGTATTCAAACCTTTTTTTTCTAGGGCTTATTTCTCCTCTTGATTCATGCCTATTCATTGTTAACAGAATGTTTGGAAAATAAAGGCTTGTGATTTAGTGGTGATAAATTACTTATGTGCTCAAGTGGTGAATTATCTAAACTACTTAAAACAGTAGTAAGAGAACTACTTGGAGGGACATGATGATAGAAAGATGGGCAAAATTTGTGCAATGCATATACAGGGTTCATTACAAAATTCCTTAAAACGACAACTATCCCTTGTAAAGTTGCAAAACCAATTTTTGCATCTTTTCAAAACCCTAAAGAAATGAGGTTTACAAATGTTTAAACTAAATAATAGTTATAACAAATGACTTGACACTGTTAATGAATAAAAAAGATACATATCTATTTTTACAACAACTGCAAGTTTTGGCAGATAAAAAGAAGTGTGTATTTAAATACTCTTTAACTGTACTAAGAACAAAAATTAAAGTTGCTTATTGTGCCTATTGCTGGGGCACAAAAAGCAACTTTATTTACAATATAATTATATATATATATATATATATATATATTATTATATTTGAAAAATATATATATATATTTTTTTTGCAGTAATTTATTAGATTTTTTATATTAATTAATATTAGTTTGTATATTTTTACTAATTTATTTTATTAAAAAAAAAAACTTATATATATATATATATATATATATATTTATATATATATATATATATATATATATATATATATATATATATATATATATATATATATATATATATATATATATATATATATATATATATATATATATATATATATATATACAGGCGCAAATCCAGCATTTTTTGATGTTTGAGATAACTAACTTCCAGACATGGAACAAACTCCAAAAATTTATATGTTTATACTTATGTCAAATAAAGATGATTTGCAAAAAATTGCGACGATTGGAGTCTGGGAACAAAAAAGCCCCAAAATTTTGGCCACACAAACCCCAAACAAGAGAGCAACAAGTTGATAAAATATTTTTTGTACAATTCTTAAGTAAATTTATATTCATCGATAAATTCTAAATTTCATACAATAATCTCTTAGTGTTCAGAAAACATGACCTTACAAAATTTGTAACCCCCTCAAATTGAGGGGGGTTAAAGCTTTGTGCAATTATAACTTTTGAACACTAAAAGATTATTGTATGAAATTTAGAATTTATCGATGAATATAAATTTACTTGAGAATTGTACAAAAAATATTTTATTAACTTGTTGCTCTCTTGTTTGGGGTTTGTGTGGCCAAAATTTTGGGGCTTTTTTGTTCCCAGACTCCAATCATCGCAATTTTTTGCAAATCATTTTTATTTGACGTAAGTATAAACATAAATTTTTGGGGTTTGTACCATGTCTAAAAGTTAGTTATCTCAAACATCAAAAAATGCTGGATCCGCGCCTGATATATATATATATATATATATATTTTTACTAATTTATTTTATTTAAAAAAAAAACTTATATATATATATATATATATATATATATATATATATATATATATATATATATATATATATACATGTATATATATATATATATATATATACATGTATATATATATATATATATATATATATATATATATATATATATATATATATATACATACATATATATATATATATATATATATATATATATATATATATATATATATATATATATACATGTATATATATATATATATACATATATACATATATATATATATATATATATATATATATATATATATATATATATATATATATATATTATATATATATATATATATATATATATATATATATATATATATACATATATATATATATATATATATATATATATATATATATATATATATATATATATATATATATATATACATACATATATATATATATATATATATATATATATATATATATATATATATATATATATATATATATATATATATATATATATATATATTATACATATAACATAAATAATTACTAAACTAACCAAATAAAATTCAACTTGTTTGTACCCCTCTTACCACCCACTTACGGAAATCAGAAAAACAGAAATGAGGTACCAAAACTGCTCACTTTTATAGAGTATCTGCTCAATAATATTTTTCAATGAAATTTGGTAGGTAGATAAAAAATATATGTAAAAAACTATCTGGGTAGGTTTGCAAACTATCTGAGCATTTCTTTGACAATAATTTAATGTGAGAACAACAACCAAGTTTTTAATACAAATAAAAGCAATACAAAAATTACCAACCACACATAAATGTTATATATTAATCAAGTTTAACTATTCTTTTTTTCAAAAATAATCTAAGTTTAGTAATGTTTCTAAACAGAAACGCTACAAAAAAACGTTCGCCTGACGTTACCTAAAAAAAAGTTCAAAAAACCTGGCACAAAATTTTAGTACAAAATTCGGTTCCGTAAAACACTGATTTCCGCGTACCTACCAATGGTAAACAATGTATTATAAAATTTTTAAAATTGAAAATAAATAAACTTGCTGCTAAACAAAAGACAATTAAAATGCTTCAGCAATCCAACTGTTGTTTAATAAAAAGGATTAAAGACTTACATTCATACCTTCGTCATTTTAAATCAAAAAGTATGAATCATTTGATAAATCAAAAACATGAATCATACTATGATTTCTGAAGCAGTATCAATTACACTAATGGTATAATATATATTTTTATTAAGAGTAGTTGCTGAACATATTTTATTTTATTTGTCTATTTAATTATTTTAAATATTTGTTTCTTATTTCTTATTAAGTTATACCTTTAGAATTATTTTGTTTTAGTCAACCTACTGTTCAAATATGGTTTTAAATTAGTAAGTTTTTATGATTAAAAACTTATTACATTAATCATCAGATAACAGTTAAGGAAAATTTTAATTCATCACAATTACGGTAAGATAGCAATAAGTTAATTATTGTGTTTGTCGTAACAGTAATAATTGTTGTTATGATTGTAATACTATTGTGATATTTTCATCTATTTCTTGAAACCCCAATCAACGATGCCCTATTTTACTTGATTGGGTTTTCAAGTATAAATATGATGTTATAACTAAAAAATGTATTTATTTAATCTATTTAATTTTAGGGAGCTATGTCTGAGTCTACAAAACAGTTATTTTGTCGGATTTTACAAGAAAAGTTAAAAAGCATTACCCACCAGATTTATGAAGCTTAGCTACAACATAGAGTTGTTAGTCGTAGGCCTTGACCTTGACTTAAGGCCTTGGTCTTAAAACTGTTGGTCTTGGTCTTGGCCTTGGTCTTCAAAAAAAGTACATAAAATTGAAGAATTAAAAGATTTCATTCTTTATTTTTATGTATTTTTGTTTTCGGCTTCATACATATCCACAAGTATGTTTTTTATTGACTTCATAGAATTTTGGGCATAACCCTGGTTTATTTTTACAACATGTAGTTTATTGTCACAGGAATTGTTACCTACAGTTTTGTTAATAATTGACCTTAACGTTAGACAAAAATTCAAGTCTTTGGGCTTGAAAAATTTTTTTTTCTTGGCCTTGACTTTAAAATTCCTGGCTTTGACCTTGTAACTTTTGGCATTTGTCTTGGCTTTAGCCTTGTAACATGTGGCTTTGGTCATGTCCTTGCTAATTTAGGCCTAATTAACAACCTTGCTTTAACATTAAATTTTTATTCTACTAAAGCATATAGTTATGTTAGGAAAACATTTAGTAATGCACTTCTCCATCCTGAAATTATACAAAATGGCATAAAAGTGTTGACTGTTTCCCTGGATTTTGTAAAGAAGCTTTAGTTACTCCTCTAAAATAAAAAGAAGCTCAGAAAGTTGGTCAACATATTGTGTGTTCATTTATGTTAGGTGAAATCGCCATTTGAAAAAAAATTGAATAAACAGGCCATAAATTTTCTGGTTATATTGATTTTTGTGCTGATATCAATAATAATAGTTAACCCAAAACAAAAGAAACTTTAGTTTTTATGGTAAACTGTGTAAATGGACGTTGGAAACTTCCTGATGTATAATTTTTAATTAATAGTTTAGGTGTTTGTGAAAAATCTAATATTGTTAAGCGTTGTCTGTAATTTATTTATGAAAGTGGTGAAGAAATTATAAAACTAAATTGCTTAGTATTTAAAGATAAGATTGCACCACAAAACTGACTTGATCAACAATTTACATAATAAACGTATACAAAGTGTATTAAAAAAGCAAATTTAATTTTCGAATCAATAAAAAGTTATTTTTGTATATTAATGTAATGGATAATAAAATACATAAAGTTGTATTAACTGTTACATTTTCTTATCTAAAAAATCTAAAAATAATAATTGATACAAAATGATAAATTTAATAATATTAAAAAAAATAATAATAGTAGTAATAAGGTTTACTACAAAATTTTACAGTTTTCTATTCTTAGCTTGAATCGCGTTTTGTTTTGCCCAAACGTGACGTCACGCGCTAAAGATGTCGGCTTCAAAATATTTAACTTACGGCGGGTCTATCAGTTTATGTGGTTGAAGGATATTGCAGAAAAAAAAAAATGGTGCGATCCTTATAACCGGTCATAGGATCGCCATTATTTTTTTTATCGGATGTTGAGATAAAAATAAACTTTCACCCGGTTTGCTTAATCAAAAAAGAAAAAAAAGAAAGAAATCGAAATTTAATATTGTTTTTAAAACTCGTATTTGAATTTTTTTAATTTAATGTTTATTGTTATGGAAATTTGCTTTCTGAAATTTAAAATTTAAGCTCAATTTATATTTCATAAATGTATTAGATACGCTACTGCATAAATTTTTGGAAATGAGTTTAAAAAAATTTCAAAGGTAAACTTAAGAATAATAACCCCATTCTTATTTAAAAGTGTATATTATGAAATTGTATTATATGATGATGTTTATTTTCTAAACTACTACTATTAACAAAAAGATGTCATTTTACAAAGTGTCAATCTTATCATTCAGACCTTTCATAAGACAAAATATATTCTCAATATTTTATGTGTAAATACGTTCAGCGTATTTACACATAACAATACACATAACAATAACAGTATTGAATACTTAGGCAATAGTTGTTGATTAGGCAAAAGACTATTGCCTAGTCAACAACTTATTTATTACTGTTAAATCTAAAACTATTGCCTATAGTTATGTATTTAACAGTAATAAATATCTTTATAGAATACAATAATAAAAATCTGCTTTGGATTAAATATAAGTTTGCTAAAATGTCATCAACACGCAAAGTAACTATTGATTCTGGGAGAAGAATAGCTACTGGTGATGCTCTTGATTCTTCAAAAAAAAAAAGTGTTTTTGAGCGACTTGGTGGTAATGGCTCTACTCCAAAGTCTGTTGTAAGTCCTTTTTTGTTTGGTTTTACAATGAAAATTACATGAAAAAAAATTTTAAATTTATAAATACATTTTTTCAAACAGAACAGTTGTTATTTTCATTATCTCTAGTAATTCGTCTTAATGTTAAAAATTGGGCAATTTAAAGGATACAATCTTAGACAGACATCAAGTATTGTAAATACATTTCAAATGTGGATATACAAGATGTGTGACCGCACAGGCTTCTAGGGAAGGCCTGACATGTATAAATAAGTTTATTTTAGCTAGGTGAATTTTTTGAAACACTTCATGAAATTGTTTTTTTTTTCACAACTGTATATTTTCTTTTTTATTGTCATGTTTGCACTCTTATTATTTTTCTCTTTACTGAGTTTTCACTACAATATTCATATTGTTTTTTAGAAATTAATGTTTTGGTTTTTATATATTATAACTTGATGAGGATGCTATTTTCCCTTGAATTAAAGTTAAATTGAAATAAAAGGGTATTTCTTAAAGATGGTATTTTTCTCAAGATTTGAGTTTTCAGTTCTCCATTGAAAATAGATTGTTGTTTTTATTTGCAGTTGTACAAATATTACAAAAACATCTTATACCTGTATCAGTCAGCCTTGTACGATGTTTTGATTTATTAACTTTTATAATTGAAAATAGTTGTTTGCATTTATAAGTACTGCCAAAAACACAAATCAATCTTCTTCAAATTTTCTAAGCTGCGGAAAATGGTCTTCTTCAAGGTATTTTTTGTTGAAATTGCATAATTGCACATCTTCAAATTTAGATTTTAAAAGTAAATTTTCTTGAATCTTGATTAACACCATTTTTAATGACTTTGCAAATTCTTTTAACGACTTTGCCAATTTTGAACAAACTATAAAACTAGCTTTCACAACATTATCAAGTTTTTTTTTTAATTTAACAAATGTTTACTGTTGTTTTTTCAAATTTGTGGTAAGTTTTTGGATTTTGTCTTTTCTTGTTCGACCAGTCAGTGAGTGTAGCATATGATGCTTAGTTAAGTAATGCCCCTTTTTATTAAATTCTTTCATCAATGAAATCGATTCATTACAAATCAAACAAATAGGTTTACCATTGTGCAAGAAAAAAAACAATTCTTCAGTCTATTTTTCTTGAAACTGGCAACCCTCTCTATCTACTTTTCTTTAAAAACAACCACATTAATTCCAACTTAAAAACGCACCAAAATTTTTAATTGGGTTTTTCTAAATGTCTCACAGGCCGAGTCAAAACTCGCAGTGAGCCGGATGTTGCCCACATCTGATTTAACTTGTTGAACACAAAAAGTATGTTTAAATTGATTTCTTCTTGTATCGGTGGTCCAGATAACAATAATGATTATAAAAGCTTAGATGGGCTGTACCATAAGATGTCTTCAATATGATAGAGAATTTATAAAATTCAATTAAATTTTAGTCAATGTTCTTCAGTTTAATTAATTTTTCTTCGTTTGATAGGTGTTTGGTTTCTAGTATCAACTTTAACATCATTCAAGTAAAGATTCTATACTTGAACAGCAAATTTGAGATGTGGTCTTAAAGATTTGTTGTACAGCTCCTACCTTTTCTAAAACCATATGATGAATTATCAAAAGGTTATTGGCATTAATATAATTAAATACTTCATCAGCTACAATTAGTTCTAAGATTTTTCTTTTTTTTGAAAATAGTAGTTATGTTTGCTTCGGCGCTGAAAAAAACATTAAAAAAAGAGATTGAATTTGATTTCATACATTACAATGTCTAGATCATGATCTTTTTTTAATTTATCGTTATTCTTTTTATTATCGTTACCATTTTTTTCTGATGTTAAAGAAGCTTTACCAATATCATATGCTGATGAAACCATTGTTGCAACTCTGTCTATAGTGTCACTAAACTTTTGTTTTGCTGCAAGTATTTTGCAGTGTTTTGACTTCAGTTTGACTAGTGAAATCCCAAACAATTCTATGGAGGTATCAAATCCCTATAGAGTTGTCTATCTCTATATAAATCTCTATAGAGTTGCCTTTGCCCCCTTTATATGCCCACAATATGAATATTTACTAAACTAGTTATTAAATAACACTATATTGAAATTTTGAATAAAAAAATCCTTCATTACAAAATTTAAATTTTTTGCTTAATTTGATCAAATATTACAATGATGACAATACATAAATTTAATTTTTTTCTGTAGACCTAAGAAAATTATATATAAAAAAAGAAAAGTTTCTTTAAATATTAAGTATTTAAATATTAAATTTAAACTTTAAGCAAAAAAATTATAACATTAGATCTTGTTTGGGCATAATATGCTGATAAAACCATGCTAATTCCAAATAAAAGTATTCAAATATTTTCTAAATTGCCTTAACTACACCAAGCATGGAGTAGAATGAGGCTTGATTTGGAACCAACAAGAAGAAATAAAAACTTCCATTTCTGACTGGATCCACGAGGTTATGTAGGAGGGGTATTTTTCAGCTAAAGAGGAAAAGACATCAGCCCAAGGACCATCACGAAGAAAATCATGGAAAGAATGGTAACTAGAGAAAAAGTTTGCATTGTTTACAAAAAGAAAAAAGATTCAGAATATATAATAAGGTGATCGAAATCTTTTGTATATTTATTATATTTAAGAGAGTATCATAAAAATCCTAATTTTATTTGGCTCTCTTGATAAAAAAAACATTCTTTTGTTTAGCTTCCTATAAGATTTATAGGAAAGTCAAATGATTGATGATAAACACTTATTTTAAAAACAAATAAAACAATTACAAATAATATTGACTCTTTGGAATTTATTATAAAGCGGGAGGCTGCATAACCACGAATTGGCATATGTGCGAACTGGCATGAGTGCGAAACGTTGCAGAAACTGGCATAAGTGCGAACTGGCATATGTACGAATTGGCATAAGTGCACCAAAACATTTTGCAAACATTGGCATAAGTGCGCATTGGCATAAGTGCGAATTGGCATAAGTGTGCCAAACAAATTTGCAAAGATTGGCATAAGTGTGAATTGGCATAAGTGGGAACTGGCATAAGTGCGAAGCAGTTACAAAAACTGGCATAAGTGCCAACTGGCAAAAGTGCGAACTGGCATAAATGCGAATTGGCATAAGTGCGCCAAACAAATTTGCAAACATTGACATAAGTGGGAATTGGCATAAGTGCGAACTTATGCCAGTTCGCGTTTATATCATTCACACTTATGCCAATTCGCATTTATGAAAATCGCGCTTATTCAGTCGTCCCATTATAAAGTTTGTAAATTGCAGCGTATATTTTAAAGACTTAAAGCAACTGGCTGACATGGAGATGGCAATCTTCTAGTAAAACAATAAAGTTGTTTTTTCTTGTTATACATTTATTATTTTGTTTTACTCAAAAACTCCAGCCCAAACATTTTTTATTATTCTCTTTAATATAAACACAACTTGTCTCAGCACTTTGGGATTTGTTTAAAACATTGATGGAAATATTTTAGAAATGCATAAGGTTTTCCTTATGCATTTCTAAAATTTTCCCGGCAATATATATCATGTTCCCTCATATATATTGCCATCTCCATGTTAGCCATTACATCTAACAGAATACTAGAAATAAAGGTGAGCATAGTTTTTAAAGTTAGAGTCACTAGTTGGTTGTTGAGTTCACACTGCATCAGAGATTTAAACAGAACACAAATATACATAAAGTAACTTACAGGTGATTAAACACCACGGTAGAGGTTCAGATAGAACACAAAAATACATATATAGAGTAACTTACAGGTGAGCCAACCTCACGCAGGAAGAACACAAACATACATTAAGTAACTTAGGGTGAATTAACACTGCACCGTAAATATATATATATATATATATATATAATATATATATATATATATATATATATATATATATATATATATATATATATATATATATAAAATATAAATATATATATACAGTTACTATTTGGTATGGATCCTTTTACTGTATCGTCTCCCATCTTTTTGTTTTCCTGACATATATCATGTTTCCTGATATATATATATATATATATATATATATATATATATATACACATACATATCAGGCCTTGCGATAAAGCGTCAGGCGATGTGAATTTTACGTCGTCCAAGAGCGATTTTGCGTGAAGCTAAGGCTATTTGCGTTGAGCAAAAAAATTTTTGTTTGAGTATATTTAAAGATATTTTTGAGCGGAATTTTAATGAAGTAATTTACGATTATTTTAACATTTATTAAAGTATTTTAAAAACCGCATGCAGTTGATATAAAAGTTTGAATTACAAAAAAAATGAATATGCTTATTATTTACAAGTAGAAAAAATTCAGATTAAAAAAAAGTTTAAATCTTTTTAAGCTAGCATTTTAATAAAATTAATCAGCAATAGCAAGGTTGTCGATAAAATTGAACAAAAATATTTTCTTTTAGTTTTAGATTTTTAACTTAAATAAATATTTTATGGGGGTTTGTTAGGTTTTAAAATTATTCCATAGATTTAAAAATATTTATTAACTGTTAGACGAATTTAAAGTATTTAAGAGTAAATTCGAGGAAACATTTTAAAAATTGGTAAGCGCAAATAAAATAAAAATAAAAGGATTAATATTAAAACGTATTCTACTTGATTCAATAAAAAAGTACAGTTATTAAAATTTTTGTAAAAAGTAACTCAAAAAAAATTACTTAATTAATAACAATCGCTTTTTTGTTAAAAGTTACCGAAACGTTCCAGTTTTGGAAATGAAAGAAAAGAGAGAGGCATTTAAAATCTTGATGGAGGAGAATGTTCCTAGAACTCTGTCTCAATAATATGTGGAAAACAAACCGGCTGTTTATAAGCATTTATTGCTAACAACTACAGCTGATTTTTAATTTATTGTTTGACTAATTAAATATTATTTTACTTGTAGTTTACTACCGGGTGATAAAGAGAATATATAATAAAAAAGAAACTCAACGAAGCGTGCTCAAGAACAGCTGCTGAAAAATAGAACGTCAATAATTTTTCGAATAATTTTTAATAATAATTTTTAAGAATAATTTTTTCGCTGAAATATTTCTTTTATACCTAAAAGATTTTTATTCTAACATTTTATTTTATTTTGTTTTACCAAAAAAAAAATTCCTTGTAAACATTAAAAATCTATTCAAAATGTTCGTTAAAGTTTTTTAATAATGCTAGTGATTGTACTTATCAACCGCTTTATGAAAATAAATAAAAAAAAATAAATAAAAAAATATTATATACACACCCAAAGCTGCATTTTTCATTAATAAGTTTATATATTCGTCTAAATATTAATTTATATTAGTAAAATAAATTTTGTGGCAACAAAACTCGTTTGCAGTGTGTTGGAATTTCGTTTTAAATTATCTCATTTATTATTTATTTTTTCAATTTTTTTTGATTAGGCTAGTCATAGTAACAAGGTAGCATGTAGATTTTACTATTTTATTGTCACCTACTATGAGTTTCACTACTCTTCTGGGTTCCTACTGCACAACTCTACTATTTACAATCTGTTCTTAGAACCAAACTTCCCATGTCTACTTGACTGGGTGGCCTTATTGGTCACCTGAATGGGATCAATATATCTCAGAAACAAGTAATATATATAAATATTTGTATATAAATAATATAATATATATAAATATTTTGTTTTAATTTGAAGCCAAAAGTCTGGTTTTTGTCAATTAGAGGATTTTTATGTTTCAAATTCTGAAAAATAATAGGTTTTCAAACAAGTTATATTATTAAAGTACTTTTAAAATAATTAAAAAATAAAAAATAACTTTTTTGAGGGGATAGGATTTTCTTGGATTTTTTTCTAGAAAATATGTAAGTGCTGCTTTTTTTGGTTATTAATAACAACTTAATATATTTAATAGTTAAGTGGTTAGCATGAAAGTTAATAATAAATTTTGAATTTTTTTGAGAATGACAATAAATATATCTTATGTAGCATATATCAGGAAAACAATGGTTTATTAACGACGGTTTATTTTTTTAGTCAAATTTCTTAATGCTTTCTTTCTTTTACATTTCTTAGTCAAACTAATGCTTTCTAAAAAAAATTTTACAAACTTTATTTTGTATATTTTTATATTGTTGTTTTAATTTTGTTATAACATTTTTTTATGGTACTTCTTTCTATTTTTATCTACAAAAGTTTATTTGTTTATCTTGTTCATTCATACATGCACATTAATGACATTGTTATCAATGTAATGATTAATTTAATTTTGTAGTCATTAATGTGCACAATAATGATTACACAATATATTTAAATATATTTCTTAACGTTTAGGTAAAAACTAAGATATCTAAAAAGATTTCCAGGTATGACTTTATTTGTTTAGTATTGATAGAATGATGATAATGGTGATGATGTTGATGATGACGATGATGATGATGATGATGATGATGATGATGATGATGATGATGATGATGATGATGATGATGATGATAGTGGTGGTAGTGGTAGTGGTGGTGGTGGTGGTTTCTGCATAAACCTTCAGTCAGTGTTCTTCATGTATAGGTACTGCCTGCTGAAACTTTTTCCTACATACAGGTTATTTCATAAGTTGTGTACATGGTTTTGAATTTAAATTGCTCCTAATTAACATAATATATTTATTAAAAATATATACATATATAAAGTATAATTATTCATTAAGATTTAAGTAAAAAAAGCATGTCTTCACGACATTCGATCAAAGAGAGAAATCAATTTTTTTTTTTTAATGTTTTAATTTAAAAATTTTCAATAGGTTAGAAGGCAATGGAAAAATCATTTTGCTACTCTGCCACCACATGAGAAAATTAAGTTTAAAATTCTAAATTTGATTAAAAGTTTTAGGACGAGTGGGAGTTTTTATAAGCAAGAAAGATCCAACTGCTTTCTTTCTATTGTTACAGTGGAAGCTGGAAGATGTTTCAAAACATTCAAAATGTTAGAGAAATAGTTTGAAAATCTGATGATTTTCTTTTCGAAAGGGCACATCAAAATAAGGATGAACATGAGCAGTGATTGTGTTATTCGAGTAGTAGGCTTTAGACCATTTAGACCAAGTACAGTGCAAGATAAGTGAAGATGATTTAAACAAAAGAATGGAGTTGAGTGATATTATTTTGTTAAAATTTGAAGCAAAGTTCCAATTTGCTAAACAAAATTATTTAATCAAATAAAAGTCTACTCATGCTGAACAGTATTATAAGTCCTCATAGTTGTTGCTATTGGGCCTATTCTAGTCAGTACAAACAATTACCTGTGGCAAACTCATCAGCTCATTATTCCTGTCAAGTAAGAAGCTGGTTTAATTGAAGTTCCTTCAATAATGGACAGGCAAAGGAAGTCTAATGTAATGGCCTGCTGGTTTTCATCTCATGTGCAATACTTTCTTTAAAATCATTTGAAGAACATATGAAGACAAATCATCTACAGTTGGTTAACTTTGTCAGCGGATTGAGAAAATGTGTTCAGATATAGACATGTTCGTATGCTTGTGGAAGCGTAGTAGCTTGTTTGAAATGCTTTCAAGAGCTAGAGGGTAAACTAGTTAAATAGCCACATATAATGTTTTTATAAAATTATAAAAAACATTTTTCTTTATTATTTGTTTAAATTTTTTAAATCAAAAGCACGTACACAACTTATGAAACACTCTATATATAATATATATATATATATATATATATATATATATATATATATATATATAATATATATATATATATATATATATATATATATATATATATATATATACATACACTCTAAAAAAAATCCCGTTAAAATCAATGGAGTTGGTTACGGAGTACTCCCTCATTTTAGCACCAACGGAGTACTCCGTTAATTTAACGGAGTAATAATTTAACGGATTTAATCCATAACTCAAACGTAACAAATTACTCCGTTAATGTTAACGGATAGTTCGTTGAAGTTACAAAATTCTCCCTAACATAAAAAAAACTATTTTGTTTATCATGAAAAATTGCTGAAATAAAACAGTTATAGATGTTTTATTCCGTATTATTTTTGCAACAAAGTACTCCTATAAACGTAACAAACTAATTATTAGTGTTTATCTAAAAATTAGTTTATCTGATTTGTATTAGAGATGAGGGTTTTAGACAACATAAACAGCAACAAAACATTTGTAAAAATAAATAAAAATAACACATTGTAACAAAATTGTAAACCTTCATGTATATTTAGATAAATAAATGATACATTTAAGTAAAAACATATTTAGAGAGTGTTGATCGCAGCTCAACCACTCCATTAGGCAATGAACCGTACTGCAGCCCATAAATATCTTGCATAAACTGGCAGAACATGATTGTTGATGGCTGGTATTCGATGTTAAAACACCAAAAAATCTTGAATAAACGATCGATGTCTTCTACAATAGATGTGCCAGCTTCAATCAAAGTTTTTTCAAATGCAATCTTTATAGAGAGAATTTTTTTACCCTCAATCCCCTGTATTAATATTACCGGATAAGGGGACTCCAACTTTTCTGCAACATCTTGCTGTCCATGCTCAGCCTAAATTTGCGATGAAACTTTTGTTATCTCGGTTACAATATTATTATAAATTGTATTTATATATTTATAAATTATAATTTTTTGTTTTTTTTTAATTTAAAACTTATGTGCACTGTAAATCAACTAAAAAAAAAGTTTCTTACACTGTATATTCGAATGATTTCATTGGCTACTTCTGGAGCAGAACGTTTCTGTTTCCCCCCTTGTCGCAGAAGCGAGCACAAAAGCTTGCTTGCATGCATAATAAGCTTTCCAATCTAAAACAAATATATAAACCATACGAAAAGGTAAAAGTGACAAACATACAAAGGTAATTTTATGCAAAATATTTGTGAACAAAAAAAAAGAATATCTTTAATAAAATTAATGCAAACCATGATGTTTTTTAGATGCCATTATAGCTAGAGCTTTGATGTAATCACTATTTGACAGTGAAGCATATTTTAATACTGGGTCTGCAACAGTCTGATTAAAGGTTTTGAGGATATCAACCATGCAGTCTGAATATTTTAATTGAAATTCCATATCAATCTAAAAATAAATATTTTTGAATACAATGCCTAAAACTGTATTAATTTATCAATTTAATTGCTATAAATCATTTAAAAACAAACTATCTGTACAATTATTTTATTATCACTTATACATGTATGAATATTATAAAGTTTCATGTATACATGTATGAATTATACATTTGGTCAGTATTATACACTAAAGTTTCATGTATACATGTATGAATTATACATTTGGTCAGTATTATACACTAAAGTTTCATGTATACATGTATGAATTATACATTTGGTCAGTATTATACACTAAAGTTTCATATCTGATAAAAAGAGACACAGATAATTTTTACAAAAAAAATACCAACTCTGGAATAATCTTGAACTTTGGAAATTTAACCATCAGTTGGGATAATGAAGGTTGATCTGTTGAATGAACCCAATTCTGCCGAAAACAAAACTTCGACTTTGTAGAAGCCTTAACTTCTTCTACACGTGTAGAAGATAATGAATCAAGCTTTTCAATTTCATCAAGGTTGCTCATTCCTGAAATTAATTCAAATATGAAAAACACAGAGCAACAATATAGATATTAAAATTATAATCAACAATAATTTTGAAAGACCTATATTATTAGGTCTTTTTTTATTTTATTTTACTTAGTAAAATTATTAGCAACAAATAATTAGTAAATAATAAGTCTTTACAACATATATGTTTTTTATAACAAAAGGTTTTTACAAGATATAGATAATTAGATAACCTAAACATAATGCGCAAAACATGAAACCACGGGGACACCCTTCAGATTCTACTGCATGATCCACTGGTTGAGATAGTTCAGTACCTGCAAGTTTAGTTGTATCACAACAAGTTGAGTTGTGTCCCCTTTTACGAGACCAAACAAACTTTTTTTCTGATCCTAGTATACAAAAGAAAACATAGCTTGTAAATGTAGCTGCTTGTATGACACAAAATAAGACAATGATTCAAATAAACTTTTAGTAACTAAAATGAATTATTTGCAATCGAGACATACAGTGGAGAAGTTACATCACAATAACACACAACAAGGAGATTACAAAGCAAGTTGCTAATATAAAAAAAAGTTGTTAAGCATCTAAAAAAAAGCAAGTAAAGTAAAATTATTGCTAAAAAATTATGTATGTATGTAAAAACTATTTAAGTATTGTACTTACAGGGTGTTGCGCAAGAAAGGCTTAAATCGAATTAGCTGAAACAAACGCCTCATTTGCACCTTTCATTATATGGCTGTTGTTAACAGAAACACTAGATTCTGAGAGTGTAATACTAGAGGTTGTTGTAGTTGGATTTGGCTGCAACGAAGGCAACACTAATGGTGAATTTGATTTTGTCTGTATTAAAACAAATGATTTTTTTAAAATTTATAAAAACAGTTTATAAAGTTAAAACACACTAAAAAAATGCTAATTTCAAAATATTACAAAGTATTTTTTGATGAAAAAAAGTTTATTAAAGAATTTACACAGTAGCAGTCTTTAGTTGTAATTTAAATTGATTTACCAAAACAGCATTAGTCCACTGCTGACCATCTATGAGTAGAATAAGAATTGTGTTTGATTCTGCTAATTGTTTTATTATTTCAAAATCAACTTCATCAACTTCTGTGCCATCATTTTCGTAGACAAAGCTAACAAGTTGATCTTATTTCAAACCAAACTTGCAACGCACTGGAATAACAATACACAGTCATTTAGCTTTTTATATACACAACACAAAAAAATTCAGACTAGTTAAAGTGAATATATATGAATGCACAGTAACAACTTCATATACAATTAAACAATTATACATATTTAATAACTAAAGGTTTATATATTTTTCAGTTTGTAATGCATAAATAAAAAAACAATCAATATTTCTACAATATTTTTATTCTAAAAAATTGTGTATCTCAGATTTACAAAGTTGCTGTATTTGCCATCTTCTCCGGCTATACATGTGACATTGTATGGATAATAGTCTTTGAGCTGATTTGTATGTAAAACAAGCAGTGTATTTGGATTGTTAGATTTTTTAACTGCAAAAGAATGAAAATGTTCATGAAAATGTAATGTTTCAAATGGATAGCATACAAAGTATATTTGTTTTGCAAGAGAAACAATGCATTTTAGCTCTCCAAACTGAGGATGACTTTCCACAATGCCATGACACAAAACACATTCCGGCTTGATTTCATAACAGCCAAATTTTACTGAATGAACAACATATATTTCATCACAGTTGTCCACGTTTAAAACTGCGCAAAATATTCGATACTGCTGATTGCAAATTGCCTACAATTACTGTATCACATATGCCAATTTTTAAATAGTCTGTATACAAAGACCCACTAAACAATCTATTTGCTAATTTGAGTTGACTACGATGCATAATAGTTTTGCAAACATTTTTAAAATTGCGAACAACAGAAGCAAGTTCTTTAGCAAATCGATGCTTTGCCTCAAAACGCATACACCAGTACCTGCTTAAAGGCCCATACTTTGCCATAAATTCTGGATAATGTAGCATAAAATGATGTTTTGGAATGAAGTCTCTTCTCAGGATATAAGTTTTTAAATTGGGCATGATGTTCCTCCAAATTAAACTCCAGCTGACGAATGAGGCCAACAGTTATAGTTGGTGCAAATATTGCATCCATGCAATCAAGTAACATTAGTAGAAGTCTCCAATGAGCATCACCTTCTGGAATTAGGTTTCCAATCATTAAAGGCAGATTTTTTTATCAAACACCATGATTCAGGAGCTTGAATGTGAATATTTTTTAAGTTTACTTCTGGTGGTTTGCTGTTTTTGTCAGCCAATGAATAGTTATAATTGATTACATTGTTGATATCTGCAAGCAGAAAATACTTTTTGTCTATCGCAAAATTGATTGGAAAACCAGGCATATTTCTAAAGGTACAACACCTTCTTATACATCATGCATGCAGTCAACTGCACTCTGATCTATGCAGTGAAACTGTGACAAACAATTGAAAGGACAACCATGCATAATGCTAGATTCTGAAGCATTGTAGTTATTGTTTCTACATTCTGATACACACATATAATATTCTGCTCGAGTCCTCCTAACAAACGTTTCTGCCTTGAATGAAGTTTGAATTTCAAAATGTGCACACTTGCAAAATCGACAAAAAAATTTTGCATTAAAGCTTTCCATGAAGCCAAACAAAGTGTGTGCTCCTAAATTATCAGCAGAAAACAAAATCAAAATGGCATAAATAGTTTCTTCCACTCCATTAACTACGATAACAACACCCTGTTCACTTTCCAATTGTTGCAATAAAGATACAACACTATGAAGAATTAGATAGTATGAGTATTTATCTGTGTGTGCATCTAGCGCATACCATAAACCTATCAAAAAAATGCTATCAGTCTTAGACTGATACTCAGGAGCAATATTGCGTATCATCATATATAATGCTTCAAGTTTATGTACACGTGTATGGCTCCCAAGCACATTAGTTACTTCAAACGCATCAAAAAAAAAGTGTAGCAAAAATGTTTTTTGGTGCCGTTGAAGAAATGAATGATAGTGAAAAGTATGTGTATCAACAAAATCTTGTATTTTATTTGGGAGTGAACTTGGTGTGCACTGTGGAAAAGCAATCCTTGATGAAGCTTGTTCCAATATCTTGGCAAACTTCATAACAGATACTTCAATACTGTCTCTTGTTATAGAATTAGAGTTAACAATTGTGGCATTATTACAATCTTGATCTAGGTCACTTGGAAAATTTGTGTCAAATGCATCTTCATGTGACTCACTTAGTAAGTTGTTGCTGCAACTTTCATTATTGTTGAAGCCAAAAGTTTGAACTGGCACAACAGAATGATGGTGCTGGAAATGCTTTTTTAACTTACTAAAGCTTAGGAATACTCGTGGACAGTTATTAAACATACAGCATATTTCAGATCCCCTTGTAGCTAAGCCTTGAAAATTTCGAAAATGGTAAAAAAGATCGAATAAATCTGCAAAATAAATTGAGCCTTTAAAACATTGCATGTTTGTTTTAAAATATTTTTATATTGTCACCTTTTGCAGCAAATTCTTCACTGTTATTGATGGCAACTAACTTCTTAATAATTCGGTCAGAAGACCATACTTAGATTAGCACAGACATTCTGTAAATGTATAAAATGTTAAATTATACATTTAATTAATTAATTAATGTAAGTTAAATTTCAACTTAATCAAGAAATGACATTAATAATGAAAATAACTAACCTTAAAGACACATGATAATATTCACTAATTAAAATTTAATACACTAATTAAATAAGTTTTTAGTTTCAAATAAATATTAAGTGTTCAAAGTAATATTTATGAACTCCTTTACACGCTTGAACTCCATTAACTTAACAAAGTTATTCTGTTATATTATATTTAAAGGAGTAATCCGTTGTAAAACAACGGATTACTCCCTTAATTTGTATCAATTAAATCTGTATCCTTTACAGAGTTTAACGGAGTTACTGTCAACGGAGTTACTCCGTTGATATTTTTACAGATTTTTTTTTTAGAGTGTGTATATATATATATATATATATATATATATATATATATATATATATATATATATATATATATATATATATATATATCAATAAATCCATATATCAAATGCCATTAATAATGTTTCATGTGCAACTAAATCATTAGTCTCCTTCATTTAGTGAGGGCTTTTGTGCTCAAGCCTTTTTGTGCTCACCCACATGCCTGCAAAAACTTTGTGAGTGCATAAAAAAGCACTTGCGAAAAAAATAAAGGTGTTTTTTTTTTTAAATTATATTTGCTTTTTTAAAATTTTGTAGATACATACATAAATATATATATATATATATATATATATATATATATATATATATATATATATATATATATATATATATATATATATATATATATATATATATATATATATATATATCAACCCTCGGAATTAGGGTAGACATTCAACAATGCCGACCTGTTTAAGGTCAGCAAAAAATTGCCGACCCTGTTTCTATGTTTTATGGTAACCCCTTTGTGTAAAATTTTTTTTGCCAACCTTATGCTAACCTCTAACAGTTTGAGGAATTTATTGCCGACCTCATTTTTTCTAATTTAATTAAATTCTAATTAAATTCTAATTAAATAAATTCCGAGGGTTGATATATATATATATATATATATATATATATATATATATTATATATATATATATATATATATATATATATATACATATACATATATATATATATATATATATATATATATATATATATAATATATATATATATATATATATATATATATATATATATATATATATATATATATATATATATATGTATATGTATATATATATATATATATATATATATATATATATATATATATATATATATATAATTGGAAAAAACTATATATATATATATATAAATTGGAAAAAACTATATATATATATATATATATATATATATATATATATATATATATATATATATATATATATATATATATATATATATATATATATATATATATATATATATAAATTAGAAAAAACTATATATATATATATATATATATATATATATAATATATATATATATATATATATATATATATATATATATATATATATATATTAGGGTGGTGCTTAAAACAACTTTTTTGAGAAAAACCTGCTGGTACCCCCCTAAATGTGTTTTATCTAATACAAAAACACTAGGTTTAAAATTTTTTTGAACAAAAATTATTTTTAGGGGTAGCTCAAGGCCCTCAAAAATTTGACGGGTCCCTAATATTTTGAAAAAAAAAACTTTTTCTAAAGTATGTCAACCTGGTACTCAAAAGAAGCGATATTATATAAAAACTTCAAAAATAATAATCATTTTACATAAAAAACATGCCTAAAAAAAATTATTCTCAAAAAACCTGAAAATATTGACTTTTTTTATTTTCAGCTTAAAAACAATAGTTTTTATGCATTTATACCTGAAAAAATTATTTTTATAAAAAATTATTTTCATTTTTAAATTTTTTATATAATTTTGCTTATTTTGAGTACCAGGTTGACATACTTTAGAAAAAGTTTTTTTTTCAAAATATTAGGGACCCGTCAAATTTTTGAGGGCCTTGAGCTACCCCTAAAAATATTTTTTGTTCAAAAAAATTTTAAACCTAGTGTTTTTGTATTAGATAAAACACATTTAGGGGGGTACCAGCAGGTTTTTCTCAAAAAAGTTGTTTTAAGCACCACCCTAATATATATATATATATATATATATATATATATATATATATATATATATATATATATATATATATATATATATATATATATATATATATATATATATATATATATATATATATATATATAAATTAGAAAAAACTATATATATATATATATATATATATATGTATATATGTATATATATATATATTATATATATTATATATATTATATATATTATATATATATTATATATATATACATATATATATATATATATATATATATATATATATATATATATATATATATATATATATATATATATATATATATATATATATATATATATGTATATATATTATATGTATTATATTATATATATATATATATATATATATATATTATATATATATATATATATATATATATATATATATATATATATATATATATATGTATATATATTATTATATATTATTATATATATATATATAAAAATTAATAAAAACTTTTTAATCAATTGAATATCATCGTTAATCAATTACTTAACATTGTATTTAGTCAGGGTAGACATTACTTATATGCTTGTACAACTAATTTTTTCTTATTTGTTTGCGTGTATTTATTTATAATTTTGCCTAAAAAATTTGTGTTATTTATTTTAAAATTTTTTTAATGTAAATTAAATTAATTTATAAACCCTATATAAATATTTTAATTCAATGTTTTTATTTTAACTTAACTAAAGGAAAGTATTTCAGCTTTCCAAAACTTAAACTCTCAGTCGATATATACACTGCGCCAATTCATATTTAAGTCAATTGATGTATTTACACTCCACTGTGCCTATCCATATTTAAGTCAATCAATGTTTTTACGCTCCAATGTGCCTATCCATATTTAAGTCAGTTGATGTTTTTACACTCCAATGTGCCTTTTCATATTTAAGTCAATTTATGTATGCGTTGATGCACTTATTCTATTAAATATTAAAAAACAGAAAATAAAACATTAACATAACTATAAATAAACAACAATAATAGTTAAAAAACATAAAAATTTTTGAAAAAATTTAAAAACTTTTTCTAAAAAGAATTCAAACCCGCATCTATGTCAATTGTGCCTCATAATATTAGCAATGTAACATCGACAGCATTACGTCACTATGCTACTTACATGAAAAATCAAAGTATTTAAACATTTTTGCTTACAAATTAGATTTGCCCTGAATATTATTTTTTGCCAAATACTTAATACCAAATATTTGGCTAGGCCCTCAGTAGAAGGATAAATATTCTGCAACACTTAGTTATTTTGTGGGTTCTGACCTACTTCGATGAAGTGCTTATATCAACTACACTGTGGGTGTCTTTGGTTTCTTTGTGACTAGTTCATGTCATAGCACATTCACTCATTTGTTGAATGTTACATCAAAAAAAATAAAAATAAAAACATAAAAATAAAAACATTAAATAAATATTTAATATAAAAAATATATTTTTAAATTTGATTAAACAGGCTTAAAACCCCTCCAACTCTTCTCCAAATATTTCTCCAATTTATAAATTCTTTAAATAATTGTGATAATATAAATTATTAAGCTAGTTTTCATTGTTTTTGATATTAAATTGCAGTTTTTGATATTAAATTGTAAATAACATATTGCTTTTGCGTTATGTTATTTGGGTGTTAAATTTGTGATATTATGATGGGTTATTAGGAAGTTAATTTTGTAAAATTGCGATCTGTTGATTAGAATGTATATAGTGACCAAACTTATGAGATAGTATTGAAAGTTCAGTTAAGCTGTTCTCATTTGAAATAAAATATCCAATCCTAGTCTTATTTTTATTATTTTATTTTTACAATATTAGTTAAGTTGTCAGAAAGTTTAAAAAAAAAAAAATATTTTTAAGCATTAATTTATGCTAATATATGAATGCTCAAAGCTTCAATGGTGATTTTAGTGTATATTACATTTTACTAATATTAAATTTAATCATTTAATATAAAAAAAAAATTGAAATAAAATTTCTTCATTTAATATAACATAATAACATTTCTGCACTTCTTTGTTAGTTAAGTTAATTTTTTAATTGAACTTATTTTACAATAATTTTTTATATACAGTCCCTAATCAAATTATTAGTCCACATTGTTTTTGTTTGTTTTTTTTGTATTTTTTTGTAATTCTGGTAGTAAAAAATTAGTTTCTACAGAAAAATGCAAAACACAACATTGAAATAATTGCTTAAAAATCATTCAAATCTAAATTTTATGGAAATAAATCAAAATGGTTAATAAAAACCATCACTTCACACTAAAAAAATGTATATATCAAAAAAGTATAGATGACAAAACATAAATTTTGTGGGTTAAACAGGTGCCACTTGTACTCCTGTTTTGTTGCCATACTAAAAATAATTATATACTTCTAAAAACTTGAAAATGTTTAGTTATAAAACAAAAAAATATAAAAGCTAGTAACAATATTGCAATCCAATTTAAATACCACCTAAAAGATCAAAACATCAAAACTCTATAAAATTGGTAAGGTAGGCTTATAATTTGAGCTGGGACTATATTGATAGTTTAAGAAAGGTAATTTTTTAAACAACTTTTTGTATTGAAAGAAAGCAAAATCAAGTACATGTAAAAACCATTAAATTTAAATTAGGAAACTAATTAAATTTTATCCTTTTATTTTAAAACCACAAAAATGCAACTTATTAGGCTGGAATGTTTTTTTATTTATAAAAAAACACAAAAGTATTCTGAATGTTTTTATTTTTATTTTTTTACTGTTTACATAATCAACAGACAAATAGGTAATATATGTGAGGAGTGCTGCTGCATAGACTGACTGTTTAATCTAAAGGGAAAAAGTTTACAATTGATCACTTTCTTGCTGAAAAAATTCCTATTAACACCATCTATACCATTATTCGGCGCACTGAAAATAATTCTGGGCACAAGAGTGTCCCTGGAAGTGGTAGGATTGCTAAAATAATGACAAAAAGATAAAATAAATTACCAAAAAACAAGTTTATTTAGGTTTTATTTAAGATTAAGTTTCCAAGTACCATTTATTAAAAAATACATACTGCTGTGCTTTCACTTGCCATTATACAAAAAAGTTAAACATACAGTTTATGAATAATTTTATGCAGTTATAACATGTTTAATTTTTTGTAAAAAATAGAATAGATTTATCTCTTCCGAGATAAAAAAAAAAGGTTTTTGTTATGGTTTTTTATCATGAAAGAAAAACTGAGTTTTAAAAAAACTAATTTTTTTAAACTTAAATAATTTTTTTAATCAAAATTCTAAATTATAAAGATATTTCTGTTTTAACTTTTTTAATATTGCAATTTGTTAATTATATAAAGCTGATGTAACTATTATAAAATAATTTTTTTCTAAACTATTATTTTTTTTTGATAAATCAAACTTATAAATATAAACGAAGACATAAAATCCATATGCTATTTTTTAGCTTATAATTTATTATTATTTTTTTTAAATTGGGTAATTATTTTTGTAATAAAAAATTGTCTAAATAAATATTCTTGATTATGCAAGATGATAAATAAATGTTTTTTATGTTTGTTGTATATATACAGGGTGGCCAGCGGTCCTTGAAATCCTGGAAAAGTCCTGGAATTTTAAAGGTCCTGGAAAAATCCTGGAAAAACACTCTTTTTTACAAAAAATCCTTGAAATCCTGGAACTTTTTTTGAAAGATTTCGATATTTCGTTTTGATGTTTTTATCTTTTTATTTTTGATTATGTATTTTCTAGAATATTCAAAAAATATATATAAATATTTTAAATAATGTATTAGTTCTTCTTAGTATTCTTCTTGGATAAAATTTTGTTCTTTAAATTCAAAGAAAGCAAGATGTAATTGGTGTCGAACAGATATTAATATTTCTAACATGGGAGTATCTGAGTATCTGAGTATCTTAGATTCACATGCAACTGGTAAGAAGCATAAAGAGCATGCAAAGACACATAATGCAGCTGATATGTTTTTTACAGGTTATTTTTTAGTTATTTATATTTATATTTAAATATATTATAAAGAATTATATATTTAATTAATTTAGTTTTTTAATTTTGAAAAGCTTGGAGCAAGTTGATTAGCTGCGCACTTTACAGGATATATATTTTCATGTTTCACTTTTAGATTTTACTACAGAAATATCTGGTGATAAAGCAGCTTCCAGTAATTTTCAAGAACTTTCTCCTCATTCAAACAAAGTTTTAAATGACAAAGTTACACAGTCTACTATAGAGGATCTTCAATCTCCAGCTTTGGTTACTAAGGCAGAAATAATATGGACCTTAAATGTTGTAATGTCACATTTTTCTTTAAGATCATGCTTAAATTTAAATGAAATATTCAAATTTATGTTTTCTGACAGTAAAATTGCATCAAAGTTTGCATTAGGCAAAACAAAATGTGGTTACCTCATTAATTTTGGTTTGGCGCCATACTATCGAGACCAACTTTGCATCGCCAATCTTTGTTTTGTCATATGATGAGAGTATGAATATAACTTTTAAAAATGAACAAATGGATTGTGGAGTTAGATACTAGGATTCAAATTCAGGTGTTGTAAAAGTTAGATATATTGATTCGAAATTCCTCAGACGCCCTAATGCACAGAATTTATTTGACAAACTCATTGAAGCAACAGAGATGTTAGATCTTGGAAAACTTATTCAAGTTTCAATGGATGGTCCTAATGTTAATTGGGAGGTTCTTAAAATGTTAAATGAGCATAGACAGGAAAAACGATATTCTGACATTGTTAATATGGGCAGTTGCAGCTTGCATATTGTTCATGGTGCCCTACAGACAGCAATAAACTCCCAAAAGTGGGAGTTGGAAAAAATATTTCGTGCAATGTATAATCTTTTCAAAGAGTCACCAGCTAAAATAGATGAATGTATTAGAGTTTGTGAAACAGATCTGCTTGCTTTACCGTAAGTATGCATGTTTAAGAAGAAAAAAATTTATTATAATTCATTATATCTTTTTTTATTTATATATAAGTTAAGAGCATTTCAGCCTTTAAATTTTTGTATTTTATTGTTTTACAGTTTCTATGCAACTCGCTGGGTAGAAGATGAAGGTATGGCTTCTAGAGGCATTGTTGTATGGCCAAACATGGTTAAAATTATAAAGTATTGGGAATCATTATGCAAAAGCAAACATCCTAAAAATAAGAGCTACGAGGTTCTGGTAGATCATCATCTACACAAGTTTGTACCTTTGCGTATGCAGTTTTGAAAATTGAAAGGGTTTCTAGTGCTATTTCAAACAGACAGACCTATGGTTGCATTTTTATCTAATAGTTTAGAAATTATATTGCGAAGTTTGATGAAAATGATTCTCAAACCAAACATTTTAAAAGAAGCTGCAACTGCATATAGTTTAACAAAGATTGAAGTAGGTAAATCCAATAACTAACTAGATGCAAACAAAATTGATATCGGAACAGCACTAAAACAGATGCTAAGTTCTCTTCATTGTAAACCAGAAGAGAAATTAGAATTTATGATAGAATGTAAGCAGATTATTGTAGCGTTATTGCAAAAATTACAAGAAAGATCCCCCTTGAAATATTCTTTAGTGAGGAATGCTTCATCTTTGTCTCCAAGTGAAATGGTTAAAAACAAGGAAATATCCATTCTTAAATTCAAGGCTCTTGCTGAAAGATTAAGTGCATTAAAATGGTTATCATCTGACAATGCAGATGATGCAAAACAACAATATGATGAATTTGTTAGTGCAGAATGTGTTCAATTTAACGAAAAATTTGATTCCTTCAACGAGTTAACTGATTCTGTTGATAAATTTTTTGCTGTTTATTTGCATAAAATTCCGAAGTATTCAGCACTGTGGAAAGTCTGTGTTATCGTTTTTGTGTTATCTCACGGCCAATGTGCAATAGAACGAGGGTTCAGTGTTAATAAACAATTGTTGGTTGAAAATCTGCAAGAGAGATCTCTTATTTCTCAAAGAATAGTTTATGACCACATTAGTTCTCATGACATTGTCATACATCAGTATGAGCTCCCTAGTGATCTTTTAAAAAGTTGTTAGCATACAATCGTTACAATATAGTATTGAAAGAAAACAAAGATCAATTAAAGGTAGATGAATTAAGCAGGAAACGCCAATTGATTGATGGAGATATTTTAGTAATGAAAAAACAAAAAGAAAGTGTTGCAAAGTGCATTGAAATTCTTAAATCTGATGCTGATAAGTTAAGCATCGAAGCAGAAGCAAAGAGAGACTTAACTGTTCTTGCAAAAGCAAATTCTTTTAGAAGCACAATTTTAGAAAAAGAACAAGGAATTCAAGACATTGACCTTTCATTAAAAAAAACTTGAGCAATCTAAAAAAAATATGAAATAAAATAGTTTATATCAAAACATACTTATGTATTTAAATATATTTATATATATTTAGTTATTTTGTTCTAAGAAAGTATATTTTGCTTTTACAAGTTATTTAATTGTCGAGAAAATAAATCCTTGAATAATCCAAAATTATCCTTGAAAATCCTGGAATTTTAAGTTTATTTTTAACTGGCCACCCTGATATATATATATATATATATATATATATATATATATATATATATATATATATATATATATATATATATATATATGTATTGGCACTGTTCTGAAATTTGATATATATACAATATATTTGCACACAAGTTTGAAAATCCTTACTTAAATCTAAACAGTTTATTCAGAAAAAAACCCAAAGATTAACAAATAAAAAAGTTTTTTTTGGTCATAATGAAATTCTTTTTATCTAGATAAAATCAACGTAAACCCCATTTGCTGAGTTTTTTGATCAATATGGTACTTATAAATACATTGATATTGTAATTTTTTACAATATTTTTCAGTGAAAATCAAAGCGAAGATGAGGATGGTGATGAAAAAGAGAAAAGGAAAGGTAAGAATTATGATTAGAATACAGGAATCATCTATTTTCAGATATTTCTGAATTTGCAAATATTTCATTAAAGTTTTTTTTTTTTTTCTTCCAGAAATACAAGTTAAAAAACATACTTTTTTAATTTTTCATCAAATAGTTTAAACAGTAATAGGATAGTTCACAAATTATGCAAAGCTATATTAAGACAAAACAAAACAAAAAATTAATTAGTGCTTTAAGTTTAATGAAAATCACTCCGCAAAAATGCAAATATTTAACATGTTGTTTAAGAAATTTAATGGTTTGTTTAAAAGCAGAGATGAAAAGCTTAAGATAAAAAATATACAAACATTAAATTAGTAGTAATTAGTAGTGATGTGCCGGGTACCCGGTTTAGACCTGGGGACTCGGCAATTCGGCTGTTTTACCTGGAAAAAAAGTTTTAGAATAGCTTCTTTTTATTCTGTTAGAACACAAGATAATTTTTAGCAATTTAGTTTTGAATGAAACGCTTATAGTGCTTTCGAACGCTGATAGCACTTTTCATTCGTATCAAGCAAAAATCATAAAAGTAGAGATATAAGATAAATATTATACACATTTTTCATATTTTAATTTCGAGCGTATTATTAAAAAAATTATCGTTCTATATAAAATAAATGAAAACTTTGATATCAAAACTAGTTTCATTATCTTTATAGAAATTTTATTTGAAAGAAAAATTATGACAAAAAAAAGTATAGCGTGGAAGTTCTTTGATATAGGCACGACTCCTCATATGAGTAAGTGCAAACTATGTGATAGTTTAGTTACGAAAGGAGAAAAATCTTTCAAGTCTTATGGAACTACAGCAATGGTAAAACATTTGCGTTTAAAGCATTCCAAAGAGTTTGAACTTGCGGAAGAAAAAAAAAAGGTTCAATCATTGCCGTCTGTTTCTGAAGCCTCAGTTGCTTCTACCACTAATACAGTACAAAGTAACATTCAGGCTTTACACACACAAAAAAACAGTGGAATATTGATGACCACAGATCTATTCGAATCCATAAAATAAAATAAAAACTTATCACATTGGATATTCAGCCATTTTCTATTGTTGAAGATACGGGGTTTAATGAACTGATTAAAAATGCTTACCCCAATTACAAATTACCATGTAGAACATATTTCAGCCAAAAGGTAATCCCTAGCATGTATGATGAACTGTTTAAAGATATAAAAATAAAATATAAATATGCTGTTCTTCGAGTAATTCATTTTCCGGAAAAGCACACAGGTGTTCATATAAAAGAGTATTTACAAAAAGGTTTAGAAACTTTTGAAATCCCGTTAAGCAAAATTCATCTTATTGTTACCGATAATGCAAGCAATATGAAGGCGGCAGTAAAAAACAGTAGAATGTCATCAATTCCATGCTTTATCCATACTTTGCAGCTATGTATTCATGACTCTATATTTAGCCAAGAAACCGTCAAGGAAATTTTAACTTTATGCAGAGAAATAGCGGCACATTTTAATCATTCGCCAATAGCATGTGCAAAATTAAAATCAATTCAGCAGCAGTTAAGTACTGTACCTCACAAAATGAAACAAAATGTTCCAACTCGCTGGAACAGTTTATTTGAAATTCTACAAAGAACGTTTGAACAAAAAGTTTCTTTGGCCACCTATGCAGCAGAATATGATGAAATTAAACTTCCTACTAATTATCAATGGGGAATAGACTTGTTCACATTCTTGCTCCATTTGAAAACTTAACAAAAAAATGTGGTAGGAGGGACGAAACTTGCACACAAATTATACCATCTGTTCTTGCATTAAAAGTTTTATTACAAAAAGCTTCATCAAGTGATAAATATGCTGGGATTATGACGATGATTGATGAACTAATAAAATCTGTTACTAAAAGACTTGATAAATTTTTGCCTAATAAAATGTTATGTGTATCAACATTTTTGGATCCACGATATAAATTACTTTATCAACATGCAGATGAAAATGTTATTAAGGAGTGGGTTGAAGAAGCATTGAAAGAAATGCAAGGAGCGCAAGATGTAGTTGACTCTGACTCCGGCGATGCTCCAATAGTAAAAGCTCCAGCATCTAATGGATTCATTAGCATTGATGATGTAGCTTCTATGAGAACCGGAAGAAAGCAGAGTGAAAAACGTTCCAAGGCAGAAAGAGAATTAGTAGATATTGAAGTTGTTACCACTGACATAATTAAGAAGCAAACAATATTAAGGTCTGCAATTACTCAAGAAATAGACAACTATTTATCTCTGCCTCTTTTAGAAAATAAAGGTTGTTCATTTTTGTGGTGGAGTAAATGTGGAATGCAATTTGAAAAACTTAAAAAGATGACATTAAAATATCTTACAACACCTCCGTCATCAATAGAAAGTGAAAGGTTATTTAGTGCTGGTGGGGACATAAACAAAGCAACAAGGAGCAGACTAAAAGCAGATAACGGAGAATACCTAATGTTTGTGCATTACAATCTAAAGTTAATAAAACAAAATAAGATACAGCAAGTGTTGTTTAAGTTCTTTTTATTTGTTTAAATTTGTTTTATTTTAATCACTCTACAGTGGAGAAGGTCTACCTTTTTGCAATTCTTTATATTTCTTAACCTTTTGCTTTCCATAATATAACTTTCAATGGCGGAACTTCATATTTTGCCCCCTTCCCACAAAATATTATTTAGGCCCGCTCCACCATGAAAGAGTAATAATTTTAAACTAAATATAGTTATTAAAAAACTGTTGCACAACTTTTGAAAAAAGTTAGACCCTACAACTCAGGCCCCTTACCCTGCATTGCGGGGTTTTGCTAAATGGTACTTCCGACACATAACTTTTGGTTAGTTAGCGTAAAAAGCGTATTTTGTGTGAATAGTTCAGCGCTAGAGATTTCACAAGTTTTTATTCCAACTTTTAAAAAATGGACTCGGTGCCGAGTACCCGGACTTGGACCTGGTTTTTTCAGCCAAGTACCCGGAATCGGAGACTCGGCATAAACTGGTTCCGGAACATCTCTAGTAATTAGTATTGAATATTAAGAAAATAAACAGATTAATATGATTATGCAATAAATGGGAATTTTACTAATAACTTATAACCACTGAAAAATATCAAGTTGACCCAACAACCAAAAGAACGTTAGTGAAGACTGTATAGTGCAAACCACAACAAACTAACTTTTGGCGTCAGATCAAGAAATTTAAATAGAAACAAAAAATCTAATAACTTTTTTTGTTTTTAACTGTCTCCAAATAAACAAAAGATCTCAGTATTAGTCAATAATAGTTTTCTCTAAATTTATCTAGTAGAATAGTTCAGTAGATTTCAAACTAGAATACATTTGTTATAAAAATATGCCACATATATCTGTGTTACTCTTGTCGTATTTGCTATCCAGCCTAGTAATTGTAATGAAGGTCTGGTGTCAACTGTAAGTGATTTTTAGCATTTTTTGCATATGTATTCTCATATTTGTAATATTAATCATATTCATAAATTTTGCTGTGACACAGGTAGTTATCAGTTTTTAATTTATTACTGTCTAGTGTTTAGACTATAAATTGTACTACATTTATAAGCTCTCTTTTTTTGATACAAGCATACTGACTCTATAGCATTGTGGATTAGCGCGACAGGAAGTTAGTAAGATCTAATTGTATGGAGTAGTGATTGCAAACAATAACTAGTTTGATCTATAAATGATGTATGATTTGATCTAAGTACCCATTTTAGTATATCACATATTGCATTTTAACAAAAACATTTTTGACAACAAATTTTTTATTGAACAAAGCTTACATATCAGATACAACATTTTTAAACACATGAGATATTCTTAATTACACAAAATGTATTTATATTTTTAAATTTTATCCTGATATTTCTTAAAAACATCTGATATTTTTGTGAAAAAGTTTTCCAGATCATAAAAATGGATGATCACTGAGACTTTGGTTTGTGTAATGTTTGAAGTAAAATTACTTTGAAAACTAATAAAATAAATTAAAACAGAAAAACAAACATTCTATTTAAATTCCAAAAGTTTTTAAAACACTAACTTTTATTAACAAAGAAAAAATAAAAAATTAATAAATATTGTAAACGAGTTTAATTTATTTCAATAAAAATGTCCTTTGCGCCTTTAATTGCATGTCAAATATTTAATAGTTTCAATATATTATCAAGTTGATTTGTTTTAATATTTGTTAATATATTTGCAAAAAAAATGTTTTTAAGAAAACAAATTTTGTAGTGATTAAAGGAAAGCATATTTATGAAAACAAATTTTATGTCAGTGTTTAAACTTTTTAAAATTGTTTCCTTCAAATCTGATTTTTAGGTTCTTTAAAATCATTTGAGCTTTAGTTTGTGTATTTTTTTTTTCTAGTAGTAAGTTTCACTGTGAAAAAAAATTCTCTGGTAGAAGACTCTGAAAACAAACTAAAGAAAAAAAAGCAAGAAACTGAGGAAGATATCACAAAGCCTAAAAAAAAGAAGAAACAAAAAGTGGAAGGAGCATCTTTAAAACCCAAAAAAAATTTGGATGGATTGTTAGAGGAAGGAAACACTGTTGGTATATTTAATTATATGTTTTCAAAAATTAGTTTTTATATGATCAACCAAGTCCAAATTATGACATGATCAATCAAGTCAAAACCATCACTTTTTTTCAATTAAATCTATTCAATTAATTTGTTACTCAAAGAAATCATAAAGTTATTTAGAACTCAGAACTCAGTAAACAATATTGTTAAATTATTGCACCTTTTTAACAAGTACAAAAGTCAAAATTTTTATCTTCACTTATGTTACTTTTTTCATTTTTAAAAAATTTATTTAGCATAAGTCAAGATGAAAAAATGCTTTTAGAAGTCAGAAGTCACTTTTATTTGTTATTTTGGTTAAAGTAAAAATAGTAATTATCAACTTTTTTTTTTTGTTGAATATTCTTCATAATTCTCTTCATCACTCATTAAACTATTTAACAAGTGCTTAATCTTGTTTGCCTGCCTACTGGACAATGGTATCTGTGGTATTTAATATTTTCCTATTTATTAAGTTTTCATAAAAAGTAATATAAAGTCCAATAGCTGCAAAAAATTTTCTTGGCATTCTATATAACGATTTTGTATTTTTTGTATATTTCCATTGATGATCCATTATTATGCAGTTTTGCCCACATTTTTATTATTTTTGTGATTTTTATCAAAAAATTTAATCAAAATTTTTATGTTTATTAAATTAACTAATAGTGCAAAAAAATAAAAATTTGTTAAAATAAAGCATTTTTAAAAAAAGTTACTGTCATTCTAATAATTATGGACAAATGTTAAATGTGTTTAAAAGTCCTCTAAAGAATAAGGTTCAAAATTTCTGTTTTTAAACTTTACGAAAAAACTTGAAAAGTCATCAGCAGCTAATTCAAATCTTTAGAAAAATGATCATGATGATGGTTAAAGATACTAAAGAATTTATGGAATAAACTTTATGGAATAAAATCTTTATTATTGTATAACAAATCAATATACTAGTTTCTTTTGATGTAAAAATGGAAAAATTGCTTTTCAAAACAATATAATAATGGCAACAGGATTATGTTTTTTAGATTTTCATTACAGATTGGTAAGACAAAGTTCTGTATTTTGAGCCTAGCTAGGTATATAAAATCAGTAATTAGTACCCAGTATTATTAATTGCTGCTTTCATTAATTTACTGCTTTTATAGAAAAGTGCTAGAACTAAGTTGCTAGAACTAATGTTAGAAAGTGTTTTATAATAGGTAAGATAAAAATAACTTTTTTAATTTTAAATTTAATTTACTATTTTCATCTTTGAGATAAAATTTAAAAAATGGAAGTTTTGCTGTTTTTATTAGATCTAATATTATTGAAAACTATTGTTGGGCTGAAGCCCACAAAAGTTTGTTTACTACATCCAAAATTCATAAGTGATACGACTGAGAAAATCAAAGTCATTTTTGATTTAATTAAAAACATAGTTTTAATTTTATTTTACTTAGGGATTTAGATCATTGGTTGGAATTTTAAGATTTGTTTGAATTTGAATTTGGAATGGAATAAGGATTTATTTTATTCCGAATTCAATAATAAGTAATTTAGTCATGTTACTAAAAAGCATCTTATGAGAGTTTCTTGTTGTTGTTTTATTGTTGTTTTAAATATGGCTTTATCTAGAGTCAGTTTATAAATTATTTTAATGCATTGAATTCATGGAATATTGTTTTGCCTTGTTTGCTAGACATTATTCCATGTATTTAATTGTTAAGACTAAATTAAGTTTTGTTATGTAATTGCTTTGTAAAATGAGGTATTATTGGTTTTGAATTAATACAATTTTTCCATAATTTCTAAATATTACACATGAGCATCATGAAATACATATTAATTAGTCAATAAGCTATGAGGGTTCCTTTATTAAGCTTTATCTCTAAACACTGACCTTAAAAGGGATCCCAAACTCCCAACACATGTTGTGTTCATATTAAAGATAATGTTAAAAAAAAAGGTTTGAACCAAGTTTTTTTGATTAAAAATAAATTATGAATGCATACCGAGGAAAACTAATGTTGTTGTTTTAGCCGAAGCTCGCTTTCTCCATTTTTTTCAATAACTCGGAGTCTTTAAATTATATGTCGCAATCTACAGACTTTGGCGATTCCTTTGAAGCGCGTTTAATTTATAAAAGTTTTAGTATTTGACGTCATGGTAGACTTTAGACAAATGAAACACTGGAAAATTTTAATTTTTTTTTATTCATAAATTTTTTCATTATTTGTTTAGTTATTTATTTTCTACTTTTTACATTTAAAAAGATATTAAAAACCTTAAATATTTTATGCTTGTTCGTTGCTATAAATTGTTATCACTTTTTTTATAAAACAAGTAGAACAAAAGAGAAAGAAAAGTTTCACATTGTTAAACTTTAAATGAATAAGAAATGTTTGGAATATTTTTTTCTGCGTCACTCGTTCTTTTTTTAGATAAGAGAAATAAAAGTTTAATAGTAACTTTTCTTTGAATAAATTGGAGTTGGAAGAGAAAATTGCTTGAAAACTTTGTCAATTTTGTTAGTTTTTTAATTTTCCATGTTAAGAGACAAATCTCAAACACGATACATAAATTGGTAAATATTAAATATATGTTTTTTAACGCGCATTACGATATTTTGACAATTTAAACTGCCATCTACCTTGAATTGCCATTAATTAATGCGTTAATTATAGCGTTAATTAGTAATAGTTTGTAAAAAACAGGAAAAAATATATATACAATAAAAGTATAATACAATAACACTTAACAAAAGTACAGACAAACTATTATTAATTAATGCTATAACTAGCACATTACTTAATGGCAATTCAAGGTAGATGGTAGTTTAAATTGTCAAAATGTCGTAACGCACATTAAAAAACATTATATTTAATATTGTAATACAAGTTGTAATGCAAAACCAGAATCTCACATATCCTTTAACGAATTTTCATATCTGATACTACTGTCAACTGTATTGTTTAGTGTTTTCTTGTAATTTTTTTTCATAACCTTTACAGGTTCTAATTGGTATGGAGTTGTCGACATTTTGAAAGTTTTGTTATCAAAAATCAAATGTAAATTTTAATGATATTTTCTTTTTATCCAATTTAGCAATTCAAATTAAATCAGTGTAATCAAAAATTTTTTATAATAAAATAATTTAACAGTTTATCAAATATCTCTGATTAATACTGTCAGTTAATGAAAGTAATTGACAGACATTTTTTTTTTTTAAAGTTAATAAAGCAAGATTTTTTTACAGAGTGTTAGTTTAATTGTCATTATAGGAGAGTGATTATTACCATATAAGTGACTTGTACAATAGCAAACCCCCAATAACTTGAACCTCAAACGGACAAAGAAAATGGTTTAAATTATTGAATGTTTGAGTTACCAAATGATTTTTATGAGAAATTGAGTTTGATGGGAATTTTTAAACACTTCGAGTTACTGGTAGTTCAAGTTTATGAGGGTTCCAGTTATCAAAGTTCGAGTTATCAAGATTTTTTATATATTCTGTTACCAGTTTTCAAGGGTATGAGTTATCGAAGGTTCCAATTATCTTTCTAGAATTTTCTATAAATTGAGAGATTTTTTGTATTTTGTTTAGAAACAATGATTTTCTCAGCTTCAATTTGCTCTTAATATAAATTTAGTTTACTAAATTTTTTTTTTTGCCAGCAAATAAAAAACAAAAATAAATGTCATATACCATAAGTTTTTTTTTAAACTGTTTTTAATGAATATTTTAAATGAATATTTTGTAGCATTGTTATTTTTAATGAATATATTATTACATTGCTATATTTATTATATTTTTTTAGTATTCAAATCAAAATAAAATTGCTTTTCTTAGATACATTTGTTCGTAAAAAGAAAAAAAAAATTCTATCCCCAACATTATCTACTGTTAAAAAAAAAAAGAAGGCTTTAATTGAAGAGGAACAGGAGCCATTTCCATTGAAGAAAAATTCTGCTAAACCGCCTAACGATTTAAGAAAAATACAAACTGATTCATCTATTGACCAAGAAGATTCAGAAAAAAAGAAAAAAAGTAAGTTTTCTATTTATTTGAAAAATTATTTAACTTTGAATTTATTATATTTGTTTCAATGTTCTTGCTTGCCCATTATATATTTATGTATTATTATATTATTATGTTAGTTCAAATGTTCCATTCACATATAAAATGTTTAATGTTGATTTTTAACAAAAAAAAAAAAAATTTAATTTTTTAATATGCTGAGACATTTATCTTTTAGCCAAAATTCAAAGTACTAGAAATAAATATTTTTAGCCAAAACATTTAATTTAAAATACATTTGTTGGATTTAAACTTGGTTTGTTAATATAATAAGTGTGATGGTTTTATTGAATAAACCTTGAATAGCATCTTCTAACCACCATCATCATTTCTAGTTTTTACTAAAATATCTTCCATTAATTTAAATGGCATTTGGTATTAGTATGAGTCTTTAATGATTGAAGATAATGTTCTAATGTAATAAAGTCTATAATATTATCTATTCCATTATAATATTAGCTCCATTATAATATTAGCTCTAATTCTATAGTGACATTATTCAAATTCTTGCAAAAAAAAAATGCACTGTACAATTAAGTATATTTTTTGAATACAACAAGTTATTAAATTAGAAGTTAAAAACTTATTTTCACTAATAGCTAATATAGATCCCACTAGGTGTTGTTTGTCTTATTACTAACAACTTGCAGAATTTATATATATATATATATATATATATATATATATATATATATATATATATATATATATATATATATATATATATATATATATATATATATATATATGTATATATAACTTTTTTATCAAATAATTTATGTATGTATGTATATATATATATATATATATATATATATATATATATATATATATATATATATATATATATATATATATATATATATATATATATACACACACACACTTACTAAAGCATATTTTTATAGGCATTTGCTCACTTTTTTTGCTTACCTTAACCCATACAGCTTTTTTAGAAAAAGAAGAAAAAACTGAATGATGAATGAAACGATTGCTGCCCCATCCCAAACTCTCAGTCGATGTAGCAGCACTCCACTGCGAGTCAGGCTATTTGTCAGTCGATTTATGTACTGAAGCCCCCAGCAGCAGGTTATTTCAGTATGACGTCAGATTGCTTACCTTAGTACGCAATACTATTTGTATATATATATATATATATATATATATATATATATATATATATATATATACATACATACATACATACATACATACATACATACATACATACATACATACATACATACATACATACATACATACATACATGTGTATATATATATATATATATATCATTCTTCGTTTTTTTTCTTCTTTTTCTAAAAAAGCTGTATGGGTTAAGCTGTATGGGTTAATGTATGTATGTATGTATATATATATATATATATATATATATATATATATATATATATATATATATATATATATATATATATATATATATATATATATATATATATATATATATATATATATATATATATATATATATATATATATATATATATATATATATATATATGTATATATATATATATATATGTATATATATATATATATGTATATATATATATATATATATATGTATATATATACTCTCACCAAGGAGTATTGTTCCATAAATATTTTAACACTATAAACAAAAGACTATATAACAAAATAAATAAAAGACTAGGGTCGTTTCCACACTTACCGTGAGTTTAACAAAAGTTATTATAGTATGTTAGATTACTCAAAAAGTAGAAGTTTATTAGAAATGAATTTTTGCAGCAATCAATGTAGTACTATAAGGGTTAGTTTAAAATTATTCTCACTCTGAAATTTAAATTGATGATGTACTTATTTTGATCAAACTTTTAAAGCGCAGTTTTCCATACTTATCGTAAGTGTTTCACACTTATAGTATATATTGTTGATACTTATCGTATACCATAAAATCTGCTTTAGTGACTGGTTTATAATGTGCTCGCGGTTTCAAATGAAAATTTAATACATTAGTAACATTTTATTAAACGTTTTTAGGTATATAAATTAAAAAAAAAGACTATTAATTAATAAACATTAATTATATAGTAATGAAAATATTATTTTGAATTAAAAGTAAAGATTTTTAAAGGATTTCCATTACTTTAGTACAAATCTTTTAAACTGGAATGGATAGAATTTTATCATAATTATCTGAGTCTTATATTATAATTATTGTTAACAATGGAACTTGTTTTCTGACTCAGTTTCAAGGCTTACCTTTTCTTTTGCGACTTTCTTTTTCTTTTTCAAAATTTTCATGTTTTCTCTTTCTTTTTTCGTTTTTTCATTTAATAACTTTTTCTCCAAAGCCATTTGTGTCTTTCTTAATCTTTCTTCCTATATATATATATATATATATATATATATATATATATATATATATATATATATATATATATATATATATATATATATATATATATATATATATATATATATATATATATATATATATATATATATATATATATATATATATATATATATATATGTATAAATATACATATATATATATATATATATATATATATATATATATATATATATATATATATATATATATATATTTATAGAAATATTCTGGTATTTTTAAAAGCACTTAACATTATTTGCCATAGAAGGATCAATTATAAATGCAGTATTTATAATTCAATTTGGAAAACCAACGTATATAAAAATTGTTAATGAAAGGTTTCGTTGAAAAAGGCAAAGGTTTTGCTGGCATTTACTGCAAATAAAGTGGTGATGCTTTTTTTATTACTTCGAGCACTTTCTTCATATGTATTTTTTCCTCGTTCACCAATTAATAAATTAGTTTTTGGTGTCAACTGAAAACCTCTCTCATCCATATTGAAAACGCGCATCAAATCATTTAAATATTCAGCGTTTTCTCCTAAAACCTTTGGAATTTCAGTAAACCGATCTTTTATGGCTTTTTAAGTTATTCCTCCTCTAGCTCGGTTTAAGTATTCACCTCGTTTTTGAGATGGCTGTTCGTGATGGCGAAGAAATGCATAAAACCAACCTTTTCCAGGACGGTTGTTAGTAAATTGTATTTTTATATTGTTGGAATTCAAGTATTTTTGAACAGTATCTAATAGCTGTACTACAGACATGGCGAATCCCATTCTGGTGCATGTTAATAACCACTCGTCTAATTTATTTTCAATGTGTTCCTAGTACTGATTCATAACCGCAGTGTTGTATCTTCAGAGAAGTTTTTCCAGATATTTTATCAGGAAGCGTCTGATAGAGAATTCCAATCATCTAGCTTGCTTTGTACACAACCATACCTTTTTTAACAGCATTAATAGCATCTCTTAATTGGCTATCTGTAAATTGAAGTCTTCGTTTTGAGCTACAAGCCTTTGTCTTATTTTTTTATCTTGCCATTGTAAAAGAATCTTAGTGAAATAATTTTTTTTTATGTAAAAAAGAACAAAGTTGATTTTTTATTGGACATACGATATGTATTGAATGACATTTTTTTTAGTTCATACTTATCGTAGATTCAAAAATACTACATTGATACTTCAATGATGAGTAGTTTTAATAATATTAATAGTGATCCATGTTTTATTTACCTAATTAAATCAATTTAGAAATAAAATTTTATGTTATCTTCTTAAATTACCTTGTTTTATTTGAAACGCTTCTAACAGCTGGTACTTAAAAAAAAAGTATTTTCATAGGCTGGCGTAATAAACTCACTGAGTTCATATAAGTAACTATGTATTGCGGTTTCTATGTATTGTAATAGAAGTGCATGACGATGTTGTTGATAAACAAAATATATATTAAAAAAAAAATTACTATTTATTGCAAAATTTATGTTAGTATTGAAAATCTACGATAAGTGTCGACTCACGCTAGGTGTGGAAATGACCCTATATAAAAAAAAGACTAAATAAATAAAATAACAAATAAATGCTTTAAATCAAAATTAAGGTTTCCACAATGCAATTTTCAAGTAAAAGTAAAACTGTAAAACTTGATATATGTTTATATAATTTTAATTATATAATTTATAATTATATAATTAAAATTACATTACATAATTTTAATTATATAATTTATAATTACATTATATAATTTTAAGTTTACATATTTTATAAGTTAGATATTTGCATAGGTTCACATTTCCAAAAACAAAAGTGCTGCAACTCTTACTCAGCGTTTCCTTGATTGCAATGGCTGCCATAAGATCCTTATTAAACAGGCACAAATGGGCACTACTAATATTAAGCAATAATATATAATAATAATAATCCTATAATTTATTGTTATTGAACTTAATGCTACCGTTACTATTTTGCTTGTGTTTGCACAGAGCTCATGGCAGCCATTAAAGCTGAGTTAGTGGCCGAAATTCAAATACCTGAGAATCTTAAATATCTTCAACAGTGCAATATAGCTGCAAACAAAGCAAATAGTATGCTTTGAATTCTTAAACACACGTTTGTATCAAGAGACATTTAGAAAAAAAAATTATACTGCATATATTAGACCACATCTGGAGTTTGCCATTCAAGCTTGGAACCCATACCTTGATAGTGACATAAAAAAAATTGAAAAGGTACACCCAACACAACAAAAGTTCCTCAGGCTTTGAAAAATAAAGACTACAAAACTCGATGTAAAATCATGAAATTAACCACTCTTAAAAACAGACAGAAAAGAGGCGATCCTATTCAAAAATATAAGCTATATATAATATAAGCTTCTCAACAGTTTAAACCTTATTGATTAGCACATATGCCTTGCAGCATAGCACCCAGAGCTCAACATCGAATCAGATTTCATCATGAGATTGTCAGGAACTGCGAAATTAGATATAAGTTTTTTAACAACTGTGTAGTCAATGACTGGAATGCTTTGCCAGATAATATCATCATCAGTTAATAAATTTGAACAACTACTATACAGTTTTCAGTCATTGTAGTTACTACAGCTCTTCATTTACCATAAATGCCACCAAATATATATATATATATATATATATATATATATATATATATATATATATATATATATATATATATATATATATATATATATATATATGAATTTATATACATGTTTAATTATTTTTTTAAATAATTAAAAATATATCTATATGATGTAAATAATATCAATAAATATTTTTTTACCGCCTATTAAAAAATATTGAAGTAGGTAATAAGTAGAGAAATGGTCGGTCAGGAATAGACTTACTATGACCTGAATTATACTGGTCCAGAATAATAATAATATTTAAGAAAAACTAATAATAAAAGTAATTAGAAAAAGAAGATAATTTAAAGTGACATGTTTTTTTTTTATAGATATTTTCTTATTACTTGTTTTTATTGTTTGAAATGATTAGTTTACCTAAATATTATGTATTATATTAAATACTATGTATTATATCAAATATTAATATGTAATATATTACGCAAGGGAGCTGGACAATTTAAAATTATTTAACAAAAGAATATTTCTCATTCTGATGTTTTTATACCTACCAAAAATATTATGTATGAAATCAAACATGTAATAAATATATATATATATAATATGTAATAAATGTAATAAATAATATATTATAAAAGTGAACTATTTTAGTTTTTTTAGCAAAAGAGTAATCTTTATTTTCTAAAATCTAATATTTGCTTTTTTCACTAATTTCTAGATATGTTACACTTTTCAATGTTGCTTTTATTTTCTTTATATACAGTAAAATTAGTTTTTATTATATGCAATAATAATTTCAATACTAGTTTAAAATATGTTTAATTACACAATTAATGTTCAAAAAATATTTAAAACAAAATAAGTTTATATACATATTATAACTAGACACTAGATAATCGGTATCGTATAAGTTGATACCGAGAAGAATGGTCTCATATCGCATGGTATCGCTTATATACTAATGTCGATACTATCAGTATCGGTTTGATACCACTCGATACCGAGAAGGATGGTCTGGTATCGTGTGGTATCGCTTATATTCCAATGTCGATATTATCATTATCGCTTTGATACCAAATGATACCAATAATAAAAAGAATCATATAGTATTGCATGGTCTCGAATCGAGACTCAATAAAACAAAAAAACAAAAAATTAAAATGTGACTTATTGAATTTTTTATTAACAAAATATAAGTACAATTGCTTTTAAGAGATTTAGTTATTGTTTTTTAATAATGTGCAATACTTTGGCTATCATATATTCGTTGTTTTTTCCTTTGCCGTACTTTCATTTGTATTTTAGGATTTTTTTCTAATAATATTGGCAAAGATAAGTGTGATTCATGTCCCATATAACTTTCACTTTCATTTTCTTTTTCAATAGGCCATTTTTTGATGCAATTTTTAAGAGTGAAATAGTTCTGCATTATAAATACAAGCTTATCTGCCTTGTCTCTGTCAAGATTGTATCTACGATCAGTGATGACAAGACCAGAAGCAGAAAATGCTCTTTCAGATGATTCAGAGGTTGGTGGAGTAGCCAACCAAGATCTTACAACACCCGAAAGGATAGGAAGTTCCGCTGCATGCTGCTTCCACCATGCTAAGATGTCAATTTTACCTGCATTTTTGGATCTAATTGTTTTTTGGTATTTTTTTTTTATCTATTTCTAGTTTAATAGGGAGGGTTTTCGTGTATATGATGTGAATTAGTATCTTCCTTATACTTTGCTAAAATAATATTGTATTCATTTTCCTCCCAACCTTGTGCATTATCAGTAACGGAATCGTTATTACCGTTGTTATTACTGGAGCTTGAGACAGACAATGAAGAGTTCTCAAAGTATTCTTTGGTTGTGGGATGGTTTTCAACCAGTTTTTGAATATTTTCATCGTCAACATCAAGAAGATGTCCACAGAAAAATGGATGAAGATAATGTCCTAGTGCAAATGCGGGTAACTTACGGCCTTTGTCTGGGAATCTCTTATTTAGTTCTGATAATAAGTCCTCTAAGAATTTTTCTACTAACTTGTTGTTTCCATGAGTAACATAATTATTTCTTTCTTTCTCGATAAAGTTGATTAGTGCTGTTACTTTCCACAGTGACATGTCAATTCGGATTTCTGTGTCAGAAGATAAAAAAACTGATAATTCTTTAACAGATTTAAGCACTGGATCAATAGCTTCAAAGAGTAAGAACTGTTCATCTGTAGGTATGGTTTTCTTCCAATCATCACCTGGCGTGCAGCATATTGTAATGGCTATTCCATCTTGTGGTAACTGTGGGGGGTGTTTTGAGGTAACTAACATCTAACCTGGAACAAGCATCTTTCAACAAAGCACTGAAGACTTTCAATTTATGAAGCCTGGTAGTAAGTGAGCTGGCTTTAAGAAAAGCATCTTTCAGTTCCAGGGTACTCTCAACTATTCTTTGAAGTGCAGTCTTGAGTTTGTGATTACTGCATGTAACAGAGCCTTCTTCTTTAGTCATTAAAAACACACTGTTGTTTAGAGCACATGCCATATTTGATGCCTGATAAATAACACACAGCTTCTTGTGTATTTTTTTTAATGATTTAGGGCATGAGAGTGTGTTATCAAGTGCTTTTGCAATGTTGATACCAGTGTGTCACTCTTTGATTAGGCACACTTCTAATATAAATTTCTTTAGGGCAAAATCTGGCAAGATATAATGTAATGTCACGGACATGTATGAATCATTTGTTCTTGATGTCCAGTGGTCGGTGGTTATAGCAACCTGATTAAGATCTATGAGCTCTTTTTCCATAACTTCATGCATTACTACCTTACTAAAGCCGAGGGAGTTTATTTTTTGAGAAAGTTGTTGAATGTTTTATTTTGGCATTTGGTAATATTTTGTTCATAAATCTCTTAAAATTTTCAGAATCAGCAAAACTGAACGGCAAATACTCAGTAGCAATCATAGTAATGATGTCATGATCAACTACTAATTGATGCCAATCTTGAAGTGGCCACTTTTTTATAACTGCCTTCTTCAGGAGAGTGAGAGTTTTAAAGGCTACATCTTTTGCGAATCCAGAAGCACCTGTCTCGATTACGTTTAGTTCTTCATCTCCTTGTGATCTTCACTTGTCTTCTTTTTTTGAATCCTAATAGTTAATAAACAATAATAGTTATAACGTAAAAGCGTAAAAAAAAACTGTGTTTTTATTTAAAAAAAATTAAAAAAGTTTAATTCCCATGAAAGACTTGAACCTAGAACTCCATGTTTATATGCCATAACTTTATCCCCTCGGTATTATATCTAATAATAGTTTTGCCGGTAATTAGTTTTAGAATTATTTCCCGGTAATTTTGAGATAAAGTATAAAAAATAATTAGTAGTGCTTACCTATATTTTTCTTGAAATAATCCCAGATTAAAGATGTTGTTAAAGGCATAACGAGTGAAGATTAGTTTTCTGTAATAACTAAAGTATACTTATGTTTAATTGTTTAAAACTAAAGTTTAGTTATTGAATGTTGAACACAGAATAAAGACCAGGCGAGAATTACAATACTACGAGAGATTTAATAAAGTAACGTTACCAAAAGAGAAATTAAAATGAATGCAAATGAATAAAAACAAAGACACCAGATGAGAAATTAAATGATAAACATGATGTCATACAACCAGCCCAGATCTTTTTTTTTTTTATAATAAATGAGCCATTATGTATCTCATTCATTATACGAATTTACAATTTCAAATTACTAATCGTTTATAAAAATAACATGGAAGTTCCCATGATGACCGAGTCAGTAATAATAAATATATTGATCGTTATGTAAGTTTTTTGTATTTTTACTTATTTTTTTAATTTTATCAATAATATTTTGAAGTTTGACATTTCTTAGGTAGGGGAAGAGGGTAGTTACCCTGAATATCACCCACCCTCCCTTATCTTTTTGTTTGCCCGTTACACTTGTGTAAAATGTTAATAAATGTTAAAAAAATCTTTTCTTTCCTTTTAATCACGGTAGAAAAAATTGTAATTAAGGATGAAACAGATAAACAAAAAAAGATAAACAGATGAGAAATTAAAATACAGAAGTGGTACCACACAATTATTTAAATTAAAACAAAGACACCAGATGAGAAATTAAATGATAAACATGATGTCATACAACCAGCCCAGATCTTTTTTTTTTATAATAAACGAGCCATTATGTATCTCATTCATTATACGAATTTACAATTTCAAATTACTAATCGTTTATAAAAATAACATGGAAGTTCCCATGATGACCGAGTTGCAATACCAATTGATACTATCGTTACCAAACAATACCAACATAACCGATAAATTTTGATACTAGTATCAATATCGATACTGTAAGGTATCGCACTGAAACTAAATGATACCAACATAAACAATACTTTCAATACCAGTATCGCGTGATATCGATATCGATACTGTACGGTATTGCAGCAATACCAAACGGTACCAACATAACCGATACTTTCGATACCAGTATCGCGTGATCTCGAAGTCGATACTGTAAAGTATCGCATCGACACCAAACGATACCAAACGATGCCAAAATTAACGATACTTTGGATACCAGTATCGTGTGATTTCGATAACAATACTGTATGGTATCACACCAATACCAGACAAGAAATCATGACTTGATTATCTTGTGTTAACAAGTTTCTTTTTTAAATAATATAACTTTATTTAAAAATAAAAATTATGTAAAATTATTAAATCTAAGTTTAAAATCTAAGGTTATATAGTTTAAATGAGAAGTTAACAGTTTTTTAAATTAAAACATGTTATTAATATTATTTTTGATTGTTATAATTTTATAGAAGATTCATTGTGAAGTTTTTAAGTTGTTATAATTTATTAAAATATTTTTTATAGAAATAAAACAAGGAAAGCAGTCCCCCTTAGAAAATATTAAAAAAATAAAGAAAAATGAGATTTCATCATTATCTCCAACAAAAAAGAAAGTAAAATCAAAAATATCTGATGATGAGAACAATTTTGATAAATTGCACAAAAAACAAAATAAACCATCTCTTACATCATCTGATGATGACGATGACATTCTACATAAAAAGAAGATTAAGAAAGGAAAAAAGCAAATAAAAACAAGTGTATCATTATCTCCAATAAAAGATTTGTCTTCGTTTGATTCAGGTACCTTTTAAAAATTTTGTAAAGTTATTTGTTATATATTAACAAATAATTCAATAAATTTTTGCTTGTAATATGGATAATTTTGATGACAGTTACAAAGCAAAATATTCAAATTAAGTGAAAAAAAAAAATCTATTTTTTGTTCAACAAAACAAAACTTTTCTGCAGCTTAGGATTTACATTTTTTTTTAACTGCAATTTACTACAACATCTAACTTACTCATAAATATCTACTATTTAGTTTAATATCTACAAACTTACTCATAAATATCTACTATTTACTAAAATATCTATTTGCTCACTCATAAATATCTACAATTTACTATAATATCTTTTAACTTACTCATAAATATCTACAATTTAATATAATATCTACAAACTTACTCATAAATATCTACAATTTGCTATAATATTTACTAACTTACTCATAAGTATCTACAATTTACTATAATATTTACTAACTTATAAATATCTACAATTTACTGTAGTATCTACTAACTTACTCATAAATATCTACAATTTACTACAATATTTACTAACTTACTCATAAATAACTACAATTTGCTACAATATCTACTAATAAGCTCACTCATAAATATCTACATTTTACTACAAAATCTACTAACTTTTTTTTTTTTTTTTTTTTTTTTTTTTTTTTTTTTTTAAATTCACCTCCTCAAGGCCGAGAAGGCCACTACAGACGAGGAGGCTACTTATTTGTGGCTATAACCCTCTCTCAACTCTATAACTCCGAAACACGAACCTTGACAAACAAGGCCGCTGCGCGGAGAAACAAGTTGAGCGCGGTACTACCAGGGACGTGGTGGGGATCGAACTCGGAACCACTCGTTTATGAAGCGAGCGCTCTACCACTACACCACTACCGCATAACTTATTCATCACTATAATACTAAACTACATCTATTGAACTACAATCTACTAAATTTCTACATATCTAGAATTTTCCTATTTTTAATGTAACCAAATTTTTTATATGTGATTTTTTGATGATCCACACATCCACAAATTGTCATGTTAACATAATAATATGGTAACAAATTTTTTTATGTGCTTTTTAATATTTTTATTTTTAGACTAAACAATTTTATTTATTGTTTGATCAACACACTAACTTTATAAATAATAATAAAATACTTACAAAGATTTTGCTAATATTTTAGATAATATTTTAGATAGTGTTGGTTTAACTTCTGAATCAGAACATGATGAAAGAGTTAAGAAAAGAAGAAAAACATACCATTTTAATGATAGAGGAAAAGAAACTTTTTATGAAAGATCACATTTTGTTGGTAGACAAAATACAGATATGCAGAATCGTATAAAAAAAAATTTTAGGGATTTTGATAAAAATCGCGATGATCGACTTCCTGAAAGACGACAAAACCAAATCCGCCAATATGATCAAGAAGATTTAGATAATCGTCGTCATGATGATTTTCACAGAAACAAGCGAACTGATCAGTACAATAGTGATGATAGATTTACAAGTAGAATAGACAATCGCCAAACATATAATCATTACAATAAAAGGAACAACGATTATAATCAGTTATCCTGGCATGATAATGACTGTGATGAAAGGCGAACAGATATGCGCTTTGATGATCGAAATCATAATATGGATGACAGGTGTAATAATCGAAATCCAAATAACAGATATGATTACAGAGATACAAGAGATAACATTGATAATCAGAGAGATTATTATCGAGAGGATAAGTATGTTTATCCTAATATTTAACTTTTTAATTTTTCTTTTAAACTTTATAAAGTTAATTAAGGATAAAAGATTAGTAATCTTATTCAAAACTTTTTTAATTTTTATTAAAAATATTTTTTCCAAATGTTTTTGGCTTACTTCTAGTTATAGTTAAATTCTATGCATTGGGTTATAGTTATATATAAACAAAGTTATGCATTATTCTACTTATATTTAATACTCTTAAATATTCTACTTTATAAATAAAAATATATAAACTACAAAATAAAAAATATATAAAAATTTATTAATAAAATATTATTTTATAGTTAAAAAGGTCAAGTATTTTTTGACATTGCTTTTTTGCATTTAAACAACTGGCAAAACATTTTTTTTAATTATTCTTGGATTCCACTGAGCTCCTGGTGGTCCTTATTTTCCTTTAAGTGCAATCTGCTATGTTGAGGTATTTTTTTATCATAAGCATAATGTGTCACAAACACTTTTTGTAAGCATCTACAAAATCTAAATCATGTTTTTGCTTTTTAAAGGCAGGAAAACATGAAGATGGAGATAATTCCAAAGCACTAATGTTTTCGCAAAGAAAAAAATTCAACAAGTAATAGTTTTTTGAGCATGAAGGAACAGTTGTAGTAAAATGATGCAACTTTGCTAAATGGCATGTCATGCAAGATTGACTTTTAGTTGATGCTTTAAGTGATCATAGCTTGTTTGAGCAGTGCTTATTGTAGTATTTGTAAAAAGGAGAAAGAGGTGCAACATTATCCAAAGATGATGGAACAGAGGTATTAGCTTGGCAGCTTGAGCTATTCCAATAACATTTGCATTGCATTTTTATAAAAAAGAGAGCCTCATTAGAAAAACCAGCCCAAATATGATATCAATATTTTATACAAGAGAGAACAAGAGATTAGTAGAGTTGGAGAATGGAATCAAGAGTAATAAAATGGGGAGCATGATGAAAAAAGACAATTTATCTAATGTTAACGGATTGTATATATGATTTTTATGAAAGATTAGTAATAAATGAATGATAATCTAAGAAAATGTAAAGTAGATAACTCAGGGTATTGTCATTAATCAGTATATCAACAAGGTTGCAATAATTATTAGTAGTAAACAACTAAAATTCACTTTCACTGCAGGCCCCCTTTTACAGAAAAGAAATCATATTCATGATTGGCTGCTTGTTTTTAGCAATAAAATGGCTACTTTTTGTCAAAACTGGAGTATATAGTTGTTTTATCAGAAAATAAGTAATATAAAGTGGCTAAAGGTAAGATTAATAGGAAAATTATTAATGTAGATTAGGAACAAAAATGGACCAAAAATGGAATCTTTCAGTACTCTTTCGAAGAATAAATCTTTTCGGTAAGTTATGGAAAATATCAGAGAGTGTTGAAGAGCAAGAACTAACAACAACTTTTATACTGTAGTTAAAATAAAGTTTTAAGGGTCCCAGAAACACCCTTTTTTCCCAGAAACCCTTTTTTCCCTTTTTTAAAGTGAGCTTATGGAAAAGACCAGCATGTCAGACTTTATCGAATGTCTTTGATATGCCAAGAACAATAATTTTTGCCTCTAATGCACAATATAACCCTTCTATTATAAAAATTTTTCTGTTATAACTGTCAACAAATCAGCAATAAAGCAAGATCATTAGTATTTCGTCTGGCAAAACAAGAAGTGGGTCACCTATAGTTATTTTTTCAAAGTTTTTGTTTTCATGTTTGCATTAGAGGGACTTCGGCATATTTTATTTTTATCCAATTGAATTCCTTGTGCAATAACATATTCCCATGAAAAGCAAATAGGATATATTAGAGCACAAGAAGTCAGTAGGGGTTTTATGAACACAAACAATACTAAAAATATTTTAGTTAGACTCACAAGTTTTAAATAAAATTTATTAACTATTAATTGTTAACTATATGTTAGTTTTAATAAAGATATCAGTTTTATATAATATGCATTATAAAATGTATTAGTATTAGTAAGTGAATGGGGCCCTGGCCCGACTAAAAATGAGATTTTTTGCAAACCCCGCCCCATCAAAATTATAAGATTTAGCAGGGGTTAATAACCAGGGCTAGTAAAAAATTTATAATACTCTTTGTATTATAATTTTAAATTTACATTTACTAATTACTACATAAATACACTGGCATATATTTATATATTTTTAAACTCTAATTTACTTTCAACAAGGTTATAAGCAACCACTATTAAGTTATAAGTTACTTTAAAATAGAGGACAGGTTAAAATACTAGAAAATGGTTAACTGAAGACTTTAAAAGTTACAGGATGTATTAAAACTGAAAACACGAAGATGGGAAAGAGTTAAAAGGCTTTTTTGATGCGCAAGGACAAAAAACTGAATTAATTAAAAAATTTTATAGCATGAAGGGACAGATACAGTAAAAGGATGCAACTTGTTGAATAAGAAGCCAAGTAATAATGTGTTTTGGTTTATCGTAATAGTGATAATAGCTGGTTTGAACATTGACCATGATAGTATTTGTAGAAAAATGAAAGAAATGCATCTTTACAACAATGCAAGAGTGGTTCAAGCTTGGCAGATAAAGCAGGTCTAAGTACATTTACAATGTCCTTATAGACTTTGTCTGAGAGTAAGAGGGTTGTTATATATCAATATAGGAATACCAACAGTATTGTAATATTTTTTTGCAGTAAATAAAAGAATTTTGTTGCTTTAAAAAATCCACAAGCCACTGCAAGCCTTAGGCTGTTACAGAAGAGAGATCAGGTTAAAAACCGGCACTTGTGAATATTTTTTGTCAAGACAAAAGTATAAAGTTGAGTCTTTAGTTAATAGAGGTACTTTAGATGTAAAATTTTCATGAAGATTGTTATTGTAGATAAGAAACATTACAGGAGCAAAGATAGAACTTTGTGTTACCCTTAAAATTACTTAAAATAAAGTGGAGTGAAGACCTTCAAGAATAACTTTAATTCTGCAGTTAGAAAGAAATAGTTTATTAATCTCAAAAACGTTATATAAAGAAACTAATAACAGAGTGAAGACTTATCATAGGATAGTTAGAGAGGTCAAAGTGTTTTCCAGAGTTTTGAAAAATTGGAACCACTTATTTAGCACTTTTTAAAAGTTAAGCAAAAATTTTAGAGAATTCTGGAAAATACTTTTTTAAGACTATGATGGAAATCTTGTCTGGAGCACAAACTGTAGAAGTCTTCAATTGAGAACTAACTTTAGCATTAGAAGCCATAGTGATTTTAATGTTTAACAATGGGTTAATCTGTTTAATTGGCAGGAAGAGTGTGTCCATTAGATTTAAGAGTTGAATTAGAGTAAGATTTTTTTGCAAAAAACTTTTTTTGCAAAAAACCTTATTCTGGGAAGAAGTATAAAGTCAGACACATGACTTAGAGATTAAAAGTTAGACGTACCTTAGATAATGATACTGTTGAAGACCAAAAATCTTTAAATCCATCATACATCTGAGATAAGAAACAAGGTTTAGTAAACTTAGAATAAAAGAGCTTTATATCAGACAGGACCTTTTTACATTAATAAAAAGACATTTGTTAATAAGAGAGATGTTCTTGTACAAATAATCAAAAAAATGATTACTGTTTAATAAAGCAACTACTCAAGATGGTAAAAAATGCAGAGTAGAATGAGGCTTGACTTAATATATATATATATATATATATATATATATATATATATATATATATATATATATATATATATATATACATATATATATATATATATATTTATATTTATATATATATATATATATATATATATATATATATATATATATATATATATATAAATATAAATATATATATATTTATATATATATATATATATATATATATATATATATATATATATATATATATATATATATATATATATATATATATATATATATATATATATATATATATATATATGTATATATATATATATATATATATATATATATATATATATATGTATATATATATATATATATATATATATATATAAATATATATATGTATATATATATATTTATATATATATATATATATTATATATATATATATATTTTTACTACTAAAAATTTCATGCGTTTAGCAATCATCAGGTAAAAAATACATTGGTTTTTTCCTTAAAAAATATTATCCTTATAAACATTGTGACGTTCAAAAACTATTATAAAGCTGTTACTATTTGCGAGTTTGGTTTTTTAATCTTTGGGCTTGTGGTTGTTGAGCAAGAACTTGTTAAAGATTTTCCTAAACTTAATCGACAAATATTTTCCAACATCCCAACCCCTAAGTAAACTATTCGGTTGAAACACCTTCAAAGTGAGTTACAGTTGCACCAAAAATATTGAAAGAATAATAAAAAGCCACAACAAAAAAATCAGTTCCGAAAGACTAAAAGATTACCCACTCTGCAATTGCATAAATAAAGAAAACTGCCCTATAATAGGAAAATGTAGAGCCTCTAATGTTATTTATAAATGTATAGTATCCCCCCCCCCCACCTAATACTCCAGAAAAAGTATATATTGGTCTAGCAGAAGGTGAATGGAAGAAAGTATGGGCTAACTACAGACACTCATTCAACCACTCTTTTAAAGTATATATGGCAGATTAAAAAACTTAAAAATGACACCCAAATTAACCTGGTCAATAATTAAACAAGTCCCTGTCTACAGCAAAAAAATGCTTGCTTTGCCTTCATGAAAAACTTTGCATAATATCATACAAAGGTACGCAAGAATTGTTAAATAAAAAAACAGAATTAATATCTAAGTGCCATCATGAAAATAAGTTCTTGCTTGATAACCACGAGCCCAAAGATTATAAAACCAAACCCGCTCGCAAATAGTAACAGCTTTATAATTGTTTTTGAACTTTACAATGTTTATTAAGAGTATATTTTTTAATGAAAAAAACAATGTATTTTTTATCTGATGATTGCTAAACGCATAAAACTTTTAGTAGTAAAACTTATGTAGTTGTTTTTATTTAATCTTGTCAAAAAATCAATTATATAGCTCTGATATCATTGAGCACTCTTGCTGAATATATGTTCACAGCAAAATTAAATATATATATATATATATATATATATATTATATATATATATATATATATATATATATATATATATATATATATATATATATATATATATATATATATATATATATATATATGTATATATATATATATATATACATATATACATATATACAACCCTCAGAATTAGGGTTGGCATTCGGCAATGTCGACCTAACTTCTATGCTTCTATATTTTATGGTAATCTTTTTGTGTCAATGTTTTTTTGCCGATCTGATGCCGATCTCTATTTCCAAAAGTTGAAATAATGGTTGATGGTGGCTAAAAAGTCTTTAGTCAATGATATTATTTTTAATCGCTTTTTAAATATTTATTTTTTATTTTTCAATTTTTGATTTGTTGATGGGAGAGAACATACATTGACTGATTTAAAAGGTTGAACATGGAAGGGTGTGTACCTACATTGACTAACTTAAATAGGTAGAACATGCAAGAAGTGAAGATTTATAGAATGACTTAAACAGGTAGAACATGCGAGAAGTGTACAACCATCAACTGACTTATATAGTTAGAACATGCAAGGAGTGTACATACACAGACTGACTTAAATAGATAGAACATGGACAGGCAATCATTAATTTAAAGAAAATTTTAAAACCAAAAAGTACCCAAATATAAAAACTCAGAAAACAGAAAAATTTGTTTTTTACAATCTTGTAAATGTGGTAACAATGAGAAAAATATTGGTAATGCACAGTGGGCCAAGATCGACATAAAATAGACAAAAAAATCATAACTCCTTCATTTTTAAAGTTGTCAAATTTAAATTTTTATCAGTGACTCTAGACATAATGAAGGTCTTTTTTTTTTTAATTGTTTTTTTTTGCAGGCACCCTAAACACCCTAATAGAAAAGGGTGTGTAGGTGGTTAGGGATTTTAGACATAACTTTTGGTTGTTTTTAGAAACAGTTTTTCCCAGATTCGAAGCATTAGTAAGTTAAAATGTAGGTTACATGTTAGACCCCTTTATATAAACAAAGAAACATTTATTAATTAGATATTTTATCAGAAATCAGAGTAAATATACAAAACTTAAAATTAAAAAAAAGATACAACAAAAGTTTAATACGATCTTTGTTAAGTTCAAGTTCTTTAATACATCTCATACTCCTTCTTAGAGAGCTTATAATTGGATCTGAACTGCACAATAAAATCATATGACATCTTCATTAGTGACTTTAATTATATATTTTCTCGTAAAGTGTTATCTATAAATTTTTAAGAAAAAAGGCCTACTGGTATTGCTGTTATTTTGGTATATTTTTTAAGTTCATCAGTGTTTATTTGATGTTTACACAATAAAACACAAAAAATTATGTAGAAATGTTTCATGAGATTTTTATCTAAGTTAAGTATTTCAGCAGACACCTTATAGTTTCGGAATACTTTTTATGTCGTGTTTCCATCATTTGTTGTACCTGAACCGCTGCTTATTGGTACATCTACAATTAAACCTAAGTGGTCTTTCATCTTTTGTTGAACAATAATTTTTTTTTTTTTTAACAATTTCTTTATCATCCTCTTCCCTAACTTGCCACTTTCCTAATTTAACTCTATAAATTATACGAAGAAAGCATTTAAAGCACCTAATCCATACATCTAATGTTCTCAATTCGAGCTCAGTGGAAACTTTATTATAGATTTTTAAAAAAGCAACATTTAGATTGTTCATATTTGAAATGGTCAGTCCACAAATACTACATACTTGAAAAAATTATTTAAAGGCAAAACTATAGTAGCCACTTTTCCATCAAACATTGTGCATTCTAACTTATGTTTGATAATAAAGGAATTAAAGATCGTTGGTTTCAAATATCTTGAAGGAGATATATTCTTGTGTAATAACCTCAGCACTTTCTTTTACATATTGAAATTGTACTGGACAGCAGTAAAGTGAAGAGGATGGTTTTTCATTAGTCCATAGTAACTGTCAGGTTCTTCAATATAAAGTTTAATTGGAACAATGATAAAAATAAAGATTGTTCATTGACATAACTGATATTTATCTCATCTTCTAAACTTTGTTTGTATAATGATTGGCTGGTTGAAGCATCAAATCCTACTTTGTGTATAAAGACAAGAATGGATTTCTCACAACCTTAAGTGTAAAAATGTAAATTAGAAGAGTGATGTGAATACAATCCACTAAGAAAATTTATCATCTGTAGTATTTTGGAGATTTTTTTTGAAAATAAGATTAATTAAAAATGACTAAAGTATTGATGTTAATGTACATTGCTGAACTTTTTTTCCTCTTTTAGTTTCAAAACAAGTGAATAAAATAATTCCTCTCTTTCGACAGCAATGTTTTCTCTTCTTCTTTGTTTTTTCAGAAGTTTGGGTGAATTAGCACCTGTAGATAACTAATTCTGGTAGATAACTAATTTAAATTAAAATATCAGATGATTGTATTTAGTATAAACTAGCTGAAACACAATTAAATAGTAAAAAACATCATGAGTCCATTACTTTAATTTTTATAAAATATCATACCTAAATTTTCAACATGCTAAAGTTTTACCTAAATGTTGAACTTCTTGTAAGCATACTAGAAATTTAATATCCCATCACTCATCTGTTGATATTGAGAAAATCTACGCTCTATAGGGTCACTTTGAAGTCATGAAGTAAGCACATGCACATACAAAAAATCCTTCGTTGATAAACATTGATAACGCAGAGTTAAGAGCAGATAATGTTTATTTTGATAAAGTAAAAAATTAAGATTTTTTGCTGAAGTTCAATCCAGTTAACTAGTTGTCAAAAAAAAATTGTTTTAACATCATCAACAATTATTGCATTACCAAGTTTATTTTTTCTAAATTATTGTTTTGAATTTGAAACAATAATTTATCCTGTTTAACAAACTGTTATTTAACTTTTAAAACTTGCAATTGTTCATCAAAAATCGACAAAGCAAGAGAAGTATTTTTCTTTTTATTATCAAGACATATGTATAGAATATGTAATTTTTGGAGCTTTTTTTAAATTATTTTGAAGTTTTTCATATTTAGAATGTAAAAGATAAAAATCACCCTAGTGATAACCAGCTGGATATATTATAGAAATTATCTTTTATAATACATTTAAATGTATTATAAAAGTATAACTTGATTAAACTTGAGATTTCTCGGACAAATTGAATAATTGAATATTTAAACCCAGATATAGAAAGAAAACTGATAGAATCTGATATTTGATCTGAAAGCCATTTACCTTATGGTAACTTCAGGTACTGCTTTCTGCTTTTATAATATAAGGAATAGTTTTCTTTAAACTAACAATCATAACTGCAACAACTCCATTAAACAGTGCCATTTTTATCTGCACCCACATAAATACTACTACAATGTTGTGTCTGTTTCTGAAGATAAAGTTCATCTATAATTAGTAATATATCTTCATGCATTGAACCTTTCTCATGAAGTGTTTTAACAGCCTTTACTGTATCAGCTCCGCCTTGTTTTATTTTATTTAATAAAGAAGTTAAAGGTAATAGAAATGATTTCATTTGCATTTTTAAAAGTGTCTTTATTATAAGCATGTCTAATCATATCTGCAGAATATTGTGGTTTACCTTTTGCTTTATAGTTTATTCTTCTATTTATTTCTCCAAGAAGTATATTTCTATTAGAAGAAGCTATGACTTTTATGTACGAAGCAAGATTTTCTAGCATATTCAAACTAGTTAACTTGACATTATGACCTTTAGTTAAACATGGAGGAAGTAGAACATTATGTCTTTTATATCGCAAAGGTACACATAAACCATGATCAATTTTTTATTGATTTAAGAACTGATTGGAAAATGTGTTAAAGGATCAAATTTTAAATTGTAATAAATAACTCAATTGAGATGTTTTTTAAATTGAAAACCTTATGGTGAATGTTTTCTGTTTAACTTGTTCCATTCAGTTGTTTTATTATTTTTTAAAATAAAAACTAAATTCATCTTCTTGATAAAAACGAATTTTAGGTGATCTTCTCAAAACAAAGGTAGTGCGGAACGCCCTTAAGAAAATTTCAGGAATAGAGTTTAAAAGGTTTAGGGAGTTTAAAAGGTTTAGGGAGTTTAAAAGGTTTAGGGTTTAAACTCCAATTGAACTTAATTTTTATACCTCAAATAATGTACTTTTCATTTAAATCCTTTTCACATTTTTAAATAAGACAAAATTTGGTGAAGGCATCCAATCACAACAGCTTGCCAAACAAACCCAATAATTTAGCAATTGTTGATTTTTTAACTAAAAAAAAAAAACTTTTATATCTTCCAAAGAACTGTTGTATACAATTTTACAATGATATGGAACACACTAATAAACCATGATATTCAGCTCTGTCAATATTTATAAATTTTGTAATATATATATATATATATATATATATATATATATATATATATATATATATTATATATATAGCCCTTGGAATTAGGGTCGGCAATGCTAACCTAGCTGTCAACCTTATTGTTTGAGGTCGGTAAAAAATTGCAGACTTTGTCAGGGGCTACTCTAGCAAAAAAATTTGGGCATCCCTGGACTAGCATTCGCTGTAAAGATATTTCCTTTAAAATATGCAATATTTGCCAAAAAAATGTAAAAAATTTTGAATTTTTGGCGGTGACCAAATACAGTCGGCACTGCTGAAAACCTTCTAGAATAGCCCCCGCTTGTTTCAATTTTTTATAGTGAAACCATTGTGTCTATTTTTTTTTTGCCTACCTGTTGCTGATCTCTAATAGTTTAAGGTCTGCAATTTTTTGCTAACCTTAGTTTCGACAGCTGTAAATATATAAAGGTTTTTCGTATTGCACTGTCATTTTTTGTTATTGCATAAATAGGTCTCTTAAATTCAATTTTTTTTTTAACTTAATAATTTTTTGTGTTTTACTAATACCTTGACCTCTTCTTACTATACCAGAAGTGTGACTACCTTGATGAGAAAAACATTTATTATGTTACAAAGCCCAGTAGGCCAGGAGGGTAAAAAAAAAAACATTCTCAAAAATTACATTACTTTATACCATTTTATAGCTTAAACATTCAGTTTTTATAAAATATTTAGCTTCTGCATCTTAAAAATTCAAATTTCATTATAACTTCAGTAAGCCCTTAATCTTATAATTTTTGTACGATATAATAATCATTGAAATCAATGGTATAATAAATACATTGATTTCAAATGGCAGCTTATTTAAATTACTTTTTTTTTAGTCAAAATTTTATTTATAAAATCAAATATTTTTATGGTCCAAGGTGGTCCAGTAATTTGAGAGTTGCGTTAATACATTGTTCAATATAAATTTGGAATCAATCAATAAATATAAATTTGGCTTCTGTGGAATATCTGCATTATCTGCAGAAGTCTGAAAAGTCTTTAATAATGATTTTTACAAGTTAAATGATGAAAAATTTTATGTGGCGAAATCATTATATCTATTTTATTCTAAATGAATATGTAATAATTGTGTCTCAGTGAGACAAGGTTAGTGTTACAAACTTGTTTTAATATTTATACATCTTAAAGTATCTATTTATAAGATTTTGTAAATGTGTACACATAATTTATATTTTTATATAGTGAAGTTAAAACATGTAATATATTGATATTTGTTCATATATAATACAAGAAAACTTGAAGTTAGCTAATCCTAATATTTTAAATAAACTTAACTGCAAATAATAACTATTGTACTTCCATGAAGCAACTTTAACATAGGTGGCATATATGCAAAAGCTCTAAAATTTATTTTGAGAGAATAACAAACAATGGCTACAAAATGAACTGATTCTACCAACTGCTTTCATTGGTGAAGATAACTCTGCTCTCATCTCATGTTCTGATACTTCAAGTTGTAAAACACAGAAAAAAAGATCAATGTCATTAGTTTCATCTTTTTCATCTTTAAAACTATTGCATCAGGATGCATAAAAAAGAAGGAGTTAAAACTGTTTTCAGAATCAGAATATAATGAATTTTGGTATAAAATATTATTTTAAACCAAATCTTTTATATTTTTATATACACAAATAGGTTTAAGCATCAGGTTCTTTTTTATATGGATAGTAGTTTCAAGAAAGTTGTGGAACTGCATAAAAACACCTAAAATTAGTAACTGGCTATGTGTTTAATCTTTAAAATGCATAAAATAGTTTTCAATCAGACTACCACATTAGTCTTGCTTATAACTTAAGTGATTTAAAAAAAATCACTTAAGCTAGTAACTATACAAAATAGACAGTTGCCAGGCATTTTATTTTATCAACCAAATAAAAAATTCATAATGTCACTATAAAAATGGGAGTAATCTGATAAATATTTTAGAAGCTTTTGTCTAATGTATATTTATTATGGGTAATATAATATATAGTTGTTAAGCAGCTTAGGTATCCATAGCAACTCAAAATTAAAACTAATGTCACCATAAAAACTGCAATACTCAAATTAGTAAACAGTGCAAAAATGGTTCTAAAATATTTTTTATATGACAAGTTATTAGTTTTGTCCAGTAAATATGAGTTCTGGCCTGCTGTGCAAAGTTAATAATCCAGCAAAATGTTTTGTGTTATTTAGCTGCAAATAAAAAAAAAATTGTGTTAAAGGTATTTTTTTAATGTGATTGATTGATAGTAATTATTATGAAGCTGGTAATGTTTTATTAATAATAAATAAAATTTATTATTTATTTGTTATGTTAATTTTATGTTAAAATGTTATTGGTTTACTTAGCTTATTTTACAAAACTTAAAATAAGAGTTTGTAAAAAAAAAAATGTAGTTATAAAAAGTTAAAAAAATGTATTTTTATCTGTTTTAATGTTTTTTTGATTTTATTATTATTAGCTTTTGTCTTTATGTTTACTTTAGATATTTGCACTTTTCAATTTTGTTATTGTTATTGTTATATACTTTGTTATTTGTATTTTTATATTTAGTAGAGACTTTCGAAGTAATGATGACCACACAACAGATTGGAATCATGATTATGCTGATAATGAGCATTACAATAATCGAGGCCATCATTTCTACAGAGGTAGAGGGCGGGGATATAGAGGAGGCAGAGGAAACTTTAGAGGAAATTATAGTAATTATAACAATAATGATGGTGGATTAGTTGGTAGGTACAATCAAAGAACCTCACCCACACATAGAGGTAGGATTTATAATACTGAAGAAATCAAATGTCTTTTGTTGACTTTAAGCTTCTTAGTTTTATGTACTTGCTATTTTTTATTAAGTTTAATTTACTTATTTTTAAAAATTTTTAATTTAAATATATATATATATATATATATATATATATATATATATATATATATATATTTATATATGTGTATATATATATATATATATATATATATATATATATATATGTATATATATATATATATATATATATATATATCTGTAAACAAACTTTAGATTATGATAATTATAATGATGTCCAAGGTGAATACCTCCCAGAAAGATCTGCTAGATATGACTACCATGATAATAACTATCATAAAGATGTAAGTCGTTCTAAAGAAAGAAAGTTTGAGTTGTCTCCAATAAGAGATCCAAGTAAGTTTCTGAACAAATTTTAAAATCCTAATTGTTTTAAATGCATTAGAATAAAAGCTTAACAAAAAATTAAAAAAAAAACCTCACACTGTGCAGTATTTAAACAACATATTAAGAACACTGTATAGTAGGTCAGTATGTGGACAAAATATTATAAACACTGCACATTGGGCTAGTATGTGGACAAAATGTAAAATACTTTTGTTCTCTAATCTCTACTACTTTGAGTAAGGAAAAGTTTATTGAAAGTTATATAATTTAAAGATCTCATATTAAAAAAAAAAAAGTTTTTAAGAAAATAATTGTTTGCCGATCTTTAGCTTATGAATGACACACATTGAGTGTCTTATATGTATTTGAGCTATAGGGTGTTTAAAATGAGTTTTCATTGATTCCTTGCCCCTATAAGTCCCACTTTGATATGTTTTTACTTAAAGTATTACTAGTCTACAAAACATAAATTATAATAATAACCTTTTAAATAAAAAATATTTATTAATAAGATAAATTTTTTGTTATAAATATGGATTTATTAGGCTTGGACATTCTTAATTTTCTCAAAGAGAATAAATTTTTCATTTTCAAATAAAATAGTACTTAAGACGTATTAAAGTTTATTATGCCAATATTGTTTATTCAAAAAATTTGAAGATGTTAATCATGCTGTTTAACAGTTTCTTTACCTGTTTCAAAGAAACCAGAAATGTTTTTGGTTTGGCTTAATGAATGCTTAATTATCAGAAAAAATAATGAACCAACTACAAGTAGATGCAATCAAAAGTTTAATTTGACTTTTTTTTTAAAACATCTTCGCTTCCAACAAGGCTGCAAGCAACCACTAATTAGAGTTGGAAGTTACTATACGAGAAAAATATTTTACAAATACTACAATGGTATTTGTAAAAAAGAGAAAGAGAAGCAACATTACGACAATGTGATAATGGTTGAAGGTTGGCTGCAATGCGCTTTACCACCTTGTCTAAGAGAGAAAGGGCATCATTAGAAGATCCACCCCAGATATGGCAACAGTATTCCTTAGGAGGCCAGATTTAAGATTTATAGAGATAGAGAATAGAATCCGGAGTAAGAAAGTGTCAAGCTCGATAAAGAGATGCAACTTTAGCAGATGCTAATTTTGCAACAGATTTGATATATGGTTTCCAAGAAAGATTGGAAGTAAGAGTTAATCCTAGAAGATGAAAGGTAGATGACTCATCAAGTACATTACCTTACATAAATATAGGAAGGTCTAAATTATTGCAATAACGATTGGCTGAAAAAAAATTAAGTTTTATTTGAATTAAGGCTCACCAGCCACTGTGAGCCACATGCTGTAGCAGAAGTGAGATCCTTTTTAAGGTATATGACGTCATCATATAAATTTTTTCTTTTAAGATATCGTATTATTTTTTTACCACAATCACCAAATCATCTTAATTGTATATCTTTTTACTAAATTTCAAAAAAAAAGTTTGTGATACAATTAAAAATTAAATTTATAAAATTTATAGAAATAAAAATTTAATATAAAACAAATATTTGCAGTAAATCATACTGGTTTAAACAATACAAACAATATAAACAAGATACTAAAAGAAAAATTTTATAATAAACTAAATAAAAAACAAGTGACTTGAATAAAACATAAACTGATCTTAAGTAGAAAATAAATATTAAACAAATTATTTTTTTAATAACCATACAAATCAAACTAAATTAAAGTTAAAACAAATATTTGTACTAAAGTATACAAAAAAAAGTTATAATATAAAAAAACAAAGAATCGCATTAACTTGTTTGCTACCAGCTGAACAAAAATCTTTTCATAGCGACCGCACATTTTTTTGAATAAAATTGTGCGGTCGCTATAACATAACATTGACATTTAATTAAAATTCGAATAGTAAATCTCTTCAAAAGCATAAAAAATTTTATATTAATAGTAAGCTAAACAAAAGTACTTTTTAGTTAAATAAGTTTTTAACATGCATCATTAAACAATAAGAAATGCAAAGTGCTTAAAACCATTGTTTTTATAAATAGTAACTAAAACATTAAGTCCAAAACAAAACTCATTTAATGAATAAAAAGAATATTTTTTCTTCAAAAGACTTTGGTAATTATTTAACTGAATACTTAACACTTATACAAGTTAAATTTTAGAGTGTTAACGCTGTTTTAATTTATAACTTATAAATTAGTTATAAAATATAACTTTATAAATTTAAAGAAGTTTTTTTATGAAGGATCATTCAAGATTTTTTAACTGTATCAAGTGATAGCTTTTTTATAATTACACAATATAGCTCTTATTTTTTCTTGATTATGTAGAGAATTAATTAAATCTTAAAAACAAATTATATGAGTCTAGAATGGAAATTTATGTACAAAACAAGACAAATTATAAAGCATACTTGAAAGCCGCCACCAGAAGCTTGTGGTAGTGAAAGAGTTAAACCTTAACTAAATGTAAATTAAACATAAAGCGAACAACTCTATCAAACCATATGAACTAAATATGAAATGAGAAACCGCATCATACTGTCTTTATTTTTTCTCTGCTTGCGAATTCTAATAATCACAAAATACTTAAAATTGTGGCATGATTTTGGCTGGCTTCTAAATTAAAGTAATATTAAAGCAAGTAAAAAAAAAATTATAAATTTAAAAATATATATATATATATATATATATATATATATATATATATATATATATATATATATATATATATATATATATATATATTTGTATAATTTTTTACCAAATCAAAAATATTTTTTGTGATTTGGTAAAAAATTATAAAAATATTTGATTTTCTGATTGTAATAGAAAAAATACTTATATCTATAACAAAAAAAACGCTATCTTAAAAAGATATTGCGATGATGTCATATACCGAAACTGTTATGAATTAAACAAGCATGGAATAAATTATCAAGTCTGCAGATTGCAGCTAACATTATACAGACTCTGAAAACAAAAAAAAAAAAAATGAAGAAGGCGAGCTTTGACTAAAACGATAATTTTAATTTTTTTGGTATGCGTTCATTATTTAGTTTCAATCAAAAAAATTCAGCCCAAATGTTTTTTTTAAACATTTTCTTTAATATAAACACAACTTGTCTGGGCAGTTGGGGATCTCTTTAAAGATGTTTCCAGATACACCTCAAGAAGAAAGCTTATGGAGATGACAGGCATGCCAAACTTTATTAAACATTTTAGAAATGTCAAAAGCGATGGCCTTAACCTCTAATTATTACTGTTAGCAAATCAGTTGTAGAACAAGAAGATCGAAATCCATATTGATGATCAGAAAGTAAGTTATTAAATTCAAGATGAGAGATTAAGTATTTGTTAATTAAAGATTCAAAAACCTTGCTTAAGATAGGAAGAAGACTAATGGGACGGTAGTTAGACGAATCGGATCGCTCTCCAGAATTTTTAAAAATAGGGATAACATGCTGCTTTCCAGCTGGATCAACCTGTTTGACGGATCAACCTGTTTGACGGCTATATCAGGTAGAACGCAACTAGTGGAATCAAAAGATGATATTGATGAAAGTTCTTAGCAAACAATTCAGCTTTGTCTTTAGGTGAGGTGACAAAGTCTGAACCATACAAGAGAGGTGGAATTACAGATTTGCTCTTATTATTGATACTATTAAAGATTCTCCAGAAGTCATTAGAGCCTAATTTTTGTGATGAAACCTTTTTACAATAGTTCCTAGCAGTAATAAACAGACGTCTGTTTTCTGGAGAATTATTTTGCTGATAGATATGGAAGTAATAGTTGCGATTGGCAATTGCAGCAGCACAATGTGAGGAAAACCATGGTGAAGAGTGAGGCTTGACCTGGAATCGACAAGAATGAATAAAGGGTTCCATGCCAGTCTGAATCCATGAAGTTATGTAAGAAGCACATTTGTCAACAGGAAGGCGAAAGATTTCTACCCAAGGGCCATCACGAAAGATCACAGAAAGAGTCCCAGTCAGCTTTAAGGTAGTTGTAAGATGTACGATGATATTCTGATGATAAAGAAGAATGAGATAATAGTTTTAGAGAGATCAAGCTGTAATCAGAGGCACCTAAGGGTGAATGTGGAGAAACTGAGCACTGACTAGGATCAGAAACAAGACATAAGTCGAGTAGTGAAGGTAAATGATTCGGGTTGTCTGGAAAGTTGTCTATTTGAGTTAGGGATTGAGAAAGGTAAAAGTTGTGGGCTTTAATGCCTGCAGAGTCAGTGACACTAGAGCCAAGCCATTTAGTGTGATGAACATTAAAGTCACCGACAACAACAATATTGATTGATGGATAAAGAGAGAGGGCTTGGTCAATATGATTAGAAATAACATCAAGAAGAGTACAGTCTTTAGATAAAGGAGAGCAATATAGAACAAAGAGAAAGGCAATAGAGTGAAGTGGTGCTAAATGAAAGCACATAAAAGAGTAGTCTGTGCATTCAAACCTAGTTTCTCGACAAATGGGTGAATTCTTACAAATGTAAATGCTCAGGCCAAGCATGTGACTATTGGAATTTTTACGGAAATACTATTGGAGTCTTTAAGGAAGATAACCATCAACACCATCAATAATGAACTTGACTCAAAGCATAGATAGTACTCAGTACACTGTTTAATAGCCCAAGCAATTGCCTCATTACTATTAAATATTAATTACATAAACCCTAAGCCGTAACAAAGGGCTCCAATGTGGCCTTTGCAATTCACACCTAAAGTACGAACAGGGACACCATCCATGCGCAACCTGGCACTTTTAATACTTTGGTATTTTTCAGCTGTTGATGGAATCAGCCCCTCTGAGAGCTACCACAGAGTTTGGTAAACCTGACTACCAGCTGGCCTTAGAACCATAAAACTGAGTTTTAGACCCTCATTAGGAGATAATAGAATAAGTTGCCTAGTCATAAAAAATAGAGACACAAGCAAAACCCATGCAGTGAGTCAAGAAGATCCAGCATTCAACATCCTAAACTGGAAACAATGTATTAAAAATACATCTGTGCCAGCCTAATAGATAAAGAAGGGATGTGAGGCTGGTCAACTGATAGAATCTGTTTACCCCTTAAGTCTTTGCCTAGGAGGCCTTCTACAAGACAGAAGCTGGATGCATTTAACATCTGCCCAAGATGAGTGTTTTTATCGAGACACCATTTCTAGCCTTTGCTTAACCAAGAGCCCCAAGGCAAGGGGTGTTGTATGTCAGTGTTGGCCTTAAAAGGCGTATCCTACAAGGCAGCAGGACCTAAAAAAAGGACTTAAAAGTGATACCTTGATATATTTGGATTGCTCGACTTTCATTTATCCAATTAATTTCTTTTTGCTGCTTGCAAGAAATCAAGAGATATCTAATATATATTTACCCAGGTCACTGAGTCCCTGAGTCATTTTAAAGCACGTTAATTACTTTAAAAATATCATTTCAAAACAAATTCATTTTATTTAAACTTTATTAACTTATTGAGTTATAATATTGTGTGGTGTAGTGGTTAATAAATTTGATCGTGGTGCCTGCGTTCTAGGTTCAATTCCTATTGGAGCCTATTTTCATTTTTGTTTAGAATATTTTTTTATTGATTAACTAATTATTTTTAATATATTAATAATAATGAATATTAAATTATATTTTTATTATAAATAACAAAAGTTAAGTAATTCAGTTAATAAATAACATGAATGCACGTAACATGTCTTGCTTTTGAAGTAAAATGGTATCGTTAATGCTCTTACTCTCGAGTCCTTAATTCAAGGAAGGGGGGGGGCAAATAAAAGAAGGGGGTGGGAATTTTAGTCAAGATCTAATAAACAGGTGGGGGGGGGGGGGAGTTAATAAAAGGGGGAGTGGGAATGTTTTTATAATACAATATAAGTATTTTTTATAAAAAAGTTTAGTTTATAAATATAAAGTATTCAATTCTAGCGTGGCTTGTGTTTAAATGCATATTTTTGAACAGCTCTTTTAGCCTAATTTCAATAGGGTTTAATATGCAGAATCAAGATTTACTAGGTGGGCAATTTTTAAAGCCTGTTTACACTTAAAATTTTTGTTGCTATTGATGACTGATTCTTTTTTTAGTTTTGAGATGTTAAGATTTTGCTGACAACAATAAAAAATTATTGAAAGGGAGGGGGGTCTTAATAAGCTTGTGGTGGGTGCGAAAATTTTCCAAAAGTTAATAATTGTTCTCCCTCCTTTTTATTAGGGATGAAATTTCTTAACTTAGATTTTTTTTATTTTTGATATTTGTTTTAAGTCATATAAATTTTTAATTTTAATTTTTTTTCACTTACAAACACTCATTAGGTTTTGATCGGCTTCACTTCACTTTTCAAAATAGTTATCATTTTTAGGTGTAAAAGGTTGCTAAAAATGGGCACCACAGCACTCATGATTTTCCTTGTATATAATGTTATTGCTGTCAAGAAATTTTTAAATTTCAAATAAAGCAAGTAAATATTCAGTAAACGATGTCAGGGATGCAAATTGAAGATGTTATCTTGTAAATGTGACAGTGGAGGCCCACTCAGCATCCGTGCAGTTTAAGAACCTGTGCTTAGGGACTTGATAATGAAAGATCCTAAGCACAGGTTGATGGTGCCACTGGCCAAATCATTTATAAAGTGGTTTTATCAGAACCTGACTTTAACAGAGATTTAATAAGTGAAGAATTGTCATTTTGTCATTACCTGTCTAGTCCCATTGGATTTGACTGCGTTTCACAGCAACAATGAAAAGGTCTCTATTTAGTAAAATCAAAGTTCATCATCAACAGCCTTCTGAAGACCCTTAAGATTTGCATACAAGAAGGAGTCAAAGAAATCTGTGCTTGAAGAAGAATTACATTAGAAGAAGAAGTACATTAGAAGAAGAAGTAAATTAGAAGAAGTACATTAGAATAAGAAGTATATTAGAAAAGGAAGTACATTAGAAGAAGAAATACATTAGAAGAAGAAGTTTTTTATTTTTATTTTAATTCACCTCCTCAAGGCGAGAAGGCCACTACAGACGAGGAGGCTACTTATTTGTGGCTATAACCCTCTCTCAACTCTATAACTCCGAAACACGAACCTTGATGAACAAGGCCGCTGCGCGGAGAAACGAATTGAGCGTGGTACTACCAGGGACGTGGTGGGGATTAGAAGAAGAAGTACATTAGAAGAAGAAGTACATTAGAAGAAGTACATAAGAAGAAGAAGTACATAAGAAAAAATATGAACAGTTTTGATATCTTCAATTAACAATATACTCAGAGAATTCAAATGTGTTGAGTTCTCTAAATTTCGTTTTTTGAGATGATTTTTTTGGTTTTTTGAGATAATAGCATATAAAAAAGAACTAAGAAAATGGTAAGATCTATAAAACTGTAATTACATGTATATTAATGGTATCTGTGACGAAGAAGATTCAGACTGACTTTATGACAAAAAGACTTTCCCACCAAGTGGTGGTTCTGCAACAAGCAATAATGGCAATACTTGTGCTTTTGCAGAAATTAAAAAACAATTTTTTGATCAAAACCTTATATTTAGATTTTACAATGTCTTGGTAACGCTCTAACTGTGCACATAATATTGATGCATGGGCATGATATAGTTCATTGACAGACATAAATCATAGGACTTATGTCCTATGATTTATTCTGATCTGATCAATAGACTCAATTAGACATTTGTTTCCAGTTACCCTATTATCTCATCACTGCGTAAATCAACATCATGCAAAACCAGAGTTGCAAAAAAAAAAACATCTTTTTTTTTTTCTTTTTTTTTTTCAGTTTTTATGTTTTGTTTTTTTTTGTTTTTGTTTTTGCTTTTTAATTTTTTATTAAAGATTTATAAACAAACTTTTTTTAATTAAAATACAAACTTTTTTTTAATTAAAATACAAACTTTTTTTAATTAAAGATTTAAAAAAAACTTTTAAATAGTTATGTTTTTTTTTTTTTTAATTTCAAGACAATTTCTGTTATCCTAAATTTCCTGTTCAGTAAAATTATCAATTGAAAAGTCAAATACAGATTCTTCAGAGTCATTTGGTATGTTTTCCTCTAAGCTCTATACAGTAAGATTGCCTAGATTAAATTCTTGGATTTGACTTTAAGTTGATGATAATTCTGTATTGCATTTTTGATTTTTGAGTTCTAAATTATGGTAAATCAGGCTTGGTCGGGAAGCGGGTGCAATCACACTATGCAATCTGACCACGCATATAATATTTATTTGCAACAACGTGGCCACGGCTTTTTAGATGCATTGAGAACATTTCAAAAAGTACAAAAAAAATTTAACTTGATGGGAGACAACTTCTTAAAAAAAGAATTAAATTCTTAAAAAAAAAAAAACTTAACTAAAACAAAATAAATTACGTCTAGAATAAATTATTTCTAAACTTCTCTCTTATAATTTTTTTTTATAAAATTAAGAGACACTTTTATAAAAAGTAACAGCTTACTATTAACAATAGAAACCAATGTTCTTCAATTTATCAAAGTGTCTAATATAATTATTTATTTAAGTATTTATTTCTACAAGATTCTAATAAAACTAATGGTAGATGAATTATAATAAATAAAAAAGTAAATATATATTTATAACCATTTCATGCTTTGCGTAGTTTACAAGTTTAGTTTAAAATATTTAAAACAATTCTTAAGTTAGATAATCAAAAAAAAAAACTAAATCGTTATGTTACTATAAAAGTATTATAATGACCTTTTCTTTTAGCAGTGTCTTTATAATGTTTAAAATTCTGCAATGCGCCAGACCCCTGAAACAGCAGTCTATAATGACCAGTTTCTAAACTGCACACTATATATACATTTAATAACTTTATGTTTTACAAAAGCCCATTGGATTATATAACTGTAATATATATTATAAATGAATATATAATTGTTAATATAAAATTTAATATAAAACCGTTAAAAAAATGTTAATATAAAACCACCATAAAAAGCATATTGCATTTTAAGTAAATTATGGTTTTATTTTTGTCTTTTGCAAACTAGAAGCATGTTTTTATTGCATCAAATTATCATTAAGCAAACTTAAATAGTTAAACTAAAAAGGTAAAGTATATTTATGAAAAGGAAGCGGAAATGCTTCACAATATCGCTGGTGTATTTAGTGAGTAGGCTTTTTACATATATTAGTATATTTTGTACTGTATGGACTGCTGACGCGATGCTGGTTAATCCGTAAGTCACTTTATATATATGTATGTTTATGTTTTGTTCAAATCACTGACACGGTGTTCATCCACTTGTAATTCACTTTGTATATATGTATGTTTATGTTTAGACGCCTGTAAGTTCCTGTATGTTTATTTGATTATTAATTTTATTAACTTAAAAGTGCTTAGTCAGCTTAAAAGTGCTTTGCTAATATTAAAGATTATTAACAATAAAAAAATCCATAAAATATAAAGATAAAACTAAATTATAATAACAAGTAAATAATTATTTATTTTATATGCATAAATAATTCATCAACAATCTTAAAATCATCTTTTAACAAACGCACATAAAAAGTCATACAAAAAGGAAGGAAAAAAAAAGGAACACTTATTAAACTAATTAAAAGAAAACAAAAGAATGCTTACTATAAGTTATATATATATATATATATATATATATATATATATATATATATATATATATATATATATATATATATATATATATATACAGTATTGGCCAAAAGTTTGAATCCACCTCTGAATTTGAATACACAAAAACACAAAATATACAGCACAAATAGATTAAAAGTATGTGTCAAGCAATTTTTCTAACAATCAATCAATAGTATAACAATATAAACAAATTACAAATAAACAATGCAAAAAATTTTCAGTTTTGGCCAAAAATTTGAGGTGGATTCAAACTTTTGGCCAATACTGTATATATATACATATATATATATATATATATATATATATATATATATATATATATATATATATATATATATATATATATATATATATATATATATATATATATATATATATATATATATATATATATATATATATATATATATATATATATATATATATATAAATTATAGTTTTAGCAAATAGTGTCGGCCATACATAAATTGAAATGTTCTTAAAACATCTAAAAAGTCATGGCCAAGTCGTCACAACTAAATAAAATTTGTGTGGTCAGGAGTAGAATACGATCATACCTGCTTCCTGACCAAACCTGGGAATTAAAAACTAATTTTGATGCTCACTTATTTGTTAATCTGTTCCATTTTTGATTGAGGATCCAAAATATTCTTCTAAATGTTTGTTTGACTGCTGCACTTGTTGGTGAAAGTAATAAAGTTTTACTAGCAATACTTGACATATGGAGCACATAAAATCATATTCTCTTCCACTAACTTGCATGAGATGTGTGTTTTAGTGAAGCCTATATAAAAGGAGACTTATTTTATCTCCTTATATAATTGATTTTTTAACAATTCTAGTTTTAACTGGTTTTAACTGTTGAATAGCTTGTCCTAATTTCTGCAATCTTGTTGGAAAACTGCTATGGATATAAGGTTACTTGTATCAGTTCAAGTTTAGTGTACGGATCAGGCATCCATAAGGGTAAATCTGAGGAAAATTAGGAACTAATTTCAATTTTAATGCTCTTTTCATACTGGCTGCATTGTCAGTACATGTCAGTACCCAGAACTTTTCATACTGGCTGTCAGTACCCAGAACTTTTATAGGTCCAAATTAATATATATTTTTTTAAATTTCTATATATTCACTAGTATGAATTTCTGCACCTAAAAAAAGCATTCAAGTTTGTTCAATAAACAATTATCAACACAAATTAATCCAAAAAACTTAATTTAGATATTACTTATATTACTTGAGATATTGCTCAAGAGAATAAAAAATGGTATCTGACTATTATGACACATTAAGTAAAAATTATTCTAAACAACTGTTTTAATGCTGATCCAAAATATTGGTTGAGGTATTGTTACAACAAAATTAATGATTCCTTTATTCCTGTAATTATTAAAATACAGCAATCAGTGATCTAATTAATAACTCATTTTTAATACTGATAGATAAATTTATTTATTTGCATATTAATATTTTTTTTTACAATTGTTTTTCATTCAAATACTAATTTACACATAAAAATTCTAAGTTATTAAAATTCTAGATTATACACATGGCTATGAAGAGTTTAAAATTATGAATAACTAGGGCACAAATCAGAGTTTATATAAAATCTATAAATTTAAATTTTTCTTACCTGCTCATCTCATAAAATTGCTTTACTAAAAGCAGTTACAAAAAGTTCATTCATGGTTGTTGAGGTTTCATTATAAACTCTTTCAAACAAGAAATTAGAAAACATCACGTTTAGGTAATTTATATGCAGGTTGCAATTTTGAAAAAATTTTAATCCCTAACTTATTTTCAAAAAGTCTCAATGAGCATCCAGTACCATTGAGAGCACGTGATAAATCCATTTGTTATTCATCCTGTAAAATTTTACATCATGATTTTAATTATAAGTTGTTTTTTATTTTACTGTTTACTTAGGTACTTCAGTATGGCATGACTATTAATTGCATTCAATATTTATCATAACTTAATTAAAACTTACTGTTTGTTCATTAGTCATTTGATTTAAGGAAATAAAGGTTGAAGTTATATATTTCTGAAGTATAAATGGAACTCTTGTTGAAGAGTTATTTTAAGGTAACCTATTCCAATATTTCTTATTTTTTTTAAAGTTTTCAATTCTTGAAGTTGAACTGTTTTAAGGTTCATTAATATCTAAAACCTTAAGAATACTTTGCAAAAAAAACATGTTGGCTTTTTTTTGAGTTGCTACTCTACATCAAACAAATCATAAAACATCTCTTTCAGATGTTTTGCAATTACACAAACAGTTTTTCACACAATGTTATTTTTAATGCAATTTCAAATTGTTAATTTCTCTTCTCTTTTTTTTTTTTTTAATTTATTAAATCTTTTAGCTTAATTTAGTATTTTTTTTTCTTCAATTTTTCTTGCTCTAATTTGTGTTTTTTATTATTGTTAAGACATTACTTAAATGTCATTTACTTAGATATTAATTACCTACAGGGCCGACGACGGCCGGGGGGCCTGTCCCCCTCCCTCCCCTAACCCTCCCTCCAACTTTTTCTAAAAGACCATTTTTTGGAGAAAATGCTTAATTGTTTTAGAGAAAATGTCTAATTGTTTTAATGTCTAATTGTTATTGAAAAATGTTGGTTGAAAATCAGGTAAAAAGTTATTCAAAAGTATATTTACTCCCTATTTAATTAAGGAAAGTATCTGGTTGCTAAGCAATATAGGTATTGATAGCAAAATTAATGTTATCATTGTAATTATAATCTTCAAACTAGTGTGTAGAGCAAAATATCTTCTATATATGATTAGTAGTTAATTTTGTCCAGTAAAAGTGGGCACTGGACCACTGTTTCACATAAAGTGAGCACTGTGTGCTTTAAAATGTGATGTTATGAGTATTGAGAGATTTTAGGAGAGATGAGGTTGCAAAGTGTTAATTTTAAAATCAATTGAGAAAAAATAATAATTGTTTTCATGATTAAACTTTTAATTTGTTTAATCATGAAAACCAGAGATGAAAAGTAATTTATTTATGCATTATTACGATTGAGTAGTTTTTTTGTGAATTTTTACTTGTTAATTATTTTTTTAAATGTGTTCTTTTACTTAACAATATGTTTTTAAAAGTATTTTTAAAAACATTTGTATTTTTATTTTAAAGTATTTTGCTGCATTTTAAATCATAAATGTTACTGAGCAAAAAAATTTGATGCGTATTAGTATTTAATTTCACAAAAAGTGTGATTTAATTTTTTGAGTTGATAAAAATTAGTGCCTGCTTTATAACATTTTTTCCTTATAATTTTCATTAATGTTTTAAATGAAGTTATGAAGACATTAAAAATGTATGTTTCGAATTTTAATCTTTCTAATAGAATTTTAAAAGAAAGTTTTTAATAATAATTTTAATTTAAAACAAAAGTTTACATTTTATAAAAAGTACTATGAAAAAACAAAAAAATAACTACTTATTTTTAATTAATTATATATCCTAGTTACATAATTATTGGCTTTGTTTTAAAGATTTTACTTATATATGCTACTTGTATTTAAGAAAAAAATTATTTATTTTTTTACATAATTTTTTACAGCATTTTTTACATATATGCAAATTTTGCAAGAACAAAGAAAAGAAAAAAAAGCTTTAACAGATGAAATGAGTGTTAAATAATGACTTATTTTAATATCAATTTGTTTGTATTAATAAGCACACACTTAAAAATATTAGTAAAGATATACAAAAAAAAATAGACAGCATTGTTTATGTTTTGTTATTCGACAGGTCTGTTACCTGAAAATATTAGTAAAGATATACAGAAAAAAATAGACAGCATTGTTTATGTTTTGTTATTCGATAGGTATGTTACCTGAAAATGGCTGTTAAAAAAGTAACTTAGTAAGGTTTACTCTGAATACATTTTTAATAAGCTACTTTTTACTTTTACTTGAGTAAATTTTTTAATCGAATTCAAACTTAAAATTAAAGAAAATTTTTTATTGAACTTAAACAAATTTTACTCATCAGGTAAAGTTTATATCATTACCAATACATTATAATTAGCTGAAGTAATTCTGATATGTATTAATTTTCTTATTGTAATATATTCACACCTCTTTATATTTTGTCTTTAAACCTTCACAGTTATATACTCTGTGTTAAAATTCTTTGCAATTATTTATTCTATTTATGTAGTAACTAAAGTAAAAATCATATATAAATATAATATAACTAATATATAAATATAATATAACTAATATATAAATATAATATAAATAATATATAAATATAATAAAAATAATATATAAATATAATATAACTAATATATAAATATAATATAAATAATATATAAATATAATATAACTAATATATAAATGTAATATAACTAATATATAAATGTAATATAACTAATATATAAATATAATATAAATAATATATAAATATAATATAAATAATATATAAATATAACATAAATAATATATAAATATAAATAATAAAAATAAAATAATAAGTTTATATAACTATTTTTTTATAGTTTTTAATTATATAATGTTATTGGTGTATGTACTACATTAGACACCACGTCCTTGGTAGTACCACGCTTAACTTGTTTCTCCGCGCAGTGGCCTTGTTCATCAGGGCCAGGTTCGTGTTTCAAAGTTATAGAGTTAAAAGAAAGTTGTAACTACAATTAAGTAACATCGTCTGTAGTGGCCTTCTCAACTTTAGGAAGGTGAACTCGATTAAAAAATAAAAAAAACTACATATAACTATAGTATAAAAGGTTATTATATTTCAATGTACCTAAAAAATTGTTTTGTGTATGTATATATTAGTGATGTGCCGGTACCCAGTTTGGACTCGGAAATTCCAGAAAAACCCAGAAACTCTGTAATTCTGCTGTTGTAAAGTGTTTCGGGAGTCGGCCATTTTGTTGCAGTAATGTAACCTTAAAGCACTGGTAATCTTAAAAAAATTTAATGCTGAAATATTTCGGTATAAATTTGATAAAAAGCAAAACTTTGGTTGAAAAAAATACCGAAAACCAAAAAATTTAAAAGGTTTTTTAATTTAGAGAATTTTTACAAAATATTTTACTATTTCTAAATAAAGTTTTAAGCCCATTGTTCACAAATTATTTAACTTTTTAGTTACTAAATAGCACATTTCCATCTGCTTCTTAAAAATATCAAAACCGCAAATAATCAAGCCATTGCGGTGCGCATAATATTTTTGTCTGAAAAAATAGTTTTAAAAAAGTCTTTTTTTGTTCATTTAAGAAAGTGAACAAAAAAATAATATATCACGAATGTATTTAGTTATTTTGATAGATTTTTATATGAGTACTTTTATCTTTATTATTATTTTCGTATGACTAAAATTTATTATTATTTTATAAGATGTAATGAAGTTGTCAAGAAAGTTGAGTTTGGAAGCATTTTACAGTATCTATTAGCGTTCCTAAGTAATTAGTTCCTAAGTCAATTGTAATATTTGCAATGGAAAAGCATCTTGCGGGTCTGATGTTCCTAAGTACCAGTCAGTGATCAAAATGTTGGTATTGCTTTTGGTAAAATATATTGCCGAAATATTGGTTTTGGTTTCAGCACCAAACTAGAGTACCCTAAATTTCTGTTTATTTTGGTTTCGGCTTTTTTTCTGTTTTGGTCAATCACTAGTTTATACATTAGTTAGCGTAATTTGAATTTGTGATCTCGAGTGTAATTATAGTTATATATTAAAAATAAACTTGATATATTTAGGCAAACTTAATTAGGGCAAATTAACCAGCATTATTTTGTTAAAAACAATTCAGTTCCTGAGATTTCACAAGCTCTTATTCTAACTTTTTAATATGGGCCCAGTGCCAGGTACCCGGACTCGGAATCTATATAATCTGCTGGGTACCCAGAATTGGGGACTCAGCATAAACTGATTCCAGCACATCTTTAATATATATATATATATATATATATATATATATATATATATATATATATATATATATATATATATATATATATATATATATATATATATATATATATATATATATATATATATATATATATATATATATATATATATATATATATAAAATAACCTTACAATGTCTACTGTAATTGATGAAAAATAAATTAACTTTATGTTGTTTACTGTAATTGGTAAAATAAATTAATTTTATGTCTACTGCAAATGAGGTTGGCAAATAAAAAATTTTACACAAAGGGGTTACCATAAAACAAAGAGACAAAGTCAGAAATATTTTGCCAACCTCAAACACATTTAGGTCAGCAGTTAGATTGGCATTGCTAAATGCCGTCCCTAATTTTAAGGCCTGCTATTGTAATTCATGAAAAATAACTTAACCTTAAAATGTCTATTGCAATTGATAAAAAATAAGTTAACTTTATGGTGTCTATTGTAATTGGTAAAGTAGATTAATCTTATGTTATTTAATTTTATGTTATCTACTGTAATTGATAAAATAAATTAATCTTATTTGTATTTGATGAAAAAAAAAGATTATTACTAAATTAGTGTTGCACAAACTATTTATTATTATTATATATTTATTGTTAAAATGTGTTTGTATTGATATTTTTCTTTTTTGAAGAAAATAATTTAAAATTTATTTTTATGAGAGTTTTTTTTTTTACAAACTTTTTTTTTAAAGTTATTTTAATGTTTCAGATTTTATCGGCAGTATATCAAGAAAGCGTGAGTTAAGTGAAGAAACGGATAAACGTAGAAAAAGGTTCTTTTCTAAATGTCTTTGAGAATATTAATAATACTTTAAGTTAATTTATTAAGCACTAAAGTAATGGTGCCTCTGATTTACATTCATGAAAAAAAGCTTCACTTTAAATTTTTTAGCACTTTTTGTCACAAATTAAATCATGTAATATTTAATAGCGATACATTTTGATAAATCTTTTTAAAGTTTGATTATAAAATGATGTAATAGTTTTAGATTTTCTGGTTCCCTGTAAAAAAATAAGAATATGATGAGATAAATGATATGATTATGAAATTTTTTTTTTTCAAAATTGCAAGGGTTTTCTCAGGTGTTTATTATTATAAAACTTTTAATAAAAATAAATCTGATTTATTTACATTGAAACTTTTATAATAATAAACACAAAAAATATAGTATATTAAAAAAGTAAAACATAAAAAATTTAAAATAATAAATACTAAAATTCAAACATAATATGCATTAAAAATTTTGAAGAGTGTTTAGTTCTGTGGTTTTTCAATGCTTTGGTATTCTTACAAATGTTGTATTGTCTTTGTTTGACTGTTGTGGTAATATCAACTGTTAACAGTAAATTTTTTGATGGTATCCAATACATGTCATTTCTAGAAAGCTAATAATATGACTAGAGGGGAAACAAGAACGTCTGAATCTTTTTTGAAAGTTCAACATTAGTTTTCTCATAAGTTAGATAGTATTTTTAGATATTAGATTTATATTGTCATTTCAAGCACTTCACATATCATGTGAAGTCCTTGACATGACAATATAAATCTAATATCTAAAAATACTCACAACACTCCAAGGCTTATATTCATAAAAAAGCATTATCTAATAGTCTTATCAGTTTGGAAATGAATAAAAAATGAATATTCCAATTGTTCAGAAACAATTTTTGTGTTATTTATAGAAGTAAAATAATGATAATTTATAGTCCCCAGTAAAGTTTTTGAAGCTGTGTATCTTTTCTCTATTTCACTTGAGTTACCTAGTTTGAGTTCTTAAATGCCTATGTAGTAAAATCTAGTTTTTATTTTATTTTGGAAAAAAAAAAAATCATAAAATAATGTTTAATGTTCTATAAAAGCAATTTTAGTTTTTTTGCTATCACATCTATATTACATCTTTATTACATAGGTATTTATTGTGACTATCTATATTACATAGGGATTTATTGTGACTTGTTGTAGAGATGTACATTTTGTAATAAAATCTTGTGGACTAATTTCTCAGCAAAATCTAAATTGTGTGCATACATACATTGGTGTATATTTATGAAGTGTTTGAATTTTTTATATTGGGCAGCACAACCATCTGTTAAATATTGAACAGTTTCTATTTTTAGCTTTGTACAACTAACTCATTATTTTATGAAATAACCAAGAACAACTTTAGTGCTACTTAACAAATTTTTTAATTTATTAAAGAAGCTTGACTATTTATATGTAAGAATGAATAAGAATGTTTTTGTAACTTATCAGAGTATAAATAAAGCTACATGTGATTTCAGTTAGATTTACTAGCTCAGATTTTGTTTTCTTTTTTTGTCATTATTTACAGTCAATAAAAGAATCTTCATCAATATGATATTGATGAGAATGAAAACTCATTTTAAAGATAAATTCTTTATATAACATCCTCTATACACAGCCGACAATAGTTTAACTCTTTGACAATTTTTAACTCTTATAGATAACTCTGGATAACTGCTTTTAAACTTAGTATTAAGTTTTTTTTAGATTTAAGAGAAACAAATCCTTTTTTTTAGATTTTAAAGAAACAAACCTTTTTGCAAGTTTCTGGAGCTCACAAAATTCTTTTCTTAATTTACTTTCACTGTTACAATAAAGTTCAATAAAATTACACAAGAATAAAATTACACAAAAATAAAATTACACAAGGAAAAAAATTGACTTAACTTTGAGAGAGAGAACAAAAAATGATACAAAAAAGTAATCTTTTTAATTATATGTTTTGTTTATAATTAAATATAATCCTAACAACTCAGTTCTACTTTTTCACATAAAAATAAATCAAAGTTTTCCAGAAGTTTATTATTAAAGATGTCAAAAAAACAAATCAACTGTGAAAGAATTTTGCGCATTTACATAAAAATTATTGGATCATCATCTAGAGCAATATCTAAACTAGCCAACTAGTTTAAAAGTTCAACTGTTTCTCAGGTTCTCAAACATTACAAGGAAATTTTTATCCATCAGTTGCAAGTCAGTATCTGGAAAAAAGAAGAGATTTGAGAATAAAAGTTTGCAAATTTGTTGTTCATACTTGCAGAATCCTGAACTATCAGACTAAAATCCAAAAAGTCAAGGATTTTTACGGTATTCACTCTTGTTGCATGATAAAATATCCAAACCTTACCAAAAAGCATCGAAAAACCAAAACGAGAAAATTGTACAACAACATTCTGACAAAGTTTTATGGCTGCCTAATACTTGATGATGAAACTTATGTCAATTTAGACTTTAGACAAAATCTGTTCACAGATTTTTTGCTAGTATTAAGCACGGAGCTCTGAGCTAAAAATATAAAAAATTTTATGTTATTGGTAAATTTAAGTGATGCAAGGTAAAGTCAATACAGGTTTCCAGCTGTTCAAAAAGAATTCCAAAGAACTGATGTTTGAAGATAAAAACTAGATGATTAAGAGTTTTTGGAGCACTTAGGAACAGTAACAGAAAAAGGATGAGACTTAATTGAATGAGGAGTAACACAAGAGTAAATTTTAGTAGATGGCACAAGAGCCCCAGATATGGCAACAGTATTCCATACGAGGCCGGATTTAAGATTTATAGAGCTAGAGAATAGAATCCTGAGTAAGAAAGTGTCAAGCTCGATAAAGAGATGCAACTTTAGTAGATGCTAATTTTGCAACGGATTTGATATATGGTTTCCAAGAAAGATTAGAAGTAAGAGTTAATCCTAGAAGATGAAAGGTAGATGACTTAACAAGTACATTACCGTTTAAAAATATATGAAGGTCTAAATTATTGCGATAATGATTGGCTGAAAAAAAATTGAGTTTTTTCTGTATTAAAGTTCACCAGCCACTGTAAGCCCCATGCTGTAGCAGAAGTGAGATGCTATTCAAGCTCAAATGCCCCTCCAAGCAATCAGAGAGTGTTGGCTTCTTATCATGACAAGAATAAATGGTAGTATCGTCAGCGAACAATGCCACCTTAGATGTGAGAATATCAGAATAAGAAGAAGAGTGCTGTCCATTAAGGACAACTTTTATACTATGATTGGAAAGAAAGGATTCAATAATCCTAAGGATGTTTCCAAATACACCGTGAGAAGAAATTTTATAGAAAACACCAGCATGCCAAACTTTATCAAATGCTTTAGAAATGTCAAATGATAGCCTTAACCTCTCCACCTTTATCTAATGGACGATAAAAACCTATCGGTTATTACTGTTAGCAAATCAGCCATAAAACGAGAAGATCGAAATCCATATGATATGATCAGAAAGTAAGTTATTAGATTCAAGTTATTAGATTAAGTGTTTGTTAATTAAAGATTCACTTTAGATACAGAAGCTGGAGTGATACAAATGTCAAGCAATGGATCAACCTGTTTGACAGCTATATCAGGTAGAACGCAACTAGTGGAATCAAGAGATGATATTAATAAAAAGTTCTTAGCAATTAATTCAGTCTTTAGGTGAGGTGACAAAGTCTGAACCATACAATAGAGGTGGAATTACAGACTTTCCCTTATTATTGATACTATTAAAGATTCTTCAGAAGTCACAAGAGCCTAATTTTTGTGATAAAATACGAGATTTCATAACCTGAGAATAGGCTTCGGCATTATACAAAACCTTTTTACAATGGCTCAGATGTCTATTTTCTGGAGAATTATTTTGCTGATAGATATGGAAGTAATGGTTTCGATTGGTAATTGCAGCAGCACAATGTGAGGAAAACCATGATGAAGAGTGAGGCTTGACATGGAATCAACAAGAAGGAATAAAGGGTTCCATGCCAGTCTGAATCCATGAAGTTATGTAAGAAGTACATTTGTCAACAGGAAGACGAAAGATTTCTACCCTAGGGCCATCACAAAGAAAATCATGGAAAAAATTCCAGCCAGCTTAAAGGTAGTTGTAAGATGTACCATGATGGGGGATTCTGATGATAAAGAAGAATGAGATAATAGTTTTAGAGAGATCAAACTGTGATCAGAGGCACCTAAGGGTGAATGTGGAGAAACTGAGCACTGACTAGGATCAGAAACAAGACATAAGTCGAGTAGAGAAGGTAAATGATTCGGGTTATCTGGAAAACAAGTTGGAAAGTTGACTAATTGAGTTAGGGATTGAGAAAGGCAAAAGTTGTGGGCTTTAATGCCTGCAGAGTCAGTGACTCTAGAGCCAAGCCATTCAGTGTGATGAACATTAAAGTCACCGACAACAACAATATTGGCTGATGGATAAAGAGAGAGGGCTTGGTCAATATGATCAGAAATAACATCAAGAAGAGTGCATTCTTGAGATGAAGGAGAGTGATATAGAACAAAGAGAAAGGCAATAGAGTGATGTGGTGCTAAATGAAAGCACATAAAAGAGTATTCTGTGCATTCAAATCTAGTTTCCTGACAAATGGGTGAATTCTTACAAATGTAAATGCCCAGGCCAAGCATATGACTATGGGAGTCTTTATGAATTAAAGAAAGATAACCATTAATACTAAGATCACAAGATGAGATAGCTGAACTCAAATTAGTCTCACATAGAGCAAGTAGGTCTGGTGAACTTTGCAAGAGATTTCTCAACAGAAGAAAAGTTACTTCGAAGACCACGAATATTAGTGAATGATAGATTTAGGGAACTTGGTGATGACAGTGGTTCTTTGTGTTTTATAGTTTTTGTTAATTTATTCATATTCAAAATTGTTAAAGAACTTGACTCGAAACATAAATAGTACTCAGTACACTGTTTATTAGTCCAAGCAATTGCCTCATTACTATTAATAAATTCTAAGCCGTAACAAAGGGCTTCAATGTGGTCTTGGCAATGCACACCAAAAGAACAAACAGGGACACTATCCATGCGCAACATAGCACTGTTAATACTTTGGTATTTTTCAGCTGTTGATGGAATCAGCCTCTCTGAGAGCTACCACAGAGTTCGGGAAACCTGACTACCAGCTGGCCTCAGAACCATGAAACTGAGTTTTAGAGCTGTGCCCTCATTAGGAGGTAATAGTTAGAGTTTCCTAATCATAAAAACAGAGACACAAGCAAAACCCATGCATCGAGTCAAAAAGTTCTAGCATTCAACATCCTAAACTGGAAACAATGTATTAAGAATACATCTGCGCCAGCCTAATAGATAAAGATATAAAAAAAAAGTTTTGAAATTTAGTTTACATGGTTTTAAAATTAGATTTAATTAAAGAAGCTTTGATTTTTTATAGTTTTTGTCATTTTGAATTCTACACCCTAAAATACAATTAGCTGAACATTTTCTTCATTTTTAAACAAATTTTAACACTAATTTTGTGGAAATAATTGCCTAAAAATGAACTTTTTTATAAAACAAAAAAAAAATCAGGACAGAGTACGAATATCTATTATACTCTTAAGAGTTAAACACCGAAATTTTAAATGAAGTTTTAGTTTCATTAATGTAAATTTGCATACCAAAATTTATTAAACTCTGAGATGGCGTGGTGCCTAAAAAAAAATTAGGGGGAAGTTTTATTGTTTCTTACCAAACATATATATTTACTGAAAACTTAGCATCTGTCAACTTGATTTACAAGAAAATTTTACATTTTTATTTACTTTTTGATTTAATAGTATTTTTATTTTTAGGAAGCATGAAATTTCAAAAAAGAAATCTTCAAAAGATAAAGGCAGTGAAAGCGAAATAACAGATGATGAAACAAAAAAGAAGAAAGCTAAAATTGAAAAACCAACAAAAGATTTAAAGGAAAACGATCACAGTAAAGTTTCCAAAAAAATAACTCCTTCTAAACAAACTGTCCGTGAGGAATCACCTAAATCTACAAAAACTACTAAAGATGTAAAGCAAAAAGTTGAAAATGATGATAAATCTAAAGAGAAAAAATTAATTTCAAATAAAAAATTACCTCCAGTGAAAGATCCTAGTGTATCTAAAGAGGAAAAAATAACAATAAAAAGTGAAATAGATAATATTAAAAAAGATGATTTTCCTACAAAGCGAGATGAAAAAAACTTGGTTGATAGTGCGAAAAATGAAAAACGACACTGCAAAGAAAAAAGCACCTGTAAAGATGAAAGTGAAGATTTAAATGAAAATAGAAAGAGTAGATTATCTGAACGTACAGGAATTTCTACAGGATGGTCCTCTACTCATTCAGACTTTAGAAAAGGACGTTCTCCAGTACGTTCTAATGATAGTAGGCGGTCTCCTGCACATTCAACAGATAGCAGAAAAGATAGATCTCCTGAATCAAGAGATTCTTATAAACGAGGTTGGTCACCTGTAAAATATGACAGAAGAAGATCTCCTATTTACAATCGAGATGCATATAGGCGTGAATCATATGTTTTTGATAGAAACAAAAATCATGATGTATCTCGCAGTTGGGAAAGAAACAAAAGTCCAAATAATAGAGGTAAATTTATTTTTATTTTTTAATTTTTTTTTTAATAATATAAATGAAATTGTTGTACCAAATTAATAAATATAAAACTTGGTTTTGCTTACAACTAGTGTAAAAACAATTTATGTCACAATAATCTTTAATTTTTTTAAATTTTTGGTGTCAAACTAAACTTTCACTAAACTTTCAGTAAAAGTTCCTGAAATAGTGCGTGGCATATTTTGAATTCTTTTACTAATTTTTAACACAGTGATGAAATTTTCTTTTTAATTTAGTAACATTGGGAAGCAACATCCAAAGGGTTCTTGAAAAACCTACTTTTGAACTTGTCCTATCATCAAGTTTGATGATAAGAAAACTACAAATAATAAGATATCTACTTTTTGGGATTTAGGTTCTTTTAAATTCCGCAGAGAAAGCTCATTTGGCCAAAGGAATCATCTTGTTGTAAAAAGTTGCTAAAACTCTTTCACAATGTCATTTGTTAAATACCAATATGGCATGGAAAAATGTTTAAACTACATAAGCTCAAAAAAAATTAAAAAAACTATCAGAGTGGACTTTTACATCATTATTTTACTTTGTTGTTCATCATTATACACATTGTTTTCACTATATATATAAATTTGTTGTACTTCATTATATTTCTTTGTTGTACATTAGGATGACCCAAAAAATGCAACAAAAAAAAACTGTAATGTTTAAGTGTCCTATGGAATTCACTAGCTATTATGATGCTAATATGATCTCATTGATTTGATTAAAAAAGATGCGTTTTGTCCAAAGTTTATTGACTCTATTGCCTCAAAAAACTAAAGTTTGTACGTCAAATTAAACAAAGTAGACAAAATGTCATTATTGCAAACGTATTAGTTGGTAATTAAATTTAAAAGTAAATTTGTTTTTTTTTAACTAACACATAATTACTTACAAGAATAAGTTTTGTAGCATTCTGTGAAAATATATTTGTATATTAAAATTTTTTTTAATAATTTTTATTTATATATTTGTGTTATAAGGGCAATTTAAAATTTTCAAGGTCAAGACCAAGGCCAAAGCCAACAGTTTCAAAGCCAAGACAAAGGCCAAGGCCTCAATTTTTGCCTTAAAGCAAGGTTAAGGTCTAGGCCAAGGACTAACAACTCTGGTTCGGGGGAACAAAAAATGAGTTAACTTCAACTAAAGTGAAGTTATTTGGTTACATTGCAAGTTTCATGCAGAAAATTTTGCTGAGATATCAAACCAATGCCCCAATGATTCCTTTTCTTTTTGAAGATTTGTTCTCAACTGTTAAAAGTTTAATTTTAAAACAAGATGTCCTTAGCAGCATCGTCAACTTCAAAAATATGATTTTACAAAAAAAGAAAACTTTCTGCTATTATAATTAATGACAATTGGATTTCCTGCAGAACATGACAGATTTAATAACATAACATGACAATTGGATTTCCTGCAGAACATGGATTTCCTGCAGAACATGACCAATTGAGGAAAAAGGATGCATTATCTCATGATGTCATCAACAGATTCATAAAAATTGCCGTCTCATTATCATTGGAATTCTGGAAAATATTTAAAAGAAGTTTAAATCGGTTTTCTTTTCTGAAAGCAACTGGTTGCTTTCAGAAAAGAAAACATGCTGGTTGCATCATGTCCATGCTGGTTTCATGCTGGTTGCATCAGTCCAGTGTCAAATTTTTCTAAACAAAAAGCTGATCTTCTTCATCAGATGAAACCTGTACTACATCTAGTTCTTTCTTGCTCACATATTACTTCAAATAAATGTGATCAAGCTTTCATACCATTTTCAAAGATGTTCGAGGAAAGTTCATGTACTCTTTTACTTGTATTAAAATATTTTCACATTGGAAATTGTTTAAACAAGTTTTATTTTGAAACCATTAAAGTTAGTGTAGATTATAAGGTTTTGTCAAAAATGTTGATATTTATTTTTACATTATGTCATGGGGAAGCATCAATTGAGAGAGGTTTCAGTATTACCAGTAATATGCTCAGTAAAAAAATGAAAGAAAATGTCACTTATATCTTGTCGCACTATCAAGGATTTTATGGTGTCAAACATATTAAAGGCTCACAAAATAGAAAAAAACAATGAAATGACAAATGCTGTTTGTAGTGCCTCATTACAATTTGGAGGAAAATAGGAAACTCCAAGCAAAAGAAAATAGCTTTTTTTGATAATGCTTTTAGATCAGGAAATATTGTGACTTTTAATTTTCAAGTAAATTGATTGGTTCATTATTCATTGGGGGATTATAGTATGTTGTTTTAGAGGTAAAAATGCTCTGGGGTTATGTAAGTAATTGTTAAGTAAATGTTAAGTTTGGGCATTTGAATGCTGGAAATATCAAGGGGAAATAAGCAAAATTTAAGGGGAAAAATCTAGAAAAATCAGGGCGAAAAAAGCTAAATTTTAGTGAAAAATCAGAGAAAATCAGGGAATTTTGTTCCTAAATAATGGTGGCAACCCTGTATATAGATAGATAAATATTACATATATATACATACATACATATATATATATATATATATATATATATATATATATATATATATATATATATATATATATATATATATATATATATATATATGTATATATATATATATATATATATATATATATATATATATATTATATATATATATATATATATATGTATATATATATATGTATATATATATGTACATATATATATTTATATATATATATATATATATATATATATATTTATATATATATATATATATATATATATATATATATATATATATATATATACACACACTTACTAAAGCGTGTTTTTGTAAGCATTTGCTCACTTTTTTTGCTAACCTTAACCCATACGGCTTTTTTTAGAAAAAGAAAAAAAAAAATGAAGAATGATGAATAAAACGATTGTTGCCCCATCCCAAACCCTCAGTCAATGTAGCAGCACTCCACTGCGAGACAGGCTATTTGTCAGTCGATGTATGTACTGAAGCCCCCAGCAGCAGGCTATTTCAGTATGATGTCAGATTGCTTACCTTAGTACGCAATACTATTTGTGTGTGTATATATATATATATATATATATATATATATATATATATATATATATATATATATATATATATATATATATATATATATATATATATATATATATATATATATATATATATATAGTTTACCGCGGAAAACGAAAATATACACAGACAGACAGAAAGATAACCTCTATGTTTTTAACTAATAAACATTTTAAATAAATAAAAAAAAGTGCCATAGTACTTTAATTTGACGATTTTTGACATCATTAAACAGTTTTAAACAGATCAAAAAACGTCAAATAAAGTTGCATGTATAACTACTGATTTTATTTTACATTTTATTTTTTATTTTCCAATATATTTTACACTATATTTTACATTATCTTTTACATTATATTTTACATTATATTTTAATTTATACTATATTCTATCTTATACATAGTGGCCGGGTATTCAGCGGGAATATAAAAGTTTGGCAGCAGGTTACATAGCAGGATATGTAAAGGGCAGATAGCCTGTGGCCATTTTAGTAGTTGTATAGCAGTCAATGTAACTTGTGATTTAAGGTGTGGTTAACCCACAGGATTTGTAGTAACTATGAGCAGGCTATGAGTTAGTTATATAGCTGGCTATGTATATTGAATTATATTCTAGAAACAATAAAAAACAATTAAAACTAATAAAAAGCATCAACCAATTATTTCCGCAATTGCGCTATTCTACTAGTATGTATATGTATAGATAGATAGAAACATATAAATATATAAAGTTTTAATCAGTTACAAAAACTATTTTAATTTTGATTTATATTTTTTTAGATTTTGCCAGATATTGAATTCTTTTTTTTAAAAAAAAACTGTTTTATCTTTTTAACAGTTAGGTTTTAATTTTAACAATATTCTTTGTAATAATTTATTTATTTTGATATTATTTTTATTTATTATACTTTATAATGCCGATCACTAAAATTATATAATTTAGAATAAAAATATATTTATTAAAAAAAAGTTTATATGTTGCAGTATTTATTAATTTTTATCTATATTTTACTGTATAACAAAAACTTTTATAAATAAATATTTTAAATTTTACTTTAGGTGACACCCCATCATTAGATAGTGAAAAACGCATTATAGATTGTTTAGATGTTTACGAAAGCATAAGTGATGAAGAACTTGATTTGTTCGATGACAATGACGAAGAATTTCCTCAACCAGCATCAGTTTTAGAGGTTGACTGGAGCTTGCTTCAGAATGGTGAAAATTTTAAGGTGGATAAAGGTAAAGATTTAAGGTTCTGCATAGTGGGCCGGATATTTGACTTATGGTGGACAAAATTTTTTTCAAATTTTTTTTTATTAAAGATCTTTAAATGTCCAAATAACTACTTAGGTTAAGAAATTTTTTCTTTTATTATAAATTTTAATTATTGCATAAACAGAAAATAAATAGTAAAACTTTTAAAGTTTATAACTTTTTATATTTAAGTTAGTTAAAGTTTTCATAAAACACTCATGACGTTTCAAATGCAAAGATATTTTTTGATGAAATGTAAAGTCTACAGATTAATTATGATCTAATCTAAAGTATTAAATTTGTTTTTTTATTAAAACTTTTTGCCCCCTCATTCTGAATGATATCATATTTAGTTTTTTTATACCAAAAATGATTATGATTTAAAAAACACGAAGAAAAAAGAAAATAAAGCTTGTACTAATTTGTATATTACAAATCATCTAATTACAGATCTGATTCTCTCACCAATTCTAGAACATCACTGAAAATTTATACAAACTTTGGTTGTTATTAGTATCTAGTGATCCAGTTATAACATCTCTTAGAAAACTTTATTTTTCTAAGAGATGTTATAACTGGGTCACTAGCCTATTAGTCAAATTATGGTTTGTGTTTTTTCTTGAGGTGTCTTTTTGCTAAAATGTTTCTGAAAGTTCTTGAAGTTTTTATTTTGCACCTCTAGGACATTTTCTGACATTATTCATTTGGTAGAAATTATCTTGCAATTATGGCATGACCATGAACCAAAATTTCTCTAAATTATAAGTGTCTAAATTCAACACTTTGTCCAAGTTATTTATGTCTTTGGGAGATAAACCACAAACTGGACAACACTGTGTCGAGTTTGTCATAGTTGATAAAATTGATTAAATTTTACCATCTATCATTGCCAGCTCAATAAAACATTTTACAGCTATTTCTTTCCAGCAAAAATAGTGTTAATAATAATGATTAATAATAATGACATTTCTAAATTTCCAAATTTTATTTTCTTCTTCCACAACATTCTTGGTTTCTTTTTGAAATGAAAATCTAACTGGTCGACAATATGCAGTCAATGATGTTATATACATAAGTAATTACTATAAGAGCATTTCATAAAACAATTTTTTTTTTTTATTAGGTACAATTTTTATCAAATATTTAAATTTTTAAAATATTTTATAAAAATTGTTTTGATATTTAAAAAAAGTTAAACATTCACTAAATTCAATTACTAGGATTTTACAAAAAATATTTTTAATGGAGTAATTTTATCACTAACATTTTAAACAGTTATTTTACTATTATCATTAGCAAGTAATTTGAACATTAGTTATTTGCAAGTTTCCATTTGAAAGATTCATTGTTTTTATTCAAAACTGTATAGCTATAAAACTATATAACTATAAAACTATGATAGACTATAATTAAAAAATTCATTGATTTTATTCAAAACTATATAACTATAAAACTATATATCTATAAAACTATAAAACTATGATAGACTATATTTAAAAAATTCATTGATTTTATTCAAAACTATATAACTATAAAACTATACAGAATGTTCATAAAGTACTATTACTAAGTTAAAAACTTCAAAGAAGAAAAAATTAAAAATTTTGACTGTCCAAAAAATAGCAGTTGACCACCAATTCTATGTGTTAGCCTGTCAAATTTACCACTCGCCTTGGATTTCTTGTTTTCCACGCTGTATATATATATATATATATATATATATATATATATATATATATATATATATATATATATACACATTAAAACATTTTCACATACCAAAGTCCTTTTTTTAAATTTGATTGAGTGTCAATATTTGAAGTTGCTTTTAAAAGTACATTCTTCATGGATTATCTTTTTCCAGATATTTCCAGAATTCTGGATATTTTTCTCAGCCTGTGGTTTTTCCGAATATCCAAAATGTTTTTCATACATACAAGTTTAGATGTATATTTTTGTAATATATTTATTTTTTAAGCTTTTTCACTTATCACTCATGCAAAAATTAAGAAAATTTTGGAAAAAATATTGGAAATAACTCAGCTAAAAGCAAAATTAAGAATAAAATAAAGGAAATTATATTCTAGATTTTTTCCGGATATTATACCCAAACAATTTTCCGGATTTTAAAAATATGACCTGGATGATCTATGATTCTTGATTCTTGAATAAAGGATTAATATATCATTTTAGGGGCCCCGAAATTTGAATCTGCCTAGGGCCCCAAATGGGGTAAATCCGGGTCTGTCTATATATATAAAAATATATATATATATATATACATACATACATACATACATACATACATACATACATACATACATACATACATACATACATACATACATACATACATACAGGCTTGGTCGGGAAGCGGGAGTGATCGCTCTCGAATACTGACCACAGAAATTATATTTAGTTGGGAAAAACTGGCCAGGTTTTTTAGTCGTTTTGAGAACATTCAAGTTTATGTACGAAACAAAATATTTTTGTTTTACAGACATACATGGAAACATAAAAAACTTGAATGTTCTCAAAACATCTTAGCGCGAAAGAATAAAAAGAATATTTGCGAACACTAAAAACCCACCAAATTAACGAACAAACTAATTCCATTGGTTTAAAAAATATGCTGATTAAGCGAAATAAAGTTCTAGAATATTCTGTTGAAATGTTTTAGAAATTGTATTATTCACGATTTGTTATGTTTTGAGATTTCTAGCATAAATTGTTTTAAGAATATATATTATTTGTTTACAAAAATAAATGTTTTAAATATATATTAATTAAATTGTCAAAATTTTAAAAGTTTATTATAAATTATAAATTTTATTAGTATATTCTTATTTTTTATTTTAAAAGTATGTATTCTTTATGTAAATGTAATTTTGTGTATTTGTTTTTTATCGTAATGTATCTTTTAAAGCAATTTGTATGATTTAAATAAAGACTTACAAAAATAATTGCGTTTTCAATGAAGTTATAATCGTTAAAGTTAATAAAACTAATTATGTAACAAACATATAAGAAGTTTCTGGTTACTAAACAACAAACATCGCATACAAAGTAACTCATGGATGAACAAACACTGCTCCTGATGTCACTACAGAACACAAATATTTATAGCAAATAATTAGATATAAAGAAAAGTTTCTAGACTATCTTACTAACTCTAATTATTTTGGCTTAAGTTGCCATTCTTAAAACTCTTTGCTAAACTTTTTTGCTTTAAATACTAATTAAAATTAAAAAGCCCACTCACTAAACATCATCAGCGATATTGTGAAGCAGTTTCGCTTCCTCGTCATAAAGTATTTTTAACCTTTTTAGTTGATTTTTTATCTTAATAATTTAATTTCTATAGTATTTAAATGATATAATTATTTCATTTGTTTATCTTACCAAGAAGAATTGCTTCAAATATGTTAAACTTTTCAAACTACGCAAAACATAAAATAGGTATTAAAAAAATTAACTTTTTTATTTATAAAATAATTTAGCTTAAATAAAACTAAAACTTGCAAACTTTGTTAAATAAAGAATATTTGTTTCCCTTTTAAATAATCGTAAGATGTTACTTTATATAAAAAACGTCGCTTAATTTTATAAAAGTAATTATGAAAGAGCGATGTTTCGAAAATATTTGTTCTAAACGTAATTTATTTTGCTTTAAGTTTTTTCGCGTTTAAAGATATTTTATATGCCTAATTTTTTTTTTTTTGTAATTGTCTCTCATCAGTCTAATTAATCTTTAGCGCTTTTTTTTTTTGCTTTTTAAAATGTTCTCAAAACGACTAAAAAATCTGGCCAGCTTTTCGCAACTAAATATTATTTACGTGGTCAGCAATCAAGAGCGATTGCTCCCGCTTCCCGACAAAGACTATATATATATATATATATATATATATATATATATATATATATATATATATATATATATATATATATATATATATATATATATATATATAATATATATATATATACTTATATATATATATATATATATATATATATATATATATATATATATATATATATATATATATATATATATATATATATATATATATATATATATATATATATATATATATATATGTATATATATAAAGCTTTTTATTTCTCTACACTACTTCATTTTAATTATTATAAAATCCATTGAGTTCTAATGGTACTATGCAAGTAATAAATAAACACTCTTTATTCTTTAGGTTTCTTTAAATGTTTTCATTATGGCTGACCTGCTTGTAAACACTTTGCCCTATAGCACCATCAAATCCAGCCTTGCTAAAATGTCAGTTTAGTTAATTCTTTTAACACTGTGATTAGCACAGGAACATGTATGTCACACAGTCTTCCAAGAGTGTGTATCTTTTAGCGGCATATTTACTGTATACTCATCTACATAAATGGGGTTGCATTTTTTCATCAGCGCCATTTTGTAAAAGCTGGAATGTTGATTTTGATATACCACCATCAATGATCAATGCTAGACCTTCATCTGGTGAGTACTTCTTAAGAATTTCAACAGGGTTTCATCTGAAATTTCTGCTAATTGTTTAGCAGTCTCGTACTTCCTAAATTTCAATTTTGTTGCATGAAGTAATTCAGCGCCAGCTGAACTGTTAATGACATTGTTACCAGGCTAATTAATAAGTTTCTAGAATCATACATAAATGGCAGTAATAGGTCTGCCATATTATTTTTCTAACATTAGTACTACTTTTGTATGAACACGTGCAAAGTTTTGTGTAGATTAGTGGATTAGTCTTATATTTACAACTGTTTAAAGTAGAAGTTTCACAGTTTTTTTATATATGGAAAAAATCAAGTATTGAGCAGTGATTGAATTCCTATTTTCTGAAGGTGTAGAATTAAAACAGATTCATGAATGATTGTTAAAAGTGTATAAGGATTCTTCACCTTCACTTGCAACAGTGTATAATTGGGTTGCTGAGTTTAAACCTGAGCATACAAGTCTTATACGTCTATAAGACATCCTTTCTGTGGATCGTCATCCACAGAAAGGATGTCTAAAAAGTGCATCAACACCAGAAATCATAGCAAAAATACAGGATTTGGTTTTGGAAGACAGGCAATTAACTGTGGATGAAATATTTGACATCGTACACATCTCACATGGTACAGCACATAATACTTTAAGTGAGATTTTAGGTTACAAAAAGCTGTGTGCACAATGGGTGCCACATTAGCTAACAATGCAACAAAAACACCTTCAAATGTGACTTTCTCAACAACATTTTGAGCAATTTCGAAAGGATAAAAAGAGTTTTGTGCGTTGATTCATCACTATGGATAAGACTTGGGTCTATCACCATGATCCTAAATCAAAACAAGAGGATAAAGAGTGGTGTGGGCCCGAATCTTTGGCTCCAAAGCGAGTTTGTGTCCAGAAATTGGCCAAAAATGTGTTAGCGTCAGTTTTTTGGGATGCAAAAGCAATTTTGTTGGTGAATTACCTCCAAACTGGTAAAGCAATCAATTCTTATTATTATTGTAGCCTTTTAGATCAATTAGATAAAAAAATTTGTGAAAAAAGACCCGGTTGGCAGAAGAAAAAAAATCATTTTTCATCAGGATAATGCACCCGCCCACACAGCTCAAAAAACCATCGCCAAAATTACTGAATTAAAGTAGTAATTGCTGCAACATCCACCCTATTTGCCAGATTTGGCTCCCTCTGACTTCTGGCTGTTCTCACATTTTAAAAAATTCATGCGTGGACAGCATTTTTCATCAAACAAAGAGGTGATAGCAGCTGTGGAGGGTTATTTTGCAGGCTTTCGGAGAATCACTATAGGGATGGTATTCACAAATTGGAGGAATGTTGTAATAAATGTATTAAGCTTCTGGGAGAATATACTGAATAATAATATGCATTTCAAGCCATAAAATTGTGTTTTTCATATCTATTCTAGAAACTTATTGGCTGGCCTGGTAAGCTTTCTTTTTTTTTTTCTGTTGCATGTGTTTTTAATAGAGCAACACAGTCTTTCAACTTTATTAATTTAGAATTTAGCATAATGTACGTAAACTGATATCTTAGGCTAGCCAATTTTGCTTTTTTCAAAGTTATTGATTTTTTTTCAAAGTTATTGAATGTTTGCAGAGATCCACTTTTTACGTTATACTTTTATAAAGTATAACGTAAAAAGGAACTTGTTTCTTTTGTTTTATAAGTGTGTGAATCTCACCAATTTTCATATTATAACTAAAATAAAAAAAGTATTTTTCAAGCAGTACAATGTGTATTGAATTGTATTGAAAAAAAAATAACATGCATTTTTGTTTGGGTGAATAAAAAATATGATGCTTTAAATAAGTATTTTAATTTTAGGCGAATTTTAAGCTTTTATGACTTGAAGCTTATACTTTTAAATAAACTCAAAAGGGGAACTTAGGGGCAATGTATATAGATCTAATAGGTTATAGACATGTTGCATTTACTAGCTCATACACTCTATATAGATCCTTGTAGGTTCTCTAACTTATCTGACACTTTTTATACAAAATAAAAGTATTAAATGTTATAAACTTTCCTCATTATAATAAAGACAGTTTATAAATGTTGATCATTTCTTTATATTATTTTCATATAATTATCTTATTAAATAGTTGAAATACAAAAACAGTTAAATTACGAAAACAAATTGCGCATAAATATATATTTTTTAAAGTTACTGCTTACTAAAGTTAAGCATAAAAATGAAAAAATTTACTCTTTTTTGTAATAAAAAAAAAAAAAGTAATTTATTATACATAGAACTGCAATTGATTTTTGAGGTTTCGAAAGATACTAATATACTCAAATAAATTTTATTATAAAACAATAGAGTATATGATTTTTGAAATAATAAATTTTCATTTTTGAGGTTTTGTCCATCACCTGGCCCACTGTGTTCTGCTTAAAAAACTCTTGTATGAAGTTTATGATTCTATGATTCTTTAGATCTCAAGGTAATTAAAAGTTTTTTCTTTTAAGAAAGCGAATCATTACCTGAATTTAAACGCAAGTTGTGTCCTGGTAACATTCTTGCAGAAATTGGCTATTCACCATCTCTTTTAAAAAAATCCATTGTCGAACGTGTGCAAGATGCTTGTTTTTCCTGTATGCGAATTGAATCAAGGTTTTTGGAGCCAAGTGAAGAAGTAAAATTGCAAACAGGAATGGCTGCTACAGTTCGCAAAGTATTCAAAAATAGATCAGCTAGAAAAGACTTGTTTTTAAAATGCTTGACTGGTTTAAAAAATGATTTAGCTTTAAGAAGAGAACTTAGAAAGCCTGTTGATAAGGTGACTTTTTTAAAAAGTTTGTAATTAAATATATTGTAAATATATATATATATATATATATATATATATATATATATATATATATATATATATATATATATATATATATATATATATATATATATATATATATATATATATATATATATATATATATATATATATATATATATATATTAGGGTGGTCCATTTTAACATGTAAATTTTTTTGTTTAAATTAATGAGGCATGTTGACTTATTACTTTATTAATTTTGGTCTAAAAATTAACTGTTTCAGGTTGCAAAAAATATATTTAGGGGTTGCTCAAGCATATCAAAGTCTAAAATATTATATGGTTTTGCCAAAAAAGTTTTCAAAACTAGAGTTTTTGTGCAGACTTTGTATTTTTTGTAGTGTTTAATCATTGTGTTTCAATATCAATGTAGAAATATTGTAGAAATTTCACATTCAGTAGATGTCAGCACTATACTTAGTATACTTCTAGAATAATTATTACATACAATTTTAAACACTCTTATTTGGTAATATTAAAGCATGCTATCGGAAAAATCTGCCCACCTTTCTTGATCAAAAAAGGATGTAAGAAAGCTTAAATGTATTTAAATCAATATATTTCTGAAAAATTAAGACTGTAAAGATTACATATTAATAGGGAAAAAACAAAAAAAAAATAAAGTTTTACAGAAAATTCTGACTTTCTTTTTGATGCCTCCCATAAGTTTCTGGACAAAGTGATTTTTATAAGTTTTAGCAGCGTAATCCCATTTTTTCTTTAAATCTGTAGCTAATTTTACTGTTTTTTCACTTAATTTCAATTTCTTTTTTATGATGGCCCAATATTTTTCAATAGGGTGTAATTCAGGGCAGTTTGGAGGATTCATCTTTTTCGGAACCAACATCACTCCATTATCATCGTAAAACTTTTGAGCATCTTTTGAGTAATGTATTGTGGCTAAATCAGGCCAAAACAATACTGAAGTACTTCTTTGAGCTTTAATTAGTTGTTTTATACGAGAAAGACAACATTACATGTGTTCCGAAGATTTCATTGTGCCCAAACAAACATGAATTGGCGATTTTTTGCCTCAATAGCAAAGTGCCTGCCAAATCATCAATTTTTTCGAAAATTTATTGGTCATTACATACTTGTATTTATTACTCACATTTCCTCTTATTTTAGAAGCATAGTAGCACTGCCCAGGAATTTTTTTTAAATCCATTTTAACATAAGTTTCGTCATCCATCAAAATGCATACATTATGTTTTGTTAACAAGTTGTCATACAACTTTGGAGCTCGACTCTTTGCGGTTGAATTTTGTTTATCGTTGCGATTTGGCATTTTAATTACTTTAAAACTTTGATATCCAAGTCTTTGTCGCCATTTGTGTACAAAATAATTGGAAACCTTCAGTTTTTTCGCTCGAAATCTATAAGACCAATCAGGATGTTCTTCCAATGAAGTCTCCAACCGTTCGAGAACTCTAGGATTTGCTGTGCATTTTTTTCGACCACTTCCTTGTTTTTTCTGAACAGTTTTCTGTTCTGTAAACCGTTTAAAAACAGTATCTACAGTTCTTCTTGATATTTTTAATGATTTCGCCAACTTTTTATTTGATAAAGTTGGATTTTTTAAGTGTTTGTCCACAATCAAAAGTTGTTTAGTTTGCTCAGTTGACATTTTGAAACTAAATAATATTTTTAATTATTTTTTTCTGCCAAAATGTTCTCTTATACAAATACTACCACACACAAAAAAATAATTTCAAAAAATAACCGTTAACTAGCTTTACCACACTACAAAAGGTGGGCAGATTTTTCCGATAGCATGCCTTATAATTATTAATTACTGAATTAACTTTTTGAATTAACATTTCTTCATTCGTTTTAATAGAATTTATTTGCATAATTTATTGCAGGTCAAATATTTTAAAATAAAAAATGGCTACAGCTGCAATAAATATACCATCACGAAAAGCAACAGAAATATATTTAATTGGGCAACCATTAGAGAATTTTGGTGATCGATTCCTTCCAACAGAAAAAGATGTTCTAAAGCGTTTCTTCTTCTTTGGAACCAACAGTCAAGAAAATCGCAAGAAAGTCATTGACGAAGTGCTATTCTTGTGGACAAAGGCACGTATTCCAGTTATGGAGACCCATGCATCATTGTCAAACTTATTACAATTCTTGATAGGTATAAAAAACTTAAGAAAAATCATGGTAGAAAAACTGACTAGCAGAAAACCAGTGAGACATTATTGAAAGGCAAGCTTTCACAACTCTTTGATGTATCTCACAAGAATGCAATGCCACTCATCACAATCAATGAAGACAAGGACTTCCTTATTGATCAGAGGACAGTCAGAAAGATGGCAATGGCAGGAGAAGATAAGGAGCTGGCAAAAAAAGAAGAAAAGATGCAAGCACGAGAGAATCTGATGAAAGAGCGAATAGAGAAAGAGAAGAAAAAAATGGATGCTCAAAGCTTAAAGGTGCAACTTGTTGACTCATCCCCATCCTCTTCAGACTCTGAGTCATCTGAACATGGCTCTCCTCAAATTCGTAATCGGAGATCAAAGCGATCAACTCCTTCCAAGAAATTGAAAATGACTCCAGAGTTGGTTTGCTCATTGGATGGTAGCAACATTTCTGACCGGCGTGCTGTTCATATTTTGAATGCCTCAGCAGCAACACCTCTTAGCAACAGATCAATCTCCAGGAGCTCAGTTCGACGTGCTAGGATACATAGCAGGGCCATCACAGCAGCCACTGTTAGGGATTCCTTCATCAATGAAGTTCAACAGAAGGATACCTTATTAGTATTAGACTGGGATGGAAAATTGCTCCCAGACTGTACAAGAAATGGAGATGGCTTAAAGGTGAATGGTTTGCCAATTCTTGTTTCAAGCCCAGATATTGAATTCAAGAAACTGCTGGCAATATCAAAGTTATCATCAAGGACCAGATATTCAGCTATTCAAACATTTTCGAGAACAATGGTCCTTCATCTCAAAAGATTTCAAGAATATGAGAGTAGATGAGCGTAAAGATTGAAAAGATGCTACCATAACCTCCATGCAGTCTAGCTTGGCTCGAAAGAGTATACGTAATGATTATGCCGAACTGTGTCAACTGTCATTGTATTTTCTGACGGTAGAATTATGTGCTCCAATCAGGAAGCCTGGTGCATACCATCACGTCAGGTGGATGGCCAAGGCTATCTATGGGTTAAAAATCTTGTTGTTCCAGAAGCAAACGAAACTGACAAAAAAGTGAGGAGACTGGTCTACATGAAGTGTCTCTCTTCATTATCTTGAGTTACTCCAGAGTCTGGATAGAGGCTCCGCGAGGTTGTGAGGTCGCTGTCAATGATAAGGCTCTTTTAAATGATTTGGTCAGCTACATCAATGTGAACGAGAAGATTGAACATTAAGAACTTTCCTACGCCATTTATGGTATCTAGGTGGTGACCTTGTTGGCTTTTCACTTTTTTCCAAAAAGTTGTCTACTGATGAAAAAGAGGATATTGTTAGAGAAATGAAGAAGGAGAAGAATATGGATCGAATTAAGTGGGTTACAAAAAAAGGAGAAGAACAACGATGAACCTCAGTGATCTCGCTTCTTCTGCATCCTTGCGATTTTAAAAATCTTTCAGAATCAATGAAACTTTCTTGGAGTTACCTCCTGATCAATGGGATGTTGATTAAAGTTTTCAGGAAGGGCACAGAAAGCTTGAGAAACTGAAAATTGTAACTGATAAGGCAAAGAGGGGAGTTGCAAGGATTTCCACTTTCAATGATTATTTGACAAGGAACGGAGAGACAAAACAAGCACTACTACAAGTTGTAGAGCACCATCGTTGTCTCCACCCTCTCAAATGACTTTTCTGACATTAATGAACGATGTGAGTGATTGTGTTCTAGTTTTGTCACGTTTTTTGCATGTTTTGATGTTTAATAACTTTTCAGTGATTTTTAAATTTAAATTTGTCCTAAATTCATTTATTTGTTCCTGCAATTTGCATTTTTTTGATATGATTTATTTGATGTATAACTTGAAACTTTGATAGCATTGAGCAACCTCTAAATACAGTCCAAACTATGTAATATTTTGCACAGTGGTTTTTTTGAACAAAATGAACATAACAAACAACATGCCCCTGAAATATATTAAACTTGACTTTTTTGGACCACCCTAATATATATTTATATATATATATATAGTATGATATAAAATTATTATTATTAAAAGTGGTATTTCAGCTCTGAGAGCCATTATAAAAGAGCTATTATAAAACTAAATTTAGCTTGATAATAACTCTTCAGGGCCGTCCCGAAGGGGTGAGGTGTTGGGGTGTCCCCCCTCCTCCCCCTCATTAAGCTATATACCCTCCCCCTTCCCCTTCCCCCACCTTCATGGAAGACCTTTTCTAGATGGCCCTGTAACTCTTGCTATATAAGTATATGTAACTCTTGAATATATATACAAAGTTTGAGCGCCCGGACCACTTTTGAACCCCCCCCCCTCCCTCAACCCCTAAATTTAGGGAAGTGGCCATTTTCGGTCATCTTGAGGGAGGGGTTATATTTTTTTTTTTCAATTTTTTTTTTCCTTACTATATGAAGGCCTATATTTTAGTTTAAAACTGTATGGTTTTTTTATTAACCCTCAAAAATCTATGTTTCGTGGTATTGAAAATCATGAAAATTTGTATTTTATGGGGGTGGGGGGTAGGGTGTCCCAAAAAACATTTTTAAAAATAATCTGCTCTCACCCCCTAAATGTGTTCTATCTAATACAAAAACACTAAGTTTAATTTTTTTTTCAATAAAAAATAATTTAAAGGGTCACTCAAGACCCTCGAATATTTAATTTTCAAAATTATGTCAACCTGGTACTCAAATGAAGCGAAATTATATAAAAATTTCAAAAATGTTTGTTTCGATAAAAATGATACGTAACGATATTTCCTTTAAAATATGCAATATTTGCCACAAAAAAAAAACAATTTTCTGTAAAAAAAATCGCAGATTTTGTAAAAAAAAAAAAAAAAAAAAAAAAAAGGTTCTCAATTTTCAATTTGGGCAGTTGGGCAGCGCCCAAATACAGTCGGCTCTGTTGAAAACAGTAGAATAGCCCCTGTGTGTATATATATATATAATATATAATATATATATATATATATATATATATATATATATATATATATATATATATATATATTATATATTATATATATATATATATATATATTATATATATACATTATATATAAAATATATATATATATATATATATATATATATATATATATTATATATATACTATATATATATATATATATATATATTATATATTATATATATATATATATATATATATATATATATTATATATTATATATATATATATATATATATATATATATATATATATATATATATATATATATATATATATATATATATATATATATATATATATATATATATATATATATATGAATATTAACTCTAAGAAACTAATAATATAATAAGCCTAATTAAATAAATAAGAAAAGTGTATATAAACACAAAAGAACCGTTCTATTCTATTCCAAAACATGGACGAGGGGCAACTATTTATATACATTGAAAAAACCGCTATTTATCTTTATTGAAATAAATAAACAAAAAGATAATTGTATATTTAAAATATTATAACAGATAAAAACTCAATACATTTGTATTAAAGGTTTATCTCTTTATCTTTTTCTGCATCACACCAAGCCCATCATTTAACTTAATCTTTGAAATTTTACTAGATTTTTGTTCTGGTGATCTGAATACAGATCAAAATTTGTCTACAGTGAGCAATCTATTTTGTTTTTCAGTTTTATTTGAATATCTTTGAATATACTGCGCCATCATAACTATAGACCGTTCTGAATGGTCATTTACAAAAATCAAAGTTTCAGCATATTTTTGAAAACTTTTAAAGCAAGATTGGGTATATAAGTATGGGTATATATTTTGGTGGAAGTGAGAGCCAGTCTTTAACTCGTTGCTTATCAAGATCAATCATGTCAAAAATCAGGTAAGAAAAGTCATCAACTAAGACAGACAAGGATGGTGGTTTTTTTCCAATATTTACATTCATTTTATAAACTTTCTTGATATCTTATTTTACTTTGTTCTCAGGCTTATAACAGTCAGAGCTAGGCATGTCAAATAAAAGAACTGCTGATGCAATTTTTGTCTTCTCCTCTAATGTTAAATCATCATCTAGTAAAGCTAGAGGTATCATTGTTGAGTCCAAATAACAACAATGTTTATACTGAGATTCCAGAGACAGCATCAATAGCAGCTAGGTTTGTACATACCTTCTTGTACAGATGCATTTGATGAATGGCTGTAATATCAAGAAAAGGAGCTTTGATGACATCCTCAGATTGTAAATACCATTTTGTATAAAAGCAAATAAAAAGTTCTGTAATAAGCCTAATTTCAGTTTTTAGTTTATCGTTTTCTAGAACAAATGAAAGTTGGTTGGATAGAAGTTGAAGTTTTAGATAATAAATTGCTTTTCTTAAAAATCTTGCATGGTGAATAGCACCTGTTTTTCTTACTTTATAAGTAACAGGGATAAGTAGGAGACAACTAATTCTGCAAGCTCACTTCTATCATTTCTTTTAATACCTGGATTACCAATGTAAGCTCTGAAAAATGTTAATGAATTCTCAGCTGCCTTCTTTAATAGATTGCATTTAACGTTATTCCAATCAAACCGTAAGAGTTGAATTGGATTATAATTAAAATCAGGTTCTTCAAAAATATTTTTTAATTTTTTGAAAAGTGGATTATGAGATTCATTCGTTTTATCATTGGTCACTAATTTCCAAAAGTGAAGCATTCTTAGTTCGTTCACATGATGTCTACAGGCTATTTGGAGGAGATATTTATCCAGTTCTTTAGATATTCTTGAAACGGACCCTTTATTCGTCCCAGTATTGGATGATGTTGTATCAAAGCATATTCCTCGAGTTTTTGATGTAAGTTGATATTCTTTAATTAAATCTATTATACCACAAAATTGATCTTCACCGATGGATGACAACAGTGGAGGTACTCCAAGTAGGTAAGAATCTCCATTAATGTTAACTAAAACCGCCATTCTATCCCTCTTTAATATTTTTCCTTTGTTTAGTTCATTGTTTGATGGCACAACATTGTTAAACAATGTTGTGCCATCAAAATGAATTATACATGGATATGGAGATGCATAAATGGCTACTTTAACATCTTCTTTTGCAATTGTTGATATGTTTTCGTTTTCTTTTTTAATTTTTCTATATGCGGTAGACTGACTGCTTTTAACTTCTTTAATGTCAACACATGATTAATATAGAATTGCATTTGTTACCTTCTGTAAAACATTTGGTGATATATCACAGGCTGTGGCAGTAAAAGAAACATTACCAGCAAAAATATCTTTTGGAATTTTTGCAATTACTGTGTCTGGGTTTTCAGAAACTTCTATATGATACCAATCACCTGGATCAAAATCAGATTCAATTAAAGAATCCTCGCTTAATCTGTGTCTATAAGTTCAACCTTGGACACATCATCTCCCAAACTTATAGGCTGTGGACAATTTTTCTTACTTATACTTTCTTTTACCTAATTTATAGAAATGTTTTAGTATTAGTTTTTAATTTTAGAATTAGTGCAAAAGAGAATAAAGTAATAGAGATTAAACCAATTAACTAAAAGCATTGAATACCTTTTATCTATACTTAATATCTTCTGAACCAATAACAAACTTTCTTTGACCTTCCTGATCTTCAAGAAATTTTAAATCATAAATCTTGACTCTAAGGGGTCTTTTTTTATCTCGACTGATCATGTTTTTGAGATTAGAATTACCAGCCCAACAAAGTTTTTTTATTTCAATCTCAAACTCGTTTTGTTTAGCCAAATCACTACTAGTTCCTCGTTTTGCATTTTTTTTCAAGTTGGAATAAGACTTGTGCAAATTAAAAAGTTTCTTAACTAAAACTAAATCAGTTAACACATCAAATCCTGCTTTAATCCAGGATCTCTTGATTTTAGATAAAATACATTCACAGCAACTATCTGAACATCTTAAAATTTTAAAAGAACAAGCAATTATATTAGATATTGATGCAGATCGAAATTGCTGGTTATCTATTATGTGTTGAAGAATATCCAAGCCAAGTAGCTGTATATCTAAATTAAAAAATTTTAAATTTTAAATGAACCATTCGATAAACGTCTTATTAATAATTCCAAAAACGAATCATTACTAATTCCAGTATTAAAATTTTTTTTTTTACCTGATATAGCTGGTTTTGCCTCTTTTATAATAAAATGTTCCTTTTTTATTGACCTTAGTTTAGCTTCACTCATTTCTAATATATTTATTTTATGTACTAATCTTAAATTATTAGAAAAATGTAAAATTTAAAATTTTCAGAAGTTGTACCAAAATATAACTATACAACCATAGGCGTAACAGAAGAAAATGCAAAAAATTACCAATTTTCATGATTTTCAATACCACCAGACATAAATTTTTGAGGGGTAATAAAAAAACCATACTTAAATATAGGCCTTCATATAGTAAGTAAACAAAAAAAATTTGAAAAAAATATATATAACCCCTCCCTCAAGACGCCCGAAAATGGCCACTTTTCGGTCCTTTTTTTCCTAAATTTTGGGCTTGAGGGGGGGGTCAAAAGTGGTCAGGGAGGGCTCAAACTTTTTGAGGCTTGTTTTCAAAATATTTGCCCCAAATTTAGGGGGTATGTTTTTTCTGTTTTGAAAATTTACTTTTTTTGACTCCCCCTAATATATATATATATATATATATATATATATATATATATATATATATATATATATATATATATATATATATATATATATATATATATATATATATATATATATATATATATATATATATATATATATATATATATATATATATATATATATATATATATACATACATATATATATATATACATATATATATATATATATATATATATGTATATATATATATATATATATATATATATATATATATATATATATATATATATATATATATATATATATATATATACACATATAAATATACATATATATATATACACATATAAATATACATATATATATATACACATATAAATATACATATATATATATACACATATAAATATACATATATATATACACATATAAATATACATATATATATATATACACATATAAATATACATATATATATATAACTTATTTTGTTGTCAGCTATTTACGTAACTATAGATTAAGCACCAATAAAATTGTATATAAATATACTATAATTATATTTATGTTTTATTTATTTGCGCCTTAATTTGTTTTATTTATCGTTTTTCATTTATATATTGTAGATAATATTCTGTTTGAGTTTGCATTGTTTGAGAAATCAAGTAGTTTTTTATCTTTTTCTTTTTTTTTTAATTTTTTTGTTTTTAGATTGGAAGTAATTCTACAATTTTTTACAGTGCTCCCTCGCAACCTGCAGATTACGATTTATTTTTAAATAGTGTTGATTTGTATGATAAAAAAGAATGTAGTAATGGTTATCCATTGCATATTTCTTTAGTATCTAAAGTTGGTTCTGTAATCATTTGCAAATCATGAAGATTTGTATTTAATTGCGCAAATTGTAAATTGTATTTAATAAAAGTCATTAAAAAATTTTTATCTCAAATACACTAATATGATAATACTGTATGTATGCTATTTGGTTGATATTTTTTTAATGATATACAATTTATTTATTTATTTTTTTGTTAATATTTCCTTATTCTTTAACTTCGGTAACATCTTGTTTTGACGTTGATGGTACAGGTAATTTTTCGCCTTTAAACCAACAATGAATTTGAATCTCTTTTATAGATGCGCGCTTGTCTACGTTAGGTACCAGCATTTTACTAATTAAGTCTTTGACTTCAGGTGAAATTTTCTTTCTACTTGAAAAATGCACTGGTCGCATAACTTGTTCGAGTAGTGTTTTTAAATTTGAATCGTCAAAAGGAAGACTAGCGTTTACCATGGTGTATAGAACTACCCCTAAGCTCCAAATGTCAGCAATTGTTCCATCATAAGGTATTCCTATCGTAACAAATAAAAGTTAAAATTATTTTGTAGCATGTTAGTTCCGCTAGTTCTTATATACACTGCTTTTATTAAAATGTTGTTAAAATCTTTATAATTTTTATCGTGTTAATTCAATACAAATTACCATAAAATTATTATCACCGACATTATTTCTGCCACTTTAATTTACCCATGTTTTATTAAATAAGTTATGTAGGATTACACGCAAAATATTTTATTAAATAAGTTATGTAGGATTAGGCGCGAAATATTTTAGTAACTGAGTTAAGTCAAAAAAAAAAGTTTTTTAAAAAGTGATTAGCGCACTAATTAGGGCTGGGGAACGATCATTCTCTAAAAACTAAATATTGCTGGCAAAAGTATAGAGAAAATTTTTTTTATATAAAAAATATTTCAGGCTATATAAATAGTTTTTCCAGGATTTAAAACTTTATTAAAAACGTATTATGTTAAGAAATTATGCGAAAGTATAGGCACATAAAACGTACAATTTATTTCGAGAAAGTTGTATACTTTATATGGTTATAACTTTTAAACACCTGATTAATTTTTGATAAAATTTCAAATGTATTTATTCTGATTTATGAAAATAATTACTTCTTTCGGAAAACCCAAGTTCATCACATTAAGAAGGGAAATTTTATTTTTTATTGTGTTTTTGTTCAGGTTAAGCAACTAACCTGGAATTTACTTAACTCAAATGCTCAAAAAATTCTAGATCTGCCTCTTGGTTATCATTACAAATAGCCTAAAACAATTTTAAATTTTTACCTCTCAAAATTTCCGGTGGTGCGTATGCATAAGACCCGCAAAAAGTTTGACTCAGTTTTTTTTTTCCTGTTTCTTGATTAATTTGTTGCACTTTTGCAAAACCAAAATCAGAAACAATCAATGTAAAGTTTGCATCAAGTAATAAATTCTCGCACTTTAGATCACGATGAACAACTCCGTGAGAATGAAAGTATTCAGTAGCACTTATTAATTGCTGAAAAAAAACTCTGGCGCTATCGTCAGTTAAAGGTCCTTTATCTCGAATATATTCTAAGAGATCTCCATTTTCAGCGAGATTCATAATCAAATATATTCGACTGTTGGTTTCAATTGCCTCTAGTAGAGATACGCAACTTTCATGTTTTAGTCTTTTAAGAACTTGAATTTCTCGCGGAAGAAATTTAGTTAAATAATCATCGGGAGCTTTTTTCTTGGATATTATTTTAATTGCCACTTTTCTTTTATGTTTTTTAGAGTTTGCACTGCGAACAACCGCGTAGCTACCCTTACCGAGTTGTTCTCCTAAAGTATACCCGTATTGTGCCAATAAAGTAGCAGCAGAGTCAAAAGCTGTTTGTTGAGTTGGTTTTGCAGATGGATCATTGTGTAACGGCGCCTCTGTCTCGACTTTTTCTTTATTTTCAGCAGAAGCTGCATCTGGACTTTTAATGCTATCGTTTACATCTCTTTTGTCATTCTGTTGTAATTCGTTTTCGACTTTATCGTTTGTCAAAGAATTTTTTGTAGTTTCAGCCATAGGAGGATTTTTCCGAAAGAATTTTCTCAAAATTAATGAATTGAATACATTGCGGCCTGTTGAGTTATGTTTTTCCGCCATTAGAGAACATTTTTATTTTTAACTTTTTAATAACTGGAAATATCATATTTGACGTCATTAAAAATTATTTGAGGTCTCGATTACCTAAAACATTGAAAAAACCATTAGTTAATCTTTAAATTAATATTTACTAAATACTTTGATTATTTTTATTATTGTGATTCTAATTGAGTATTAAAAAAAGTTATTTGTTTATATATAGGAACTAAAAAATTGAGTTGCTTTTTTGATATTTTTAATTCATAAATATATAATTTTTAATTAAATAATTTTAAGTATTTAAATAAGTTTAAGTATTTTTTAAAATAATTTAGATATATAATAATATTACAAATATGATTTAGTTAACCTTTAGTTTTACAATATATAACTTATAATAAGTTTTAATGAACCATTAAAAACTTGCATAATAACTGTTTAATTCTGTACTTATCAAATTTAACAAAGTTCACTAAAAAATTCAACAAATGCAAAAAAAAAAGGGTATTATTTATGTTGTCTAAAATAATAAATTCTAAAATAATTTTAACGAGTTATATATAAATTTAGTTCTGTAAATAACATTTTTATACACAATGTTAATGCTACTTACGTTAGTTTAACATGTAAGAAATTAGTTTAACATGTAATTAGTGTTAGTTTAACATGTAGTATATTCAATGCTTTATATAAAAATTTAAAAAAGTTAAATTATTTTAGTAAATAAATAAAATTAAAAGTAATTTAAAATTACTGAATGTTATTCAATTTACTCTAGCTATAAAAGTTATAAAACTATAAAAACATTGCCAAAATATAAACGTACTGCAACAAATCTATGATGTAAATGTGGTTCCAGTGAGTTCAGTAAACAAAAAAGATTTCATACCAACTTACTTTCTTAAATATTTCTGATATAGCAGTTTCGTTTAAAAAAGATAAGAAAAAACAAATAGTCAACCTGTAATACCTGAGCATAAGTTAATCTGTCCAATATAATTTTTATATGGAAATACAACAAAAGGAAATCGTGATTTACGGAAAATTTTTTAGGTTTTTTAATGAGATTGTAATAGAAACTAAAGATAGTTACCACATTTAAAAGCATTAATGATATGTTGTTGTCCATATTAAATGCAATTTTACATGTTGTTGATATATGTGAGCTTTGAAATTTTTTTTTTAAGTTTATTATTTTAGTTTAAATAAAAATGACTTTTTTATTTTGTTTTTTTACTTTTTTAGTTTAATTAAAGATGACTTTTATAACAGTTATTTTATCTCAAACTAGTTTAGGTTATGTTTACAGTTCGTAAAAATTTTATTGGCTTTGTTGAAAAATTAGTTTAATGCAAACTTTTCTTGCTGTTGAAGGTATGTATCCTACTTTTCACTTTTCTAGATGTTAAAAGTACGTATGCTACTTTTAAGTCTATTCTATTAAATACATTTATATGATATGTTGTTGGATTATAATGTTATCAGTTGTTTACAATCTATAATATATTGGGGTAGATTCAGGTAATATGAGCATACCAAAAGATCTCTAAAATGTAAGTGAATTTAAAGTTACTTTTTATTTTTTGATTGGACTTTTTTTGGTGATAACAGGAATCAGTATATTTAGCATAAATTTATATGCATTAATTAGCGGCTCTTAGGGATCGTCCATAAATTACGTAACGCAATCTTTCACAATAAACAAAACAAAAAAGATCAAAAGTTTTTCCTCGCAGAGTCTTAACTTAAAAAAATAAATTTTGAACTACAGTCATTACGGGTAACTTTGAACGGTTTGCGCTAGGTTAATCTCTACAAAAATTGTTTTACTAACTAGATAAAAAATATTTTTACAAAAAGGGTGTTCTGATGATCTCTTTTTTCTAGTTTGTTATCATTTTTTTAAATTTGCTAGATATTATGTAAAAAAACAATGTTCAAGTAGGCGTTCAAAGTTACCCTCGCATTTCGGGTAACTTTGAACACTATTAAACTGAATGTCAATTTTAATCTTATAAATCTAAAAAGTTGTTTAAATTTCTTTGTATTAGTTTAAATTAATTTTTTAAAAAATCTAGTTAAACAATTTTGAGAATAAACAAACAAGTTTTTCAATAAAATATTTCTAGAATAAACAAACAAGTTTTTCAATAAAATATTCCCAAAATAATTTTTAAGGTTATAAAAGAAAAAATAATTAAGACCTTATTTTTATATAATTCTCCACAAATAAACACCATTGACTATAAAACTAAATATTACAGTGTTTCATTCCTTTAGTCTTGCGTTACAACTAACTCTTTTACAAAATAATCATGATCAAGGAAAACATGTACATAGTGATTGTTTATTTGCTCCAATGAAAAAACTGCATCATTTTGAGATACAGGTAAAACTTGTTCATTGTCTTCAATAACTTGATTAACATTTACGATGCTTGAACTTTGTAAAATATTAAGTTTTTTGTT
>NC_061159.1:30132682-30137682 GCF_022113875.1 Hydra vulgaris | reverse complement strand
GGTATATATATAATAGGTAGGTATATATAATAGGTATATATAATAGGTAGGTAGGTAGGTAGGTATATATAAGTATATAATAATAATATAGGTATATAACATAAGTATATATAATAATATATAATAATATAATAATATAAGTATATAGGTATAATAATAAGTATAATAATATAATAATAATATAATAATATAAGTATAATAATATAATAATATAAGTATATAAGTATATATATATAATAATATAATATATATAATAATATAAGTATATAGGTATAATATAAGTATATATAGGTATATATAATAGGTAGGTAGGTAGGTATATATAATAGGTAGGGGTAAACATATAATAAAATAAACATATAATAAAATAGGGGTAAAGATATAATATAAGGGGTAAACAATATATATATAAGGGGTAAACATATATATATATATATATATATATATATATATATATATATATATATATATATATATATATATATATATATATATTTAAGGGGTAAACAGATTCTATCTGTTGACCAGCCTCGCACCCCTTCCTCATCTATTAGGCTGGCGCAGATGTATTCTTAATACATTGTTTCCAGTTTAGGATGTTGAACGCTGGATCTTCTTGACTCAATGCGTGGGTATTGCTTGTGTCTCTATTTTTATGACTGGGCAACTCATTCTATTATCTCCTAATGAGGGTACAGCTCTAAAACTCAGTTTTATGGTTCTGAGGCCGGCTGGTAGTCAGGTTTCCCGAACTCTGTGGTAGCTCTGTAACAGCCGAAAAATATCAGAGTACTAATAGTGCCATGTTGCGCATGGATGGTGTCCCTGTTTGTACTTTTGGTGTGCATTGCAGAGGCCACATTTGGAGCCCTTTGTTACGGCTTAGGGTTTATTAAGAGTAATGAGGCTATTGCTTAGTTGTTAAATAGTGTACTGAGTACTATCTATACTTGAGTCAAGTTCTTTATAAATTTAAAATGACTAAAGTACCTAAAACTAAAAAACACAAAAAACCATTGTCATCACCAAGTTCTCTAAACCTATCATTTACTAATATTCGTGGTCTTCGAAGTAACTTTTCTTCTGTTGAGTCTTATCTCTTGCAAAGTTCACCAGACCTACTTGCTCTTTGTGAGACTAATTTGAGTTCGGCTGTCCCATCTTGTGATCTTAGTGTTGATGGTTATCTTCCTTTAGTTCGTAAAGACTCCAATAATCACATGCTTGGCCTGGGCATCTACATTCGTAAGAACTCACCCATTTGTCGTGAAACTAGGTTTGAATCTACAGACTATTCATTTATGTGCTTTCGTTTAGCACAACTTTACTCTATCGCCTTTCTCTTTGTTCTATATCGCTCTCCTTCATCCCAAGATTGCACTATTCTTGATGTTATTTCTGATCAAATTGACCAAGCCCTCTCTCTTTATCCATCGGCCAATATCGTCGTTGTTGGTGACTTTAATGCCCATCACACCGATTGGCTTGGCTCTAGTGTCAGTGACTCTGCTGGCGTTAAGGCCCTCAACTTTTGCCTTTCTCAATCTCTAACTCAAATAGTCAACTTTCCAACTCGTTTTCCAGACAACCCTAATCATTTACCTTCTCTACTCGACTTATGTCTTGTTTTGGATCCTAGTCAGTGCTCAATTTCTCCACATTCACCCTTAGGTACTTCTGATCACGGTTTGATCTCTCTAAAACTATTATCAAATTCTTCTACTTCATCAGAATCCCCCTATCATCGTACCACATACAACTACCTTAAAGCTGACTGGGACTCTTTCCGTGATTTTCTTCGTGATGGCCCTTGGGTAGAAATCTTTCGTCTTCCTGCTGACAAATGTGCTTCTTACATAACTTCGTGGATTCAGGCTGGCATGGAATCTTTTATTCCCTCTCGACGATTCCAGGTCAAGCCTCACTCTTCTCCTTGGTTTTCCTCACATTGCGCTGCAACAATTTCTAATCGAAACCGTTACTTCCATATCTATCAGCAAAACAATTCTCCAGAAAACAGACATCTGTTCACTATCGCCAGAAACCATTGTAAAAAGGTTTTGTCTGACGCCAAAGCTCGCTATTCCCAGGTCATTAAATCTCGTATCTCATCACAAAAATTAGGCTCTCGAGACTTCTGGAGAATCTTTAACAGTATCAATAATAAGGGCAAATCTGTTATTCCTTCTCTCTTGTATGGTTCAGACTTTGTCACCTCACCTAAAGACAAAGCTGAATTGTTTGCTAAGAACTTTTCATCAATATCATCTCTTGATTCCACTAGTTGCGTTTTACCTGACATAGCCGTCAAACAGGTTGATCCCTTGCTTGACATTCGCATCACTTCAGCTTCTGTATCTAAAGTAATTTCCTGCTTAGACTCTTCAACTGCTTGTGGTCCTGACAACATTCCTGTTGTAGTTTTGCAGAGGTGTTCTCCGGAGCTTTCATCCATACTTTCTAAACTATTTAACAAGTGCTTATCAGAGTCTTGTTTTCCATCATGCTGGAAAGCAGCATCTGTTATCCCTATTTTCAAAAATTCCGGAGAGCGATCTGATTCACCTAACTACCGTCCCATTAGTCTTCTTCCTGTCATAAGCAAGGTTTTTGAATCTTTAATCAACAAACACTTAATCTCTCATCTTGAATCAAATAACTTACTTTCTGACCATCAATATGGATTTCGGTCTTCTCGTTCTACAGCTGATGTGCTAACAGTAATAACCGATAGGTTTTACCGTGCATTAGATAGAGGGTGGAGAGGTTAAGGCTATCGCACTTGACATTTCTAAAGCATTTGATAAAGTTTGGCATGCTGGTCTTCTCCATAAGCTTTCTTCTTATGGTGTAGCTGGTAACGTCTTTAAGATTATTGAGTCCTTTCTTTCCAATCGTAGTATAAAAGTTGTCCTTGATGGACAGCACTCTTCTTCACATCCTGTAACTTCAGGTGTTCCTCAAGGTTCAATCCTTGGCCCTATACTCTTTTTAATTTACATTAACGATCTTCCAGATATTCTCACATCTAAGGTGGCATTATTTGCTGACGACACTACCATTTACTTTTGTCATGATAAGAAGCCTACACTCTCTGATTGCTTGGAGGGGGTATCTGAGCTTGAAAAGGATCTCACTTCTGCTACAGTATGGGGCTCACAGTGGCTGGTGAACTTTAATTCAGATAAAACTCAATTTTATTCGGCCAATCGTTATCGTAATAATTTAGATCTTCCTATATTTATGAATGGTAATGTACTAGATGAGTCATCTACCATTCATCTTCTAGGATTAACTCTTACTTCTGATCTTTCTTTTAAACCGTATATCAAATCCATTGCAAAATTAGCATCTGCTAAGGTTGCATCTCTTTAATGAGCTCGACACTTTCTTACTCCAGATTCTATTCTCTATCTCTATAAATCTCAAATCCGTCCCTGTATGGAATACTGTTGCCACATCTGGGGCGGATCTTCTAATGATGCTCTTTCTCTTTTAGACAAGGTGCAAAAACGAATTGTAAACATAGTTGGACCTGCTCTGGCAGCCAATCTCCAACCTTTGTCACATCGTCGTAATGTTGCTTCTCTTTCTCTTTTCTACAAATACTATAATGGGCACTGCTCTAAAAAGCTAGCGTCCCTTGTGCCATCTATTAAAATTCATTCTCGTGTTACTCGCCATTCAATTAAGTCTCATCCTTTTTCTGTGACTGTTCCTAAGTGCTTCAAAAACTCTTATTCTTCTAGTTTTTTTCCTCGAACATCAGTTCTTTGGAATTCGCTTCCTTCATCTTGCTTTCCTGATTCATATAATTTGCAATCTTTTAAGTCATCAGTCAATCGTTATCTTGCTCTACAGATTTAGTCTTTTCTCTTCCAGTAACTTCCAACTCTTATAGTGGTTGCTTGCAGCCTTGTTGGAAGTGAAGATGTTAAAAAAAAATATATATATATATATATATATATATATATATATATATATATATATATATATATATATATATATATATCAGAAGTCATTAAACACCCAGTCATCGTCCAACATTTCTTCCTTTGCTTGTCATACTTAGAAGTGTTTAAAGCTTTCGATGCTTCCCCTGCCCAATGTGTAATCAAAATTCGTCTCTCTTTTGCAGTGTAGGGCATTTCATTACTGAACCATCAATCAGAATGATTATCTCTATCAAGCCATTTTTGATGTTCAATGGCAATAAGCCTTTTCAGAGTTGCAGCATATCTGGCATCAACTGGTTGCCAAAGGTCAGTGGCACTTGGTAGACCGTACCAGAGAAGTCCTTTAGCAGCAGCCACAGCATCTTTAAAATCCTCCTGCATATGTCCCTTCAAATTGTCCAGCAAAAGAACAAATTTATCAAGCTTTTGTTCTCTGACAAATGGAAGGAGTGTTTTATCACACCAGTGCTTACAAACGTTTTGGTCTAACCAAGCATTTTGTTGGAAGTAAACGTAAATATCTTTGAGCCATGCTAACTTTTCGTCTTTTGAAATGCGTTTTCCTTGACCTCTAAAAATGAGGGCTAGCTTTGGTTGCTCTCCTTCTGGCCGAAACATAATTTGAAGGGAACATTGCCTTTTTTCCAATCCTGAGCCCGGTTGTGAGATCCATGTATTATGTGTTACACCTTGACCCTTGGGAACATACTCGTAAGTTTTCTTACCATGAACAACAAAGGGAAGTGGGCTCTGGTCAACGTTGAGCCTTTGTCCAGGTTGGTACCGTCCCCATTTTTTGTCATAGCTGGGATCTTTAGAACCTGTTCTGATACACTTTTCTCTGTATGTCGCATGCCATTTCTGTAATAATGGTTCCATTTCATTCTTATGTTTCCTTTTGTTTCTTTGTTTCGATCTCATTTTTAAATCCTTTTTTTGTAAAAATCGAACTATAACATGATGTTTTATTACCACGTTTGGATCAATGTTTAATTGTATATTTCTAGCTTTACTCCAAAGCCAGGAAAAGTTAACAATATGACC
>NC_061159.1:30100226-30131682 GCF_022113875.1 Hydra vulgaris | reverse complement strand
CTGAAGATACGAAGGTGACAAATTTAGAAAATACTGAGGAAAATTTGAACTAGATCAAAACACAGTATGTGGATGCAGATTATCAAAAGGACAAATGTAAGGCTAAGAGGATTAAAATAAAAATTTTAGGAAGTGCAGAGAGGGAAGTTGAACTATCATTAAAACTCAATATGAACATACAGGTTATCAGAACGACATATCAGCCATATCATAGAAACAGCTAATTGTATTAACTTTAAACTTCCAGGGCTTGATAAGGGGAATTTTCAACTGACCAGAAGGCAATACAATAAGATACTGCTGAACTCCTACTACTGCTGATTTGACTACTATCAGAGGCATTGTTTGGGGCAAGGGGGAAGTTGCCCCCCAATAGTTTGGAGACAAAAATTGTTAAGCCTATGCCCCTTGACTATTCGGATATGGACCCCTCTCCCCCCCCCAACGATAAAAAGCAGGAGTTACGACCCTGACTGCTATTACAACTATGGTTAAGGGTATGAAGATGAAATTTTCAGGGAATATTGAGGGGGGGGGGAGCTGAACTGAATTACAACACGGGGTCTGCATCCAGACTGTCTAAAGAATGTATCAGCAATGTCTTAGGAACGGCTTGGTGTGTGAAATTGAAACTTGCTAAGCTTGTTATGGTGACGTTGAACTAACCAAAGTGTAATATTTGCATTTGGGCAGAATGGTTATCTCTAAAATCTGAATTGTTACGGTGTGGGAGCGTTTGGGTTGTTAAGAGTTTATAGGTGGTATTCAAAACGGTTTTGGCCTTAAAACATAGTTTTTCAGTAACTAGCAATAGTATTTAAAGAAGTTTATCTCGTGGGCATTTATGAAGGGGTTAAAAGAGAGAAATTTATGTATGTAGTGTATGAGATAAGTATTTTGGAATTTAATTGGGGTAGTGACATCAAAACAGCCAAAACAGATATATATATATATATATATATATATATATATATATATATATATATATATATATATATATATATATATATATATTTAAGGGGGTAAACAGATTCTATCTGTTGACCAGCCTCGCACCCCTTCCTCATCTATTAGGCTGGCGCAGATGTATTCTTAATACATTGTTTCCAGTTTAGGATGTTGAACGCTGGATCTTCTTGACTCAATGCGTGGGTATTGCTTGTGTCTCTATTTTTATGACTGGGCAACTCATTCTATTATCTCCTAATGAGGGTACAGCTCTAAAACTCAGTTTTATGGTTCTGAGGCCGGCTGGTAGTCAGGTTTCCCGAACTCTGTGGTAGCTCTGTAACAGCCGAAAAATATCAGAGTACTAATAGTGCCATGTTGCGCATGGATGGTGTCCCTGTTTGTACTTTTGGTGTGCATTGCAGAGGCCACATTTGGAGCCCTTTGTTACGGCTTAGGGTTTATTAAGAGTAATGAGGCTATTGCTTAGTTGTTAAATAGTGTACTGAGTACTATCTATACTTGAGTCAAGTTCTTTATAAATTTAAAATGACTAAAGTACCTAAAACTAAAAAACACAAAAAACCATTGTCATCACCAAGTTCTCTAAACCTATCATTTACTAATATTCGTGGTCTTCGAAGTAACTTTTCTTCTGTTGAGTCTTATCTCTTGCAAAGTTCACCAGACCTACTTGCTCTTTGTGAGACTAATTTGAGTTCGGCTGTCCCATCTTGTGATCTTAGTGTTGATGGTTATCTTCCTTTAGTTCGTAAAGACTCCAATAATCACATGCTTGGCCTGGGCATCTACATTCGTAAGAACTCACCCATTTGTCGTGAAACTAGGTTTGAATCTACAGACTATTCATTTATGTGCTTTCGTTTAGCACAACTTTACTCTATCGCCTTTCTCTTTGTTCTATATCGCTCTCCTTCATCCCAAGATTGCACTATTCTTGATGTTATTTCTGATCAAATTGACCAAGCCCTCTCTCTTTATCCATCGGCCAATATCGTCGTTGTTGGTGACTTTAATGCCCATCACACCGATTGGCTTGGCTCTAGTGTCAGTGACTCTGCTGGCGTTAAGGCCCTCAACTTTTGCCTTTCTCAATCTCTAACTCAAATAGTCAACTTTCCAACTCGTTTTCCAGACAACCCTAATCATTTACCTTCTCTACTCGACTTATGTCTTGTTTTGGATCCTAGTCAGTGCTCAATTTCTCCACATTCACCCTTAGGTACTTCTGATCACGGTTTGATCTCTCTAAAACTATTATCAAATTCTTCTACTTCATCAGAATCCCCCTATCATCGTACCACATACAACTACCTTAAAGCTGACTGGGACTCTTTCCGTGATTTTCTTCGTGATGGCCCTTGGGTAGAAATCTTTCGTCTTCCTGCTGACAAATGTGCTTCTTACATAACTTCGTGGATTCAGGCTGGCATGGAATCTTTTATTCCCTCTCGACGATTCCAGGTCAAGCCTCACTCTTCTCCTTGGTTTTCCTCACATTGCGCTGCAACAATTTCTAATCGAAACCGTTACTTCCATATCTATCAGCAAAACAATTCTCCAGAAAACAGACATCTGTTCACTATCGCCAGAAACCATTGTAAAAAGGTTTTGTCTGACGCCAAAGCTCGCTATTCCCAGGTCATTAAATCTCGTATCTCATCACAAAAATTAGGCTCTCGAGACTTCTGGAGAATCTTTAACAGTATCAATAATAAGGGCAAATCTGTTATTCCTTCTCTCTTGTATGGTTCAGACTTTGTCACCTCACCTAAAGACAAAGCTGAATTGTTTGCTAAGAACTTTTCATCAATATCATCTCTTGATTCCACTAGTTGCGTTTTACCTGACATAGCCGTCAAACAGGTTGATCCCTTGCTTGACATTCGCATCACTTCAGCTTCTGTATCTAAAGTAATTTCCTGCTTAGACTCTTCAACAGCTTGTGGTCCTGACAACATTCCTGTTGTAGTTTTGCAGAGGTGTTCTCCGGAGCTTTCATCCATACTTTCTAAACTATTTAACAAGTGCTTATCAGAGTCTTGTTTTCCATCATGCTGGAAAGCAGCATCTGTTATCCCTATTTTCAAAAATTCCGGAGAGCGATCTGATTCACCTAACTACCGTCCCCATTAGTCTTCTTCCTGTCATAAGCAAGGTTTTTGAATCTTTAATCAACAAACACTTAATCTCTCATCTTGAATCAAATAACTTACTTTCTGACCATCAATATGGATTTCGGTCTTCTCGTTCTACAGCTGATGTGCTAACAGTAATAACCGATAGGTTTTACCGTGCATTAGATAGAGGTGGAGAGGTTAAGGCTATCGCACTTGACATTTCTAAAGCATTTGATAAAGTTTGGCATGCTGGTCTTCTCCATAAGCTTTCTTCTTATGGTGTAGCTGGTAACGTCTTTAAGATTATTGAGTCCTTTCTTTCCAATCGTAGTATAAAAGTTGTCCTTGATGGACAGCACTCTTCTTCACATCCTGTAACTTCAGGTGTTCCTCAAGGTTCAATCCTTGGCCCTATACTCTTTTTAATTTACATTAACGATCTTCCAGATATTCTCACATCTAAGGTGGCATTATTTGCTGACGACACTACCATTTACTTTTGTCATGATAAGAAGCCTACACTCTCTGATTGCTTGGAGGGGGTATCTGAGCTTGAAAAGGATCTCACTTCTGCTACAGTATGGGGCTCACAGTGGCTGGTGAACTTTAATTCAGATAAAACTCAATTTTATTCGGCCAATCGTTATCGTAATAATTTAGATCTTCCTATATTTATGAATGGTAATGTACTAGATGAGTCATCTACCATTCATCTTCTAGGATTAACTCTTACTTCTGATCTTTCTTTTAAACCGTATATCAAATCCATTGCAAAATTAGCATCTGCTAAGGTTGCATCTCTTTAATGAGCTCGACACTTTCTTACTCCAGATTCTATTCTCTATCTCTATAAATCTCAAATCCGTCCCTGTATGGAATACTGTTGCCACATCTGGGGCGGATCTTCTAATGATGCTCTTTCTCTTTTAGACAAGGTGCAAAAACGAATTGTAAACATAGTTGGACCTGCTCTGGCAGCCAATCTCCAACCTTTGTCACATCGTCGTAATGTTGCTTCTCTTTCTCTTTTCTACAAATACTATAATGGGCACTGCTCTAAAAAGCTAGCGTCCCTTGTGCCATCTATTAAAATTCATTCTCGTGTTACTCGCCATTCAATTAAGTCTCATCCTTTTTCTGTGACTGTTCCTAAGTGCTTCAAAAACTCTTATTCTTCTAGTTTTTTTCCTCGAACATCAGTTCTTTGGAATTCGCTTCCTTCATCTTGCTTTCCTGATTCATATAATTTGCAATCTTTTAAGTCATCAGTCAATCGTTATCTTGCTCTACAGATTTAGTCTTTTCTCTTCCAGTAACTTCCAACTCTTATAGTGGTTGCTTGCAGCCTTGTTGGAAGTGAAGATGTTAAAAAAAAATATATATATATATATATATATATATATATATATATATATATATATATATATATATATATATATATATCAGAAGTCATTAAACACCCAGTCATCGTCCAACATTTCTTCCTTTGCTTGTCATACTTAGAAGTGTTTAAAGCTTTCGATGCTTCCCCTGCCCAATGTGTAATCAAAATTCGTCTCTCTTTTGCAGTGTAGGGCATTTCATTACTGAACCATCAATCAGAATGATTATCTCTATCAAGCCATTTTTGATGTTCAATGGCAATAAGCCTTTTCAGAGTTGCAGCATATCTGGCATCAACTGGTTGCCAAAGGTCAGTGGCACTTGGTAGACCGTACCAGAGAAGTCCTTTAGCAGCAGCCACAGCATCTTTAAAATCCTCCTGCATATGTCCCTTCAAATTGTCCAGCAAAAGAACAAATTTATCAAGCTTTTGTTCTCTGACAAATGGAAGGAGTGTTTTATCACACCAGTGCTTACAAACGTTTTGGTCTAACCAAGCATTTTGTTGGAAGTAAACGTAAATATCTTTGAGCCATGCTAACTTTTCGTCTTTTGAAATGCGTTTTCCTTGACCTCTAAAAATGAGGGCTAGCTTTGGTTGCTCTCCTTCTGGCCGAAACATAATTTGAAGGGAACATTGCCTTTTTTCCAATCCTGAGCCCGGTTGTGAGATCCATGTATTATGTGTTACACCTTGACCCTTGGGAACATACTCGTAAGTTTTCTTACCATGAACAACAAAGGGAAGTGGGCTCTGGTCAACGTTGAGCCTTTGTCCAGGTTGGTACCGTCCCCATTTTTTGTCATAGCTGGGATCTTTAGAACCTGTTCTGATACACTTTTCTCTGTATGTCGCATGCCATTTCTGTAATAATGGTTCCATTTCATTCTTATGTTTCCTTTTGTTTCTTTGTTTCGATCTCATTTTTAAATCCTTTTTTTTGTAAAAAATCGAACTATAACATGATGTTTTATTACCACGTTTGGATCAATGTTTAATTGTATATTTCTAGCTTTACTCCAAAGCCAGGAAAAGTTAACAATATGACCTTTCGATCTGGCTTGTAAAAATTCTTTGTAAAGAATTTCGTATAGTTCAAGATATTTTGTGGAACGTCTTCCCTTCAGAAACAATTTGCGATAGGATGATTCGGCATCTTTAATAATAGTTTCTTTTTTTTTTTAGCCATTGCGAAATCTGACTTTTCGTTACACCAAACGACTCTGCTATAGTATTTTGATTTGCCTCATAACCATAGGCGTTAATTGCCTCTGCTTTAAAGGCAGAAGTATATTGGTGGCGTTTTTTACCAGCTAATTTGCTAGCCTCTTCACTTTTTTTTATGGCACTAACAACTTTGTTGACAATGTTATCAAGTACATCTTTAACTGCTAGAGTGACAAGTTCTTTGTTACTTTGAAGAACTTGTGATTGTGAATGTTTACAATCTTGTTTGCTAATTCCGTGCATAACTTTAACATGAAAAGCTAGTCCTTGTTGGCTTTTGAATAACTTTTTGCAATGTTCGCATTCAACACTAGTTTCGACAGCTTCTAATGGCAATCGGATTGCACTCATTTCTCCTCTGTGCATAACATTTTTTGTGAAACCAAACGCTGCTAATGTAGGCTGCTTTTTCTTTATCTTCTTTGACATTTTTATTACTATTTTTAACAGTATCTGAAAATAAGACTTAGAAATAAAATAAACATTTTGAATATGGTATTAAATAAACTACACATTAAGAGCGAGAAAGAAAAAAAAGAGAGAGAGAAAGAAAAAAAAGAGAGAGAGAAAGAAAAAAAAGAGAGAGAGAAAGAAAAAAAAGAGAGAGAAAGAAAAAAAAAGAGAGAGAGAAATAAAACACTGCAGAGCGACTCTTAAACTTTATGTTTTTCTGGTCAAGTATTGAGGTTTAGATTTTGCATTACAATGACTTCTTTACTTTATAAAGTCGTTGCACTGCAAAACATAAACTTCGATTTTTGTTGTTTTTGTAGGCTTAAATTTAGAAATATATATATTTAAAATTTTTAATTAAATAAAATTTAAATCTTTTAAATGGCTCAGGAATATGCTTACATATGCTTATTTTTTTTCCAAATCTGAGCCTCCATATGCTTATAAACGTTATGCTTATAAAAAAAAACATGTATATATATATATATATATATATATATATATATATATATATATATATATATATATATAAATATATATATACCCATATATATACCCATATATATATATATATATATATATATATATATATATATATATATATATATATATATATATTTTCATATATATATATATATATATATGTATATATATATATATATATATATATATATATATATATATATATATATATGTATATGGGTATATATATATATATGTATATATATATATATTTATATATATATATATATTTATTTATATATATATATATATATATATATATATATATATATATATATATATGGGTATATATATATATATATATATATATATATATATATATATATATATATATATATATATATATATATATATATATATATATATATATATATATATATATATATATATATATGTATATATATATATATATATATATATATATATATATTTATATATATTTATATATATATATATATATATATATATATATATATATTTATATATATATATAAATATATATAGGTATATATATATATATATATATATATATATATATATATATATATATATATATATATATATATGTGTGTGCGTGTGTGTATGTGTATATATATATACATATGTGTGTATATATATGCAAATATGTGTTGGTTTATATAATATATACATATATAATATACATATATAATATTATTAAATGTGTGTATATGTATATTATATATGTTTATATTATATATTATGTTTGTATATGTGCATGTATGTGTGTTATGTTATGCTATGTTTGTATATGTGTATGTATGTGTGTATATGTATGTGTGTATGTATATGTAGGTACGCGTAAATCCGGATTTTACGAAGCCGTTTTTTTGGCCAAATTCTGGGACACGCTTTTTCAAGTTAGTTGAAAAGTTGCAATATGTATCAACATAGATATTTTTTGAATATTAGAATTGTGGAACTTTAATTTTGCATGAATTTCTTTGAGTCAAAATTTTATTTATTATGAATTTATTGTTGTTTAAAATTTGCATGTTTTTTGGACATCAAGTATATATCTAAGAAATGCTGGTTCATTTTTCTAATATATTCTCTCAACTACAAAAAACATTTTTCTAACTACCTGTCAAATTTCATTGAAAAAAAAAGCATACTCAGGCATCTTAATACTATATTCCAATTAAATAACTGTTTTAACTTCAATAATTACCATGATTTATATATATTATTTTTTATTTATAACAATTAATTTTTTTTTTCTAGCTTCATGGGGCCAAAAACTGCTAATTTTGAATTTTCACTAGTAGGAATTGACTCTAATACAGAGTGTAGAAATGGACATATTTTTGTCTTATAAAACATCTCAACAAGTCACTAAACATTTTAAGATAGAAACAAGTAAAAATCAGGTTTGGAGTCTCATAAATAAATCATTAAACTGGGCAAAAAATTTTAACAGGCCTGAGGACAGTAAGCGTTTTGTTGACTTCAAGTTTACCTAACATTGTATTATCATCAGGCTCCTCGGATGTTTCATATGCCAATATGAATGTTTTATCTCATTTAACTAGTGGACTGTCAACATCTGTAGGTTATAGCGAACGAGATTGAACTAAACATATATTTAGAGAGAAATTAAGCCCTATAAAACAAAAACTAAAAGGTAGGTTATCTTACTTGTCTTCTCGGTTAACTAACTCTTACAAAGAACGTCGGAGCAAGATTAATTAAAGCATGCCAAAACAATTACGTGTTCTAAGACTAAATGCTAAAAGAAAAGAAAAAATAATTAAAGCTTTAATGGCAGAAATACGAAATCTTAAAAAACTCACACACAAAAAAAAGCAGATTTATCACTTTAAAGTTGAAAAAAAAACTTTGAAATTATATGAAAAGCATAAGTTAAGGCAACTCAAAACTATACATAATGCCGCTGTTTTGACAAGTAACAGGGTAATTGCTAGTTTGGAGAATGATTTTCTCCAGATTGAGGAGGAAAGAAATGTAATTATGCCAGAAGATTATAAAACATATTCATTACAAATAAGAATGATAATTTATAATATGTTGTTGTGTAATGTACCAACAGATAACATTCCATATCTTATGAGCAAAATAGGGCATTATATGGGTGTTGTTTTGAATAATATTCCTCATCGAAGTACTGTTGAGCAAATGGCTCGTGAACTTGGCAGTATTTCAAATTTGCAAGCAGCAGAGTGGGCTATGCATAATAGTAATCTTACTCTTGGGTTTGATGCTACAACATAAGAAAGTATCCACATTAATAGCATTTGTAAAAGTAGCTTTAATGAATGTCGTAATTTGATTATTGTAAATATATTTAACACAATGTCAGACAGAGTTGCAGTCAACCATCTTACAATAAGCAAAGTTGTGCAACATGGGGCAAGAATTTGAATGAGCTGAACTGCCATGTGCACCCTCTTGACATTGTGACACAAATGCAGTTTCATATCGCTCAGCGTTACAGTCTCTTGAGAGTGAGAGCTGTCAATTATTTGTAAATGATTGTATGGCAGTTAAAATTGTTTTAGCCATGAACAAAATGATGTTTATAGGCATCAAAGGTGATCCAAAAGGATTTGTAAATTTTTTGAATTAAAACAATCTACCACGAAGTATTATTCCTAGATATTGTGGAAATAGGCTTCATATTCTTTTTCATACTTATTTCATTTTTATGAAGCATTACAGTGAGTTTAAACATTTCTTCACTGTTGCAACAGTAAAATGTAAAAGTTTGCAAACAGTTTTGAGAGACATTTTGTAATAAAACTGCCATAAAAGAAATGTGCGTGCTTGCATTGTTTGGAAAACTCCTTACTGGGCCTTGGATGAAAAAGTTTTATGTTTCAGCTGAGGATGCAACTTTTGACCATGTTTCTGGTATTCAGGTAGTGAAAAAAGTTTTGCTAATAATTGCAAATTGTAAATCTAAAAATTATTGGTAGGAAGCTCTGCCATCAATTATGTCATGCTGACACATCCAAATTTGTGATGTATGATGGTAGAGTAAAAAATCAAGTAAAAGACAAAAAGATATAATTTATAGTAAATACTGAAAAGATAATGAAACTGAAATTGAAGCTGTTGATTATCTTTCGAAAAAGTTCCGGCTTGCTGCAGATGTCATTACAGGAGAGTTGATAATTTCTTGATTAAATGTTTACGTTTGTTACAAAATTTGTTACAAACATTATTTAAATAATTATTTAAATACACCATGTTACTTGCTTACAATGTTTATGCTTCATTTGATAGTGTTTATGCCTTAAGAAATTATAGGCAATGATAGGCATCGTATTGGTTCAGACTACCCTAATTGTTTTGTTTGTGTCATGGAACTTTGACATGTATTTTTTAAAAATTTTACATGTTGTGGAATGTTGACATCATTTACTTATACCTTGGTTATAATGACATAATAAATAGCCATTAGTGAGTATGGTATAAGCCTTTAGGGTTACCTTATACATCTTTACTAGATTTATGAGATATAACTTAAATAAAATTAAATATCTATATAAAATCAGTGAATGCTCAATATACATAATTGCTTGCAAGTATTATGGTGTTAGTAATGATACAAATCACATGAGTGCATTTTTTTTTTCTTTTTTTTTCTTTTTTTTTCTTTAGTTGGTAGCACTGATCTCAAAATAATAACTAGATTGCGTATTCTATTGTTTTTCGTAAAAAAAGTTGATGGCGTTGGTAAGAACTGTTAGCGGTTTGAACCGTACAAAAATTCTGACCGAATAAGAAAAGCAAACTATTTTTAAGGGAAATAAGATGGCGAAATAAAGTTATTTGATTCCTAATTATTAAAATATTCAGCTAGTATACACTTTTTAAATGAGGTTTATAATTTATGTACCTTTTTAGTTCTTAATTACCCAATGCTGTGTGCTAGAAGGTTAATAACACAACTGAATGGTAAGCAGCAATATTGTCTACCTACAATCTTTAAAGAATTTTACAATCATGAGTTTTGTAGGTAGAAACATTATTGTACAAATGCTGTATGAACTATTAGCTGAGGACTGTGAGTACACACAACTCAGAGGTTCCTTCTAGGATTATAAAAGTCATTTTATTATTTAATACATTAACTTTGGACCCATTAATTAGTAAAAATATAAAACAATAGTTATATTCTTAAGTAAACAATAATCTCTCAATGACTTAGATTTAAAGTCATTGTCAAACTCAACTGTGAATATTTATTCCTCAAAGTTTGAAGGATAATTATTGACAGTTTAACACATTCTTAGTATGTAAAGATGTAACAAGTATGTTACATGTATACATATTATGTAAAAGTATATTTTTAAATAATGTATTTTTATTAGATTATTTATTCAACATTACAATAAAAAATTACTTTTACATAGTTATATTACAACCACTGATCTCAAAATGATAACATTTTGAGGTGTTACAGCACTATTATTTATTTAAGTGTTTATTTTATATTATTACTATGCAGCATCTTTGGATGCAAAAATAATACTGGATCAAAAAACAGTGATCACAATTCAAAAGAAAAGTTTTCATTTCACAAGTCGGTGAAATGAAATGAAATGTTCTATTTTTATTAAGAATAAAGTCTCTAGAGGAGGTTTGGTTAAAGTGTTGTTTTGGTATGCGAAGGAACAGAAAGATGTTTCCAAAGGTTTCTTGCATCTAGTAACCTGTCTATTTCTGTCATTTCTAATGATATAGAAGTTAAAAATGCAATTGCAAGTGCTGTTTTGAGATCAGTTGGTTTATCAAAAGTATTCACAGAACTAACTCATCATATACTTGATTCGGCTTTAACTGATAAGCATTTATTTTCACTGATTAAAATTATTTCAGAAAATTACTCAAAAATACACTTTCATCACCTATGCAAAGAAGTAACTAACAAATTGACTGGAACAAAGTTTAGGAAGCAGTTGATTAAATTTGTCTTATTTAAGAATCAATGAAAACATTTATTTTTATTATACCATATATACACAGTAAACTCCTGATAACTCAAACCTTTAAAAAATTGAACTTCCATTATTTGCTCGGACACTTAAAGGTTACGAGTTATCAGGAGTTATATATATATATATATATATATATATATATATATATATATATATATATATATATATATATATATATATATATATATATATATATATATATATATATAGCTATGCGAATTTCACAACTTTAAGTTTCATGCTGATGCAATCATCAGGTAAAATAAAAAAGAAAGATATTTCACCTGATGATTGCAACACATAGTATTATTTTCTACTATATTATAGCTCTGTTCACCAAGCACCTTCTTGATGGTATATGCACAAAACAGCTATCACATATGTATATATATATATATATATATATATATATATATATATATATATATATATATATATATATATATATATATATTTATATATATATATATATTCATATATATATATATATATATATATATATATATATATATATATATATATATATATATATATATATATATATATATATAATATACATTTATATATAGTATATTTATGTGTGTGTGTATATAGTTAGTATATTTATTTTAAAAATCTAATAAAATTAAAATAAAATAATTAATGATAACAAACTCTAGAAGGAACCTCTGAGTTGTGTGTACTCACAGAGCTCAGCTAATAGTTCATGCAGCAGATGTACATTACAAGTATCTGTTTAAAACAAATTTTTAGACTGATTTATATTAAACAGATACTAAGCTGCCTATCATGCAGTTGTTTTATTAACCTTCTAGCACACTACATAAGATAACTAAGAACTAAAAGGTACATAAATTGGTTATTAAATTTTTTGGAAGGATTTTATTTATCTTATAAAATATATTCGCATATTCATAAAAAAATATAAATATCGCATAATATAAATTTTTATTATCTTTATATATATATATATATATATATATATATATATATATATATATATATATATATATATATATATATATATATATATATATACCTACTTTTATTTTTAAAAATTATGTTTTTTCTTAAAAAAGAAATTTATTTGTGTTTAAAATTATATCTTTATCGATTACGCTAAAGATTTTTTGATTTTTCATAAGGTACTTCTATAACTGTTAGCAAACTACACCGCCATCTTGGTAGGCCAAAACTGGCTTCAAAAATTTTTCTGAATGCGCTATCCACTTATTATTTTGAGATCAGTGGTTGGTAAGCATGACTTGGCTTCCATTTGTGGCATGTAAGTTAGTTAGCATAAGCTAGTGTTGACTTGCACTTTTTTTGATAGATCCCGACGGGCATTTGTTTTTAAAAGTTACATTCTAAATGTCTTTTAAATGTCTTTTAAACGTCTTCTAAACGTCTTCTAAACATTCTTACGCAAAAAACGTTTAAAAGACATTTAAAATACATTTAGAACGTAACTTTTAAAAACAAATGTCCGTCGGGATGGCTCTGGCTTACCTTAACGTGGTGTCTATTGTTAAAAATGATTATTATATCGTTTCATTAATGGAATTTAGTATTTTAATCATTTACTAAGCCAATTATTATTATTCTATTCCAGTTTTTTAGTAATGACTAGGTGTTCTGCTTTTCAGTAGCCTGATTTTTTCCATTCTCTTTAGTTTTATTTCAAAAAGCATAATAAAATAACTTTTTTTGGATGTCTTTTTTTATCGTTTTGTTTTAATTGATACAATAGGCCTGTGAATGTTACTTTTTTTAAATTTGAAAATATTCATAATTTTTTGTTCTGGTAATTTTTTTTATTTTTTAGACTTCCCAGCAAACATTGTTCAAGTGGATATGCTGTGGACTTATACAGGCATTTTTTAGTGGTTTAATGAAGTTTTGCTCATCAGTTAAATAGTGGACCATTAGTTGCAGCTGCTATAAATGGCAAGCCGATAATTTTCCGACATGTTAATAGTGGCTAGTCATTGGCTAGTCATTTTTTGCGGCTGCCACTAATGGTTCACAAGTAGCCAATGAGCAAAACTAAAATGGTACACTCAAAATGCCTACATAGGTCCACTAAAATTTTGCAATCGAATGTTAGAGAATATTTGATAATGATAACACCTTTTTCAATAGTTCTAATTTCTATTACCCAATTGCTTTTTTTTTTTTAAAAACATCACATTTAAAAAATGGAAATCAATTAACCTGTTTATTTATGGTAACCTTTTGTGATATTGAAGTAAATTCTATTAATTGAAAAGTTAACTATAAAATCTGTTTCTAAGATCAAAAGCAATAATAGTACTAAAGATAAAATTAAATTAAGACATAAATTGGATTTATTGCAAAATGTTGTCTTGGCTTTTAGTCAATGATTTAAAGGAGTAAGTCTCTGTAATAAAAGTACCTGTTATTCATTTTTATTGATAGTCACCAATGGGAAGGTAAGCCAAGCTGTCTATTAACACAAATCACAAAAACAACATCACAACAATAACACACAAAAATAAGACATATATGTAAAGGCATTTTGTAAGTACACAACTAGGCTGGCAAGCCTAACAACCTAACATCCAGTTTGATTATTCTCTTAAAAATATACCCACAACGGGAAAAACAAAATACAATATGAAATTAGTAGAAAAAATAAAAAGTTTCATAAAAAGAATTCGTTGGAAAACTTATTTCTTTTTAAAAAACGAGCAAAACAATGAAACAAACGAAAATTACGGTTTCAAATCAAAACTAACACCCCCTCAATGTACCGAAACAGATATATATATATATATATATATATATATATATATATATATATATATATATATATATATATATATATATATATAGGTATGCGGAAATAGCCGTCTTACGGAACCGAATTTTGTGCTAAAATTGAACTTTTTTTGAGGTAGTGTCAGACAAACGTTTTGTTGTGGTCTTTTTAGAAAAGTATATCAACATAGATTATTTTTGAAAAGAAGAGACTTGGTTCTATATTTTATCTATCAATTATGTATGGATAATATTTTTTTTGTTGACTTTATAGATATTGAAAATTTACTTGATGTTGTCACATGAAATTTGTATTGATATAATGCTGAGACATTTTGTAAAACTACTGAGACATTTTTTTACATCTATTTTTTATTCACCTGCCAAATTTCAAGAAAAATATTATGTAGCAGATAATTTAAAAAGTGTAGCAGTTTTGGTACCTAAATTTTGTTTTCACAAATTCGCAATGAATGTTGTTGTGATTGGGGGAGAAAGTTGGAATCTACATACTATGTATATAACATACTATGTATATAAGATGTAAGACGGATATTTCCGCATACCTATATATATATATCTATATCTATATATATATATCTATATCTATATATATATATATATATATATATATATATATATATATATATATATATATATATATATATATATATATATATATATATATATATATATTACATATATATATATATATATATATATATATATATATATATATATATATATATATATATTACATATATATATATATATATATATATATATATATATATATATATATATATATATATATATATATATATATATATATATATATATATATATATATATATATATATATATATATATAATATAAATATATATATATATATATATTTATATAATATATATATAGATACTATATATATACATACAAGGGTTGAATTAAGGCATCGCGATTTGGGATATCTGTTAAATTATCTGGTCTTCAAAGTTTCAGTTTATGGAAAACCACGAAATTTACGGAATAGGCGAATAAACTTTAATTTGTTAGTGAAAATGTTATGAAAAACAAAACAATAAATTTATGACTACAAAAGTAATAAAACTAAAGTGTTGTTACTTTTATAATTTACAAATACATATTTTTATAAACAGTTTAGCATTTCTAAACATCTTACTAACGATCCGGAAAAAACGCGCGTTCACTTTAAAATCAACCAATGAAAACACTGGTAATTTACTTCTTAGGAGAAATCTATATTAAAAGGGGAGGGGGGGGGGCAGGAGGCTATAAACTTAAATTTCGTTTTATTATTTAATCAATTAAATCATAATAAAAGTAAAGACAAAAAAATATATTTCTAAATATACTTCTTTATAACTAAAATTAATTAAATTAAACACCTCTGTTTTTAGTTTTAAGTTAATGTCAGTACTACTCTCAGTGGCGAAACTGCGGGGGGAGGAAGTAGCAGAGAAAAAGTGTCCTATTTTTAAGCTAATTTTAGGTTGCATGGGCGATGTGGGGCTCATTTTGAAAATCGTGCGGGGGAGGGGGATTTCGCTACTGACTACTCTAATGTGCTTAATACAAAGGTAGATGGGGGTGGGAATTTTAGTCCGGATGTATAAAATGGGAGGAGGAAATAATAAAAAAAAGGGGGAGGATTTACAATGAAAATTTTATTATTTATCGGTTACCAATATATGTATTTGTAAAAGTTGCTAAGGATTATAACATTGTTTAAATATCCGTTGTATTTTTTCTAGATGCATTGCTACTTTAATTAAAGTTTGGAATTGCTTAACTAAATCATTTTTATTTATAAATAGCTTAATTATGTGTTGTTTGATTAAACATCAAACTATAAATGTAACTTAAAAGAGTGTTATAAAAGTAACAACACTGTAGTGTTATTACTTTTGTAGTCATAAATTTATTGTTTTGTTTTTCATAACATTTTTACTAACAAATTAAAGTTTATTCGCCTATTCCGTAAATTTCGTGGTTTTCCATAAACTTAAACTTTGAAGACCAGATAATTTAACATATATCGCAAATCGCGATGCCTTAATTCAACTCTTGACATATACATATATTATATATATACATAAATTATGATTGTATATATACATTTGACTATATATATACATATACATATATTATATATATACATAAATTATGATTGAATAATAAAAATAAAACCGTGAAATTAATAAAATAGCGACAACAGTAATAATAATACTGTCATTATTATTATTGTTGTCGTTATTTTATTAATTTCATGGTTTTATTTTTATTATTCAATCATAATTTATGTATATAATATTATGTACACAATATTATGGTTTAAATATTCTTTTAGATAAAAAGCAGATATTTGTTTAACAATCATTGTTAATCTCATCAATCAATCGATTGCTTTTTGTAAACAAAAAATTAATTTTTGTAAACAAAACAATCTCAGAAAGGTTTTGAAAATCTTTGGATATCATTATATCTAGAAAAGTATTTATGTCTTTAATTGTGACATTTATATTAAAATTTTTTTGTATAATTTTTGTAGTTTTATTTTTATGTTTCAAGCAAGGAATTTAAAAAAATATATCTTTATAATTCCTGTTATTTCTGAAACTGAAAAGTGTTATCCTTTAAACATTAGGATAATAATTTTAGCATGTTGTCAAATGTGCCAACAGGTAACATTCCATTTTTTTTTGAGAAAATTACACAGTATTTTAGTGTGGTTATTAATAACATCACAGTACTGTTGAGCAAATGGCTCATGATTTAGGAAGTATATCAGAATTACAAGCACCAGAATGGGCTATCAGTAATTCTCAGCTTACTCTTGGATTTAATGCAACAACACAAGAAGGTGTTCATATAAATAGTGCTCACATTATATCCAAAGATAAATGCCTTGTTGTTGCTCTGAATTAATGCCCAAAACGAACAGCTGATGATTACAAAAATCATATTTGCAGGGCAGTTTTATGTATCAAGTGAGGATGCAAATTTTGATCATCTCACCGGTATTTAGATCGTAAAAAAACGTTTTGCAAACAGTTAATGTTTGCAAATCTAATCTAGCTGCACTGTTTTGCAGAGCAACATATTTTTTTGGGGAAATGCTTCCCGCAAACGTTTTTGAACCAATAACAATTTAATGCTGCATTGATAACCAGGTTATCAACATGACTTCAGCTTGTCTTAATGCAGTAAAGGATGTATTGATTAGACAATGTAAAAGGTACTTCTCCCTTTCCATTACAGAGACACTCAAGCAAGAAACAGCTAGTGCAAGGTTTCACAATATAGATAGGAAAGAGTTAATTGGCATGTTTAGTGAATCTAAAGGAAGATCCCCTAATGCAATAATTTTATAATAATCTTTATTCTTGCAAATTATTATAATAATCTATATTCAATTTTATAATAATCTATACTGCAAAATATGATGAAAAAAGAGACTATTTATTATCTAGATAGTTTAGATTACTAAGTAGAGAAAATGTAATTAATGGTCCATTTTCACAGCACTTAAAGAAAGAAAGAGAAATTGCCTACAACATGCTCAAATTCGATCTGTATTATATAAAAGACAGGCATGCAAGTGTCAAATGTTGGATGAACAAGAAAAAAGGAAGTTATAACAAAAACTTAACTTAATGTCTTTCATCCAGATTAAGAATATGTATAAACAATTGTCTACAAATCAACTGGATGATTTAGATGATGTTATGTCTGACAGAATTGTTAGAAGAAAACTATGTCATGAATGGTATGATATTGAACAATCTAAGTATACGATGGTAAAGTAGAAAAAGTAAAAAAAAGATTGCATGACAGAATTTACACTATCTCTTACTGGAAAAAAGATGAATCTGATTCTGAAGCTGGTGATTATTGCATAAAAAAATTCCAGCTGGCCCCAGATGTTGTATCAGGAGAATTTATTTTTTCTTAATGTTAATGTGTGTTATTTATTTTTAATGTTAATATGTATTGTTTTCATAATTGTTAGGTTTATTAAGTTCAAAATAGATACTGCAAATGTTAGAACTTGAAAAGTCTTAACATTTGAAAAGTATCGCAAGTGTTGTGACTTGCAGATATGTAACCAGCAAGTGTTATGACTTGTATAAGTTATTAAAAGACAGCTCTGGCTTACCTTCTCATGATGTCTATCGTTTAAAATGATTATTATTTTGTTTCATTAGCGGAATTTTAAATTGTTTACAAAAGTCAAGATAATTACAATGGATATTTTGTTTACATTAAATTACATAATTTTAATTATTGTATTTTTAAAACATTTTACATGTTTTTTTAGGTTAGATGTTAAAGAATCAAACAGCCTTTTGCCTAAGAATTTAAACACTCTTACACATCTTGATTAAAAATTAAAGAGTTAAAATTTTTGTTCATTCTCATTTCTTTTAATTTTAACTAATATCTTTCACAGTATTTTTCAATTTAAAGTTATAAAAGAAATTTTAGATTAAAGGGGCACTCGCTCTTTCCAATGTGAGACTGGATAAACTATTGCTTTTTGTAAAGTGGAAAAATGTCTGTTTATACTAATTTTTGACGTTTGAAAATGTAAACAAATTTTTCTTTTTTTAAATGACAAAAATTGACAAAAAAAAAAATAATTAGGGGGCGGGGAAGGGGCGGCGGGCGCACGCCCCCACCCCTCAAGTAAAATTTTACCCTACTAACTAGTTGTAATGTAGAAAAAAAAAATTTTTTTAAGGGTGGGGATGGAGAATGGGGGGAGGGGCGATGCCGTGCGGGCGTACGCCCTCACCTTGACTTAAGCTATACACCACTAACCACTAGTTATAAAGTACTAAAATTTAAATTTTATTTTTTGTTTTACTTATTTAATTTAAGATAAAAATATTATTTTCAAAAAAAGAATCATTTTTGTTAATAGTACGTGTTAAACAAGCACCACCACATCCACCCCTAACTAGGTACACATCTCATATATGGTGGTGATCTGGGAGAAAAATATTGGAACTTCTGTTTGATAAAAAAGACAATTTTCAGTATTAAAATACTTTTTTATGATAGAATATTCAGTTTATTGGTAGTAAAAGTCGTAGTTCGGGCCCCCTCTAGCCACCCACTCACGCCCTATGGCTAGATGCTACTATAAAATTGTAGCCCATTCTTACATCTATCTTTTGATACCAAACTTATAGAAATTTCGACAAAAATTTGCATAGTTGTGCAACTTTCGATACAAAAAAAAAATTTTTGACCACAGTTTCTTTAACAATTTCATAAATTCAAAAATTGTCACTAAAAACCTCATAACTTTTTTTTGAATTGTTCGATTTTGATAATTTTTTCACCGTTGAAATACTGTATTTAATACAGTGTATTAATGCTTTTTTCAACAATATATAACAATATGATATTTTGTAAATTTAAAAATTTCACATGTATTATTATGAGAAACATATTAATTATATTACTTATAAAATATGTAAAATCTTACATTTAATAAATGTATGATTTTAATTTTTTTTATAAGTATGTAAAACTTACATATTATTTTAAATACATAGACCATTTATTAAATAATTTATGTGAAAATGAATAATATGTAAAGTTTACGTACGGCAGTTCTACATAGTTACTATGTTACTTAATTTTTTTGTGTGCTACATAGTTGTGTGCTACATAGTGACTATGTACTTAATTTTTTTTTAAAACAAATCTCATAGACTTTTTGAAAAACCTTTGAATTTGCTATGTATTGTAAAATGACTTTGATAAATTTTTTTTACAAAACATAGCAAAGTTTTACTATGATAGTAATTTAAAGGTTTTTCAAAAAGTCTATGAGATTTGTTCTTATTGTATAATTGAAATATATCTTCTTATTGTATAATTGAAAAATTCTATAAAAAAAACTGGTATGGGCTTATTAATTTTTTTCTTTTCTAATTTTTTACTAATATTTTATCGAACCACCGCAGCTTTTTAGGATCCTCGCATCTTTAATTAATTTTGAAAAAAATTTTTTTTTTTTTTTTATAATTTAGCCGTACAAATATTTACAAGTTCCGTAATTTAAAATATTTAAAAATGGCAAGGACGAGAAGAAGACGGGGTTGTCTTATCACCAAGTCCCTTGTTTGTCTAGACATTTATATAAATACATGGTAACTAAAATGAAAATTAAAAAATTAAGAAAAAAGCAAAATATTACAAAGAAGTTTATATAAAATGCCAAATAGTTTAATAGTTAAAAGTTTTGAAAGATATTTTTTCGATTTTATTTTTTGAAAGAAAAATTTAAAAGTTCATTCAGAAAAACAAAAATATCAAAAAACTAAAAAACATGAAAAAAGTAAACGTAAAATTTAATTTACAATCTGTTCTTATAAAGTGTAATATATTAATTCCTCAAAAACAAATTACAAAATATTAATATAAAAAATTAAAACTCAAAAAAGATTACTTTTTTTATTTTTCCTCTCTCTCTCTTATTTAAGAAAACTAATAAATTTATTTAAACTAATGAAATCTAAAAATGCTAAAAATCTTTATAAGTACTTTTTTTTATAATATAACAGACTGTAATACCTATATAAAATTAAAGAATTTAGACCTTCCAGACAAATAAAGTATGTATTAGTAGATAGTTTTAAAATATAATATTTTTATAGATAGATTTAAAAATAATTATCTGTTTGTTCATTATTTAAAAGTAATAGTTTTAGTTTTTGTTTAAACTGATCAAGAGTTTTAAGTGTTTTAATATCATTACTGATTATCTTATTCCATGCATTAGGTCCTCTAACAGTTATTGAAAACTTGGTGGAGTCGTATATAGTTTTGGGTTGAACAAAGTTGTTGTTAGAATATTTAGTTACGTATTTGTGTTGAATTTTATTAAATAATGGTTTGAAGATATTTGGTATTGAATTGTTATTAATTTTATACATAAAAATCAGAAGATGATATATATTTATTTGGTACACATTTAGTATTTTTAGATTGTTAAACAATGGTCTTGAATGTGAGAGGCGGTGTGCATTTGATAATAATCTAATTGCATGTTTTTGTTTGCTAAATAGCTTTTTTATCTTTGTTTTATTGGTGCTACACCAAGCAATGTTTGCATAATTAAGATAAGAATGTATAAATGAGTAATATATGTATTTCAAGCAGGATTGATCTAAGAATGGTTTTGCTTTATAGAGTAATCCAATATTTTTAGAAATTTTATTTTCAATCATGTTTATGTGGTCTTTCCAATTTATGTTTTCATCTAGAATTACACCTAAAAATTTCATCGAACATTCTCTTTTTACGATGTAATCTCTAATAATAAGTTTTGGAAGTTCAAGAGGAATTTTTTCTTTTTTATGGAGGCGATGAAAAATAGTATATTTAGTTTTAGTTAAATTAATTGAAAGTTTGTTCATATTTAACCATTCGGTTAGTTTTAGGAGTTCAATGTTGACCGTTTTAACCGTTTTATAAGAGTTTAAATAAGAGTTTGTTAAATGTAAAATTGTTTTTCCTATAAAAAATGTTTGCTTCTTTAATGTGTGTTAAACGTGCCAATTTGACTAATTACCTAAGCACATTAAAAACATATCTCAAAATGCAACATATGCCCAAATAATTTCTACCGCTGTTTTGATGTTTAAAGAAATATTAAGCTATTTTAAAAACTTTTCCCTTTTGTTGTAATATATAACATTTTTATAATTCCTTTTTGTAAGAAAATGTGAACTTTCGTTCACATTTTCTTACAAAATGTAAGAAAATTGGGAATTGTTTTAATTTATTATGTTATAACTGTAATTATTTTGCAGCCAGGAAATTGCTTCAGAATTCTTTAAATTATCCTAATTCTTAGGAATTCTTTAGAATTAGCATAATTTTAGTCTAGTCATTTATTTTTATAATTTTTTAAAAGGTGCCTATTTTTATGTCTGCATTTAGAAATAAATTCAGATTTTTTGTTTAGTAAATTTTCTTGATCCAAATGATTTTGTTTAGTAAATTTTCTTGATCCAAATAATTTCAAATTTTTCTTGTAAACATAGTTTTTTGCATGTTTAGAAGAAAACAGTTTTCTTGTAAACATACATTTTTCTATGTTAATTTAGACAGGCGCAGTTTTTAGAATAGACCAGGTTGACCATCTGAATTAATCAGAAATTATCAAGAGGGCAAATCTAAAATTGAAGTTTCAAACTCTCCACTCCCCAGAGCGATGAATCTTGCAAACCTGTAAGATCTTTCTTATTTTACATAAATAAGTTTTGTAATATTTCTTTAAATAACTTGTTACGATCTTGTTAAGAAATAAATGAGAAAAAAAACTAAAAATCTTCTAAAGATCTTAAAAAATCTTGCATTAGTTCTTTTCTTTTTTGGAATTAAAAAGTGATTTTCAATAGGCTGTTGTTTACTTACAAATCTTGATAAGATCTTATTAGTTTTCTTGCACGTCTTGCAAGCCTTACTAATCTTACTAAGATTCTTAATAAGAAATCTAATTAAGATTTGAAAGATTCGTCACTCTGGGTCGTTTGTGTCAATATGTATTGTATATTTTCAATCTTGTCAAGTTTTTAAAGTACAATAACATGAACACAAAAAATTAAATCTAAACAGTTTAAGTAAAAAAGACTGGTAACTATTAAAAAAGTTTACTTTAACTACACACTGTGATGGCATGCGCAACAAATTTCTCCCGGTGTTTAGATTTTTTTTGGAAATTTTAAGCTTTTTTAAAAATTCTCTCCCCTTCGTTTGTTAAAGTATATAATATCTTTACACTTGTTATGAACAAATAAAAGACTATATTAAACTGGAATAAATGCCACAGATCAAAATTAAGGAGATAATCCCACAATCCAATTTTTAAATGAAAGTAAAACTTGATATATGTTTTAGTTTTAATGTAACTTACATAACTTGAAGTTTACTTATATACATTTCCTTGGTTGCAATGGACTATAATAAAAGATATAACAGGGAAAACTTGGACTATAATAAAAGATATAACAGGGAAAACAAAAATTACATCTAGCAACCTCCCTTTATCGGTTCTCGACTGAGAACTGATAAAGGTGAAATTAATAAAAAAATTAATAAAAAAACAATTGCTGAGAGACTGAATAATTTTTTTATAAATGTTGGAAAAAATTTAGCCAAAGAAATCTCTCCAAGTAGCAAAACATTACAGTCTTTTTTGAAAAAATCAGATTTTATTATGGACAATTCGGAACATTCCATTGATGAACTTCGTTCAGCTTTTGACATGCTTCAGACAAATAAAAGTGCAGGTCTTGATGAAATTAATGCAAATGTTTTGAAAAGTGTCTTTGACAATATCGAATTGCCTCTTTTCATTATTTTTAAACTTTCATTAAAAAACGGGGACTTTCCTGATCAATTAAAACTTGCTAAAATAATTCCAATTTATAAAAACGGCGACGATTCTTTAGAATCTAACTACAGACCCATCTCAATTCTCTCATGTTTTCAAAGGTTCTCGAACGTATTATGTATAATAGAATATATAACTTCATTGATAAAAACAATATTTTATATCCTAAAAAGTTTAGATTTCGGAGAAATCATTGCACTGAGCATGCTGTGATGGATTTGACTAGCAATTTTGAAAGGATTTGATGACAATAATTATACACTTGGAGTTTTTGTTGATTTATCGAAGGCATTCGACACTGTCGACCACGAAATCCTTCTCTATAAATTAAAAAATTATGGAATTCAAAATACTTATCTAAAATGGATCGAGTCTTATCTACAAAATCGTAAACATTGTGTGACGTATGATTTAACTTGTACGCAGTTAGAAGTTATTAGTTGCGGTGTCCCTCAGGGCTCAATACTCTGCTGTTTCTCTTATATATCAATGACATCCACTTATCTTCTAAATTCTTTAATTTTGTTCTTTTTGCTGATGATACTAATTTTTTTTTTTTGGGGTCTAGTTTAAAATTTGTTTTTTCTACTGTAAACACACAGCCAATTAATTTCAATGAATGGTTTAAAGCCAATAAACTGTTCGTAAACATTGATAAAACTAAATACATTCTGTTCACAAAACCTTCGCAAACTGATAAAATGCTGCTAAAATTTCCTGATTTATTTATAAACAACATTAAAGTAAAAAGAGTTCATTCAATGAAAATCCTAGTTATAATATTTGACGATCATTTAAACTGGAAAAATCAAATCTAATTAGTGGAAAACAGCATTTCAAAAGCTCTTGGGATCCTTTTCAAAACGAAGCTCCTTTTGAATGTGCTTAAAAAGCTTGCATTTTTCATTTATTCATAATCACATTAGTTATTGCAATATAGTGTGGGCAAGTAATTATTTATCTTCTTTAAAAAAAATTAATACCAAACAAAAGCAAGCGAGCCGGTTAATTTTGAATGCAGGTAGATATGCATGCGCCGAGCCTTTACTTAAAAAATTAATGTTTTAAATATTTATAAACTAAACATCTATCAAAATCTGTTATTTATGTTTAAAATTCATAACAACATGCTTCCAGCATAAATTCAACATCATTTTACCTTAATTAATCATAAATACTCTACAAGACATTCCATTGGCAACTTTCTCATCCCTACAACATCCCTTAGAAAAACAGACTTCTCAATTACATGTCGAGGATCACGTTTGTGGAACTATTTCCTTAATAGAGACATGAAAAAAATGACTTCAATTAAACTATTTAAAAGAGCAGTTAAACAATACTTATTAGATTTAAATAATAAAAACATTCTTTTGTATTTTTAAAAACATTTATATATCGATTTGTTAACACGTATATATGCATCTTATAACTTATATATTTTATGAGCTGTAATATGTTATAGTATGTACAAAACTTGTAATATGTATAAAACTTATATAACGTATATTTTAGGAACTTAATACGTAAATCTTATTAAATATTTTCATGAACTTAGGAGCAGGGTGATAAGACGCATTGTCTTCTACTTGCTCCTGTCAGAATATAAAGATTTAATTTTTAAATTTTACAAAAAATATTGTAAAATGATTGTTTATTGACGAATATATATATATATATATATATATATATATATATATATATATATATATATATATATATATATATATATATATATATATATATATATATATATATATATATATATATATATATATATATATATATATATATATATATATATATATATATATATATAATGGCTGCCAAGAGTTCCGTGTTAAACACACTCGAAGGGTTACTAACACTACCATCAATACTACCATTAAGTTCGGCAATAATATAAATAGTTAATTTAATCAAAGCATAACTGAATTGAAGGTAGTTATGTTTAGTTATATTTGACGCAAAAGTATTTTATTTTTTCGCATGCAAAGTTTGGAATTTTTTTTTTTTAAGTATTTGAAGTTTTGTTATTATATGCACTTTTATGCAACTCAAAAAAAAAGTGTTAGTTATTATATGCACTTTTATGCAACTCAAAATAAAAGTCTTAGTTATTATATGCACTTTTATGCAACTTAAAATAAAAGTCTTAGTTATTATATGCACTTTTATGCAACTCAAAATAAAAGTCTTAGTTAAGCAAAATTTTTTGCCGACCTCAAAAAACTATACAAGTTAACGAATGGTCCAACTTAACCAGAGTACGACTTAAGCGGATAATTTTATAGCATGTTAATAGAAAAAGTTCAAGTTGAATTGAAAATCCATCCGACTTAGTAAAAATCTGACTTATCCATGGTCCGAGTTAACGGGATTCTACAGTATTTTTATTTAAATGACTAAAATGATTTAAAATTACTCCTAAATAAAGGTTCAAAAAAAACGGACCATCAGGTTGACTTCTTTTAATGTTAAAGCAACAACTATTTTTCTGGCGATTACAAATCTAATTGAGTAATTAAAAACACATTTATTTTTACATAGGTTTTGTATTTAGTGTTTTTGTATTTTGTGTTTAATTCAAGCAAAGTAAACAAAGTAGCTAAGTGGGTTAAAAATCTTGAAAACATTTTTGTAGTGGATTTGCAAAGGACCTATATAGGAATTTCGAGCAGTTCATTGGAGTATTGCTCATCAACTGATGAGCAATACTCCAATGAACCAATACTCATGCCACTAATGGTGTACTAAGTAATTACTTAGTACACCATTAGTGGTATTCGCTATAAATGGCCAGCCGATAGCTTTGTAGTAAAGTTACATGGTAAACCATTAGTGGTAGCTGCCAAAAGTGGCTAGCCGATGAGTATACTGATACGCTAGCCATTTTTGACAGCTGCCACTAACGGTCAAGAAAGATGAGTAAAACTACAGTGGACTGTTCAAAATGCCTATATAGGCCCACTAAAATTTCGTTAAACAATTTTGGTACATTGAACTTGAATGCACAGTATTTTTATGATATTTCTTGCTCTCAATGATGTTTCAAAGCATTTTCAACACCTTCTATGCTATAGTTGTTGTTTGGTATTTTAAGAGAAATGACGTTTATTTATTGAAATAGAAGGGAAATTAAAGAAGAAAGTAATATCGTAAATTATTATTTTACTAATTACCCAAAATGCACAATATTGTTTACTGTATAAAAACCTTTTAAATAAACTACATCAATATTGTTTGCTACTCGGGTACTGACCAAAATTACTGATGATGTAATTGTTTACTACTTATCATCTAATACAAATAATTTTCACTTACTGCCATACATATGGATTATATAGAGAATATTATTTTATTATTCATTGACCAATTAAAGTGAGTCTTTTTTAGTTTTTATCACACAACTTCCATATTTTACAGCATAATAAAAAAAAAACATTATTATTAGATTCGGAATAAGGTGTCAACAAATATACATGTTAAAATAGAGGTAGTTCTACTCCATAGTGGAAACCAAGGCTCTAGTAGCATATGTAAATTGACAAATTGCTATATATATATATATGAATATATCTATATATTTTACTATTAAATTATGGTTTGTTTACATATTTATGGTTTGCTTGCATAATTATGATTTGTTTGCATATTTATGGCTACTTTACTATTATTTAAAAATTTTAATTTTAGTCTTCGCATAGTGAAGCTTTAGTTATGAAAAATATCGAAGAGAAACAAATATTATTACCCTACCGAATAATACTGATAATATTGAATATATTTTAAAGCAAGAAAATGTTTTTTATAAAGCAAAAATATAAATGGTTTATATTTTTACTAATCACAACTATTACTCATCACACATTGATGCTTAGTTGAGAAGTTTTTAAAAATCAAACATATTGCACATTTTTTTCCGGGTAAATTCTAGATATCTTGCAGTAAAATAGGTGAATAAAAAATCTGGAATTTCGAGAAAACTATTTCGAATAACTTTCTAGCTAGTTCTAGAAAAAAACATCTAGTTCATAAAAAATCTACCTATATCTCATACAAGATTTAACAACTGAATTGGTAATTGAATAATGTTGTCAACAAATTATGTCACACAATAAGAAAAAGGGGAGGGTATAGTAAAAAAATCTTGTTTCATTAATTTCAAGAAAACAGCTTTTAATTCCTTTCTAATCAGTCCTACTTAAAATCTCAATATAAAAACTTAAATTAAAAGACTTTCTTATTCTCAGATACAACATGATAGATAGTCTTCAAAGTCTTACTTTAGAGAGTGCCAGATTCAAATAAGACTTTTCAGGTAAGTTAATAAAATTTTCACGGGGCATGTTGACTCATAATGTTTATTATGAAACAAAAAAATTAATTTCATTTTATTAATTTGTAATAATGGTGAGAAAATTCATTGTTTCCAAAACATTTTATTTTTTAATTAATCATATCCCCAAAGTGAGCTTCCCAGCTAACACAAAACGTTCAACAAACGTTGCAAACATTCAAGAACGTTTTATAAACGTTCATAGAACGTTCTCGAACGTTTCTCAAACGTTTTTGAACGTTTTGTGTTAACAGGGTTAACATAATTAATTTTAACATAATTAAAAGTCTATAAAAATATTTTATTTATAAAAGTAGCAATGAAGGTCCAATGAGAAAATAATAAAAGAAAACCTTTTGTTAGGTTGGTGAGATGTTTTAATATTAGTTTATTAATATGAAATTAGTTGAACAAATAATTGAAAGCAAAGGGAAAAATAATATTATCACAGAAATGAACAATCCTTAATGTTGATTTAAGAATTTTTCTTTTACCTTGATGGTGTTTACTCTCCGTGTTAACTTTGCTTCCTTGCTGGCTGATGTCAAAAAAATTAAACTTTATATTGAAAATTTACTAAAATAAGTAAATAAGTTTACTAGAATAAATATACTGAAATAAAACAATATTAGATACAAAAATGATTAATAAAATTTATTAATAAATTTTATAAAAAAATATAAAAATGATTAATAAAATTTATTTCAAACTCTGTTATTTGATGGGAAAAAATGAAATTTTTTTTTATTGAAGTTTTTTTTTAATTGATATCAAATTTTGTTTTCTACAATAAAATGTAAAAAATAAAAAAAATTCTTAAATTTAATTTTACAATAAGTTATGTTTGACCGTATTTATTTTAACTAAGGTCATTTTAACCATCTGATAATATTAATACGCTAATTTAATACTATTATTATTCGAATTACGTCATTTTCTAAGCTTTTATATTTTAAAGTAGTTTCTAGGCTTTTCTATACGCGTTTTTTTTTTTAATTTTATTTACTAACAACCCGTATTACGAGTTGCTTACTGCTAGTTGATTATTAATCATTTAGGAAATTTATGAAAATGATTATAATCTAATAAATTTTTTATTAGATGAGCATGAAAAAACACAATTTACTTAAAAATATCAAAAAGAAGAAAAGATCTATTTTTATAGAGGTATAAATTTATAAATACGGTTAAACAACATCGCAAAACTATATAAGAGGTATAAAATAAATTTACTTGGTGATGCATGTAGCAATAAACTTTGCTTTATTTATTATACCAAAGAATTATAGTTTTAAATAATTTATCTCTTTTCCTTGGTTATTGAGGATCAACGAAAAAAAATTGAAGTAGACACGGGCATCTGTTTTAAAAAGTTACGTTCTAAATGTCTTTTAAACGTCTTTTAAACGTATTCTATACATTCTAACATCAAGAACATTTTAAAGACGCTTGAAAAACGTTTAAAAGACATTTAGAAAGTAACTTTTAAAAACAAATGCCCGTAGGGTAGATCTTATCCAAACAAAACAATTTATTGTTAAAGATTTGTCAGGTTCTTTCAGAAAAAAAAAATCTAATAAACACTTTTATGATTTTTTTGAAAGAAATTTTAATCACAATTTTAAAAAAAAAAATTAAAAAAAAAAAAAAAATTAATTTAATTTGCTTAGATTTAACGACTCTCTAAATAGTGTTTCAACTGCTGCTGAAAACAAAAATATCTTAAATATCTATTGTCACACTTAACTTCAAAAAAAAGAAACAAAGGTCAAGACTTGAAACTACAGGCTGGTGTCTCTTACCTTTACCGTGCAAGGTGACGGAGAGAACTGTCAATATTTAACACAGTGTTACTCAATGACTTCTTCATAAGATGCATGCCTTTAGGCATGAGTCTTAAAAAGTAATCGTGGAATATCTCAACAAAGTCGGTATAATTCATTTAAACCAGGTCCACAGTAAACCGCTTCCTTTAAAATGTTACCTCAGGCTTGTAAGGCAGCCGTCAGGCTTGTAAGGCAGCCTTTGCGATGTGCTATATGTGGTATTAGAGTCAGCTATCAAACTGGATCACTGGTTAGCTAGTAATAGACAATAATGTGTTATAATTGGAAAATAAACGTCAGAGAGGGAATCAGTGACAAGTAGCGTCCATCAAGGATCAGTTCATACATCACTGCTATTTGTGTTCTTTATCAATAACTTATGATATTACTTCGGCTGCAGCAATGTCATTCGTCAGCATATAAAAGCTTGGTGTTGCTTTCCTTCATCGATATTAAACCTTTTATAAATAAGTTTTATTGTTTCTTGTAATAAATAAATAAAAATTATACGATATTTTTGTTACCAGCAGCAGTCTAGATAGATAGAAGATTATGCTTTTCAAGATTTTGGACACCAGGCATTCAGCTCAGATTGCCGCTATAAAACTAATAGCTGAACAAGCACAAAAATTATTGCCGTTACTCTAGCTTTAACAAAAATATTAACCCATGATGAGCGGATAACTCGTCTTTGCTATAAAACAAAATTTTTGAATCGTGTTGAACCTGGAAATGCAGTCTTTTTTCATAAGTTCCCTGAAAATAAATTTGAAGTTAATATTTTTAACATTACGCTTTGTCATTTCCTTCAACAAATTCAATTTAAAATTAGAATTGTGAAAGTTTTTTATTTAAGATTCTCATTTATCTGGTTGAATGGTTTAGAACTGGTAAAAACTAAAGCTTATTAAACAAAAGAAATGTGCACATTTTAAAACTATCAAAAATTAAATCATTTTTTGGTAGCTTTTTGAGAAAACTAATTTTTTTGTTGTTGAGAAAACTTGTTTTATTTAGAGTTTAATGCCCCTCTGACTCACCCTAAGAACCCTGCGAGTGGATCAAATAGTTGTATACAATATGTTTGGTTGTTTGACCTATTGGATTGACTCTTTGAGGATTGTATTTAGAAAAAACTTCTGAAAACAATTTGGGCTTTCTAGTTAGAACATCGACTTTTTACTTTTTAAAAGTTAGCTATCTTTTTTTCATCAATAGAGTGTATTACCGCCAAAACAAGAGTTTTATGAACACTACCCAGCTAGCACACATACATTGATAAAACGTTAGAATAATGTTGTGCGTTACGTTGGCCCAACATCAACCGCCAACATTGTTTTTGGATCATTTTGGTTACAAATGCGACGTCGCCAACAACCAAAAAACAACATTGGTTCCACGTTGTATTTTAAGTCG
>NC_061159.1:30032726-30097726 GCF_022113875.1 Hydra vulgaris | reverse complement strand
TGACCGCAACCGAGTCTTTTTTTGCAGAAGGTGCTCTTCTTCATTAATTGAAATATCACAGTTAACTAATACTTAATTACCAACACAATAACTACTTATAATTAAGTAGTTTAGTAGTAATTTTTTTTTAATTTTTCACATCCCCAAGGCCCGAGAGGGCCACTACAGTCGAGGAGGCTACTTATTATTTTTTTTTTTTTGTAAATCGTGGTACAACTCGTGGTACAACTCTTTAACTTCGAAACACGAACCTTGGCAAGCAAGACCGCTGCGCGGAGAAATTAAGTTGAAATTAAGTATTCCAGCATAATTTTAAGTATTTTAATATATTATTTTGTATAATATTAAATTGTTTCCAACATTTCTTTGCTATAAAACAAAATTTTTGAATCGTGTTGAACCTGGAAATGCAGTCTTTTTTCATAAGAACAAACAAAACTTTCGTAACTATCTATAATTGACCGCAATCAAGTCTTCTTTGCAATAGTTGCTCTCCTTCTTAAATCCTCTCGCAATCGAGAATTCTAAAAAAAACTTCTAAAAAAAAGTCTCTTTCTTAAATTGCAATTGCAGTTACAACATGATAATCTTAGTTAGTTTAATAATTTCAGAAACATGGGGTAAAATGATGAGTTCGTCATCTTCAACTTGCCCCGGACTGACTGTTTAAAAAGGTAGGAGATTATTTAACATTAATTAATGCTAATAGGTAGTATTTAAACTAAATTATTCACAAAATAATACAACGAAATATTTTACCTGTAGCAGAGCTTATTAACTCATTCATAAAAGTTATAATGTTACAGTGGTAAACATTCTAAGATTCAGAACTAAAAATAATAGGCGGTTTTAAGGCCTTTATACTATTGTTTAATGAGAGCCAGTAGTGTCTGATTGATGCTGCCACCTAAGGTGCTTACTATGCTTCTTGATTTTATGAGTAGGTACATTAGGCTTTTTATTATTTTTCTGATATATTGACTAAGGTGACAGAAATTTGTTAATGTGATAGTTGCCAATTTGCCTTCAGACCCCAAACTTGACATAAGTAGCTTAAATAAAAGTAAAAGTAAATATTTTTATAAAATAACTTTATCGACATAATTACAAATTATTGAAAGCTCATTTTTTAACGCGATTCAAAATAATCTATAATTTTGAGTTTCAACGCGATTCATAAAAAAACATAAAAATTAATTAAAATTGAACATAGACATATATTTCACAAGTCACATTTTTTTCCTATGAACGGGAAGGCTGCGTAAGATGAGCAGATTCCTAAGTTAGTATAACCTCTTTTAGGGGTAGACTAATGGCTTTTTCGCGAACTTTTTTAGTTAAGGATAATCATACAAGTTCGACGGTGTTATTTATTTGAATTTTTTGGTTGTATAGTTAATATTCTTTGATTGTTTTACTGTTAAAAAAATTTACCATCCCCGTAATAATTTTTTATTATTCAATTTTTGTAATTTTGTTAGAACGAAACAAGATCATCAAAAATTTATTATATACTCAATATTTTATGCTTATCTACTGCTAATTCTATGGGTTACTTGAGATAATACATATGCTGTTGTCATACTATTTAAATTATGATAGTGCTTGATGAAGTTGCTGAAGATGATACGTTTTTAGACACTCAAGATGAGATGCAGCTTTTTATTAAGAAATGCGCGTTATTTTAAAGTTTTTCTCCGCGGAGCTTTATTTTGGTATTTCAAGAGCAAAAGGTTTTTCAAAAAATAATATTGTTTACGTTTTTAGAGATAAGGATAAATTATTATTACTTTTTTATGGTTGAGATAATTACTTTTTACTTAAGTATAGTCCTTGAAGACACAATTTTCTTTAATTTTTTTTTGTGATTATTTTTTTTATTATTTTGAGTTTTTTTAAGTTCCATTAAAAAAAGCTCATCTTAGGTAACTGGTTTCCTAAGATGAAATGATTGGGTGTGTTGAAGAAAACGCAATTGTTGGTAACAGATTTTTTTTTAAATGAACTTTTCATTTATATTCTTTGAGAGGAAAGATAAAATTAACATCATTTTTTAAAAATATATACCTTTTTGTAATCATTTGGGAGCAAAATACATTACACTGAAAATATGCTCAACTTACGCAACATTATCAATTCTTTTTTTCACTAAAAATGAAATCATTCTCTAAATTGCTATTTTACAATTATTTTTTTTAATTCACAAAAAATATACGTGAAAACTAAATAAAAATGTATTGGGAAAATATACAACTTACAAAATAGATTATATAAACTTAACTATTTTATTGTTTTCAAGTGGTTTACGTATATCAAAGAAGTATGTAGGTTATGTAAGTATGTAATTTTTATGTACAGTAAATGGCTCATATGGCACGAGCTAATGACCAGCGCAATTTTTAGGCAGCTTTTAAACTCTTTAAGTGCCAACTAACCTTTATTTAATATACATTAAAACTTTTATACAACGTAGGTTTAACTGTAGAAAAAAATGTAGTCACGTTTTAAAATATTTTTTCAAATAAATATTAAGAAAAAAATCGCGTAAAGTAATTTTAAAACACTTCTTTTGTGAGTAAAACACAATATTTAAGACTTTAAGGCTGCTGTAATCAAAATAATTTAATGAATCGTAAAAAATTTCATCGTTAATTACTGTTAATAAACAGTGTTTGGCTAAAATAACATTTAAATGATTGAACAAATAAAAGAAATTAAAGTCAAGTTCCAAAGTAAATTGAATATGTTGGTTTCCATATCCTTTAGAAATATAATTGACTTTACATCCCAACTTTGCCTTATCTAGCTTCAATTTGTCAAGTGGTAAGTTTAACAAAGAAGTAAACTCTTGAAAAAGGATTAAGTCATAAATTAAACACTTTAAAAAGCTTTGCTATTTAAGTTCATTACCCAAGTAACTAATAATGGCAATGTCTTTCAGATTCTGTAGGTATTTTTTTTTATAAATATTTTGTTACGTTTGGTAACTAATTTTTTTTATACTTAAAAAGCTTTGTTTTACATTACCAAACAAACTAAATTAAAACGTGACATTACCAAAGTATAAGGCACGTGTGTAATGAGAAATATTTGATAGAAAAAAAAAAATTGAAACTTTTTACTGGAGAGTCAACATATTTAAACTCATTTTAGGCGTAAAATTTTGTAAATTTATTGTTAATACTATATAAAAATGTTTTGCTGATGCTAAATACGGAATAAAAAAATGGAATAAGAATAAATATTAAAAATAACGTAGTTTTCTAGTTTATTCTTAGTTTGACCTTTTTTTTATGAACAATTTAATAATTTTTTACTATAACTTTTTTGCTCGCTTAATAATAAGAGTGTAAATATTGACACCAAAATATTTTAAATTTTTCTATTTTTGGTAATTTTAGGTTTAATAACGTCTTTATTTATTTAACAGACGTCAAGCTAAATCAATAAATATAAACAAAAATTTGAATAGGTTGAAATGATGACCAAATTTTATTTTTAAAACAAATATTGGTTTCGTTTATGAAAAATATCTAATTTGTTTGGTTTGTTACTCATGTGTTATTTCCAAAGCTCGTATACAGAAGAAATTAGAATATTAGAACTAAGAACAAATGTCAAAGGTGGAAACATGAATTTTTAAAAAATAAAAACCAAAAACCTATGAACGACCTTTTAGAAATATTTTTTTAGTAGAACCTTTAAAATTATTGATGATTATAGATCTTTACTTTTATTTAAATAAATGTTTTAGATAATAATTATAAACCCTTTTCTTCGACAGTTATGCGAATTCTTTCATTTAATAGTTTAGCATTTCCTTAACGTTTTGATTTTCAGTTAAGCATTTCTTACTTTAATTCCTCCTTTTTTTTTTTATAACTCGCTTATCTTGCGTCCTCTTGACGTCCTTTTAACATCCTCTTTATCAAGATTATTTTGTACAAATTGTCTATAAATTATCTATTTTTTTATAATTATCTATAAAAAATACAAAAAAAAAAAGTAAACTTAATTATTTTAAAATTTAATTAAGAAAATATTTAAGCTTACATTGTTATATTATTTACATTGTTATTAGTTAAGAGTAATTGACAAGTTTTAACAATTAAAAAACGAAAAGACTATTGCTGTGTTTTTACTATTTATTCTATGTTGTTTATTGCTGTGTTTTTACTATTTATTCTATGTTATTTATTGCTGTGTTTTTTGCTGTGATGATTTTTAAACTTTCATTAATCTTGAAAAGAATATTTCACTCATAAAATAATTATTTAAAAAATTATTAAGGAAAAAATTTATAACTAAAGATATAAACAACAACTCGGTTTTGACTGTCAGCAAATCAAAACAATAATAATAACAAATATCTTTAAAAATTTAAACAGTTTCAGGTTCGAATCCATAAATAAAGATAAAAATTTAATTAAATCCTAAAAATATTTTACTCAATTTCCAATTGTCAATTTTTGTTTATAAATTTTTCCATTAGTTAAACATTCATTGATTCAAATGTTTTTCTCGTTGAAAAACTTTCGTTGTTGTTTTAAATTTGGTTTTTGATTGCAACTTAAACATAACTACGTAAAACGTTTAGGTTACAATAAAAAACTTGAACGGAGTTATGAATTAAATTTTTTTTTTCAATATAACGTTTTAAACTGGTTTTTTTTTTAGCTTTTTTTTTTTGTATCTAAAGGGATTTGAATGAGAAATACCTATGATTGCTTTTAATCTTACAATATTTTTGTGGCTGCATTTGCTTAGAAGTTTCAGAGACTCTTTTTTATATATCTGTATATATAAAAAAGAGTATATATTTGTATATATAAAAAAAGAGTGTATAGTGACATATATTATTACACATTTAACCTAAATAGAATTATTTACTTATAACGAGTTTATATTTACTGGTTTACTGGTAACATTTATTCGCTTTTTACACTTTATTATTTTGTAAAAGTTTTATTTTTAATAAAAGTAATTTTGATATTGCTTTGAACTGCTAAAAAGTTTTAAAAACTGCTGACGTGGCAAACAGAATAAAGTTGTGTTGCAGGTACAAGGTTTTTTGCATTTATAGTTAAAGTTTTTTTAGCATAATTTTTATATAAAAATAAGTATTTTGTTCTTTAAAATGAAAATTAATAAAAAATTGAGGTGCCGTCTAGTTTTAAACCAATAATATATATATTGAAAATAGAGAAATATTCTTAAATAAATAAATCAATCATTAGGTTTTTTGCTATTTTTTTGTGTTTCGTTACATTTTAAAGCTTCTTATTTTTAGCTAATTTTTCATGTTTCCTCGCATTTTTAACCTTCTTATTTTTAGCTTTTAGCTAATTTTTCTTGTTTTCTCGCGTTCATTATACTATTGTTTTTAGCAAACTCTTTATTTCAATTATTCAGTTTAAATTTTATCTCAATTATTCAGTTGTTTTTTTTTTCTTGTGTTTTTTTCCTCTTACTACATTCACTAAAATTAAAAAAAAACAAAAAAACAACGACTAAAACAACTTGACTGGCAAAAAAAATTTGTCTGCTATAAATTTTGTATGGCTTCTTTTATTAAACATAAAGCAAAAATAATGACAAAAGTGTTTTTTGACAATTTTAAACTAAAATATTCCAAGCAAAATGGGCAAAAACCGAAGTAAAATGGGCTAAACATTAGATTCAATCGTGATCAAGTTAAACGAGCTTTAAATGTGAATGTCGAAAGTAATTTATTTTACAATTTTTCCATTTTTGACGATTAAAGGGATAAAAAGACGCATGAAATAATAGACCGAATTAATCGAAGCTACGGAAGTAGATCAAAGTTTTAAACATTTTAATTCTCTAATACTTAAAATGGGATTGGAATCATTTTTTTAAGTGTTTAAAAGATATTTAAATAAAAAGTATTAGCGAGTATAATTCCAATTTAGGGCTAATTTAGGTTGTCTTGCTAACGGAAAGAGAAAAGAATTTTTAATCAGGTAAACAACCTGTATTTTGAAATTGATGACATGGTATCAGGTATATCTGATACTATGTTAATAAACAACCTGTGTTTTGTGGAGTAGTTGAGGTTACGTTTTAACTATGAAACTACTAATAATTATAACGTTCTAATTATTTTTGAGAAAGCAAAAGTTGAATGGTAAACCTTGGCTGATTTCACTGAATCTTTTTTTAATTTTTTTTTTTTACGAAGTTTGTTTTTAAAAATGAAAATGAAAAATATTTTATTATACTTTGTTTGATTAAATAACTTGCAACTTTGTTTATGAAAACATAATCTTACAATGGTAATCTTGTAATGGTTCGTTTCATTTTATTCGTACTTCATCTACATTTTGCAACTTGCAACTAATATGTTAAAATTTGTTTTTTTTTGGATGCCTTATGATTTAAATAATTGGATAGATGCCATGTGATTTATATAATTTAGGAAATGTTTAGAGTATTAAACGAAACATTTATAGTATTAAAGTCCTTTTTTTTTGTTTCTAATTAACTTTTAATCGATTACATTTTAGAACTTTTAATTTTTTGATTACGTTATAGAACTGTCTAAACTACCTAACACAAGTCTATGATACTAATACCACCTAAATTATTATAGCTACACACGGACTACATCAACAAATCCCATAAAAATAAAATGATCATCATAAAATGGACTAAATTAAATTTTCTTGTTGAATAAAAAAGAGCTTATATTAAACTCTATTAATTCATTACTAAACAATTAAGCATAATAATTAGTTTTATGTATTATCATTAATACTTTACATTGCTTTGCTGCTTTGTTATAGGAAAAATATAGTGTATATTTTAGAGTTGTAGCAAAAACATTATCTTTTTATATTTTTATAAGAAAAAACTATTTTTAAAAAACTTTAATCAATTTTAGCTCAAGTGATTTAAGAGTTTATTTTACAAAAAAAAAAGGTCAATAAAAGTCAAATGTCCAAATTATCCTGTGACCATATTACTGATTACTCCTCCCCTATGGAGTTTAATGCAACTAAAGTATTAAACATTTGCTTTGTTTTTAATGCTAATGTAAACAATGTTGTGTTTAAACAAGTTATGCAATATATCTAAAAAAAAATTGAACTAATTAACTTTTCAGGAAAAGCCGAATAGCTTAGCTATTGATTACAAATATATATATATATATATATATATATATATATATATATATATATATATATATATATATATATATATATATATATATTTAGTTCTATATATATATAGTTCTATATATATATATATATATATATTATATATATATATATATATATATATATATATATATATATATATATATATATATATATATATATATATATATATATATATATATATATATATATATATATATCAAGAACAAATAAAATTAAAACAGGGTAGAAATAGAAATATAGGATATAATAAAATATTTATAACAATTTTTCGCTCCTATTTAATTTTTGGATAAACATTTTTCAAATATTTTGTATTCAAACTGTAAAAATCTTTTTCTTAAAAAATTTTTTTAAATAAAATAAATTTTTTTAAAAAATAATTGTAAATTTTTTGAAAAAATTGTTAAATCTTTCGCCGCGTAATACTTTTTTTTTTGTGGAAAAATGTGCATAAAATTCTCAGAACCGAAATTTCACTGAACTTAAAACAGATCCTTCTAAAGGATCCGTTTCAAGCTCAAGATCCAAGTATAACATTTAACGTTCGTCAAACGTACCCTTGTAACGCCGAACAAACGAATCCTAGTAAAAACTTTTAAAGCCCGTCATGAACCGATAAAATGTTTTGAGTTCAAAACGGAAATGTTGAAAGAATAACTCGATAAATGATTTGACTTTCAATAGTTATGCCTAAACTCACCAATTAATCTAAGTAAATTCTTCGAAAAAACTTTATTATTATCAAACTTATTCTAATATAAAAAATGTCACGAAAAAACTGTCTGCCAAAAACTAAGCGGCGAATACTTACTCAATAAAGCTGCTCTATAATTTTGCATACCAGTAGAAACTCTTTAAAGGCGTCTAATCAAACATCTTAGCTATTGCGTTTTGAATCTATACCAACAACATCTAGCATCAGCTTACATCATATTGCATTTGCTCCAAAGTTATCTCTTAACTTGCCTATAGGTCAACTCGCCTGCAACTAACCTTCAATATAGTTGTATCGCTTTCAAAAAAAAATTCAAAAAGAAGCTGAAAAACAACTACTAATAACCCACTTTCCACAGCAACAAACGTTTCAAATTCAACACGTTACCACGCAAAAAAAAAAAAAAAAAAAAAAAAAAAACATCCGAAGAGAACTTTATGATTTTATCTTTCTTGCAAATACTCGTATAATATCATTAGTTTGCAAAGTTCCTGACGTAACTTATTCTTTTTATACTTTCCTGGTAAATTCTGATATTTTCAATTATTTCTGGTAATTTTTAAAGAATTTTATTTTACTTATATTTTTATCAAAACATCAAATCTTTTAGAATATCTCATGTTTAAGCTTATAACGTTAATATAATAAATAGAAAAAGTAACACAGCAAATAAAATAAAACACAGTATGTTAACATACAATACAACTGGTTCACATAAAACACAATAACATGAGGAGTTGATGGCACAACAAACATTTACTAAAAAAAACTGTTAAATCAATGTTTTTGGGCTTTTACAAAGAAATTATTTGTTTTCTCATAAGAATAAGTCTGACGATTGGATTAATTTATCAAGCGCTTTTCAAATGTTGCCTCATTATACAATTTTTTATAAAGTTTAAGCTCGAGTTCAAAGTGAAAACGCTGGTATATGTATAATTAGGACCTTTTAAATTTTCTTAATTTAAAAGAAAAAATGTAGATTTTTAAAAAAAACATTTTTTACTGATTAAATTTATTATTACTATTATTATCATAAAACTTTTGGTTCTGAGGAGAAGTTCAGACAACTAGTCACTGCGTCACAGAGCCAGACCACTAGTGCCACAGCTGCTATTAAACCCTTTTTTATTGTTTACATTTTAATTAGGAAAAAAAAAGTCTTTTCTTATTCCCTACATTTTAATTTAGAAAAGAAAAACCCTTTTTTTTTTTTACATTTAATTTAGGAATGAAAGACCTTTTTTTTATTCCCTACATTTTAATTTAGGAAAGAAAAACCCTTTTTTTATTCCCTACATTTTAATTTAGGAAAGAAAAACCCTTTTTTTATTCCCTACATTTTAATTTAGGAAAGAAAACCCCTTTTTTTCTATTCCCTACATTTTAATTTAGGAAAAAAAAACTTTTTTTATTCCCTACGATATAATATAGGTAAGAAAAATGGGTTTTACATTAAAAAATTTATCTCGACTAATTTCAAGCATATAAATGGTATACTAAAGTGCGTAAAAATAACATGAGTTATCTGTTATAATTTATTATATCTGTTGATATTGTATTATATCTGTTTGAATTTTCTTATATATGTTGGAGTTATACTGACTGTTGGAATTTTATGATGTATCATGTTGAAATTTGAATAAAATTTTTTTCTAAATTTCATTTAGACTATTTTCCTATTTTTCTTCTATGTCAACTAAAATTAAAGCAATGCAACCTAGTGGCTCCATTATCCAATCAAGAAGAAATTTGCAAATCAATAACTTTTATACAACCAATTATTCGTGAAGGGTGCGACACAATTATGGTTGAGAACAGTTATTGTGTTGGTTCATGCAAATCAGTAACAAGTATCTCAACAGACACAAATATAAACCCATCAAATTTTTCATATTATTGTGATGCGGCAGAAATTCATGAAGAAAAATTTCAATTGAACTGCAACTCTCGGAAAAAAAAAAATTTAACAAAAATAATCGCTGTAGTAAAATCGTGTAAATGTAAAGCTCAAATTTTGTAACTATTAGTAACAAACTTGTAACTACTCTGTTTATAGAGCATTAACATCTAAGAAATTTTTTCTGCAACTAAAATTACGAATATTTAATCACTAATAAATATATAAATATGATTGTACAAATTTTGTCATTTGATTTTAACCAATAAAATGTTATTTTAACTTATTATTAGTTTACAAAAATTAAAACTTTCAATAACACTATCCAATCATGGCTGATCTAATAACACCATCCAGCCATAACAAAGCAATTTTTTAATTGTGATTTTGTACTCTGCAACTATTTTAGAGTCATGGCAATTTTACCTTTTATATAATTATTTATAAATACTTGAAGTACATTTTTATATTTGGAAATATTTTAGCTGCTTGTTTTATTTATAAATTGTATAGTTTATGACATTTTTTAATCTAAAAAACATTTTAGAGGTTTTTAATGCATATTTATCTTAACCAATGTCGGAAAGGGGTAAAATACTATAGTGTGTTGTGAAGCAGGCTAACTAAAAAGCTGAATATCTGGTCCAGGCTGTATTATGGAGAAGTTCTTATAGGTACACGGTGTTTAGGTGCTAGGTACTTTGTCTTTATTATTTTAGGCCATATTTAATCAATATATTCTTGAAATAGCTTTTCACGGCAATCTTTTATATAATATTAGTGAGTTGCAAATTACCAAATAGTAAAAAAACTTCATCTGATTGGTAATTTTTCTAATCTTTTATATATTTACTCACTTTAATTTGTAAAAAAAAAATGCGCATTATGCAGTCAAAATGTGGTTCTTTTATTTAAAAAATAATATATTGATATTCCAAACCCTGCAAATAATATTCAGATTTAAAATTATTGACGTTCGGGGGCAAATTATTGACATTTAAGAGCATTTAAAAACGCACATTAAGGATCAAAAAAGTTTAGATTTTTTTTTTTAAAACAAGTTAAGTTTCTAAGACGTTCAGTTTTTTTTAATGAAAGAAGGAGACTGTTGCAATATCAGTAACTATCGCCCTATATCTATCCTTTTTACCTTTTCAAAAATCTTAGAGCGTATTATGTACAATAGAGTATACAACTATCTTGTCTCCAATAATCTTTTATATAATAATCAATTTGGATTCAAAAAAAAATAATTTTACCGAACAAGCAATCATCCAATTTGTACGAGAAATCTCAAATTCCTTTCAAAAATCTCAATTTAGATTAGGTTTTTTTATTGACTTGTCAAAGGCTTTTGATACAGTCGACCATGAAATCCTGCTTGAAAAACTAAAATATTACGGATTAAACTATATAACTATAAAATGGCTTCGTAGTTACTTGTCAAACTGCAAACAATTTGTTTTTATTAATAACTATAACCAAAGCCATCTACTAAATATTTCCTGTGGTGTTCCCCAAGGAAGATAGATCTTGGGGCCACTTTTGTTCTTAATCTATATAAATGACATAAATAAAGCCTCAAACTTAATGAGTATCATGTTTGCCGACGACACCAACTTATTCCTGACTAATAATGACATATCCAAACTCTTTTCTAACGGGTGATGCGTAATTAGTGACACAAAAGTTAACTTAGTTTTGCTCGTAATATAATCTTTTTCATTAAACCATATAAATTTATTTTGGTAAATTGAATATTCTAGTTTTATTAAAAAAAAAAATTATCCAAAAAAAATGTTAAACGGCCAAGAAAGAGCACTCTTCAAAAAAGCGTCAAAAATTTTTTTGTAAAAAACCCAAAAGCGAACATAAAATATCGGAAACGCTAAAAAACACCAAAATACAATGATGAACAACGTCTAAGGGCACAAAAAAGAAGTCGAAAACTCTTCAATCACCTCTACAAAGAACAAAGCGTTTTAATTTTGGACGACGAAAAATACTTTTGTTTTGCTGCCTGGAAACGCCGGTTATTACACGAACGACAAAGAAAAATGTCCAGAAAATGTTCGTTTTGTGGGAAAAGAGAAATTTCTGAAAAAAATTCTTGTTTGGATCGCATTATCTGAGCGTGGAATGTCGAAACCACTCTTCCGGTCGTCAACCTCGGCTGCAATAAAATCCGAAATTTATATCAAAGAATACTTAGAGGAACGATTGTTGCCATTCATAGATAAGTATCACGATGATTTAAATTACATATTTTGGCCGGATTTAGCAAGTGCCCATAGAGATAAAGAGACAATATCGTGGATGAATGAAATGATTAACTTCGTGCCGGTCGATATGAACCCTCCTAATGTCCCCAAAGCCAGGCCAATCGAAGACTTTTGGGTAGTATTGGCTCAGAATGTGTATGAGGGTGGATGGGAGGCCAAAAGTGAACAACAACTGATTCGGCGTATCGAAGCCTGTCTGAAAAAATTGATTTGACATTTTTACAATTCCTTATGAAGGGTATCAAAACTAAATTGAGATTAATAGCCGATCAAGGCGTTCAATCGATTTACAGAAAATAATTTTAAAAAAATAAATATTGTGTTATTATTTTTTAAAAATAAAAATTTTTTTTCTTTTATTTCTTTAAAAATATAAGGCTTTGATTTTTGTGTCACTAATTATGCATCACCCGTTACAATGAATGATGAACTTAAAAACATATCTACTTGGTTCAAATGTAACAAGTTAACTCTTAACATTAATAAAACCAAACGAATTCTTTTTCATTCACTCTTTAAAAAACGCTGTTTACCCCAAAATATTACCAAAATATTTATTAATAAATTTGAAATAAAAAGAGACTTATTTACTAAATTTTTAGGAGTGGTTCTCGATGAGAACATTACATGGAAACCGCATATAGAATATATTTGCTCGAAAATATCTAAAAGTAACGGAGTCTTATATAAACCCAGATCATATTTAAACAAAAAAGCCTTAACCTAACTTTATTACTCATTTATTCACACCTATAAGCTAAAATGCTTTTTTCGCCGTCAGAAGAATGCGATCCGATTGATTAATTTTGCGGATCGTTTTACTCATTTCAAATCATTATTTATGGAAACGAAAATACTTAATATTTACGAGCTCAATGTTTATAACATTTTATGCTTTATTTAGATGTGGAAAAACGATTTAACTTTACCTATCTTTAAAGACCTTTTTTCTCTAAACCTAGTAAATAAATATTTACTTAGAAATAAAAATTTTGTACATGAACCTATTTGCAGAACAAAATTAAACAAATTTTGCATTACATTTCGAGCATCTTATCTTTGGAATAAAATTATTATACCTAATACATTTCCAATCTTTAAAAGTAAACTTAAAAATTTTATTTTATCTATTGATGATATATTTAAATACTTTTTATAACAATCACGCCGTTGCCTTTTTAATTGTAAGACTGTTGTATTTTCTCTTGCCTATTAAAAAGAGATGTATTACTGTATTTACTTTGTATATATGTATTTATATATTTACGTTTTTATAAGATCTGATGATAAGATCAGACTTTTTATTATATATAACATTAGTGGTTTGATTTATATTTCCAATTTATATCACGATTTATTGTAATTTTTTAGTTTTGTTAATGTATTGATTTTAAAAAACTTGTAAAAGGTTCTGATGATAAGATCATTATGATCTTCTTTCAGAAGCCTTGTCTCTTTATCTTTGTAAACAACGATAAAAATGTGAGAAAAAAAAAAAAAATGTAGAGATTTCTTTTAAAAAATTTTGTACTTTTTATTTTAAAAAAAGTTCGTTTTAGCTGAATGCGTTTTAAGTTTCCGGTTCTGCAACTTGGTAAATAAATAGTGAAAAAAGAAATTTGTTAAAATAAAAACGACAATGTATTTCTATTTGTATTTTGTTACTTTTTTTTTTTTAAATCATTTTTACGTGTTTTTTGAGTTTTTTAAGATTTTTTTCTTTTAAGGCAAAATTTGATACCACTAGAAAACATTCAGTTTAGGCTATTGACTGCGAATTAGATAATGCAATATTTACGGCCTTGGAATAAAAAAAGTTATGTATATAAGTCACATATTGTAATAAATTGCAATACGATGTAGCGGCACTCCTTGCATGTTTTACCCAATTAACGCCTGACCGGATTTCATTGCGTGCACAGCACGCAGTGGCCAAATTAAGAGGCGGCCAAAAAACTATAAGAATACATCACATATACTCCACATTCAGTGCCGTAAAATGTAAAAATTTAATACAAAACTGCGAAATAAAAATTCATATCATTTTAAATTTTGTTGTATTTTTCTTCATATACAAGAATGCTTTTTTATGCGTTACGTATAATTTCAGTATCACCACTTTCTTGCTGATATTAATTTTTTTCTTTACGTTAATTAAACTGTTTAATTTGTTTTTTTTTTCAAAAAAAATGTCAGTAATTGTAGACTGTCTTTTATGAGCTAGTAAATTTATGTCAAAGAAACGATTTATATCTTTAAGAGCCCTTGTCAAATTATCTCCAAATTAGTTTGGTTTTTTTTTAAATTAGTCTAGACATCCTCCCGAAGCTTAAAAATTTTTGAAGCATAACTCTATCGCAAAATATTAAGCTTTTTATTTTACCAGCAAGCCACTAATTGGTGCATTATCAGCTCTTATACATTTGAACCATTTAAGTACAGCTTTGTTCAATAGGTTATACGAATCAACTTTCACCCGTTTAGTCAAATTTCCTTGACAAAAAGCGTCAAGGATTTTTATATAAATACAACTTAGAGACGTCATTTCCAAATGTCGCCACGAGTTTAAAACTTTTTCTAACAACTCTAGTTTCTGTTGCTTCAGGAGAACGAAGTTTCTAAAAACTGAAAATAAATCCATGACACAAGAACGTCTCAGTAATGTTTCAATTATTGCAATAGAAAGTGACATTGCTGATTCGTTAAATATTTAAGATGCGATTGAACAATTTGCTTCCATAAAATCGCTTCGAGTTTTAATATGTAAATGTTTATGTTAAATGTAATTTTGTAAGTATAAATTAAAAATTAAATTTTGATTTTTTTTGCTTTGGTATTTGTTACCTTGAAGGGCGGCCATACATACTAGCTCGCAGCCGGTCAAATGCCCAAGCACGGCCCTGGTTTTACCTATTTAAGTCAATCGATGTATGTACACTACCAGCATGTTCTACCTATTTAAATCAGTTTATGCATATATCAGTTATAAGAGGCAAAAAACTTTCTTGCAAAAAATTTGAATAAAACTTAGGTATAAAACTTAGTTGAAAACTTAGTCTGGACTTGCCATTATATCAATATCTCAGCTGAGTTACACAGATCTCTTTTAAAAATAAAATTAAAATTTGTCTATTATGCTTAATTTCATTCTCACTTATTATAGAGCTATTAATTATGGAACTAAAGTTTAACAATTGTAAAATATTTTGAAAATGCACTGCAAATTTAAAAACTCTTTGATATAATTCAAATGGAAGCTTGTTTACTTATACATGGCTCCCACCTCTATTTAACGAATAATCTACTCTACGCAATGCAAAAAGCAGTCAGTCATTTTATTCTACAAGAAATTCCTATAAAGATTTTATGGTAAACACTTTTTTACAAATTCGGCAATAATAAAATTGAATCAACTTCAAAATTAATCAAACACACTAAATTTTGAGTAAATTAGCTTTCTAGGTTCTTGAGTTAGATCATTACTTTTTAACTCCAAGGCTTTGATTGGATTTTTGACTATTTTTTGGCTGTTTAAATGTTTATCTATAAATTCTATAAATAATAATATCTATCTATAAAGAAGCATTGAAATTGGATTTTTTTTAATTAAAAGTATTGTGTTGGCTAAAAAGTAATTACTGTTTTTTCAAAAAAAAAGTCTTTTACAATTTATTTTTAATTTCAGAATTATTCTTCAAGAATCATTGTCTATGATTTCGTGTCAACGCTTAGGTAGTGAACGAATACCTTTTACGTAGAACTCTTTAGACTTTAAATCAAAGAAGTAATCAAGGTACTGTCGGAGTGCCTCCTCGTCATCAAATCTCCTATTGCACAAGCTGTTGCTTAATTATCGGTACAAACAATAATTTGTAGACATTTAGTTAGGCATGTAGGATGAATGAGAAAACACTTCCTAGCCAAACTGCAATAATAGTCACATCAATTTTGCAATGTGAAGACAGGGGTTGTCATTAAATATGTAAACTTTGTTGTCCCACAGGCGTTTTATCGTTAGGAATACCTTATACGTACCTTTTACCTTGAACGAATACCTTTTACGTAGAACTCTTTAGACTTTAAATCAAAGAAGTAATCAAGGTACTGTCGGAGTGCCTCCTCGTCATCAAATCTCCTATTGCACAAGCTGTTGCTTAATTATCGGTACAAACAATAATTTGTAGACATTTAGTTAGGCATGTAGGATGAATGAGAAAACACTTCCTAGCCAAACTGCAATAATAGTCACATCAATTTTGCAATGTGAAGACAGGGGTTGTCATTAAATATGTAAACTTTGTTGTCCCACAGGCGATTATCGTTTGAAGCTTGTTAAGTTGAGCACAGTATGTTGCAGTGGAAAAAGTTCTTCCAAACCTAAAAACAACACCTTTTGTGGGTGTAGGTTAAATTTTGAAGTTAGTTTTTACGGTTGTTCTTTTTTTTTTTTTTTTTTTTTTTTTTTTTTTTTTTTTAATGTTGATTTTAGGTACCCCAAGAAGTCCTTACGGTCTTATCGCAGAGCACCGCGGAAGAGCATTTAATAGGAAGTTCACGCCTCCTTCCCAGCCGATGTCGCAAAACTTGTCCAGAGGTGGGGTTTGAACCACGGATCTTACGTTTCTGAGGTAAGTGTGCTACCACTGCGCCACGGCTGTTCTAGCCGACGCGTATTGGTGAGTTTTTTTTATTTGAGTCCCCACTTCTCATTTTCAGATATGCAGATTTCAGATATTGCGTAGAGTCCATTACTTCTCATTTGACAGATATGCAGGTGTACATGTGCTGACCTAGCTAGACAGCATTTAGTAGGTGTACTACGAGCACGTAAACCTACATGTGTTAATTTATTTGCTATAGAATACACTTGTGCAAAATGGGACCTCCGAGCTCGGTGTTTAAAGTCTGCAAAACTAATTTCAACCGAAAATTTTTGGCTTTAAAGAAAACGTGCACAATTTAAGTAAGAAGAGAAGTATTGATGTTAAATGAACTCACAATGGTTTTAACACGTGTTAGTGTTTGAGCTTTAAACGCACGCATCAATAATATAAAATATTTTGATGTTAACTCTAAAAGTCATCGCCAGTGAAAAGAGACTTTAGCAAAAACTGACTTGCTGTCTTTACGCTCTTGGACTGACAAAACGACAATTCGAAAAACAACAATCGATGGATTTGCTACCACAAAATAGTGTAAAATTATTGGTACTAAAATAAATTGATAGTTGGCAAAGCAAAAATTTACAGCCTTTTTTCAACATCTAAAATCAATATTTTCAAACAAGGTAAAAAATTTAAAGAACACCATTTTTTATAAAACATATTTTTATATAAGTAAAATTTTACAAAGTAAATTAAAGAAATTCATACAGCTTTTCTGAAATTAAAAAAAATATTTTTAACTTTCACTTTAGTTTTGTTTTTTCAATTTTAATCATCAAAATGGCAAAAAGGAAGAAAATAAGTGCTGAAAAATGAGTGGAAGTTATACTTTACATGGTTTGAGCTTTTCAAATCGAAATATTGCATATGTTGGCATATCAGAGTATGATCAGTTATCATACATTAGTTTTAAAAATTGTTTCTGTTATTTATTTATTTTTAATTGCGTTTTTCTAGAAATATGTAAAAAGCATTAAGGGCGGTCGGAAAAAAAAGCATTAATTTTTGCATCTTCACTTCCAATTAGGCTGCAAGCAACCACTATTAGAGTTGGAAATTACTGGAAGAGAACTGGAAGTTGCGTTTTGACAAATAAAAAAAGTTTCGTTCACAAAGTGAATAATCGTAGTCCCAGAGATAATGATTGCGGTGAACGTTTTGATGTTGAATATTTCCTATTTCATAAACATAAACAATCTGCTAATAACGCTAATTAATAGTTTCAAGTATAAGTAAAACTCATTTTGATATCGATAAAAAAAGTATAACAAAATAATTTTAAAAATAATTTGCGATATTTAAAAGTTTGACTAATTTGATAAACTTTATCAAATAAGACTAAAACAACACACGAATGACTAAAACAACACAAAAATGACCATGAATGACTAAAACAACACATGAATGACTAAAACAACAAATAAATAATAAAATTTACGACGCATTTAAAAAACTCAATGAATTTTCATCTTATACAAGTTTTTCCCAGAAAAATCGTTTCGCATTAGTAATAGTAATAGTAATATATTTAAATAAGTCTTTATAGATTACATGACAAATAAATAAAAAAACAATCTAATAAACAGATTAAAAAACAAAAGCATTTTTTATTTTTTTATTATTATTATTTTTATTTATTTATTATTATTATTATTTTTTATTTTATTTTTTTTTCAATTTTTTTTTGCTTTCATTTAATTACAGTTTACGTTTATGACAAATGTACCTAAAAAGTCAATATTTGTAGCTGCTAAAGCACGAATTAATTAAATTAAACGTGCAGCTCATCTTCAGTAAAAGATGCACTGTTTGCAGCTGTAGGAAAAAAATACTTGTCAATTCTACTTTTGAATGCGTTAATTGACGGAGCCTTTTTGCATGACAACGGTAAATAATTCCAATCATTCACAATACGATTTGTGAAGAAATTATGTCGAGCATTATTGTAAGTGAAATCACGCGTTAGTACGTTGGATGGTGATCTGCGAAGAGGTGGATTATGCCAATTAATAATTTCAAAACCGTTTTCAAGTTTAAACTGTTGGATCAAGTCGCCGCGTCGCCTGCGAGTTTCCAAAGAAGTAAAATTGAGACGCCGGCACCTTTCAGCATAAGGTAAACTTGTTATATCATGAGGAATTTTTGTTGCTTTGTGCTGAATTTTTTCAATTTCTTTGATGTCGCCCTTTAAGTAAGGACACCATACCGGAACAGCAAATTCCAGGTGCGGCCTAACATATGTAGTATATAGTTTACCCCAAATCTCTTGATCTAAATGTTTTTTTTAGTAGGCCAAGTATCATATTTGTTCTACGTGTCGCAACCTGTATGTGTTGATTCCATTTTAGATCGTTAGATAAAAAGATACCCAGGTCTCTTTCAATATCCGTTGCCGCTATAATAAGAGATGTATTACCATTATTCATTACATATTCATGATTTATATTTTCATGAACAAGGTGCATATCTTTACACTTTGCAACATTTAATTCCATAAGCCATTCCTTTGACCACTCTGAAAAAATGTTTAAATCATTTTGAAGAATCAGACAATCAGCATCGTGAAACTCAGGTCTTATTTCTTGCAACAGTTTAGTGTCATCAGCATAAATTTATGAACTGATTTTAAATTATCTGTTAAGTCATTTATGTAGATGATGAATAATGTTGGACCAAGCATTAAAACAAAATTTCTTAATAATAAATCTTTTCAAATATTTAAAATGCAAGGAAAATTATAGAAATAATAGATAATAATTTATCAAAAAAAAATATTTGGAATATTTAAACAGCAAAAGTCTTTATAAAAAAAAATTAAAATAAAAGCATTAAAAACCCATAAATTTAAGTCATAAATATATGCTTAATAAGACTAGATTGAATTGTCATTATTTTGGACTTAATTGGCTGCAATATAAGGTTACTGGTGAAACAAACCATTTTTTTATTGCAGCTTGTTTGTCCAAATCACTTAGCTATATGCTTCCCTTTTATTTTGTAAATAATACTTTCTTTAAAATTATAATCTTCATACGAGTAAAGAATATACGAGTACGTACGAGTAGAAAAAAAAAGCGAAAATTGAGATCTTAACTTTTATGTTCCCAAATATTTTAACGCCTGTAGTTCTGCAAAATATTTTAACGCCTGTAATTCTACATAATATTTTAACGCCTGTAATTCTGCAAAATATTTTAACGCTTGTAATTTTGCAATATATAAAACGCCTGTAATTCTGAAAACATCGATTTTCAAACGCGTCGCACTAAACTATGATTAAAATTATGTCGATTAAATGGTAATTAGGAGCCATCGATTTAAAAGGTCAGAAAAAAGACCTCTCTCTAATCTTTTGGATTTCAGTAGAAATTAAGTAGGGTAAAGGAGGGCAATAAGATCAGAAAAGCATAAACTAATTTTCTTTATGCTGTTGTGTGAATTTTTATGATAGAGTTCTACTTTAAAAACCAGGGAGTAGTTTAAAATATTTCTTGGATTTACAACTTTTAACCATAATTAATTTAAGTTTTAAGATATTTTTGACGGAGGTTTTTAGTTTTGTTTGAAGTTAATAAAAAACTTTTCCCAAATTAAGGTCCAATAGTTTCGAATTAAAAGATTTATATTAATTTGTATGTTTTTGTTTTCTTTGAAAGTAAACAAGTTAAATCTTGATATAGTAGGTACTTTTTTGAAGTTACACTATCGGTTTTTTAAGTTACTTATGTAATAAGTAACTTAAAAATTATGCTATTTCTTTTAGTAAAAAAAACCGAGTTGTAGAGCCGTTTGACAAAAACTTAGGCATTTTAAACAAATACTTTGAAACATTGTTTATATAAAAAGTAATTTCTATACATCTCAAATGCATTTTAATTACAAAGAATTTTTTATCCTACACTTTATACTGAAAAAAACAAAACATGAAAGTTTTTTTTCAATAAAAAGTGTAGGATAAAAAATAATTTTGAATTTCATAATGCTCATTTATATAAATGAATTGAAAGTATATAAAAAAGTGATCTCAATGTCCTCCTTTACTCTCTGTCATTCCAGTGGGATTTTATTATGTCAAATTTCAGTATGAAAATCTACGCTTGATTTTTATTGAGATTCATAATCAAGCCTTATATACTCAAATCTTTTACAATGTGTTTGCTCTTTTTTTTATATAAACATTGAAAAAGAATGACATTAAAAGCAAGAAGTAGGTATACTTGGCATTAAACGCACGATAGCGAACCACGCATATTGCCACGCTTCCTAGAGCAAACTGAGCTACAACAATTAGTTATATCTTATATAGAAATAAAAGTTAAATAAAATATTAAACATTTTAATATTTTGGAATAATATAAGTTATACTAGTTATCTAAAGAAAACTCTTACTAAAAGTTCACAATAATAGTCTTTATATATATATATATATATATATATATATATATATATATATATATATATATATATATATATATATATATATATATATATATATATATATATATATATATATATATATATATATATATATATATACCATTTTATTGTGCCAAACCAAATGAATTCTCGACTGCAAAGTATTTTGCTACCATTAGCTTTTCTTTTTTTTTTCAGAAACATTTTTTTTCTATTTATCGAACACTCTCCATTATAACTGTACCAATCGCCATAATTTGCAAGTATTCGTCAGCACCGTCACAGAGACATTTCTCGACAATCTAAGAATTATTATGCAATTACTTTTCAAATTTTTTTTTAATTATAGGCAAATTGAAATATTCAATGTCACTAAATTCTTGTACTTAAGTTACAATAACGTCATTTATCCCATGTCACCACGAGTCTCAGAATGGCTTGATTTTTAGATAAGAGATTTATTGTATTCACTTTGAATCATTCATTATTATTTACTAACTTAGAAATTGCTTGTTTGATTGTTAACTCAAACTTCATTGGATTTGTTAATAAAATTTTATTTTGGTGTAAAGTAAAAACTGAAGGTTTCCATTTAGGTTTAGGCAATTTTTCGTTTGGTAAATTCGTTTTAATTGCTATAATGTTTTTTTATGACAAAGGAAAAATATTGAATTGCGTTTTATTGCATTCCAGCCCTTATTTGTCTTTCTTGTTGTGATCCTATTAAAATGTCAAAAAGATGAAGACTGTCACTGTCATAAATTAGTTTCTATAATAAACTAAATTATATGTAGTCATAAATTAATTTCTACTAATTTATGATTACTAAATTATATAAATACTAAATGTACATACTAAATCATATATGTAATGTAATGACACAATATAAATAATGATATACTATAATTAGTGATGATATACTAAATTATGTAAATACTAAATATATATAACAAATTATGGTATCATTTCCTTATATACCAAAATTCTACTTGAAAACTGATTAAAATTTCAATTCAAATTCAATTTAAGTTTCAAAAAATTTTTAAAAAACTGCTGACTTATAACTACTATTGTAGCGTTTAAAATGTTGAAAAATTTAAGTTTAAAATGTTGACTTTTTTTTGGACTGATGCAGGATTCTTCTATAATTATTTTTGTAGTTATTTATTAAAACTGAAGTACTTCATTAGCAAAATCCAAGTATTCAAAATAAAAATTATTAACTTCATATACATTTTTGGAACATTAAAATTATAGGACTATATAGAGGTGGGACAGAAAAACTTGTAATATCTTGAATAATATTTTCTAACTTGCTTCCAACATATAACTTTCTTAAAATGTCTTATCCAGTTACGATATGGACCTTTAACTTGTAGATGGTGTCCGTATGCGTAATATACAAAAACGTATTTTAATTTTTAATTACCATTGTTTTAATTATAGACACATGAGTGTATATAACAAAATCTTTTTTTTCAGATTTTTTTTTTTTCAAAAATGTTTTTTTGTTATAATAATTTAGCAATTTTTAAAATAAAAAATAAAACTTATGTTCACTTTTTCGGTACCAGTGAGAAATGTAAACAAATGATACATTTACAGGACAGCAATAAAGTAGAGCGACCACCATTTACAATATCATATGGGAAAAGTTGTTCTAATCTTTGGAAGCACTTTTTATTGGAAAATAAAGCAAAACCATTATACAATTGCAAACAATGCCATCAGAAAGAGCGGTAAATATTGCTAATAACTATTAATGATGACACTGTTAATAACTTATGTTTTTTATGATCTAATGAAGAAGAGAAATAAAATTATAAGAAATTGTATTTACTATTTTAAACTGTAATAATTTATTTTTAACAAATAATCAAAATTAATCGATTATTTTTGTCGGAAATTAATCATTAATCAATTAATTTGAAATACAGATTAATCTACCGCCCCTATTAGCAATGTCAATCAAAAGTATTTCATGTGTTATAGGAATTTGATAGAAGAGGTAAGTGAAGAGTCTTTATCATTAATGCAGTTATTATTTTCTCTTGCATATATTATACATGAATATTTTTAAATTTATTATTTACTTTAAAAAGAACATAAAATTTTATAAAGATTTTAAATATAGATTCAAGATAAAAATTAAAACAAGATTCATTGACTTATTTATGAAAGCCAATATATTTCTTTATAAAAGTTAAAACTAACAATTGTAAATGCTAATAAACATTTATAACTTCCAATGTCATTTGTAATAAACATTTATAACTATCAATATCATTTGTAATAAACATTTATAACTATTAATTTCATTCGTAATAAACATTTATAACAATGTCATTTATAATAAACATAACTATCAATGTCATTTGTAATAAATTTTAACTATTTTTTTTTGCAATAAAACTTTTTTTATTAAAAAACATTTATAAGAACTTAGGTTGTCTTAAATTTAACTTTGGAACAAAATTAATCTAAGTTCTAACAAACTGTATTTTAATAAATAAAAAAAAAAAATAAAATTAAAATATATAACTTTTAGCTCATTTTTAAAACTTATCAACCTAATAAATCTTTAAAATCGTATTTATTGAATGCACTAAACTTTGGCTAAATTTTTTTTTTGCAGCCTACTCATAGAAGTTTCCTTTTTTTAGTATTCAAAAACTACTTGGTAACAACTAAATAGCATACTTATAAATAAACATTAGTAATAATTTCTAATTGGTTTGCAAAGACAACCAAATGTTTCTATATTAGTATTTTTAATATTATCCCCATTATAAAATACTCGCAATTTAAAATGAGGTTGAGCCATCCCTTTAAGTAGAAAACCTTTTAAATAGAAAAACTTTTAAATAAAGAAATTCCTATTTTATAGTGTGATTACTATGGTTTTCTTTTCTTAAACAAAAATAAACTTCACATTTAAAACTCTAAATATGATTTTATAAATTTTAGTTATGTTAATAAAAACATTCATTAACTTTAATAAAAAAATAATTAACATTTAATAAATTTGAAAATTTGAAACAAAATTAAAAACATACCGCAAGCTTTTCTAGTATGATGGATTTTTGTTTGTCATTAATTGTTAAAAGACTTATGATTTCATCATGTAACTAAAAGGTTGATGTTTTATATATTTTTAAATAAACACTATAAACAAATATGGAGAATAAATACAAAAGTATTATATATCATTCTAAACACTATCTATATAATATAAAGTCCTTCATGCTAAATACCAACACAGTATAAATATAAATAATTAAGAACATTTTCAATATATGACTTTGCAAGCCTTAAGGTAAAGTTTCAACAATAACTGCAGCACGATTTTTATAAAACTTTTAAATAATACTAATTTTAATACTGGTATAGATAAAGAATACTAAAACAAAATCAAAACATTTGTTCAAGAAAACCGTTTAATGTCATATTTAGTAATTTAAATTTTCAAATGTTTTCACAACATGCTCACATTGGTTAGAGCCACATTTTTTTGAATAGATAACGTCGCTTATAAAAAGTTAGCATAATTTGGTGTAAATTGTAAAAATTTCAAATTACATATGTATTTTACATAATACTTATGGCCTCCTATAATCTATGGTAATATTTGTTATATATTTTTAACTCTCATATGTAACTTTATTTTTAAGAAAACAGGTTTTGCATATGGTTAATTTGATTACTCTTTTGATTGGTTAGCAGAATTCAAATTAAGTATATATGACAATACTAGGTTTTGTTAAATACTTTATGTTCTCTTGACTTTTTTGATCAGACAAATTTTTTTCTTTTTACTTTATTCTAAAAATGTTGAGAAATTTGTAGGAGCTTTGTGTTTAAATTTTTATTTTTTAGTAAAATTTTGTTTTAAGTCCATATTTTTAGTTAGATTTTATTTAAAAAGAGCATAAACATAAACTTTGTTGTCATAAACAATTAAGGATTAGAAACAATTTGGTTTTGTATATAATATTTTTAAAATGAGTCTTAAAATTGTTTATATATTTAGTAATATACACTAATTTGATCAGTTAAAATTTGAACAATTTCAAATTTTTTCAAAAAAAATTTAATCAATCATAAAGATTTTATTTAAAAAAAACCAGAAACCTGATTAGTTTTTGTGTACGAGTGAATTTTTTTACATTTGATTTTACGTCAAGTAAAGAGTTTTAAAATGCAGTTTTTTTAAATGGAGCAGATCTTTTATTCAAAGAGTATTGACAAAAAAAAAAAAAAATGCTATAAAAAATAATATATAAAAAATCACTTAATTAAATGAATTTAACCACTTGTCTAAATGAGCTCATTTGGACAAGTTGCTTAAATTATTTTTTTGCATTTGAATGGTTATCTGTTATGATTATCATATATTATTATAAATTGAAGCATATAAAACGTCTGACAAAATTATTTTTAAAAACAAACATCTTTATTTTTGCCATATCTGTCACTATTCTAAAAAAGTAATGGTATTAAAAAATAAAATCACAGTGAAGCATGTTGAAACTATTGATGTTGAAAACTATTGATGTTGAAACTATTGATGTTGAAAACTGGAAATACCAAATATCAAAGGAATGATATAAAGAAAAATGAGAATATGTTCAGAAAATTTCAAAAAAGTCAGATTTTGCCTCAGATTTTGCTGATTTTTATACAGAAAGTAAAATAAAAAATAAGAATTCCTTTAAAATTTTAGCTTCTGGTTCCAAAAAGATCCTGAAATATGATCATTTTACTTTCAACAGATCTTGACCAGGCCTTTCTTGTCCTCTAAGAATTGCGACCTTTGTGTAAAGATTCCAATTCACATAGCTTTAAAAATATTTAATTTTTTTACTTAAAATTTTGTACATGGCTATTTTCAGGGGTAAAGAATCCGATAAAATAATTAGAAATTTAAAAAATTATTATTAAGTACCCATAATTAACAACAAATAAATTTAGGCAATTTTTTATATACCTGATTTTGATGCTCAGGAAACCCATGTGGCCTTGATGATATCAGAAAAAAAAAAAAAAACATGTCATTCTATATTCAATATTCTTTTAGAAAACATAAGGAATTAAATATGCAAGTATGTGGATTTCCATATATGGATAGCAGGCACCTTTTTGTAGCGGAATCTTGTAATACATTTTTCACTAACTTTCAGACTAGCTGGAGCTCTGAAACTTTTGGCATTTTTGTAGTGCCGATAAACGTACATTTTAAAATTGTTTTCAGGGCTCAAGACACTGGGGGAGGGGGCATGTGCCCTACTTTTTTGAGGGGAATCTTGAAATGGATTTTACACTACCTTCTAGAAAAGCTAGAGCTCTGAAACTTTTGGCATTTTTGTAGTCCTGATGAATGTGTGATAAAATTGTTTCCAGGGCAGACAACCAAAGGGCCACAGGGCTGGGGCACTGGGGGCCATGCCCCACTTATTTTCTCAAAAAAAAAATTTTTTAACAAAGTTACAATAACTTTGAAGACTTTGTCTTATTTATACTTATTCATTTTATTTAATTATTTACAAAATAAAATACAAAAAAAGTGTCAAGATTTTGTTAAAATTTACTTAGATGGATCAACGGTCAAAGTATACAAATGCCCAGTTGTTGTTTCAGGTGCATCAATGTTACAAATTATGTTGGCAATTGGAACCCAACACTTATCTGCTCTAGATGGCCAGAAAAGTTTGTTAAAAGGACTGTGTGGGTGCATAAATGTTACCATAATATCTTGTTCAGTATTGTCAATTTCATTCATCATACCAATCCATTGAAATAATTTGCTGATTAGGTTAAATACTTTGAAGTCCAGAAATTGAAAACATGCCTGTTATATTAAAAATCTTCACTTGTTTGTTTAAATCTAATAGTATATATAGGTTCTGGTTTAAATTGATGATAACTTTAAGTTTTAGGAATTGTTCTACTTAGCTGTAAACGTTTTTTCAATGTGGTGCGCAATTTTGTCAATCTTTCTTTTTTAATCTTAAAAAAAAATAATCCTATTAATATTATTTGTACAGTAGTCAAACATTTTGTTACAATTCAATATCTGGTCATTTATGGACTTTTGTAGACTTGCATTTACAGTTAATCACTTTACAGTGCCACCAATACCATCACATGGTGACTTAACATGACTTGTAGCAAAAAATATCTCTGCATCAATGTCAAAATCATTTTTATGGAGACAAACATTGTAAAAGTTTTTATAGTTTTTATACTGTGAACACAACCGCCTGAAAAATAATCTTTGAAATGTTAGGACGATATTCTTTTAAATAATTAACTATTTGTGTCTGAACTTCATACACAAAACCATGTCATGAGTCATGCTCATTGTCTTCTGTCATGAAGCAAAATGATTTTTCTCTAAGCTGGTCATTTTTGTTTAATAAATAGAGGGGAACTGGGTGTAATGTGTATTGAGTTTTGCACCATTGATAATTTTGGATTTCGTCTTGAATCACAAACGTGTAGTTTTCTGCAAAGTTACCTAAAACAATACAGCAGTCTTTTGCCAACTTTTCTTTTTGTTACGTTAAGTGTCAAATATCTTGCTTGACATTTTGCAATGTAGGAATGAGTTGTTAACTTGTTTATTTCCTTTGATAACAATAATTTGTATTTTTTTTTGTCTGATAGATCAATGTTGTTCTGTCTGTTTCCTCCTCGTCATTGTCATTGACAATTAGCTGTGCATCCAGAAACTTGTTTAAAGAAACTATACCTGGACAGTTCGGACATTGATGAATCATGCACTTGTTACTTGTCACATCACAAGCAACTTTTATCATCAGATCTTTGTAAGTACAATTTAATTGTATAGCAATGGTCACGAGTATTGCATTTTGATGGTGGGTACATACACAAACAAAGTGAGCCTCTGATGCTCCAACAGTTATACACCATTTTGGTCTTAAATTGCAAAACATAGAAAACCCAATAACTTATTGAGGATATTTAATTTTAAAAGAAACATACAGTTCTTTAAGATTACATAAAATTTCTTCTTTTAGTTAGCGTGCTTTTCCAATTTGGTATTCAGAGACGCTGAAATATCGAGCAGCATAATTTCTTAATCAAGACTCAGGTCTGTTACTTTTAGATAACCATTAATGCTTTAAAATGCCATGTAGTTTTATGAGGGATAGAACTATTATACCAAGACTAACATTTAATGCCTCTCGTGACTGATTCTTTTCCAAAGTTGCACTTGAAAAAGTTTGTTTTAAATTCACAAATATCTTGTTCATTAAATTTACTTATTATAGCATTATAGCAGCTTCGACAAAGTATTATAAGTATATAAGTATACCCAGGTACAACGTTTGGAAAATTGATTCTCAATTGTTTTGCCATATCTAATGTTACTGCATCACTACCTGAAATGAAAAGTACAATTTGTTTATAGTGATTACCTATGTAAATGAAAACTATTTGTTCTTATTTCAATTATATAATGCATAACCAAACTAGCTTATTTTCAAAATTAATTTTAAAACTAGTAGATTTTAACTTTATTATTCAAATTAGATCTTTATCAACAATTATTTACCTTTGATTGCTGTTCTTTTCGATTTATGCTTGTCCAATAAATTACAACATTTTGTGAGCTTCTTTTCAAAGTTTGTACCAAAACATTTTTCATGGTGAAGGCAGATTGTTACAACTTTGTCATCTGTTATTCCAGATCTCTAAATTAATTCTTCTCTGGCATCTTCTCTCTAACAATCAAATCTCTTTAAATCAATTTTTCTACAATAAATCAGTTTATGACAAGTATCATTTAACAGTTTTTCAAAATCACATAAATCCATTCTTACTTTAAAACTAACTTTGATAAAAGTAACAAAAAAACATTTAACATACTAGTATTAGCAAATATCAATTAAAATAATAATTTTGAAAAGTGGTATTTTTTTTATTAATGTAATGTTATGACAGGATGTTTTTTTTACTGTTGGATTTTATTTAATTAACCAACTTGCAGTTAACATTTTAGCATTAAAGAATATACTTTTTTTTCAAATTAAAAAGTTTTAAATGTAAAATTCTGTTAAAATCATTTTTTTTTTAGATGGATGACTGTTTTTAATCCATATACTTACAAATCAAAATTCTGAAAAACATGACCTTTCTTCAGATATTATAAGAAAGATCATTGAATATATAATGATCAAAAATTGAATGAAAAAAAATCAAAGAAAAACTTTAAGACAATGTTTTCAAAGTTATCTTAACTTTGTTGAACTGGTTGTCTGCCCTGGAAACAATTTTAACACACATTTATCAGCACTATAAAAATGCTGAAAGTTTCAGAGCTCCAGCTAGTCTGAAAGGTAGTGAAAAATGTATTGTAAGATTCTGCTACAAAAAAGTGGGGCTCGTGCCCTGTTATCAATATATGGAAATCCACATACTTGCAGATCAATTTCCTTATGTTTTCTGAAAGTTTATTGAATATAAAATGATGTGTAAATTTTATTTTTTGATATCATCAAGGTCACATGGGTTTCTTGAGCATCAAAATATACCTGATTTTGGATAATTAAAAATTGCCTAAATTTATTTAAATTGATAATTACAGGTACTTATTATTAATTATTTACATTTCTGATTGTTTTATTGGATTCTTTACCCCTGAAAATAGCCGGTTACAAAATTTTAAGTAAAAAGATCAAATATTTTTAAAACTATGTGATTTGGAACCTTTAAACAATAGTCACAATTCTAAGGGGACAAGAGGGGCCTGGCCAAGATCTGTTAAAAGTAAAGTGATCTTTCAGGATCTTTTTGGAACCAGAAGCTAAATATATTCATAATATTCAAGAATTCTTATTTTACTAAGTACTCAACTGTATAAAAATCAGTAAAATCTGAGAAATATGGTGACATAACGATGAATTGAAATGGAATTACTCTATATTAAAAAATGTTATTAACTGCAAGAACAGGTCAAGGTGGATATGACAATAAATAATAAGATATGTAAACAATTTCTAACCTTTTCAGCTGAAAACATGATGCTTAATAGCCACACATAAATTTAATGAACTTACTAATGGCCTAATATGAGTTTGGCTACTTTTTATCAGCTATAAGCAATAAACCGGTTTTCTGTAAATAATCAGCTTAAGTGTATTTTTTGTTGCAGAGATATGAGAGCTCATTGAGATATGACCTTGTTTTATAGGAAATCTTCCTTAATAATTGCACTGTAATGTAAGTGATGTTGGTAACTTTTTTTTTTACTTGGTTTTTCTTTTTTTTTTACTTGGTTTTTCTTTTTTTTTTACTTGGTTTTTCTTTTTTTTTTTACTTGGTTTTTCTTTTTTTTTTTACTTGGTTTTTCTTTTTTTTTTACTTGGTTTTTCTTTTTTTTTTACTTGGTTTTTCTTTTTTTTTTACTTGGTTTTTCTTTTTTTTTTTACTTGGTTTTTCTTTTTTTTTTACTTGGTTTTTCTTTTTTTTTTGCTTGGTTTTTCTTTTTTTTTTACTTGGTTTTTCTTTTTTTTTTACTTGGTTTTTCTTTTTTTTTTACTTGGTTTTTCTTTTTTTTTTACTTGGTTTTTCTTTTTTTTTTAATTGGTTTTTCTTTTTTTTTTACTTGGTTTTTCTTTTTTTTTTACTTGGTTTTTCTTTTTTTTTTACTTGGTTTTTCTTTTTTTTTTAATTGGTTTTTCTTTTTTTTTTAATTAGTTTTTCTGCGTAGCATAAGTTAAAAAGCGTTTTCTCTCAAAAGTTTTTGCACATAATTAATTAAAAATTTACACAATTAAAAATTTTTTCATTTAATCTTTAGTCAAAAGTTTGCACATAATTGTCAATTAAAAATTTTTTCATTTAGTCTTTAGTCAAACATCTTTCAAACAAAATTGCAAAAATTTAATTAAAACTTTAATAAGAGAATTTTTAACCAGGTTGTTGCGAGTATAATGTAATTTTAACGTGGAACATGTCATATAATGTTTCTTGAAAAGACACAATTCTAGTTTTATTATTCAAGTTAAAACCAAAAATATAGAAATAGAATAAGTATATAACAAGGAAAGTTAATAAAATAGTTGTTTTTAGATTTTGTTAATTTTCCTATAACAAGGAAAATTAACAAAAACTAAAAATAACTATTTTTGTATTTAAAGATAAATTTTGAAGCATGTTTTGAAAAACAAATGACTAAAATTTTAAATAACTTCATAGTTAAGCTAACTGAACATTAAGTGTGAATTTAAAAATTATAAAACAAGTTTGAATTTAAAAATTACAACTTTTCAGTTCAATTAATATACAGTGTGTTGCATAAAACAGTAAAATAATAAATTTAAAAAAATTAAAATAATAAAATGCTGCATAAAAGAAAAAACTTTAACTTAAAAAAATTGATTTTAAATTAAAAAAATTACTTAAACAAAGTTTAGTTTTATAATTTGAAACACAGAAATAAATTTTTATTAGACATTGCCTATTATTAAATTAATATAAAAAATAAAATTGATTACTGTTTATTAGACAATTATTTACTTTTATTTTTAATTTAGTAATTATATAACAATAATTTAAAGTTATTTTTTATTTATATTTAAAAGAAACTTATTAGGATTTGTAATTTAAAATCAGGTTATTTACAAATAAAATTATTATTGTGTGATAGAAGACACATAATGCTTAAATCAACAGTAATTAAATAAAATACGAAAAAATTGAAACTTAGTAGATATGTTTAAATATCTAATTACATTTAAAAAGTAGTCAAGTCACTTAAAAGTATAACTTTTAAGTGACTTGACTACTTTTTATCACACAGGCTTTCAGTTTGCAGGACTATTAGATAATCTTTTTATCAGTAACCTAGATAACCTTGTTTGAAAAATTGTTCAGCTACAAGCTCAATAACTCATTTTTGAACTATTCAAAAACTCCATAATTTTCTAAAATGCCTAAAAATATTATGGATACTTTTCAACATAGTTAAAAATATTATGGATATATTTCAACATATTACCCGATATTGATCTAAGAACTAGTCTGGTCAATCCTAATATTTTATTGGTGACAGCAAAAACATTATTGTAAAATTTCTATATCATTCTAAATTTCTATATCATTCTATACATGTTAATTAACCAGTTTTGAAACATATGTTGTATACATAATATACATAACATAAACCCTATAATGTATATAGTGCCCTTTACTGTATAAAGGATATGTTATGAAAATATATTGTGTAAAGGATATATTGTGAAAAATGATGAAAAAAGAACAAAAAGATGCAAAAACTAAAATATCAATTTTATTTAACTTCATTCAGCTTTATCTCATTATCATTACTTTTGTATAACAATTAATATCTATTAATAACTGAGTAAAATTAATAAATATCTATTAATAACTGAGTAAAATTAATTAATATCTATTAATAACTGAGTAAAATTAATAAATATCTATTAATAACTGAGTAAAATAAATAAATATCTATTAATAACTGAGTAAAATTAATAAATATCTATTAATAACTGAGTAAAATTAATAAATATCTATTAATAACTGAGTAAAATTAATAAATATCTATTAATAACTGAGTAAAATTAATTAATATCTATTAATAACTGAGTAAAATTAATAAATATCTATTAATAACTGAGTAAAATTAATAAATATCTATTAATAACTGAGTAAAATAAATAAATATCTATTAATAACTGAGTAAAATTAATAAATATCTATTAATAACTGAGTAAAATTAATAAATATCTATTAATAACTGAGTAAAATTAATAAATACCTATTAATAACTGAGTAAAATAAATAAATATCTATTAATAACTGAGTAAAATTAATAAATATCTATTAATAACTGAGTAAAATTAATTAATATCTATTAATAACTGAGTAAAATTAATAAATATCTATTAATAACTGAGTAAAATTAATAAATATCTATTAATAACTGAGTAAAATAAATAAATATCTATTAATAACTGAGTAAAATTAATAAATATCTATTAATAACTGAGTAAAATTAATAAATATCTATTAATAACTGAGTAAAATTAATAAATACCTATTAATAACTGAGTAAAATAAATAAATATCTATTAATAACTGAGTAAAATTAATAAATATCTATTAATAACTGAGTAAAATTAATAAATATCTATTAATAACTGAGTAAAATTAATAAATATCTATTAATAACTGAGTAAAATTAATAAATATCTATTAATAACTGAGTAAAATTAATTAATATCTATTAATAACTGAGTAAAATTAATAAATACCTATTAATAACTGAGTAAAATAAATAAATATCTATTAATAACTGAGTAAAATTAATAAATATCTATTAATAACTGAGTAAAATTAATAAATATCTATTAATAACTGAGTAAAATTAATAAATATCTATTAATAACTGAGTAAAATTAATAAATACCTATTAATAACTGAGTAAAATTAATAAATATCTATTAATAACTGAGTAAAATTAATAAATATCTATTAATAACTGAGTAAAATTAATAAATATCTATTAATAACTGAGTAAAATTAATAAATATCTATTAATAACTGAGTAAAATTAATAAATATCTATTAATAACTGAGTAAAATTAATAAATATCTATTAATAACTGAGTAAAATTAATAAATATCTATTAATAACTGAGTAAAATTAATAAATATCTATTAATAACTGAGTAAAATTAATAAATATCTATTAATAACTGAGTAAAATTAATAAATACCTATTAATAACTGAGTAAAATAAATAAATATCTATTAATAACTGAGTAAAATTAATAAATATCTATTAATAACTGAGTAAAATTAATAAATATCTATTAATAACTGAGTAAAATTAATAAATATCTATTAATAACTGAGTAAAATTAATAAATACCTATTAATAACTGAGTAAAATAAATAAATATCTATTAATAACTGAGTAAAATTAATAAATATCTAATAATGACTGAGTAAAATTATTATATAAAATTAAGTCTTTAATAATGAACTCTGATGAATAAATTTTTAATTGTTTTATTAAAGTTAAACAAAACTAGAAAAACTTCCACTTACTTCATATAGCTAGTTTGATTTAAATTTATCTGTTTGTGAAAAACCCAAAACTTTATAATTATATTTTTGAAATTATTTTTCAAGCTAACATGAGTTCCATAGCCACCTATCAAAGCCTATATAGTCAATTCAGTGGCCTTGAGCTTTAAAAGCAAGGCCAAAAAAGAAAGAATAAAGACTATCAACAGACTACCTGCATTAAAGGTTATAACATAGCAGGGTATTAAAAGGTAACAACAGATATACATGTAAGAAGTATACCTGGGTAATAAGCTGAGATGCAGAATATCCACCAGTCATCATTAACTTAAAATGAGAAAAAAAAAATTAAATAAATTGTTATTAAAAAGGCAATTCAATAATTTAAACGTATTTACTAATACCTTAACTTGTTTATCAAGTTTTTCAAAAGATCCAGAAGAACATGCTTTCATTATATCAGCAACCATAGTTTTAGGAACTTTCTATCAACAAAATTGTTTTTAACATTAAAAAAATTGAATTAATAATTGAATTAACAGTTATTATTACCCATTCTGTTTTTTGTCATTGTGTCATTTTAATTTCTATTGTAAAATAATTTTGAAAGCTTGAGAATTATTTAGAATTAATAGTAATTAAAATTAAAAAATAAAAACACTTACACCAGTCATTTCAAAAATATCATTAGCCAAAATTATTTCTCCTAATTTTAGACGATGAGCACTTTGTAAATATGTGATTGCCTAAATCAATGTTGACAAATATGTTAATATATAAATTATAAATATTTATAACATATTATTAATAACAGATGTTGTGTGACAGATGACCTCTCCATGTTTTGGGTTATGTTCTGGTACATATTTTCACCTTGGAAAGTATATTATAGAATAAATTTTCCCAGTGGATACATTATTTCTTTCCATTGGTAACTATATAAATTATATGTTTTTTATATATAAATCAATGTTAACAAACAAATGGTTTAAAATATTTAAACTGAGTTATAAGTGTTATTATTCCAAACCCTGAACAAAGTTAGATCCTTGATGAGTTGAATTATTAATAATTCTGACAGATTTTTAATTCTTATAGAACTAAAAATCTGTATATAATAATTTTATTAACTTTCTTTATCAACTTAGTATAAAATCATCACCCTAAGCTGTACCTTGGTTAATAATGATTCAAAACATGTTTGAAATTTAAATAAACATCAAATATGATTCAACAAACATTTTTACACATAGCTTTTGTTAAACTATATTTATTGAAAAATGTCAAAGAAATGTTGAAGATTGCTAAAGGAAAACTCAAGACCTGAAAAATGCATAGATGGATGGTGGTGAAAAAGGCATAGATGGATGGTGGTGAAAAATGCATAGATGGATGGTGGTGAAAAATGCCTAGATGGATGGTGGTGAAAAATGCATAGATGGATAGTGGTGAAAAATGTCTAGATGGATAGTGGTGAAAAATGCCTAGATGGATGGTGGTTTGTTTTTCAACTTAATTTTTTAATGATAGCACAACATTTGCAACAAATTGGTGGAATAAAAAGTTTTTCAAATTTTGAATCGTTGTTATGGCAGTTGCACACTTTTTCTGTTAGTTCTGGATCCATTGAGAGATTTTTCTTCTCTTCAATATTCTCCATATTGAAATTAGTTGAAAAAAGGCTGAAACTACATAAACATATGAACATTTAAGATCAAGATGTACAAGTGTTGATGACTTTGTTTTGAATTTTCAAGTTTGAGTGAAAACTGTTCCAATAAAAAAAAAATAACACCAAACTCCATATAATTATTGTCATTAGAACAATTGGCAAGTGCAAAAAACAATTAAATCACAAATTTCAAATTTTTCAGTAGAGAGAAAAAACATAACTCCTCCAAATAGTAAATATTTGAACTTTTTTTCCTCTGTCATAACATATATTTGTGTTGCAAAAGTCTAAAAAAATACCTTTAACATTAGTTAGGCTTAGAAAAATAGAAAATATGATTAGGAATTCATCTGCTTCTGCACTCAACTAGTTTTTAAAGACAGAAAAAGATTTATTATGAACTAAAAAGTAATAAAAAACTTGTTCAAAACATCATGTATCTGTAATCTTATATCCAATTCTTTAAGCAGGTGCAATCAGTCAAGAGGTACAGGTTTTTTACATTTGAAGGAATATAAGTGTCAATCTATTTCAAAGGCATGCTGCATATATCATTGACTCTTTTGTGGGCTACAGAAATATTTTAGCTTTTCAGTTTTTTTTATCCCAAAACAATTAAATCTATTGTTGCTTTAAGTAACAATATCCTGAAATGAGATCACTGGAAGGGGGAGATTTTGCATAAAATCAGACAGAAGTGTGACTGTGTTTTCGTATTCTGCACATAAATAGGTGACACTTTAGAGTTTATTGTAAAATGTTTGTAAACAGTGAGTTTACTAAGAGCCGTCCTTTGCTGCATCACTAATAGAGAAGCTCTTGACTTTTACATCAAGTTCTTCACAATTCATGCATCTACCTGTGGATGCCCAAACCATGAAAAGTTGTTTTGATAAAAAGATGAAACACATACTTTACATCCAAATCAGGGTACTTTTTTTTAACAAAGAATGCATTTTTTTATGAGTTGGACAAAAAAACTGATATCTTTTTTATCACAATGGATAATCTTGGTGGGGAATAAGGAAATATGCTCATATATTTTAAAACAAAATTCTAAAATAAATGGGCATTTTTTATCTTTAGGTGATTTATTTATACATTAATCAGGAGTTCTTTAAGCCTTCAAACCCTGCCCTCAGTAATGCTGTAAAATGAAATAAAGGCTTTCTTGCATACCTTTTTCCTTTCTCCTCTATATAGCAAGAAATAATTGAAACTGGCTACTGTTTCTCAAGGTTGTTCAGAACAAAGCATATGGTGCTTAATAGCGTGTTTTTGAATCAGTTGTAAGAAAATGTCTTATTTGTCTTTTAATTAAAATTGACTCAAATTTAGAAGTTCTAATTGCACATAAATATTCATATAATTATACATATAATTCTTCATTTCTCATCTTCACCTTATTTCATTATCGTTCTCACTGTTTGTGGAACTCACATTTTTGTTGAAAACAATCAACAAAACAAAAACTGACAAGAGCAGCTGTTTGGACAGGTAAAAACACAGCACATGCTTGAAATGTTGTAAGTACATGGCAAGACTAGTCATGTAATATATACAAATCTTTCTTACGCTTTCTTAGTTTCTTTTCATCAAAAACAATTTTCACATTTTTTTGATTTAGATTTCTGCATTCACCATTGAATTGTTAAACAGCATCTTGAGTATTAATTCTTATTATTAATTGAAATTTTAATAACTATTAATTGGAATATTAGATGGAACTTAATTTATGAATAAAAAAATAAAAAATAAAAAATTTGAGACTAAATTTTTTTTAGGTGGGTTTATGGTTTGGGATTTGGATTTTTGGGTACTAACCTTGAGTCAATTCCAACGTAGTAAGAACTTCACATAATATGACTAAATAAGTCAAATTAGATTATATATCTGTTCTTAAGGATATGAGTCAATGAGATTTTTCTTTGTTATTTTTTTATGTCTATTTTATTTACAATTCTTACCTTTCGCATATCTCCATCTGAAGATTCAATTAGCTGTTCCAAAGCCTAAACAATATCATGACTATTTAAATTACAAAAAAAAACAATATCATGACTATTTAAAAAACATAAAATATTGATTAAATAACTGAAAAAGTAAAATAAATTTATGAAAAGACATCTTAAGCAAAACAAAAGTAGTGAAAACAAAATATAATTTATAAAACAAAATCTTGAATGCTTTGGAATTTGAAATTTGGTGAAAAAAAGGTTTTGTAATCTTGTTTTGCAGTCTATAAACCAGTGTCTTAACTTGAAAAAATGAGCAAAGGGTGTCTTTATAATAACTTCAAAAAATGACAATTAAACAAATAATAAACTTTGTTGACCAATAAAAAAGAAATAACCAATTGAGCAGTAACCATGCCGCCACCATGATCAGAAGGCCTATAAGGATTTTCTGAAAGGTTAAATGTGACATCAAGAAAATTAACAATTTTTAAATTAATGTTTGTTTCAATTTGGAAGCCAATGTTTTTTAAAATTTTTATGTTTTTTCTGATTATGTTAACTTGAGGCCCTGATTTATTTTGCATTATTATTAAACTATCATTGCGATACAAGCCTAATTGATTAAAAGGAATTATTTTAGCATAGGAGTTTAAAATATATAAGCCTATAAATTTGCAAATTTTTGCTCCGACATAACTTCTCATTGTTACATCAAAGGATTTGTGTGTGGTTTTTTCCTTTCTCTTGTTATTAGAGTAAAGTTTTTATGCAATGTTTAATTAGACGAATGTTGTCTGTAATTTCAGTGTGAATTTTTCCAAATTCTATTATTTTATCTAAAATTTTTGCTGTAATTGAGGGTTAAAAATCATTAATATCAAATTTTATGAATGTGCATTCATTTCTATTAGTAATTTTAAAAAACCAATTTATAACATCAGTAATGTTTTTCCACTGTAGCAAATTTAATTTTTTTTGAATAATATTATTTACTTTGTTTAATTTTTAATTAACTAAAAAGCGGATTTATAATTTTTTGAGCTAAAATTTGAAAAAAAAAAAAAAAAATGCAAAAAAGTGAAATAGAAATATAATTTGGTTCTGAGAATAGAAATATAATTTGGTATCCTCCATACAGCAAAAATGTTTCAATAAATATTAGAAAAGTATTTTTAAAATTAATTGACAAAGATTTCCCTTCCTCTAATAAATTGCACAAAATTAACAGAAACACTATTAAAGTAAGCTATAGCTGTACAAAAAATGGTTAAAGAATTATAAAAGGCCATAATTTTGTATTGATTAATAAAAATGAATTTCTAAAAAAAAAATACTTAAAATTGTAATTGCAAACAAAAAATTAAGTGCCCTATGAATGTCAAATGATTATTAAAAAATATTATTAACAAATGCATTGTTTCCTCGCAAAACATGAAAAAATATTGGCTTAACCGAGGGCGAATAGAAAAAACGTTATGCTAACCACAAACAATCTTTTAAACATAAAAAATACTCAAAAGACTATGCTATCAAAATATATTTGGCAACTAAAAGGAAAAAAACATTAACTTTAGATTAAACTGGTCTATTCTAAAAACTGTACCTGCCTATAACAACATTTCCAAAAAATGAATACTATGTTCACAAGAAAAATTTGAAATTACTACTCATTTGGACCAAGAAAATTTACTAAACAAAAAATCTGAATTAATTTCTGGGTTTTAACTAGTTATTGCCCCTTTATTTGTGCCCCTACCCAGGTTAAAAAATAGATCAGCAAAGGGGCAATAAACCATATCTTTTATTTTTTTAAGAAACTATTTATAATCAGTTGCACCCATTGAATGTGCTATTAGGCAGTTTAGGGGGGGGGGGGGAAGGGCACTGGTTTCCAATAATGCGCCCAACCTTTGATAATTAAAAAGTAAGGCCTTTATTAGCATTTTCCGAAGTTATAAGAAGAAGGATTTAACTATTTTGATTAATTGATTTTGCTATAAATTTAAAGAATTATTTTTACTCTGCTTTTTATTGAATTATACTGTTGAGCATTAATTATTATTTATTACCTCTAAGGTATAATGTTGAGAAAAAAAGAAACATTTAGCATGTCTTTTTTAAAACAAATTAATTTTTTATACTAATTCACTACCAACAAGACTGCAAGAAACCACTATTAAGTTTAGAATTACAAGAAAACAATGAATAATGTTTGAGAGCAAGGAAACAACTGACAGAAGACTTAAAAAGTTAAAGGTTGCATTAGAAAAACATAGAAATAGAAGTTATAAAGCATTGAAGTGTGGTCAAGCAAGAATGAGTTTTGGTAGATAGAACTAGAGATGATAAATTCTGGTAGATGAAACTAGAGATAAGCAACCATGATCTTATTCGTAGAAAGAGATGCAACCATACAACAAAGGAAGAGTGGCTCATGCTTGGCAAGTAGAACGATTCCATTTTTTTTAGCTATTTATTTTTAGAAGAAAATAAGCATCATCAGAAGAACCCAAATATGACAACTGAAATTTGCAGAGGTGTTGACAACAATTTACAGAGAATGGAATCAGAAGTAAAATAATGGCGAGCACTGATAAACATATAATAATGAAAAAAAAAAAAAGAGCATATAATAATGAAAAGCAAATTTAGCAAATGCTAACCTTGTAATAAGTTGTATTTATGGTTTTATGAGAAATCAGTAGTAAATGATACTCCAAGAAGATGAACTGGTTGCTATTCATTAATAATTTCAGGGCTGTGGAGTCGGAGTCGCGACAATTTTAGCGGAGTCGGAGTTGCTAAAAAATATTGCGACTCCAACTCCGATAGTAAAATTTCTTGGTATTGCACGTGCATATACAAAACATTCAATTAACATTATGTTCATACTAAACCTCAAAAAATGTTTCATAAATTTGTCAAAAAAAAAATTTCAACTTATCGCACAATATTTTTTAAATAATTCAAAGAATTTTTCAAAAATTTTGCTTTGGAGTTGGAGTAGGAGTCGGATTTGGAATCAGGGTTGTACTCAAAAAATTTCAACAACTGAAGTTGAAGTCGTTACTTTTTTTTTACGACTCCACACCCCTGAATAATTCAAAAATAGGAATGTAGACAACATCATGTTATGATAATTTTAATATAATTTAGTATTAAAACTGTTGAAAATTAAATAAAAATTTAGTTATGAAAATTTAAATAATAATTTTTTAAAAAGTTATGAAAACTAAAAAAGAAAAAAATGGAATATCTAATAAAATTAAACATAAATTATAATTAATAAACCTCTTCTTCAATTTTAACTGCCTCCATACGTGAAATATATTTTAATTGTTCATAAATTGCATTTGATGATAACTCTTTGAAACGAAATTTTGCACAGCGCGATGTTATTGGTTCTATAATTCTAGGAAAAATCATCAAAATATAGATTAAATATAAATTTTAGTTTTTGAACTTGAAGATTCTGACCTTAAAATTTTAAATTTTTAAAGGAAAACACTTAAAATTAATTTTTATAACTTAAAGTAAAAAATACAAAGATCATGCATACTATATTTTGAAAATCCGGAAAACTGTTTAATTAAAATATTGGAAAAAACTCTGAAATATATTTTTCTTTATTTTCCTCTTTATTTTGCTTAGAGTTGAGTTAATTCTAACTTTTTTTTTCAAACTTTTTTGAACTTTGTTTGAGTGTGAAAAAAAATTATATATATATGTATATATATATATATATATATATATATATATATATATATATATATATATATATATATATATATATATATATATATATATATATATATATATATATATATAGTTTTTAACAAAAATTTATATCTAAACTTGTAATTATGATAAACGCTTTGTATATCTGGGAAAACTAAAAATTGAGAAAAATATCTGAAATTCCATAAATAACTGGAAAAAGATAATCCCTGTAATTATGCAAATATTTTTAAAATCATCCAAAAACATGACCAATTTAAAAATGAAACTTTAAATGGAAACTTGGAAAATAAAAATCTGTATAAACTTTAACTAATTTTTTAACCTTTTATTTAAAATAAATGACTATTAAAAAAATTTTTATTATCTAAAGATAATAAAAATTTTTCAAATATTAAATAAACCATAAGAAAAAAGATATTTATTTTTTAAATAATAGTTGTTACTTTTTTTTAATATTTTTTTGTGTGAAAAAGTTAAGAATCACAAAATTTTTTTTTTGAAAAATGCGACAGAAATGTCTTTTTTTAATTTATTTTAAAAATGGAGAACAGTAATGTTCAGTGATGAGATGAATATCGAAGTTGATAACCAAAAAAACCAAATTATGATTTGCAGGCAGTCTTCACAAAAATATAATCTTGATTGCATTGTTCAAAGAACAAAACGAGGTAATGGATTGGTTGGAATATAGTGCTGCATGACATATTATGCTCTCGGTTAAACTATTTAATGGTTGACTTAACTTTATTTATTATGTCAATATTTTAAATATCAACTTGTTACCATCAATTGATACACTTAAGCAAAGTGTTCCGTTCATTTTTAAGCAAGACAATGCATTATGTCGCAGGACTAAAATTGTCTCTGAATGGTTCGAAAGCAAAAATATTGAGCGTCCAACTTGGCCATTAAAATAGCCCAGATCTAAATTGAAATGAAAATCTTTGGAGTTGGCTTGATAAAGAGATTTCCAAGAAAGCACTAAGAAGCCTTGAGGAGTTGCACAATACTTTAACAACAATACTTGGAAATGTTCCCAAACATATTTTAAAGAAATTATTAATGCCAAATCATTTAAATGAGTGCTTAAAAATTCATGGTAGAATTACACAGTATAAGGTAAAAATAACTATTTTTAATTACCCATAAAACTTTGTCATTATTATTATTTTTTATTTTGTTTGTCTATTTTCTAAAATAAATTATTATTTTTTTACCAGAAAAATATATTTGATTAAATAAAAACTTAAAAATACAAAAAAATTATGATTTGTTTTTTGGTGGTTCTTAAATTTTTCACAATACTGTATAATAAAGATTATATGTATATAAAATAAAACATTTATTTTTTTATTCTTGTTTAATAAAAATGTTAAACATGAAAAACATACCAACTAATATATTTACATTACAGATAACATGAAAAAAACGTTCCGATTGAGATGGAAACAAAAATGGAAAACATTACCGACTGACGTAGTTGCAGATTAGACAAAATCTTGTTGTTTTTGTTTGACGCTCCATGGTACGTCTTAAAGCTGCCTAATTATGAAATGAATAAAAACATAAAGATAATGATAAACATAAAGTTATGAGAGAAAAACATAAGGATGTTAAATTAATAGACATTAATATTTGATTTGAAAAAATTTGGAAATTTTTAATGGTTCATTAGGTTTTATTTCAATTTATATTCTCCAAATGATTTATTAAATAATTATCTTTTTTTCTTAATTTAATTTAGTTTTTAACTCTTAATTTAATGGTTTTTATTTAAGGTAAAGTAATGATAAACTACTTGAGCACTTGTTGTCATTGAGTCTGCTTCATCAAGAATCACAACTTTGAAAGGAGGACAAGGTGTACCACTAAGAACAAAATAATAATTATTGAGTAAAAATAATTTCTATATATTAAATTGAATTGAAAAAATAATTTCTATATATTATATTAAATTGAAAAAAAAAAAAAAAACTTCTATATATTAAATAAAATTGAAAAAAGATATAAAGAGATGAAAAATTCCTAAAAGACTTAGTTGAAGTTTCAAAACTCCTTTTATTTATATAACCTCTGAAGTTGAAAAAATTATTAGAAACTTCTGAATTTTGAAAAAAATTACAGGATATTAAGAGGTAGAGTTCGAATTAAAAACACAAAACATTTTCACGATACATTACTTACAAATATTGTGAATATCAGTTTTACTGTGCAACAGATTTTCATTTATTTTTACATTTTAAAACAAGAAACTTGTTTTGAAAAAAAATCAAAAGATGTTAATTAAGAACAGAAAACAAATTAAAATTATTTACATTTAATATTATTAAATAATAATATATATAAATAATAAGTTTATACTTTTTTAGAGATCAAAAAAAAAAAAAAAAAAAAAAAAAAAAACCCAAAAGATTTAGTGATTTTCATTATTTTAAATTAAAAACCACAACAAACCTAAATTAAAAACTAAGGATATTTTATTAGAGATCAAAAATCTAAGATCAAAGTAATAGATTCAAAGGATTCCAGATCTCTCACAAAAAAAATGTATTCCAGAGCTCTCACATTAACATGCTAATGAGAGTTCTAGGGTGAAAAGTTTGCCTATGTATAAACCAACTTTTTAATATTAACAAAATTATAACTTGAAAATTAGTTTTTAATACTAAAAATAACAAAATTTATAAAACTATATATACGCTTCCTACAATTAATTTATAAACATTTCCTTTCTAAACTTTAAAAAAAATCTTTTTTATAATTATCCTCTTCTTATTTTTTAAAAGAAAAAGTTAATATACTCATATAGTGAATATAAATAGTCTACTAGCGCACCCATTCAGATTGATAAATATAAAATAAAGCCCAACTTTTATCAACTGGATCACAAAAGATTATCTGTTAAAATGTCACCTGATAAAGATATTTGACCTACAACCCTCAGTTTAAAAAGTCAAACTGTGAAAAATACTACTCTAATATATAAAATGCATTACAATATGAAAAAAAGGTGTTTTTATTAAAAAATTTTAAAATGTGTTTTTAATATTCAGTTTTTTTGGAAGGTTAAATTTTTCTCTAAATTTGCAAAGCATATAAAAGCTACAAAATTGAAATTTTCTTGAGTTAAAACACCTTAAACCAAATATAGTTTATAATTTATAAAAACAAAATTTTAAACAATTTTAAGTGAAATAAACAAACATACACAACACCGAGATGCTATATGCTAGTAAGTTCTATATAGAACTTTAATATATAAAAATATAAAAACATTATATAAATAAATAAATAGTAAACACATATGTTTAGCCACAGCTAACTTTTTCCAGAATAGTGGATAAAACACTTGCTTAGCTGTGCAACAAATTATTATATAAGTAAAAAAATTTTTTTTTAATATTAATGTTCAAGAGATTTCAATTTAACATTCAAGAGTTTTCTGGTGGAATAGTTCACAATTCAAAATTAAATAAGATTTTAGTTTTTTCTTATAAATAGTTGTGTTTTTTTTGTCATGGATGTTATTTTGAAGTATATTCCAAAGTTTAGGACCATAGTGGGATAATGATTACCAAAACAATTGCTTTTAGTGTTTTTATTTTAGTGTTCTTTCTGACATTGAGTAGTGAATTAAATTGCATAATGACGTTGGTGCTTCCAGTATAATAGATTTGTGCATTATTAAAAGGAAATTGAAATATATTCTCTCTCTAATTTTCAGCCATTGCAATTTGCTAAACTCCTGGTCATTTACATGATTTTCTATTCTAGTTTTGAATTAAGAATTCTTTTTAGAATTGGGTAACATTCCAAGATCAAGTGATGTTATTAAAGAAATCTCAATTGAAGTTTGTCAATTATGGAATAAAATGACAATACTATGTTTTTCTTTGGACAACTTTTTGATGAACTTCAGAATTTGATGGGTACAAAGATTGTGACAGAGCCTATAACAACACATCCGTGAGACCTGCCACTAAAAGAAAAGAACTTGAAACAAATTATAGTTAATTGTTTGATGATACAGAAAATTCTAGTAATGAAAGTTCAGAAGATAATAGACAAATGATAATTACACAATCCCATTGAAACGTGCAAAGATAACCGGTAAAATGGTAGCTAAAATATCTGAAAATGAAGAGTATCCAATAAGTTGTACAGCAAAGATTGCAGAAGCTGAACTCAATGCTGTTGGTGAGACATCGATTTGTAGATCGGCAGTCCAAAAAGTATTTACAACACTTGTACATGAATTAAGCTTGGTTTGGTCTTATATAGACTTTTCTGAAGAAATGTGGTGCTTACATTTTGATGGTAAGAACATAGACAAACAACATTATTTTATTTACATTGGTAAGAACATAGACAAACAACATTAGCAATTGCATTTCAAGCAAGTCAAAAACTTTGGTGAACTTTTTGAAAATATTTATAACATGTTAAAAATAACATGTTTATAACATACAATATTATTTTGGAATTTAATTTATTAAATAAAATTTCTGTTGTAATATGTGACACCACTGCAGTAAATACAGGTTCTATAAATGGAATAATTAAGCGTTTGACAAAAATTATTGTAGGTTTTGTGTAGCATCTTTTTTGACTTCATGTTTTCAACCTGATTCTTAAGCATTTTATGAACTTAAAGTTTGATTCCTTGTCAACATTGCCTAATATTAACTACTGGCTTATTAATGAGTTTATTAGTAACTACAATGATTTAATTGAAAAATACAAGCCTAACAGGCCAGTTATTAAAAGTAAAAAATATGGCAGTAATGATTATCTGAGCTGGATTTGTTATGTAAAAGATACAAGTCTTATCAAGACAATGAATTTACCTGTGATTCATTTTTCTAAACCAGGGTTTATTTCAAATGCATGATGGAATTCAAGAGTTATCTTTTGCTTGAAATATATGCTTTTGACTCAGACAAAAAAAGAATCAATAATAGAGGTGTGCAATTTTATTGTAGATTACTGGGTAATTCTCTTGCAGAAGAAATGTTGACAATAAAACAAAGTTAAAATTGGCATTAAGTGGTAATTGCCTGGAATGTTTGGAAAGAAACTGTGATATTTGGAACTATCTGATCAACTTAGAGGCCAAATTGCCGAAACATTGTAATAAACTTTAATCTGCCTGTGTGTTATTGAAATAAAATAATTTATTATTTGAACTATATTAACTTCCAAGATTAAAAGACTTAAACTAAAAATTTAGAATTCGACAAACATTTTCTTTACCCCAAGTTACATAAATTTTTATGCGTAGTTTGTAAGCATGGAGGCTAGCCATGGTAGACAATTTGCAGGACCTGCGAATTTGGGGGCATTTTTCAAATTTAAGGGTCCTTTTCTAAATGTAAAGATTTTTTTTTTAGTAATAAACCTAGTAATGGAAGGTTTTTGAGATTTTAATGCCCTTATGACAAGTTGGAGGGAGGGAACTCTGACCCTCTAGCCACAGAACTGTTTGTAAGGTATTTATATCCCTATGTAAATTTGTTACTTTCTTTTTTTAATTAATATTTTAGTTTATAAAAGTCATTCCATTTAAAAACAAGACTTTTCAATCGTTCTGCAACTTGACTTAATAACTTCATTTTTGATAAATTTTATCATTTCAAGGTTTTTGAATCTGTCACGGTTAAAATTATTTTTAAAATACTTTTTATAACATTTCTCCACCCCTATTGTGTAATGGTCTCATAGATATTAAAGAGTTTTGGTTCATAGAATATGAGTTATCAATTTTAACTTTTTGAGTACGGTTTACTAAAAATGATTTAAACCACTTGTGAGCTGAGTTAATTATACCTATTTTACTGGTTAATAGTCCTAGTAGTTTTTGCTGAACAATAGTGTCGAAGGCAGCACTTAGATCAAGTAACATTAGTACTAAAGGTGCATGTTTATCAAAGAGTTCAAATATATCATTGGTAAGATTAAATAAAAGTGTTTCAGTTGAGTGATGTTTTTTGTATCCATATTGATGTTTTATATAAGGATTGTTTGTTGTCATGTGGGAATCAAGACAATTGGAGACTACTCTTTCTATTAGCTTGCTAATGAATACTAAATTAGAAACTGGACTGCAGTTTTTGAAGTCTTCAGTATCTGTAGCAGAGTCTGACTTCTTTATTATTGGGAGTAATGTAGCATTTTTAAGACAATCCATGCTGCTTGATTCTAGCGATAGGTTTACTATTATAAAATATATATATTTAAATATTTGTAAATTATTCCGTAGTAGATATGCTGAAATCGGATCATCAGGAGCACATTTTACTCCAAATGACATAGTGATTTTGTAAATTTCTTCAAATGTCGTTGGTTTAAAATTTCTTAAAAAGTGCTCATTATAATCTGCTGCATTTTTCTTTGTTTGGGATATTTGAAAACCAGACCTGAGTTTTCTGATTTTTTTCAGTAAAATAATTATCTAAGTTGTTAGCTAGTTTTTCGTCTGAATCGGCTGTTGGTAGTACATATTCTTGAGTTTTATCTAGTAGCTTGTTTATTAATGAGAATAGATTTTTATTTGTAGTGTTTTAATTTAATAGGTTAGAGAAATATGTTTCTTTTTTTATATAAGCAATTATTGTTGTTTTTTTCATGAGGCGTCTATATTCTTTTTTGTCACTTTCATTTCTTGTTCTCCTAAACAATTTTTCTGCTTTTCTTTGTTTTTGCCTAAGTTGCATATATTCTCTGGCAAGCCAAGGAGCTTTTTTGATTATTTTTATTCTTTTTATTTTCAAAGGGGTATGTTTCTGCACAATTTCTTTCATTATATGGTTATACATGGTTATTTTGTCTTTCATATTTTCAGCTAGTGATGATTATGATTTATTTATTAATATTTAATTGTTAGAGGACTGTATGACCACTATTTTTAAGTATAATTTTTTTTCTATTTTTTGTTCTACTTTAAAATTGATGAGAAAATGATCACTCAATTCTAAGTCTGTTACAGCGAGCATAACTACTGATATTTCATCGGACTTGTTTATTACTAGATCTAGTATGTGTCCCATTTTATGAGTTGGTTCTTTGACATGTCTTGTTAGATTTAGTACATCTAGTATTTCTTTTAAGCTTTTGCTAAATAGTTCTTTAGTATCTAAGTGTATATTTATATCACCCGCTATAACGTATTTGCAACCTGTTGATACTATAGTTTCAAGTAAATCCATGAATTCATCCAGAAATGTTATATGAGAGACAAACATTAGTCTATAAATGCAAATTTAATAAAAAAATTTATTAGAAATCTGGTCCTTCGTGTAAAAAAATTATTAACTACATAATATTTCCGCTTTGATTTTCAAAAAATATATATGCAGTAACATTAGTTGTGCCTAATGCAGTATGAATGTTTTAGAAACTATATAAAGAACTTTTAAAAAAAGTTCTTTTAAGTTTTAGTTTCAACATGTTTTCAATTATTACAAAAACTTTTATGAAGAAAACAAAACATGTTTTCAATTATTACAAAAAATGAAAAAATGAAGATTTTTAAGTAAAACTATGATTAGTATGTATTTAATCTCAAAAATTAAATGTCATATCAGTCTAAAATAAAAGTACAGACAAGTAAATTATAAGTGTTTGGAAAACACATCTAAACTAAAATTGAATAGTTTTCCTTGAATGTGTGTGGATAATAAACCACACACACACACACACACACACACACACACACACACACACACACACACACACACACACACACACACACACACACACACACACACACACACACAGACACACACACACACACACTCACAAGCACAAGCAAATAGTGTTTTCATTAAACAAATAGCAAATAGTAATTTGTGAAACTTTAAAAAGCTATTTCTTCATTTAACTTGAACTGCAAACTGGTAGTTACACAAACAAAATACAATTTAACTATAAATTAAATATAAACTAAGTATAAATTGGTTGATTAATTAGGACTTTGATATATAAAGCTACATATGATAATGTCCTTACTCTACTTTGAAAGAAGAAACAGACTGGCTGGCAAAATTTTTTACTTTCTCTCGAATTACCTAAATAAAAATAATTTTAAATTGTTATAAACAAATCTTTATTGACTAAACCTTGCCACAAATCATACTAAAATGGGTTTAGTAAACCCAAATTAGGCAAAACAAAAAAATTATGTCTTATATAAATTCTGCTTCAAATTCAATCAAATTCTGCGATTTCATAACATCATAACAGCATAATATCAGACTTCATAACAGCATAAATCAAATTCTGCTTATTGTGATTTCTACACATGCATAACATCAGACTTATTACTAGTGTCAAATTAAAAACATTTACATCTCAAACTGATTACTAATGTGAAACAAAAAACATTTACACTTCAAACTTATTACTAGTGTGAAACAAAAACATTTTTTTATATAGTTATGTAATTTTAAACATAAGACTATATATTATAAAAAAATAAACCTTATATATCATAAACTAATTCATCTAACAGAAAATATTACTTTTAACATTATTCATTACATAATGGTCCCTAACAGGTAATCTTAAAATATTCTTGTTAATCCGATAATATAATGTCATATATAAATACTTTGTACCTTGTATATAAAAACTTGTACATAAAAATATATAAAAACTTTGTACTGCTTTCAGGTTATTGAATTTAAGATTTATTATTTTATATTTTATTTGATAATAATTTATTTAGATATTTTATTTGAAAATAAATAAAGTAGTAATTAGCATAGGAAATAATCTTATTCATTTTATTTAAAAACTTTGGCATATAAAATTTGCTGAATGGTCACACAATTGATTACAAAAACGGAAGGCCTAAGAATAGAAAAAAAACATTAATGCTAATGTGTAAAACAAAATTAGTAAAGTGATTAAGTAATAAACATCTCATCAGAGTTGCATTTCGATGAGGATCAGCACTTATAACTAGTTTATCCTGTCAGACAAACGACATCGCCACTTGTGCTTTAGCTCGCAACTCCGCGACTAATTAAATTTAAAGATTTCTTTTATTCGGAAATAAATAAAATAGTAATTAGCATTGGAAATAATCCATTTTATTAATTCAATCTTATGTATTTTTACAATTTGTTTTGAGCTTTCAAGTTCTCCAATATATAGAAGTAACCACAAATGTTAAAAGATCAAATCTATTTGAAACAAAAAGATTAAAACCATTTAGTGTTTAATAGTACCAACCCCTGGGAAATAACAAAAACTACTGGTTTCACAATTTAAAATAATTGACCTGTATACCGCGTTCATCTGATGCATTCAATTCCAATACTCTACTTTTGTATAAATCATGCCTAAAAAAAAAACATCAATTATATTTACATTACATTGTTATTACATTATATTTACATTATATATGTATATACAATTATATTTACTTTTTTTTTTCAATGCAAAGACTTCCGGAATGGCGGACGCTTTTTTAAAACAAATTTTATAAATAAATTTGAAAAAAAAAAAAAAAAAGATAAAGAAAAAAGAATAAAATAAGTAAAATAAATAAATAAAAATATAGAGAATGAAGAAAAGAAAGATAAAAAGAAAAGAAAAAACTAAAAAAAATCAAAAAACGAAACATAGATAATTAACAAAAGAAAAAAGAAACTAGAAAAGAAAAAGGAAAGACAAAAAATTAAAGTTAAAAGAAAAAAAAAAACATTCTAAAATGGAAAGGAATTAAGATAAAATATAAAAATTGCTCCGTTTTTGAAGAAAGAAAAAAGATTATTTTTTAAATTTTATTATTTTTGAGTGACGATATGTGTTTGCTTGATATGATTTACTTTTTTATTTTAATATTGTCATTTATTATGAAAACTCTATACTTTTGAGGCTTGGTCGGGAAGCGGGAGCGATCGCTCTCGAATACTGACCAGTATTCGAGAGCGATCAAAATTATATTTAGTTGCGTAAAACTGGCCAGGTTTTTTAGTCGTTTTGAGAACATTTAAGTTTATTTATGAAACAAAAAATTTTTGTTTTACGGACATACATGGAAACATAAAAAACTTGAATGTTCCCAAAACATCATTGTGCGCAAGAACAAAAAGAATATTTGCGAGCACTAAAAACCCGCCAAATTAACGAACAAACTAATTCTATTGGTTCAAAAAATACGCTGATTAAGCGAAATAAAGTTCTAGAGTATTCTGTTGAAATGTTTTAGAATTTGTATTATTCACGATTTGTAACGTTTTGAGATTTCTAGAATTGTTTTAAGAATATATATTATTTGTTTACAAAAATAAATGTTTTAAATTTATATTAATTAAATTGTTAAAATTTTAAAAGTTTATTATAAATTATAGATTTTATTAGTATATTCTTATTTTTTATTTAAAAAGTATGTAATCTTTATGTAAATGTAATTTTGTGTATCTGTTTTTTATCGTAATGCATCTTTTAAAGCAATTTTTATGATTTAAATAAAGACTTAATAATTACAAAATAAAGACAAAAATAATTGCGTTTTCAATGAAGTTATAATCATTAAAGTTAATAAAACTAATTACGTAACAAACATATAAGAAGTTTCTAGTTACTAAACACAAACTCACTAAACATTATCGGCGATATTGTGAAGCAGTTTCGCTTCCTGGTCATTAAGTATTTTTAACCTTTTTAGTTGATATCTATCTTGATAATTTAATTCCTATAGTAATTCAATGATTTAATTATTTTATTTGTTTATCTTACTAAGAAGAATCGCTTCAAATATGTTAAACTTTTCAAACTACGCAAAACATAAAATAGGTATTAAAAAATTAACTTTTTTATTTATTAAACAATTTAGCTTGTGTTATATATAATTTTTTAACCACATTTACATCTAAGTTTTTAAAAGTTTAACCCAGGACTGAATTAGATTTACAAACAATTATTAGTACAAGTCTTTGTACTAATAATTGAGAAATTCCCTAAGTTTTCATGCGATATTCTTCCTTCAAAACTGCGTTAAACTATCCCAGTAAGTGGGACATAAAGTTCTTTTATGTCCCACTTACTAGCTAAGTTTAGTCCTTGAAGTATTGAATCCAGTTCACATATATTATTATGGTGTGTATCACTTACTGGCCATAGCCATGCTGCACATTCAACAACTATTCCTCCAATAAGCAGAACTACACCAAGTTCTATGAATGATGCATCGCAATAAAGCTCAGTTTTTCCATTCACTAGAACCAGCTGTGTCCCACCAATCAAGTCCTCTTTTTTACATGGTGTAGCAACTTTTACAGTTTTTCTTTACAACCTTCAGAAAGAAAATCACTTATGAAGGAATTATTAAAGGAATATTTTCAACTAAATATTTAACATATGAAGCTTGTAAATGCAAACTTCTTGCCACCAGGTAGTGTCCAATAAGCATACCTAACTGGCTGAATAGCTGTGATTATGCGACTAGATCAAAAGATTCAAATTGTACCACATTGTCACATTACCATATCAGCTGCTCATTTTTGTTTCTTTCAACTTTCAATCCTAAAAACAAAGATCTTGCGTTCTTGCAAGATTAACATTGTAATCCAAATTTAAATAGATGCTTTGTTACAGTTTTCGCAGTTTCCAACTTTCATTAATAAATATATCATCAATGTAGTTATCACATGCTTTTTTCACTTTTGAATTTACATTGATTACATGGTGAAGAATTGTAATCACTATTTTTGGAGTTACATTGAGGCCAAAATACATTCTGGTAAAACAATACTGTTTCACATTTGTAATCACCTTTTTTTTTATCAATATAACTTTGTAGGGATACTTTTTTAAGATAACAACAGGCCTTGCGATAAAGCGTCGGACGATGTAAATGCGTGTAACTAGGGCTATTTGCGTTGATTTTATACATTTTAATAAAATTATTCAGCAATAGCAAAGTTGTCGATAAAACTGAACAAAAATACTTTCTTTTAGTTTTAGATTTTTAACTTAAATAATTATTTTACGGGTGTTTGTTAGGTTTTAAAATTATTCCATAGATTTAAAAATATTTATAAACTGTTAGACGTATTTAAAGTATTTAAGAGTAACTTCGAGGAAATATTTTAAAAATTGGTAATGCAAATAAAAATCTAAAAGGATTAATATTAAAACGTATTCTACTTGATTCAATAAAAAAAAACAGCTATTAAAATTTTTGTAAAAAGTAACTCGAAAAAAATTACTTAAATAATAACGATTGCTTTTTTGTTAAAAGTTATGAAGCATGCTCAAGAACAGCTGCTGAAAAATAGAACGTCAATAGTTTTTCGAATAACTTTTAATAATAATTTTTATAAATAATTTTTTTGCTGAAATATGTCTTTTATACCTATAAGATTTTTATTCTAACATTTTATTTTATTTTACCAAAAATAAAATTCCTTGTAAACATTAAAAATCTATTCAGAACGTTCGTTACAGTTTTTTAGCAATACGAGTGATTGTGCTTATCAACCGCTTTAAGAAAATAAATAAAAATAAATAAATAAAAAAATATTATATAAAATCGCTAGTAAAAATAGTAGCTATTGCACAGTTTTTAATCGTACAATATTAAAATTTCCAGTTTATTATTCACTGAGTTTTTAAAAAGAAAAAATAATTATTTAAAAAACTTTAAATTACATATTCGAAAAAAAAAAAAAAAATCAAATATTAGCATATTTTATAATCTTTTTTAAATGTTTAGTTATGTTTTTTATTCGTTTAGTATAGACAAAACGTGTCAAACGTCAAGAAAATAAACAAATGCTTTTACATTTTAAAAAACGAAACAATCCAAAACATTTTTAAATAATAACATTTCTACATTAATGATTTAAGGTAGTTTTGCGGTACTTAAGTAAATTGGTGCAATTAATGTCAATAAATATGAAAAGCAAATAAAAAGAATTTAATGACATCAAAAATCACATCGTGCTTATGCGCCGTGCAGTTTTTATTCATCACAAGGCCTGTAACAGTTTGCAATTTTTTATTTTTTTCTAATAATGCAGGTTCTTTTCATTTGCTGTGTGAAAATTTAAAAATTTGTTAAAAAGGCAGGTCCAGTGGGAAGTTTCCCACTGGACCTACTTTTTTGCCTTTGCTTTCTTGCACAACGCACATAAGCGGTATCCAGAGTCAATTTTACCGGAGTGTTACACCCCACCAAAGAAGGTAATTTTCAAGTTATAGTCGGTTTTTTGCTAATTGAGTTGGCAGTTTAACACAATTCAGTCGGTTAAATTTTCATTTTGTAAATTTAACCGACTGAAGCTAATCTGTACTTTTTTAGGATTCAACCCCTCTCATTTTATTCATAGAATCATCTCTGGCAGTATCAATACTTTAAGTGGTCTCAATGCTAGTTCATTATATGGCACAAGAATGCCAGAGTTGATCCATTCATTTAATTCTTTCCCATTACTACATTTGTACTCCTAGTTCATCTTGTATTCACAAATAGTATTATTATTTATTCAGCAGGTTTTTTATTCCAGCTCCATGATGCAGTCCACTTTTTCCTGTCAAACTTTGTCATAAAGTCCTGATGTTTTATTTTGTCTATTACACTCTACAACACCATATTTTGGTTTACAAGGAAAAAAACTGCCTTCAAAAATAAATTTATCACTGGAAGCCAGAGTGGTTTTGATTTTTAACAATTAGTTAATCTGTTTAACTGGTATAAAAGGAAGAGTATGGCCATTAGATAGAAATCAAATTAGAGAAAAAGTTCTACTCTGTACTATTCTAGAGAGAAGTAAAAAGATCAGACCCATGAATTAAAGATTAAATAGTAGAACTGATGTTCGAGAAAAAAAACTAGACAAATAAGAGTTTTTGGAGTACTTAGGAACAGTAATTCCATGTGATGATTCCATGGAGATTCCATGTGAAAACATCCAGGGCATGCAACCCTAAGTCTCAGATTTTGCTGATTTTTAAACCACTTTTAGTAAATTATGAACATCCTGAAAATTTTATCGTCTAATTTCAATCGGTTCCTAAGATATAGCTATTTTATGTTTGCCTCCAACCAACAAAAATCCACCATTTTTAAAAATGGTTTTGGTCCTAGTTTCTGTTATATGTGTGTTGGAAGCTGAAAATTTATACCTATACATATTTTGGGCCAACGAATCCAATGAAACAACTTAAAATATTTAAAAACAAGCATAACACCTAAAATTTGAATGTTTACCACAATTTTACTAGGGCGAGTCCGATCACAAGAATGCTGATGTAGCTCGATTTTTTTTTTTTTTTAGAAGTTGTCCAGAATAGTTAAGCTAAAGTTACTACAAAGAATTGGAGAGTGGTCTTTTCTAAAACAGAAATAAAAATATGGTCAAATCTCCTTAAATTTATTGCTTAAAAAACAGGTATTTTGATAAATTAAACTATACAAAAAGATGTGATAATTTGACAGTTCTGTAGCTGAAACAGCTTTGGCTATATCGAAATGTTCTTTTAGATGTTGTTGAATTGCTGTTTCTATTTTTTTTAGTAGTTTTATGATTTAGAAATGTTTATAAGGTTGTAAAATTAAAGTTAAAATGCTTACTAATTAAGTTTAAATTTCTAATCCTAAACAACCTTGACCCCATGAACACATTGAATGAATCAGATTTTTCTTTCATCTTTTTTAGAAATAATAATAGTATATTGATAAAATCGAATCTTGTGGGTTTGGAAAAGTTTTAAAAGATGAATGTCACAAAATATGTTTTGTTCGAAAACAAGGATTAAAAGATTTTTGTAATCTAGAAAAGGACTTTCAAGATACTTATATTTGGAGGTCTGGTTTGCTTGAGACTACATCATACGAAGAGATAAAGTCTATTTTTTATCATCATGAGTAGGTTTATGGACCAATATTTCTACTAAAGAATGATAAGTGTTGCGATGTTTTAAAAAGACACAAAAAGAAGGTTAAAGGTAATATATATATTTTTTGATAATTCACCTCCTTAAGGCTGAGAAGGCCACTACAGACGAGGAGACTACTTATTTGTGGTTATAACCCTCTCTTGACTCTATAACTCCGAAACACGAACCTTGACAAATAAGGCCGCTGTACGGAGAAACAAGTTGAGTGCGGTACTACCAGGGACGTGGTGGGGATCGAACTCGGAACCTCTCGCTTATGAAGCAAGCGGTCTACCACTACACAACTACCGCATATATATATATAATTATTTATTATATATTAACTTATATATATATAATATATAAATTAATATAATAAAATATATATATATTATATAAATTAATATAATATAATATATATATATATATATATATTATATATATATATATATATATATATTATATAAATTAATATAATATAAATATATATATATATATATATATATATATATATATATATATATATATATATATATATATATATATATATATATATGTATATATATATATATATAAATTTAGAAGCAGGGTATGTATTTTAAATTAATGATTTTATTTTAGGTCAAACAACCATATCTCTTGAAATGGCTCATAACCTTAAATCCAAAAATCTAGACTGTAAACCAGGATGGAAATTTTGTCGCTGATGTATTCAGTTTTTGTCAAATCGTGATGAAGTTTCTGATAATGAAATGGATAGTGAAATTAATGGTGATGTATTATTTGTTAAAGATAAATCTTGTAATAAACAACAGTTTGACAACTCTTTAATATCAATTGGAGTCTCATCAATTAAAGTTCATGGTGTCGCAAAGCATCAACGAGTTGTAATAGCAAAAAGAAAATTAGTCAAAGCCTACACAAAAATGGAAGAAGGTGTAGCAAGTGCTTATGGAGTAAATATAGATAACTTAAGTGTAGCCTTAACTTTTTGCAGTCATCCTATGGATAAAAAAAAAGCAAATGATCTTGATCATTTGACAACTTTAATAAAAAAAAAACTTAAAGTTGAACCATTTTAAAAAAAAATTCAAATATTAACACTTACACCTGAATCATGGTCTAGAAAATACGCTTCAGAATATTTTGAAGTTTCTGAACATCTTATACAACGTGCTAGGAAACTTAAAAGTGAAAATGGAATTCTTGCTATACCTGATAAGAAAATAGGCCAAAAAATACCTGACTTTCTTACAGCTTTGGTTCAAGATTTTTTTCAACAAGATGAACATTCTAGAATTATGCCTGGTAAAAAAGATTGTGTTAAAGTTAAAAGTGGTCCTCCACAACAAAACAGATTATTATTGTGCAACCTTCATGAGCTTTATATTGATTTTAAAAGTAAATACCCTAATTATAAAATAGGATTTTCAAAGTTTTGTAGTTTGCGTCCAAAATGGTGTATTAGTGTGGGACCAAATGGTACACACTGTGTATATGTTTGTATTTACCATCAAAACTCAATATTGCTTGTAAATGCTGTCCAATGGAATGTTACATACAAAGATTTAATGTCAAAATTAGTATGTGATACAAGCAATAACGAATGCATGGTTCATAGATGTGCCAAATATCCAGGTTATGATAACTTAAAGGCATTTTTAGATGAGGAATTAATTGAGATTGATGAAGAAGAAGAAATTCAATTCAACCAATGGCAAAGTACTGATAGATCACCATTAATTACTCAATCAGTTAACTTATTTGAATGTAAAGAACTAGTTGTTTCTCACATTAATCATCTAACTTCACATTCATATATTGCTAAATGCCAAACTCGCTATTTGAAAGAACTAAAAAATAATTTAGGTTACAATGAATGTATTATACAGCAGACTTTGCAGAGAACTATCAATTCGTTATACAGGATGAAATACAAAGTTATCATTGGAATAAACAACAATGTACACTTCATCCTGTTGTTATATATTTTAAGGAATTTTCTAAAAACAAATATTCAGCATAAGTCATTCTGTTTTTTAAGCAATGACAATGATCATGATACATGCTTTGTGTATGAATTTCAAAAGAAAATTGTAGAGTACATTAAGGAATATTTAGTTGGTATCAATAAAATTTATTATTTTTCTGATGGATGTTCTGCTCATTATAAAAACTATAAAAACTTTATAAATCTATGCCACCATAAGGAAGATTTCGAGATTATAGCTGAATGGGTATTTTTTGCCATCATCAAAATCCACTTGTGATGGCATAGGTGGTATCGTTAAAAGAATAACAGCAAGAGCAAGTTTGCAAAGGGCATTGGAAAACCAAATATTAACAGTTGATGATATGCTTAAATTTTGCATCACCAATATAAACACAATCATATTTTATAAAATTTCCAAAGAAACAGTTAATGCAAGGAGACAGCAACTAAAGGAGCGATTTGAAACAGGAAAAACTGTTCCAGGTACCAGAAGTTATCATCATTATATACCTATTTCAAAATTTGAAATTAGTTTTAAAAGAACAAGCGAACATCAATGTGTTGACAGATTTATACTGTCAAAAGCAGTAATGTCTGATGTTGTTATTGTACCAAATCTAAATGATTTTGTTGCATGCAAGTACGATTCCTTTTGGTGGATAGACATGGTTACAGAGATAGATATTATTATAAATGATATTCAAATTAAGTTTATGCACCCTCACGGCCCTTCTCAAAACTTTATTTGGCCACAGAGAGATGATATCTGTTGGGTACCATTGTTGAGTTTGATTGCAGTAATCAAAGTCCCAACAACAAAATCAGGGTGAACATATAACATTGATGTGAATGATTATAACACAATAACTGATAAATTTTAATTTTTTTGAGTTTTTAATTTTTAAATTTTGTATATTACTTTTGTTTCTTGAACTTCTTTCCGAGTGCTCTATTTGTTTTGGAGTCTTTGTTATTTAAGTTTATTAAATGAAGTTTGATAAATATGAAACTAATGTTTTATAAGAAATAAATTTAAGTATATTTGAAGATGTTTTTATTTCTGATTTAAGACCGCAATCTGATTCTTTGTAATAACTCCAACTAAACTATTTAATACAACTTCTGAAAACAAAACTAAATTTGCAATATATATCTGCATTTATATAATTCTCCCCCTTGAAACTAAACTTTTTCAAGATCAGATTCTAAAAAATTACAAAGAAAACAGAAACAGCTAGTCAACAACAACTAAAAGAACAGTTTGATGTAGCCTAAACTGTTTCAGTTGCAAAACTGTCAAATTACCACATTTTTTTTCTTGTTTAATTTATCATAATACCTGTTTTTTTAGCAATAAATTTAAGTAGATTTGACCATATTTTTATTTCTGTTTTAGAAAAGACCACTCTTCAATTCTTTGTAGTAACTATAGCTTAACTATTCAGAACAAATTCTGAAAAAAAAAAAAAAAAAATCGAGCTACATCAGCATTTTTGTGATTGGACTCGCCCAACTAAAATTGTGGTAAACATTCAAATTTTAGGTGTTATGCTTGTTTTTAAATATTTTAAGTTGTTTCATTAGATTCGTTAGCCCAAAATATGTAAAGGTACAAATTTTCAGCTTTCCAACACACATATAACAGAAACTAGGACCAAAACCATTTTTAAAAATGGCAGATTTTTGTTGGTGGGAGGCAAACTTAAAATAGCTATATCTTAGGAACGGATTGAAATTAGATGATAAAATTTTCAGGATGTTCATAATTTACTAAAATCTTTAAGTGGTTTAAAAATCAGCAAAATCTGAGACTTATGGTTGCATTTTCAAAAAAAATTGGATGTTTTCACATGGAATCTCCCTAGAGATTGAATTTTAGTAGATGGCACAAGAGACGCTAGCTCTTTAGAGCAGTGCCTATTATAGTATTTGTAGAAAAGAGAAAGAAAAGCAACATTACGACAATGTGATAGAGGTTGAAGGTTGGCTACAAGAGCAGGTCCAACTATGTTTACAATGCATTGTTGCACCTTATCTAAAAGAGAAAGGGAATCATTAGAAGATCGGCCCCAGATATGGCAACAAAATTCCATACAAGGCCGAATTTGAGATTTATAGAGATGGAGAATAGAATCCAGAGTAAGAAAGTGACGAGCTCAATAAAGAGAAGCAACTTTAGCAGATGCTAATTTTGCAACGGATTTCATAGAATGTTTCCAAAAAAGATCAAAAGTAAGAGTTAATCCTAGAAGATGAAGGGTAGGAGACTCATCGAGTACATTACCGTTCATAAATATATATAAGTCTAAATTATTGCGATAACGATTGGCTGAAAAAAAGTTAGTTTTATCGGAATTAAAGTTCACGAGGCACTGTGAGCCCCATGCTGTAGCAGAAATGAGATCCTTTTCCAGCTCAGATGCCCCCTGCAAGCAATCAGAGGGAGTTGGCTTCTTATTGTGACAAGAATAAATGGTAGTATCATCAGCGAATAATGCCACCTTAGATGTGAGAATATCTGGAAGATCGTTAAAGTAAATTCAAAAGAGTATAGGGCCAAGGATTGAACGATGGGGAACGCCTGAGGTTACAGAATAAGTAGAAGGACGGTAGTTAAACGAATCGGATCGCTCTCCAAAATTAAAAAAAAAAAAAGATAACAGATGCTGCTTTCCAGCAGGCTGGAAAACAAGACTCTGATAAGCACTTGTTAAATAGTTAAAAAGTTCTTGGCAAACAATTCAGCTTTGTCTTTAAGTGAGGTGACAAAGTCTGAACCATACAAAATAGGTGGAATTACAGATTTGCCCTTATTATTGATACTATTAAAATTCTCCAGAAATCACGAGAGCCTAATTTTAGTGATGAAATATGAGATTTCATGATCTGAGAATAGCGGGCTTTGGCGTTAGACAAAACCCGCTATTCTCAGATCATGAAATTATGGCGTTAGACATAACCTTTTTATAATGGTTCCTAGCAGTAATAAACAGATGCCTGTTTTCTGGAGAATTGTTTTGCTGATAGATATGAAAGTAATGGTTTCAATTGGCAATTGCAGCAGCACAATGTGAGGAAAACCATGGAGAAGAGTGAGGCTTGACCTGGAATCGTCGAGAGGGAATAAAGGATTCCATGCCAGCCTGAATCCACAAAGTTATGTACGAAGCACATTTGTCAACAGGAAGACAAAAGATTTCTACCCAGGGGCCATCACAAAGAAAATCATGGAAATAGTCCCAGTCAGCTTTAAGGTAGTTGTAAGATGAACAATGATAGGGGGATTCTGATGGTAAAGAAGAATGAGATAATAGTTTTAGAGAGACCAAACCATGATCAGAAGCACCTTAGGGTGAGTGTGGAGAAACTGAGCACTGACTAGGATCAGAAACAAGACATAAGTCGAGTAGAGAAGGTAAATGATTTGGGTTGTCTGGAAAGCGAGTTGGAAAGTTGAATATTTGAGTTAGGGTTGAGAAAGACAAAAGTTGTGGGCCTTAATGCCTGTGGAGTCACTGACACTAGAGCCAAGCCATTCAGTGTGATGAACATTAAAGTCACCGACAACAACAATATTGGCTGATGGATAAAGAATGGGGGCTTAGTCAATATAATCAGAGAGCCATATAGAACAAAGAGAAAAGTGAGTAAAGTGGTGCTAAACGAAAGCACATAAAAGAGTAGTCTGTGGATTCAAACCTAGTTTCCCGACAAATGGGTGAATTCTTACGAATGTAAATGCTCGGGCCAAGCATGTGACTATTGGAGTCTTTACAAATTAAATAAGATAACCATCAACACTAAGATCACAAGATGAGACAGCTAAACTTAAATTAGTCTCACAAAGAGCAAGTAGGTCTGGTAAACTTAGTTTTTGTTACTTTATTCATTTTTAAATTTGTTAAAGAACTTGACTCGAAACAGAGATAGTACTCAGTACACTGTTTTATAGCCCAAGCAATTGCCTCATTTCCACTAATAAACCCTAAGCTGTAACAAAGGGCTCCAATGTGACCTTGTCAATGCGCACCAAAAATATAAACAGGGAAACCATCCATGCGCAACATGGCACTGTTAGTACTCTGATATTTTTCAGCTGTTGATGGAATCAGCCTCTCTGAGAGCTACCACAGAGTTTGAGAAACCTGACTACCAGCCAGCCTCAGAACCATAAAACTGAGTTTTAGAGCTGTACCCTCATTTGGAGATAATAGAATGAGTTGCCTAGTCATAAAAACAGAGACACAAGCAAAACCCATGAATCGAGTCGAGAAGATCCAGCGTTCAACATCCTAAACTGGAAACAATGTTTTAAAAATACATCTGCGCCAGGCTAATAGATGACGAAGGGGTGCGAGGCTGGTCAACAGATAGAATCTATTTACCCCTTAAGTCTTTGCCTAGGAGGCCTTCTACAAGATAACAGCCGGATGCATTTAACATCTGCCCAAGCATTTTTATCGAGACACCATCTCTAGCCTTTACTCAACTAAGAGCTCCAAGGCAGGGGATGTTTTATGTCAGAGTTTGCATCTTCTAGCCTTTGCCAAAAAAGGCATATCCTACAAGGCAGCAGGACATGAAGCAGATTGTACTGGGTTACATGTTACCAGTAGCAGGATAAACCTGACCTGATGTGGAGTAGAATGATGCTTGACTTTAAATTGAAAAGAAGAAATAAAAGCTTTCAAACTTTTATTCCAGAAGGAATAAAAGCTTCCAAGATGCGCATTTATGCATACATAAAATTGATATAATTATCTATGTTTGCTGTTTATTTAGATGCTGGCATACTATATCTTTACATACTTATATAAATTTTAATATTTATATAGTGAAGTATTTGTTGAAAGAGAAGATGATTAGATGGATGTGTGGTGTGACTCTTACAAAAAAGAGGCTTAATCTTAGAAAAATTAGAAAACAACATTTCTTAGAGAAGATTAAAGTGATTTAGGTATCAGCATGTAGAGAGGTAGCAGCTTCAAGAGAAAATGGTAGTAGTAAAAGTAAGAAAACTTGAAAAGAGTGCCTTACCTATTGTATGAATGAGCTTTAGTTAAGAAAAAAAAAAAGCTCTAATTATTTATATTAGAAAAACCACATAAAAAAGGAAGTGTAGTGATGATGAAAGAAATGATGATGATGATGATTTTATACATAACATAACATGAATTTTACATTAAAAAAAAAAAAGAAACATAATTTATGCAGCCTCAGTCACAAACTTGGCCCTGGCTATATTTTATTAAAACCGGCCCCAGGCAGGCCTAGTCAAATTTCATCCCTGGTCTCATACTAAGTTAAGCACTGTATAATTTCGAAAATTATGAAAAAAAGTTTATTATCCAGAAAATTATTCTTGTTCAAAAATTAAGGAATAAAGGCAGGTGATAAAAATTTTCTGGAAAAAAAGTTACAATATTAACTATCTGAGTAATGCGGTAGTGGTGTAATGGTAGAGCACTCACTTCATAAGTGAGAGGTTCCGAATTTGATCCCCAACCCGTCCCTGGTAGTATTTCGAAGTTATAGAGTTGAGAGAGGGTTATAACCACAATTAAGTAACCTCCTCGTCTGTAGTGGCCTTCTAGGCCTTGGAAGGCAAACTAACAGAAAAAAAATAAGCAAAGTCATTCGATGTGATGAGCATTAAAGTCATCAGTAGCAACAGTATTAGCTAAAAAATAATAAGATAGGGCCAGGTCAATTTGAATAAAAACAACATTGCAATGATTGCAGGCTTAGACAGGATTGGCGTGCGATCGAGTGCTATTGCTGACCACGCAAATGAATTTTTTGACAACTTGACCACGATTGTTTAATAAACAATGTTTATATGTTTTGATGAGTTTAAAATTTCAGAAATGTTCTAAATGTAGAAACGCTAAGCTAAACTTAAACTAGGAAAAAAAGTAAAAAAAAAAACTAACAAAAATTCCTAATGATAAAAGAAACGAAAAACAAATTCATAACAAAAGAATTTATATAAGCACTAAAATGAAAATAAAAACTTAAACTCGAAGCGAAACTTTTTGTTACGTTTTTAATTACGTATGAAATAAATGTTATTAAAACTTATCTTTATAAGCATTATTTAAGTTACGCAAAACGTTTTTAAAATAAATAAAAAATTACTACTAATGATTAGTTTAATAAAAAAACAAATTTTATTAAATTTATTAAAAAGTGATTTTATATAATATTTTTAAATTGTATAAACATTTGTTTTGTCAAAAAAGTTGCAAAAAAATTGTTTATATTAATTATATTAATTATATAATATTATAAAAATTGTTTATAAAAATTGTATATATAGTTAGTGAGTCTAATTATAAAAAAGGTTATGAACTTTTTTATTCGTAAAAATAGAAAAAAAAAAAAAAAAAAGAAAATTAAATACGCCTACGATTTAAATAAAATAAACTGCCAACAAGCTTTTTCATTTAATTTTAATTTGAGCATTACAACTTTATTAATAAGCGCTTTGTGTAACAAATTTA
>NC_061159.1:29950226-30027726 GCF_022113875.1 Hydra vulgaris | reverse complement strand
CCGTTTGAAATGTTGTATGAATTACTTAGGGGGATGTAATATTTTAGAGATAAACATAGTGGGGATGTGATATTTTAAGCAAGAATTAAAGTTTCTTTTTGTGACATATACAGTGAATTAACCAAGGAGATGTGATATTCTAGATACCAATTACTAATTGTTTGAAATATTGTATGAATTACTTAGGGGGATGTAATATTTTAAAGGTAAACATAGAGGGGATGTGATATTTTAAATAGCAAATATTAATCGTTCAAATTGTTGTATGAACTACTTTGGGGGATGTAATATTTTAAAGGTAAACTTAGAGGGGATGTAATATTTTAGTAAGAATTTCAGTTTCTTTTTGTGGTACATACAGAACTTACTAGTGATGGATGTGATATTCTAGGTATCAAATACCAATCGTTTGAAATATTGTATGAATTATTTAGGGGGATTTAATATTTTAGAAGTATACATTAGGGGGGATGTGATATTTAAAGTAAGAATTTCAGTTTTTTTTGTGACATATACATAGAATCTACAGGGGGATGTGATATTCTAGGTATCAAATACTAATCAATTGAAATATTGTATGAATTACTTAGGGGGATGTAATATTTTAAAGGTAAACATAGAAGGGATGTGATACTTTAAAAAGCAAATATTAATTGTTTGAAATATTGTATGAATTACTTAGGGGGATGTAATATTTTATAAGTAAACTTGAAGGGGATGTAATATTTTCAGTAAGAATTTAAGTTTCTTTTTGCGGTACATACAGAACTTACAAGTGATGAATGTAATATTGTAGGTACCAAATACTAATCGTTTAAAATATTTTGTAACTTACTTAGGGGGATTTAATATTTTAAAGGTAAACATAGAGGGGATGCGATGTTTTAAGTAAGAATTCCAGTTTCTTTTTGTGACATATGCAGAGACAGGGGAGATGTGATATTTTAAGTACCAAATATAAATTGCTTGAAATATTGTAGAAAAATTCTTATGAGGATCTATTATTTTAGAAGTATACATAGGGGGGGGGGGGTTGTGATATTTTAAGTAAAAATTTTAGTTTCTTTTTATAGTACAAACATAATTTACAAGTGATGGATGTGATATTCAAGATAGCAATTACTACTCATTTGAAAAATTTTATGAATTACTTAGGGGATGTAATATTTTAATAATATACATAGGGATGTAATATTGGGGAATATTTAAGAAGCCTGCATAGGGAGATTTGGTATTTTAATTTAGAATTTTAGCTGTTATTTGCAAAATGTGCAGAGATTACCCAAACAGTCTTTTTTCATTTTTTTTAAGATTTAATTGAACTAACAAATTAAAAATGTATTATTGTTCAATCAATTCATATGTATTGCTTCCGACAAGTTTAAGTATTATAACAATACAAGAAGTCACTAAAACTAGGAAAAAAAAAATTTCACCTTTTTTTATCTTTAAGGGCATAAACATTTAAATTGGTTTAATTTATGACAAAATTTTGAAGAAAAAGAAATGACTGCAATTTCAAAGTTTCATTTATTATTTAATATATATATTTAATACATTCGTATATAAATATGTGCACAACAAAATAAAGTTTCATTTCTAAAAACAATGCATGTCATACAGTACCATCGATTTAAATGCATATATCACATTTGATCTAAAAATAAATATTTAATGAACATTTTCCTATTTGAATATTTAAAGTATTTTTTTCTATCTGAAATTTTTATTAAAAAATAATTAAAATATATTTTATTACTCATTTAATTTTTTTTTTGATTTTTTCTAGTTTTTGGACCAATTTCACTTCCACAAATGCGACACAAACTATTCTGCCAACTCTTCTAACCTATTGATTTAATTTTTCATTATTTTTTTTTTGTCTTTTTTATAGATATCATTTAACATTGAAGTAGTATAAACATTTTCAGTCCTCTAAAGAATCTCACAAACCTCCTTTATCTCTCTTTCTGTATGCATTAACTTCTTCATGTGGAAAGACACGCACCAATACTTCTCCATTTGTATAACTTTCAGCAAACTAAAGTATGTAAGCTTAAAGTATGTATATATATATATATATATTTATATCCATTACAGTTAAGACTCTTAAAGTTACCTTAAGGCAGAATACTCCAAATGTTATACCTTCAGCTTGTATGGCATGTGGTAATGTTAATATTTCAAACTTTTCTGAAACACCATATCTTTGTTGTAAGTAACAACTATTGTATAATTGTAAAAAAATTATAAAAGATGTAAATACAAATTTTGACATAGGAATATCTAATAATAATAATATCATTTGTCTGTTCTCCCATAGGGTCCATAGAGTTAATTGTTTTATTACCTGGTTTGATTATCTAAAACACAAGTGATTTTCAAAATCAGGTTCAAAGTTAGGTTCCCTGTAAAAAAATGGGGAATCTAACCTTTCACTAAAAGTTAAACTTTTTGTACTTGAAGAAATAAACTTTTTCAAAAAACAATTATACTATTTTACATACTGCAAGCGTCCAATGAAATTTTTCCACCATACAGCATATTAGCATATCTTGTTGAAAGCTCTTTCTATGAATATATATATATATATATATGTGTGTGTGTGTGTGTGTGTGTGTGTGTGTGTGTGTGTTTGTGTGTGTGTGTGTGTGTGTGTGTGTGTGTGTGTGTGTGTATATATAAATACTCTAATTAAATTAATGAATCATTAATTTTTTTAGACAAAAGTTTTTGAATACCTTATGCCGTCTTCGTATTAAATCAGTTTTAATTGGCAATTCATCCAGTGAGAGTAGCCCAGCTGGCTACAGTACTTCGATTCGATTCTTCAAAGCATCAATAAATGGAATGGCATTCAATATATTGTTTTATATTTAGAATTCAAATTTTATTTAAATGAAGGCAAATTTAAAAAAAAAATGCAATAAGGGTTTTTTTGTACAAAAATTTTATTATGAAGTACATTAATTAATCATACTTTTTCTTTACTGTTTACTAATATTTTGAGAAAAATATTAACAACTTCGTCACTGAGACATTCGTTTAAAGTGTCTTGTAACGAATAATCGTATACCTTGCAGCCTCCTAAGACTTTTACAGGGTTTTTAATATGGATACATTTTATTATTCCGTGACCCGTGACCTATTTATGAAATACAGTTTAAGCATAATTTCATCAAAATTTAAGCATAAGTCTTTTATCTAATAAAATAACGACTATTACATTTATTGAAGATAACATGTTTTAAAACTCTTCATATATTTTTTCACCAAGTGGGATGTTTAAATTCGTGCGCCACTGAATAATACATAGCTTCTGTATCGTCAACTATGTAGCTTTTTTTCGTATTTACTATCTCTAGAATATTAAAATGAATAAAAACAAATTAAAATAAAACGCTAACAGTTATATATGAATAGGTAAGTTTTAATACATACCTTCACTATCTTCAACTACAATGGTTTTTATTGGCTTCTCTGCCTTCTCTAAAAAACAAGCGATACTTTAAACCATAAAATAAAGTAATGATAGAATATATGTTTTAACTATAAATTCAAATAAGAAAACGAATATTTTACCCGAGTATAAATCAAAAAACAATAAAAATTGTTTTCATATTAGTATTACCCGTAGAAAGTTAAACAAATATTAGGTTTGAAGAAAAAATAAAATATTTTATAAATAGAATGAAAACTTTATTGAAGTAACAGATATACCAGTAACTTCTACAGAGTAACAATATTTAAAAAAAACATTTCTCTTCTCAGCGTTTTTTAAAGACGTTTAAAAACCTGTATTATGCGTAATAAAATTTAGACGTCTTTGAATAGCTAAGGGTTTCTGAGACAAAAGTCTGACAAAGATGTCTTTTAAACTAAAATAAGTGAACATAAACTCTCAACCTCAACTAATATGTTTAAAAATATAATGTAACTTCACTTTGTTTTAGCTCATTCTTTTTCTAGCGCTTATCTCTATTTAAACCTTTTAATTTTCCAAACTGATCAAAACGAGCTTCTTGATTCCCAATAAAGTTATGCCAAATATTGTGCGGCCGTGGCGCAGTGGTTAGATTGTATGCTTTATAAGCAGGAGATCCAGGTTCAAAACGAGCTTTGGACATATTTAGCGTCATGGTAAGGAAGGAGGCGTGAACTTCCTGGTTAAATGCACTTCCGCGGTGCTCTGTGAGAAGACCGTTAGGACTTCTTGGGGTACCTAAATAACAAATTTAAAAAAATATATATATATTATAAATAAGGACAATCTCTGTGCAGATGATATTTTTAAATCAATGTGCCCAATATGATCTCTCTATGATAAATTTTTGTCTACTTGAACACCAAGAAACTTTATATATTTTTTACATTTTATTGTTATGCAACTTCAGATATTTAAACTGTAGAGATATGATTGACCTGTTTTATGAGAATTTTATCAGAATGTCGAAATAATATGTTTATAATCGTATAGTTATAAGAAATTAAGTATAAATAAAAGTCTCAAATTAAAGAATTAATTATTTAAAAGTCTCATTCTTTAGTTATCTTTTTTTAGATTAATGTTTCAAAAAAAGTAAAGTTTTTAAATATATTTATGATTGCACTGATTTTGTAAATTTTTTTTAAAAATTGATTTAAAAATAATAATTTATTATAAAATTCAATGACTTGTTTAAATTATCTCTGTAAAGGTTAATGTCATTTTAATTGATTGTTGTTGATCTTATTGGTGTTTTATTCAAAAGAAGCAACCTGTTCCGATTAAGTAATGAAAGTGTTGCTAATTAGGAAATCAATTTGATTGGAACAAAATGGTGCCATTGCAAACTATTTATTTCCAATAACAGTGCATTTTAGTCAAATTATGGTTAAAAGTATACTAGAGTTGTCTTTATGTTAATATCAAATCACATTTTTTTCATAGTTTAGCCGTCTTCTTATACATATATATATATATATATATATATATATATATATATATATATATATATATATATTATATATATATATATAAATATATATAAATATATATATATATATATATATATATATATATACATACATATATATATATATATATATATATATATATATATATATATTATATATATATATATATATATATATATATATATATATAATATATATATATATATATATATATATATATATATATATATAATAATAATATTGTTTAACATATTTTAATATATTTAATATAATTTTAATATATATATATATATTATATATATATATATATATATATATATATATATATATATATATATATATATATATATATATATATATATAAATATATATATATATATATATGTTATAATAATATTGTTTTTTACTATTAATAATTCGTTGATTACTTTATTATCAATATGGATTTCTACCAAAATTAATAAGTTTATTTGTAATTTCAGTTATAAAAACCTGATTAAAATTATGTAAACAGCTTTTGATAATGAGTTAAAACTGAAATTTGCTTTTTCAGTGATCAAAAAAGTTTTTGAAAAATTTAACAGTGTAAAATCACAGAGTCTTATGTCAACAAAAACATTAACAACAAAAAATAGATCTACAACATCACAATCTAACAACTTGTCTACAGGAACATCATGTAAGTTTATTTTATGTACATGTAAATTAATATGACACTAGATATAATACTTATGAATTTTTTTGTTTTTTTATTTTTTATGAAAATTTATATATTTTTTTTTTTTAAGTTTTTTTTTTGCACTAAAAAATAAATTATCCGCAGTTGTTGTTTGCTATTTCTTTATATTTAGCATCTAATTTAGCTTTGTCTTAAATTCTCTCTAAGCTAGCTGCTATACAGTAGGTGTGTTCAGAAAAAAAAATTTTAGAATTTGAAAAACAAAACCGTCTAGATTTAAAGCAAATATGTTTAAACTTACTCATAAAAAATTTCAGCGCCATTGAACCACTTTTTTCTTGCCCTCAAAGCACATGTTTAGAAAAAAAGGACCAAAAGCAAGGTAGGGCTAGCATAAATATTTATAATAATTTTTTTTTCAGGGTTTAGATAAATATATGTATTTTTGGTTTAAAAAGTATAGTTTTTTTCTTTCTTCTTAAAAAACAGTATAATTTACATTTTAACTCGGCTAAAAAATGTTTATTATGTGGCGTTGTGTTGTTATTAACCTTTTTCAACAATTAAATTCAAATTTTGTTATTTAGATTCATAATCCAGTTAGCAAATATATATATTCAAAATAAGAATAGAATTACTCATTTTATGTACATTTAGTATTTGTAATATTTTAATCAGAATAAAATAAAATATTCCTTAAGTTATGACTACAATTTATTATTTATTTAATGTCTTCAAAAACCACACTTCGCATTTTTTTTACTTTTTTTGCAAAATTTGGAGATTTTATTGCAAAAAATGTTCCTTATGTGCAGTATCAATGATATTCTAAAAAAATCAAACATGTGCCAAAGTACCTTACATCATTAGAAAATACACTGTTATCAAGTGGTCTTTAAAAAAAATCATTAACAATCAAGAAATGAAAAGGTTTTTTTTAAATTTACAGAAAATGTTGATTTTGTATCTAATACATGGTTTTTGCATATCAGAATTCAATATTACTTATCACATCAAAAAAAAAAGATTTTAAATATTTAAAAAGTTTTTAAATATTTTAAATATTTAAAAAGTTTCTTCTATAGTTTATCTTTTTTTGTTTGTTTGTGTTTTGTTTATTTGCTAAGGAGGAAAGACTATCAGATAATTTTTTTTTTGGTAAGACTAGTAGAGCTTTTCCCAAAAATCCTGAAAGCAGAGCAAACTCTGTCAACTGATATCAATCTAATCTGTTTTTTTTTAGACAAATATTTCTTAATTCTGATGCATCTGATGGATAGCTTTAATATCAAAGTTTGGGGCCTTTGACACCTTACTCAATTCTAAATAGGGATCGTCCATAAAGTATGTACGCTTTTTTTATATATACTTTGCAAAAGTTCACAGAATCTTCACTTTTTTTTCACAGCCTTTTCACTTATACTCACCTCCTTCCAGTTAAACAGATTGCTTGGTGCATGACTAAAATCAGGATGTTCAAATAGGCTGTTATTTATTTAAATTGTTGGATATCTTTATGATTGAACCATTTTGATCCCAGTATTTTTTTTTTTTTTTTTTTTTTTTTTTATTCAACCATATCAATAAAATTTACAAATTTCATCTTAAATTAATATAAATTGGTTAGGTGTCACTCATATAGCTACAAACTAGTCAATGGAGTGACACATAAAAATTTCACGAAAAAATAAATAGAAAGAAAAAAAAAAAAAAAAGGAAACTGAAGTAAGCAAAAAATATAAGATTGGTAAATAATAAATAAAATAAAAATCAAACCACAAGACAACTATAGTACAGAGAGAAATTATAAAGAAATACACTCCAACAATATATTTTTAAATTGAATTCTGTTGAGCAGTAAAAAATTCGTAACAAGTGGATATTTTTTCTTAGACTTTTTTGTTAATGCAGGAATACACTGGTTCCATTGAGAGATACATTGTTGTTTTATGGAAAACTTACCATATTTGATTGTGCTGAAAAAAGAATAGTATAGCTTGCTATTTTCTGTATTCCTGGTGTGATGATTATGAACTTCGTTTGTTTTGCAGATCAAGATTGATAAGTATTGTTTGCAGTAGTATCAAAACAAAGACCCCCTACTTTTGATTCAAGTTTATATTCCTTTAGTAGGTTCATAATAATTGTATATTGATCCTCACCAGAAGAGTAAGTTAAAGGAGGAACACCTAGTAGGTGCATCTCACCCTCAATGTTCACAAGAACTGCCAGTCTGTCAACTTTGAACCTTTTTCCTGCATTAATTTCATAAAGAGTTTTTCCATCAAACTGTATAACACAAGGAGAAGCTTTTATTGCATTTTTTACATCCTCTTTTGCTAAGGTTGACATATTTTCATTTGCTAATTTCATTTTTCTAAAAGCTGTTGATTTATTTTTCAACACCAGCTTCGTTAAAATGGCACTTTTTGCAAAACATTTGGCGAAACTTCACTTAAAGTAGCTATTAGGAATTGAGTTCAATTTTGTAATTAGATTTTGTTGATCGCACACTCAATGCAACTATGGCCTGGTACACGTTTTTTTGGACAAAAATATAGGTTTTTTCAGTTCAATATATGTAAGTTTTTTCATCAAAAAGTATGATATATTTGGTATGTATGGAAAGATTATTTTAACCACTATTATAATCTTGTAAAAGTATTGCGACTATAACAAATCGTCAAGCGTAGTTTTATTTAGAAAATATGTAATTTTTAACATAAAGTACCTTGGGGCTTGGGTATAGATAAGTCTATGAATTTGATTTTTTCATAAAAGCACGTATTGGTGTTTGTTTTCAATGAATGCAACTTGGCATTTTTAATCAGACATTATTTGTAAAAATTATCCATGAAAAATCATTTTTTTAATGAAAATTGAAGTTACTATTTTCAATACCACACCTAGATGAGTATGTTTAACAATAATGTCACGTTAGATTTAAATAACCTATGGTAGTGTTAATTTTTCTACCAAAGTCATTTTTGCATAAATAATCATAATTTTTAGCCCCATTTAAAAAACTGTTTTCGGTATTTAGTATCTTTTTTTGAAATACTCGGGACTTATTGGCGTAAACAATTAAAAAACGTTAAAAAATTTAAAAACAATTAAAAAACGAAGCGGTAAACTTTATAAACAAATTACTTTCAATTCGAATTCTTTGTTTGCATATATTAAATACCAATAAAGAAAAAGTTTTTCGGTTTCCCACTAACAACCAATCCGATTTGTTTTAAATTATCGGCTTTTTTTTATGAGTTTGTTTATTCTATGCCTTAGTTGCATTGAGCATCCTTTGTTCTATTTTTCTTTCTGTTACTCTCTGCTGTCTTCAAGCATAAAATAATATTAATTATAACAAAATGTTTTATATGAAAAATATCACTTAATACTTTTAATTTTTAAGTTTTACCTTTATACTAAATTTCTTATCTTCTGTCCCAAGAATAAACTTTCTCCTTCCTGATCTTCCAAAAACATCAAGTCTTCGCACTTATCCTTGTCAGGTCTTTTTTTGTTGGTCTTAGTAATGTTCTTCAATTCTGGCTTGCCTACCCAAAAAACTTTTTTTAAGTTCTCAAAGTTTAACATTTATCAACCTTAGCTAAAACACAGTTACAATCCAAATTTTCACAACCAAACTGATTTTTTTGGTAGTTTTAGGCAGTATAGATTGCAGGTATGCTAGGTGTTGTAAAATATCCATGCCTGTTGGAAGTTAAATATCTAAATGCATAATTGTTTTTGTTCATTATATTTTATTGAGATAATTTAGATCAGGGGTCGGCAAATTGTGGGCCGTGGCCCAATTGTGGGCCTTCGCTACATTATTTGTAGGTCCCAAGCCACCCAATCGCATAATATACAAAGTAGTGTAGTTGTTGGCCTTTTAGTTATTTTCCAGGCTGTAAAAATTCTAAAGCCTCCTTTTAAAATACTCACCAGATCTTGTCATTTTAGTCATATCAAAAAATATTTTTTTAATGTCCTAAAACACTGTAGCACTTTAACAAATAAAAAAAAATCCTAATTCTTAAAAGTTAAGTCATGCTAAACAAATGACTTTACAAAAATAAAAACATTCGAAAAGCACGTCGAAAATAATTATAACATTCAAATTTGTTCAGATGAAATAACTTAAATAACATAATTTAATTAATTTAACGCTATAAAAACTATTTCATAACAAATACACCAGTGGTAAAAATTATCGTCTTTAGGATGTTTTTCGTACTTTTCTTAAATAGAAATACTATATTATTTAGATTTTTTACGAAATAAGTATTATAAAGTAAATAGTCGGCAAATCTTTAATTTTTTAAACAGCCAGTTATTTAAGACACAATATTTGGATATTCAATAGCAAAAAATTTGTTGAGTATTACCAGTTATTGAGTAACCAGCTATCGAGTTTGAATGCTTTACTCAGAAGTTGCAACTCTGCTAAATACACACATTAACTTGCAAAGATATGTCAGGAAAACATGAAACTAAGCGTAAATATGCACGTCGATGGAATGAAAAATGGGAGCTGATTTATTTCTTCACTGAGGGACCAAGTAACAATGCTCTATGTTTAATATTTAATGAGACTGTTAGTGAATTAAAAGGAACCAAGCTTGAACGTCATTTCTTATTAAAACATGAATTGTACAATACTAAATATCCTCTAGATTCAACAACCAGAAAAACGAAATACGACTCAATGAAAAACTGTTTAGAAAAACAGAAAAATTTGTTTCAAAAAATGCTAGCAGTGTTAATTGTGAAACTCGTGCCTCTAATATGGTGTCATGGATATTAGCAAAAAACCTGAAACCATTTACTGATGTTGAAATAATCAAAGAATGCATGATTGAAGCATCAAAATAATAAAAAGATTCATGACAAATTTCAAAGTATGCGCAGTTACTTGAAAAGTTGAGAAAATGGTAGTTAATGTTTATGAACAAATGTCAAACAATCTGTCAGAAGCTGAATTCGTGAGTATTGCTCTCGATGAGTCTACTGACCTTGTCGGTATTATGCACGTTTTATCACTACGAATTGTTGTTTATTTGAAGAACTGATTGGAATTGAACCACTGGCTACAACTGGACAAGACATTTATGACAAATTGTTAAAAATATTAAAAGAAAAGAAAGTGCTAATTTTCAATGTGATGACGAGTTGAGAAGAAAGGCACCAAAAAAAGATGAAGATGGCATTTTTGGTGAAAATTAAATTCTTTTCTGACATGATATCATGACGGAACGTTTTCCAGTTCTTAAAAAATATGCAAATAGACTTATCTGTATGTATGGCACTAGTTACCAATGCGAACAAACATTCTCAGCCAAAAAAATTATAAAAAATGTTTACAGAACAAGACTGATTGACACTCATTTGAATGACCTTGTGCTAGCTGCAACAACAAAATATTAACCAAATTTTTAATTTTGTTTTATGTATTTTTTTTCTTAAGTATGTATTTTGTAATGATACAATTATCATAGTAATAATACAATTATTAGTTCTTTAATCTAATTCTATACTTTATTATATTATATTGTTAATATAATATATTTTGTATATAATTTATTTATTGCTGTGGGCGGCAGCTAAAACAAGAATTTTGCAAGTGGGCTCCTTTGAATATATGGTGTCGACCACTGATTTAGATCATTCTTTATCTTAAATATATACTTTAAATTGTTTAGGTTTCTTACAAACTTTGAAATTACCTGTAACTTCTGTAACTTTGGAATTACCTGTAACTTCTGGTTTAGCTGCTTTAATAATCAACAATTTCTTTTTTTATTAACTTAACTTAAATTTGTTTTTAAACTTGCACTTTTTGTTTCCTTTATACATATTTCTTGCAAGTTATTTCAAGTTCAAGCAATTTATCATTATCATTAATCTAAAGAATATATTTGTAAATATTATAAAAGCTGGAAAAATACTTAATATATTATTTAAATATTTGCTATATTTTGTATAGTTTAATTTCACTTGTTAAATGATATATACAACACAATTTATCTTAATTTGTGATTCATATTGCTTCTTATAAAATTACAAATATTGCACTTACATATACATATTAAGAACATATTCTTTTGTTTGGTTATAGTATTAAACATATATAAAATGAGTAATTCTATTCTTATTTTGAATATATACATTTGCAAAATATATTATGAATCTAAATAACAAAGTTTGAATTTAATTGTGGAAAAGGTTATAAAAACAACGTCGCATCAGGTTTTTTAGCCGATTTAAAATATAAATTATACTGTTTTTTTAGAAGAAAGAATTAATATTTATCTAAACTCTGAAAAAACAATTTATTGTAAATATTTGAAATCTCGTATTTCATCACAAAAATTAGGCTCTCGTGACTTCTGGAGAATCTTTAATAGTATCAATAAAAAGGGCAAGTCTGTAACTCCACCTCTTTTGTATGGTTCAGACTTTGTCACCTCACCTAAAGACAAAGCTGAATTGTTTGCCAAGAACTTTTCATCAATATCATCTCTTGATGCCACTAGTTGCGTTCTACCTGATATAGCCGTCAAACAGGTTGATCCATTGCTCGACATTCGTATCACTCCAGCTTCTGTATCTAAAGTGATTTCCCGCTTAGACTCTTCTACAGCTTGCGGCCCGGACAACATACCTGTTATAGTCTTGCAAAAGTGTTCTCCGGAGCTGTTGTCTATCCTTTCAAAACTATTTAACAAGTGCTTATCAGAGTCTTATTTTCCAGCCTGCTGGAAAGCAGCATCTGTTATCCCTATTTTTAAAAATTCTGGAGAGTGATTTGATTCATCTAACTACCGTCCCATTAGTCTTCTTCCTATCATAAGCAAGGTTTTTGAATCTTTAATTAACAAACACTTAATCTCTCATTTTGAATCTCATAACCTACTTTCTGATAATCAATATGGATTTCGATCTTCTCGTTCTAAGGCTGATTTGCTATCAGTAATAACCATATAGGTTTTATCGCGCATTAGATAAAGGTGGAGGCCCAAACTTTATCAAACCTTTTAGAAATGTCAAAAGCCATTGCTCTTGACATTTCTAAAACGTTTGATAAAGTTTGGTATGCTGGTCTCCTCCATAAGCTTTCTTCTTACGGTGTATCTGGAAACATCTTTAAGATTATTGAATCCTTTCTTTCCAATTGTAGTATAAAACTTGTCCTTGATGGACAGCACTCTTATTCTTATTCTGTAACCTTAGGGGTTCCCCAAGGTACAATCCTTGGCCCTATGCTCTTTTTAATTTACATTAATGATCTTCCAGATATTCTCACATCTAAGGTGGCATTGTTCGCTGATGATACTACCATTTATTCTTGTCATGATAAAAAGGCAACTCCCTCTGATTGCTTGCAGGGGGCATCTGAGCTTGAAAAGGATCTCACTTCTGCTACAGCATGGGGCTCACAGTGGCTGGTGAACTTTAATTCAGATAAAACTCAATTTTTTTCGGCCAATCGTTATCGCAATAGTTTAGACCTTTCTATATTTATGAATGGTAATGTACTCGATGAGTCTCCTACCTTTCATCTTCTAGGATTAACTCTTACTTCTGATCTTTCTTGGAAACCTTATATCAAATCCGTTGCAAAATTAGCATCTGCTAAAGTTGCTTCTCTTTATCGAGCTCGTCACTTTCTTACTCTGGATTCTATTCTCTATCTCTATAAATCTCGAATCTGGCCTTGTATGGAATACTGTTGCCATATCTGGGGCAGATCTTCTAATGATGCCCTTTCTCTTTTAGACAAGGTGCAAAAACGCATTGTAAACATAGTTGGACCTGCTCTTGCAGCTAACCTTCAACCTCTGTCACATCGTTGTAATGTTGCTTCTCTTTCTCTTTTCTACAAATACTATAATGGGCATTGCTCAAAAGAGCTAGCGTCTCGTGTGCTATCTACTAAAGTTCATTCTCGTGTTACTCATCATTCAATTCTCATTCAAGTCTCATCCTTTTTCTGTTACTGTTCCTAAGTGCTCCAAAAAGTCTTATTCATCTAGTTTTTTTCCTTGAACATAAGTTCTTTGGAATTTGCTTCCTTCATCTTGCTTTCCTGATTCATATAATTTTCATTCTTTTAAGTCATCTGTCAATCGTTATCTTGCTCTACAATCTTTATCTTTTCTCTTCCAGTAACTTCCAACACTAATTAGTGGTTGCTTGCAGCCTTGTTGGAAGCAAAGATAATTAAAAAAAAAAAAAAAATTTATGCCCTCAAGACACTTTAAATAATCTGTGTCATTTTTGGGTCCTTTTTTTTCCAAACATTTTTTATGAATAAGTTTAAACATATTTGCTTCAAATCGTCTTTGGTAGTACCGCGCTCAACTTGTTTCTCCACGCAGCGGCCTCGTTCGTCAATGTTCGTATTTCGGATTTATAGAGTTATTAACTTATAGAGTTGAGAGAGGGTTGTTACCACAAATAAGTAGCCTCCTCGTCTGTAGTGGCCTTCTTGGCCTTTAGGAGGTGAATTAAAATTAAAAAAAAAAAAAAAAAAAATCTAGATGGTTTGGTTTTTCAAATTAAATTTTTTTTTTTCTGAACACCCTTACTATACAGCATAAAGTGAGCTAAAATTGTGCAGGTGCAAAATAATATTTTTAATGCATTGAAATCACTAATTGTTTTGTAAAAAAAGTAACTTCCAGATGGTCTTCCATTGCAATTGCTACTTTTCTGGAACTCAATTATAAGTTTTGCGACATAGAAGCGGTGTAGACACAGCTTCTATATTGAGAAACTAAGAATATATATATATATATATATATATATATATATATACATATATATAATATATATATATTATTATATATATATTATTATATATATTATATATATGTGAATGTATATATGTATGTCTATGATATTAAAATTGTATTAATTTTAAATTTGAAGGTTAACTACCTAGGAGTGACTGGAGCCACAGATGTTTTTGGCATGGCACATCAAATTTTAACAAAAGTTTTTACAAAAGAACTTGCATCAAAGCTAAATTCGGCTGGACAAAGCCAAAAAATGGGTTTCAAAGGCTTTAATATTATTGTTTGCATTAAAGGTAAGATTTATTCAAACTTGTTTAGATAAATGTGTGTTGTATTGGTGTATTTTTAAAAATTAAGCAATTTTGTTAAATTGTTCTTTTTGTTTCTTTTTTTTTAGGTGCTGTTCATTTGCACAAAACTATGAAAGCAGCAGATGGCAAAATAGAACAAAGCATAAAATCCTGGCTAAAGTATTCCTTAGACGTGCTGGAGGGCGGGATGCTCCTGAAAGAGGGGCCAAAAAATTTGAGTTTCGTCAAGTCATTGTGAAATAAGTGAGATAGAAAACAACTCTGATGATTACGATACTGCTAGTGCTAGTCGTCTGTAGCCATCACACATCAGTACACATTACATCTACGCTAACCTTTAAAATTTTTTATTAACGAGTTGACCATTTTTTGTCATTGTAAATTTTAAATTATGAAAATAAAGTATGCTTAATTTAAAACATTTGTTTTGCTATAGTTTATGATACAACAAAGTTTGTATGTCCGATTTCGGACGTCCACGTTGACGTTATGTTAAGTTTGAATGGCCAAGTCTGGGTGGAATGCAAGAAGCAAACTTGAATCAAGTTCAAACCAATAGCGGCAGAATATGGTGATATGTATTCAGATATGAATACATATCACTAATATCTGTTACGCCCCTTATTCTTGATTGCTTCAGCGATTCTTGCAGGTATAGAATTTACAAGATTTTTATAAACATCAACGTTATGTCTGTGCACCACACACATGTAATGATGGCACGAAGATCATCTAAATTTGATGGTTTCTATTTATCAATCTTTAGTTTCATTATATCAATTCATCTTTATCAATCTTTAGTTTCATGGCAGGGAGCATAAACAGTTTGCAGTTGTGAATCTGCATAACTATCAAAAGTTTTTCATCCAGTATGGTAATATATTTTGGTGTATTCGTAGTGGTATTTTGTTCAAGAAAGTAGAGGGAGCCTAACCCAGACGCTGAGAAGCTGCCCCATACCATCAAGTATGCTGCATGTTTAACAGTTTGTATGCAAAACTTTGAATCAAATCTTTTATTGGCTGGACGGTGAACATATCTTGGTGCTGCAAAAAACAATTTTATGTTACTTTCGTCACTAAACATTACTTCATTCCATATTTCACAATTGTAATGTTTGATTTTCCTGCAAAAAATTAAGCCATCACAAACGTTCTTTGATAACAGCGTTTTTGGTGCAGGTTGGTACGCTTTTAGATTAAAAGTGTCACTTAAACGTTGTTGAATGGTTCTTTCACTAAGTTACTGTGATAGTTGACTTGCTACGGCAGAGGATGATATCATTGGATTCTTCAACACGTATCGTTTTATTGCTCAATCTGTATCAGGAGTTGTAACCTTAGGGCATCCTGTCTCTTGCCAACTTGCTGGGAAACATTAAGATGTTGTGGTGCAGCTACTTGTGTTAAACCCAAGTTAACTAATGCATTAATCTGACCACATTTTTTAGATGAAAATTCCATTTTTGGTATGAAATTATTGATCTAAAGTAAACAAAGAACACAGCATAAACAAACAAAAAAATGAAACTATTTTATTTTTTTTAAATAAAAGATAATCTCAATTAGTTCAAGCAATAAAAACAACAGCTTTTTGGTTCATTTAAACTTTTTAACTTTTTCTTGCTTATAACAGCAAAATGATGCAAAATGCAGTTGTATTTTAGCATACAACAGACTTTTGGCCACAACTGTAGATGTAAAAGTAAAGTTTAGACAGATATAAATTATATCTGTCTGAATTATTACATGTCTATTAGTCCAACATATCATAATTGTTTTGGTTTGATTTAAAGATATTGTAATGTTATATTAATTTTTTTATCCAAATTCATGCTTATCACTTTTTTATTACGTTTTTTTTTAACAACTTTACTTCCAACAAGGCTGCAAGCAACCACTAATCATAGTTGGAAGTTACTGGAAGGGAAAAGATAAAGATTGTAGAGCAAGATAATGATTGACAGACAACTTAAAAGATTGAAAATTATATGAATCAGGAAAGCAAGATGGAGGAAGCGAATTTAAAAAAAAAAAACTAGAGGAATAAGAGTTTTTGGAGCATTTAGAAACAGTCACAGAAAAAGGATAAAACTTAATTGAATAATAAGTAACATGAGAATGAATTTTAGTAGATGGCACAAAAAGTGTTAGCTTTTTATCATGACAAGAATAAATGATAGTATCATCAGCGAACAATCTCACCTTGAGGTGAGAATATATGGAAGATCATTAAAATAAATTTAAAAAAGTATAGGGCCAAGAATTAAACCTTGAGGAACCCCTAAAGTGACAAAATATGAAGAAAAGTGCTGTCCGTTGAGAACAACTTCAATACTACAAATATGTTACCAGATACACTGCAAGAAGAAAGCTTTTGGAGAAGACCAGCATGCCAAACTATATCAAAAGCTTTAAAAATTTCAAGATTGATGGCTTTAACCTCTCCACCTTTATTTAATGCCCAATAAAACCTATTGGTTATTACTGTTAACAAATCAGCTGTAGAATGAGAAGTTCGAAATCCATATTGATGATAAGAAAGTAACTTATTCGATTCAAGATGAGAGATCAAGTGTTTGTTCATAAAAGATTCAAAAACCTTGCTTATGATAGGAAGAAGACTAATAGGACGGTTGTTAGACGAATCAGATCACTCTCCAGAATTTTTGAAAATAAGAATAGCAGATGCCGCTTTCCAGCAGGCTGGAAAACAAAACTTTGATAAGCACTAAGTTTTGAAAATATAGCTTGGGAGAACACTTCTGCAAGACTATAACAGGTATCTTAGCAAATACTTCAGCTTTTTCTTTAGGTGAGATGATAAAGTCTAAACCATACAAGATAGGTGGAATTACAGATTTGGTCTTATTATTGATACTATTAAAGATCCTCCAAAAGTTACTAGAGCCAAATTTTTGAGATGAAATACGAGATTGCAAGACCTGAGAATAGCGGGCTTTTGCGTTAGACAAAACCTTTTTACAATGGTTTCTAGCAGTAATAAACAGAAGTCAGTTTTCTGGAAAATAGTTTTTTTTGATAGATATGGAAGTAAAAGTTTCAATTGGAAATTGCAGTAGTAAAATGTGAGGAAAACCATGGAGAAGAGTGAGGTTTAACCTGGAATTGTTGACAGGGAATAAAAGATTCCATGCCAGCCTAAATCCACAAAGTTATGAAAAAAGCACATTTGTCAGCAGGAAGGCAAAAGATTTTTACCCAAGGGCCATCACAAAGAAAATCACGGAAAGAGTCCCAGTCAGCTTAAGGTAGTTGTAAGAGGTATGGTGATAGGGAATTCTAGATGGTGAAGAAGAATGATATAATAGTTTAGAGAGATCAAACCATTATCAGAAGCACCTAAGGGTAAATGTGGAGAAACTAAGCACTGAGTAGGATCAGAAACACTAGAGCCATTCAGTGTGATGAGCATAAAAGTCACCAACAACAACAATATTGGCTGATGAATAAAGAGAGAGGGCTCGGTCAATTCAATCAGAAATAACATAAAAAAGTGTATATAAGTATATAAAAATTGTATATAAGTTTTTAAGTTCTATTTTTGCTATTTCTTATAATCTACAAAAACTAGTATTGATTCTTTTATATTTTTATTAAAAGAATCATTTTATTCATATTAAAAAATGTTTTTTTAATAAATTAATTTTTTTTTATTGTTTAGTTCCTGAGGTTGAAATAATTATATAACTAATTTAATCAGTTAGTATAAATAGAAATTATACAACTATCAATTAATTATAAATTATTTTATAGTTGTAGAATTTCAATCATTATCATTTAATACAGATCAGACCATCTAACATTGAGCCATTTACAATGTGGATGTAATTCAGACAAATAAAATTCTGTCTAAATTTTACTTTTACATCTATTTTTATTTGATAAAAGTATTTGTAAAATATTTTTATGTAAATAAATAACTAATTAGTTCATAGTTCTTTATTTTCTATCACTACCACTCTTTCTTATATTGTTACAAAATTTTAAAAATTAATAAGTTTTTAAATTTTGTAAACTCCATTAAAAGCAATAAAAAAAACTATTTTCAAACAAATATGTTATTAACTTTAATCAATAAATGTTCATATATGAGTGTTATTTTGTTATCTTTTTAATTAGTGTAAACCAAATCAATTATAATTTTAATTGTGGTTTCCAAATCATTCTTTTTTATAGCTTATTTATTGTTTTTTTAAATCATTATTTGAGTTAAAAATGCATAAAAGTTTACTAATAAAGCATTTTTTGCTTATATTTATATTTATAGTACAAATAATAATGTCATTGAATGAAGAAAACTTATCAGATATTGTGGTTGAAATTTGTAAACTAGGTATTTGATTTAGTATTTTTGTATATATTATTATATAATAATAATTAAGTGTAATTTAATAATATTACATATAGTAAATATTTTATCAGAATAATTAATTTTGTAAATAATGAATTACAATAATATTGTTAATAAAAACAATGAAGATATTAATAAAGATAATACCACTTAATCTACTACATATACCATTTTGTATCTTAGAGGTTTGTGCTGTCATTTGTGCTGCCATTTTAAGTGATGAATTCATACTGAAACGTTGCATGTAGTTTATATATATATATATATATATATATATATATATATATATATATATATATATATATATATATATATATATATATATATATATATATATATATATATATATATATGATGTTTACAAATGCATATATGTACAAAATCAAATATAAATTTGAAAAAAAAAAGTACTTTAGGATTTATAAATGTTTATGCTCCCCTTTATTTCTTGTCCTCTGAACGTTTTTTTCTCTTTGTTTATGTTAATATATATATATATATATATATATATATATATATATATATATATATATATGTATATACATATATATATATATATATATATATATATATATATATATATATATATATATATATATATATATATATTATATATATATATATATATATATATATATATATATATATATTAGGGATGTACCGAAGCTTCGGCTTCGGCTTCGGCAATTTTGCCGAAGCTTCGGTTCGGCCGAAGCCATGGGCGTTTTTTGCCGAATCATTGGCTTCGGCAAAAAAATGGACATTACTAAGCTGGCATTTGACTGAGGAAGACATTTTTTAAACGTTCACACGTTGTCTGTTTTCCGAATAAAACGTAGTTGAACGTTCAAAATTCTTCTTTTTCTTTTCTTCTTCTGAGAAATTTAAATAAGCCTCTGATTTATACAGTTGCGAAGATTAAATGAATCCAGCAACGGCTTTTGGAGGTGGCAAGGCCGCGTGTAGGGCGGCTAAAAACGGCACGGTAGCGGATAGAAAGTAAAGTTACTTAATGAAACACATTGATTTTTTTATAATCACTCAATATAAGCTGATTTAAACTGTAACATTATAGTAAACTTTATATAATTAAATACCATAACCCTAATACTTAGTTATGATCACTCGAGCTTAGCAATAAAATTTATTTATGCATTAGTTGGTAGTAAAATAATGAAAAATTATTAAAATTTAATTTTTTTAGCATTTAGTTATTAGTTAGCATCAACTTCTAAAATCCGAGTTATGTTAAATTATATATTTTTTAATATTAAATTAAAATTAAAAATTAAACCTGGAAATAAATCTTCATTTAAAATTACTTAGATGTAACTAAAACATAGGGCACGAGAGTTAAGAGAGTTAACTATTCTCGAAATTTTTAAAAACCTATACAATAAGTTAATTTTAACGCACGAAACAATTTTTATTCAGAAAGTTTGTTTTACTAAGTCACAGACAGAACGCAGAAAGACACTACACAGAAAGACACTACACAGAAAAGACACTACACAGAAAATTTGAAATGTAAGTCAATTGCGTTTGTTTTTAATTTTGTACGCTGGATCATTAGTAAAAGTAAATATACCTGCTCTACAAATATAGGTTAATTGGTTATTTACGACTTCGATTTTTTTTAATTCAAATAATATTTGAATCAAAAAATTGAACGAATATTGTTTATTTCAATAAATATTATTAAAGGTAAGAAAATAATTAAACTTTCTATTTCAATTTTCAGAATTGTTATTATAACTTTAAGTTATCCATTAGCGCATTATGGCTACCTCATCGCGAAGTAAAAATCCCTTATGGAATTATTTTTAAAGTGAGTGATGAAGATGTTGGCAAAGCCATCTGCATACTTTGCAAGAAGATTTTGTCTAGAGGAAGTAAAGACGCACACAACATGTCAACAACAAATTTACAAAACCATCTGAAAAAAGTACATTACAATATACATAGCATGATTCTTTCTCAGAAGAAAATTATTAACCACGAATCTTTACCAAATCCAAATGAAAAGTCTATAAAACAACTTTGCACTACTCGAACAATATGCTCAGATAGAACAAGCTCTGCTGAATCAGTGCAAATCATTACCAGCACTGCCACAGATGAAACGCAGGGAAGCTCGCGTGTGTCTAATAACACAATTGCCTTTTTTCAAAAAGCATCGACACAGGTAACTCAGCTAACTGTAGCTGAATTCATTTACTATTCAGTATTCATGATTTTGTGACTGGATGGGGGCATGTCTTGTCGAAAAATTATCTTTTGTATAGAAAAATGTTAACTTAACTTATGTAAGCTTATAATATTATAATAAATGTACTGGTGAGGGGGGAAAGATACATACCTCTATCCGCCACTTAGATCCGTCGCTGGCCATTGTTAGTTACAAGTTGCTAAGTAATTTTTTTAATTCGTTGAATTTGTTTCAGGTCTCACTGCGGGAGATTTTTCAAAGAAAAGAATTGTGGCAACTTGATAATCCTAAGGCTCAAGCTATTACCAAGCTTATTGGAGAAATGATATGTTTAGACTTGCAGCCATACTGTATTGTTGAAGATAAAGGTTTTATCCGACTTTTAAAGAATTTAGCTCCAAACTATACAATACCTAGTCGAAAGTATTTCTCCACTAAAGTCATTCCACTGATGTATGAAACCATAAAAGCTAAAGTAAAATATGAGCTTGATCAAGCAGATTTCTTAAGTTTAACTAGTGATGGTTGGACCTGTCAGCACACAATTCAATCGTATTACAGTTTAACAGCTAAATTTGTAACGCATGAGTTTACAGTTAAACATTTCATCTTACAAGTTACACACTTCCCTGAGTTGCACACAGGGCACAATATAAGTAAATTCATAAATGAAGCGCTACAATCATGGGAAATTCCCCATGAAAAAATTCATGCAGTTTTAACTGATAATGCAGCCAATGTAATGGCTGCCATTAAAGAGTCAAATTTAGGCGATAAACATCTTCCATGTCTGATACATACTTTACAACTTTGTATTCAGAAAAAGATTTTTAGAGAACAAAGAACAGCAAGTGATACAATAGCTGTTTTTCGAGCATTAGCAGGACATTTCCACCACTCATCTAGTGCTGTGGCTAAACTAAAGGAAATTCAAAGAAATTCAAAAAATTTATCAACTAAAATTGCCAGAGCATAACATAATTCAAGATGTTTCCACAAGATGGAATTCGACATACTATATGCTTGAAAGGTTCATTGAGCAGAAAAAAGCTATTACATTGTATTGCATTACCAGAAATCAAGCAAATGCAAAAAATCCTACGGAAAATCAATGGCAACTTGCTGAAATGCTTGTATGCATATTAAAACACTTCGAAAGTACTACAAAAGACATGAGTAAAGAAACGGCATGTATATCAGAGATTATACCATTTATCTATGCAATGGAAAAGTTTCTAGACTACGCTTGTGACACGGCAACTGAAATAAAAACTGTTGTTGATGAACTTAAGAAAGATTTTAACTGTCGTTTTCAAAAATACAAGGATAATGTTGATTTAAAAATCGCGATGATGCTTGATCCTCGTTTCAAGTTAAAGTTTGTTGAAGACAAGAATCATAATATGTTTAAAGAAATACTCCATTTAGAGTTCTACAGTTTTTGTTCCAAATCTCATTTAGAACAAGTAAAAGAAATTGAATTTGGTGTAGCAAGAGGTAGTGGATCAAACTCAGAAGAATCATTAAGTTCATTTTCAGAATCTACAATTCATGAGTCCGACTCAGATTTTGATGGCCATGGCTCTCCATTAAAAAAAAAACAAACTAATGAGCATGGACATATATAGCTTGTTCCACTAAATCGGTGCAAATGAGTATGCTCTACAAAATTCAGAAAATTCTGACGGACGGAGAAAAAAGAAAAAAAACACTAGTTCAATGGGAAAAACTCTAACTGTCAAAGAAAAATGGTAAGAAAACAAAATCTATTTATGATTTTTATATTGTTTATACATTAAATATTAAATATTTTTTTTTATCACTATTCTCATTCTCCGTTTTTTTTATTTCAAAAGACGGATAACAGCATTCTTTTATTTTGTTTAGTTGATTAAATTGTAATATTTTAAAAATTTAAACCTAAAATTATCACCTATATTTTATGTATCAGCACCGATGAAGTCAACTACTTGAGCCTTCCAATACTGCCAAAGAATGAATGCCCTTATAAGTGGTGGAGTGCATACCGTTACACTTCCTCTGATAAAGATACTTACAAGTTGAATTTGTCAAAGTTTTCAAAGAAAGTTTTGTGCGCGCCTCCTTCATCTGTAAAAAGTGAACGCTTATTTAGCACATCTGGAAACATATTTGAAGCAAAAAGAAACAGACTATTACCCGAACATGGAGAACAGATTGCATTTTTAAATTGTAATATGCCTGCTTTCATTGAATAAATTTTTATTAACTAAATAATAGACTGTAGCTTCTTAGTTCAACTGATTCAACTTTTTAACAAAATTATAAAAAAATACCAAATTTTGTGTTCAAATTAAAATAATGACTACTTTTATATTTTTACATTTTACGTGTTTACATTTTTATAAATTCTTTCAAAGAATAGACCATAATTTACCTTAAGTATCAGTAAATGTCTAAGATTTAGTGATTTAATCTTTCCTATACCTGCTAGATATATAGAGTTAAGACTCTAAATTTCACTCTCTAAATTTTTGTACAAAATTTGTTTAAATTTTTTATAATATTGGTTTTGTTTTATAATTTTCCTAAAATGGGCATGTAGGCCAAAACATTGAAACCTAAAACATTGATATATAATTTTGAAAGCAACTTGATTATTCAAAGCACCGTGGTGAAGTAAATTGAGCTTTAAATTACGTATAGCTTAAGCCGAAGCTTCGGCTTCGGCAAAGTGGCTTCGGCCGAAGCTTCGGCTTTGGCAAAATTGCAGCTTCGGTACATCCCTAATATATATATATATATATATATATATATATATATATATATATATATATATATATATATATATATATATATATATATATATATTTATATATATATATATAAGCCTTCCAGCATACCATCCAGAGTTCAACATCAAATAGATTTCATCGCAAGGTTGTCAGACAATTTTTCAACAACCCTGTAGTATATTTATATATATATATATATATATATATATATATATATAAATATATATATATATATTTATATATATATATATAATATATATATATATATATATATATTATATATATATATATATATATATATATATATATATATATATATATATATATATATATATATATATACATATATATATATATATATATATATATATATATATACATATATATATATATATATATATATATATATATATATATATATATATATATATATATATATATATATATATACATATATATATATATATATATATATATATATATATATATTTATATATATATATATATATATATATATATATATATATATATATATATATATATATGTATATATATGTATATATAAATGTATATATATATATATTTATATATATATATATATAATATATATATATATATATATATATATATATATATATATATATATAAAATATATATATATTTATATATATATATATATATATATATATATATATATATATATATATATATATATTATATATATATATTATATAATATATATATATATATATATATATATATATATATATATATATATATATATGTATATATTATGTTGTTTATATATCAACAATATAAGCTTCTTAACAATTTAAAGAAATTGATTGGCATGTAAAGCCTTCCAGCATACCATCCAGAGTTCAACATAAAATAGATTTCATCGCAAGGTTGTCAGACAATGTTTCAACAACCCTGTAGTCAATGACTGTAATGCTTTGCCAAATAATGTCTTAAAGGCAACATCATTAATTAAATTTAAATAACTACTGGACAATTTTCAGTCATCTATCTAAATGCTACACAAAAGTTACCAACATTTGAGTTGGGTATTGACCTGTATACTCAAGTATACTGTATATGTATACTGTATATGTATACTGATGATGAGTTTAACAAGGCTGTGGCATTGTGTAACTTAATTAATTAACTTATATATATATATATATATATATATATATATATATATATATATTATATATATATATATATATATATATATATATATATATACCATTACATGTTTATATATTTATATATATGCATATATATATATATATGTATGTATATATATATATATATATATATATATATATATATATATATATATATGTATATATATATATTTATATATATATAAAATATATATATATATAATATATATATATATATATGTATGTATATATATATATATATATATATATATATATATATATATATATATATATGTATGTATATATATATATATATATATATATATATATATATATATATATATATATATATATATATAAAACCATTACAGTGCAGTGTTTATTTTATGATAAAAGGTTTGCAACAATATAATTTTAATAAATGGTGTTTATATATATGTATATATATATATATATATATATATATATATATATATATATATATATATATATATATATATATATACCCGTATAGTGTAGTCGAAAGAGCGTTTTAATGTAAAAAAAGTCTCTTACGACTACAATTTTAATTAGCTCGTCTCTTAAGCTGTTTTTGATTTTCATCGAAATGTCAAAGCAATTAATTTATGCGGAAGTACATTAAATTTAATTGTTTTTTAAAAAATTTTTAAAAAACCGCAATTATAACGACTAGAAAGTTTTTTTTAATTAGTGGTGTTTTTGTTATTGATTTAATAAAAAACATTTATAAAACATGCGTAAATGTTGCTACATCGACTATCTTATAGCCTGACTCGCAATGGAGTGCTGCTGCATCGACTGACAAATAGCCTGACTCGCAACAGAGTGCTGCTACATCGACTGACAAATAGCCTGACTCGCAACGGAGTGCTGCTACATCGACTGACAAATAGCCTGACTCGCAAGGGAATGCTGCTACATCGACTGACAAATAGCCTGACTCGCAAGGGAGTGCTGCTACAACGACTGACAAATAGCCTGACTCGCAAGAGAGTGCTGCTACATCGACTGAGGGTTTGGTTTGGCCAGGCAGTCTATCAATTAAAAAAAAAAATTTAATTTTCAAAACTTTTTCTGGTCTGGTTTATTAACGCGCTCTTTAAAACTACAGTTTATGGGAAACTTTTTTTTGATGCTATGCAAGAGACATGCAAGAGTATATATATATATATATATATATATATATATATATATATATATATATATATATATATATATATATATATATATATATATATATATATATATATATATATATATATATATATATCATTATAAAAACCTATTAAATTACTTAAGTAACTATATTATTACAATGGCTTTTTCTTTAGAATCTGAAGTTCAAAGACAGTTTTCACAAATTGATACAAAAAATACTCAGATTGCTGTTTTAAATAGTTGGTGTAAAAAGGCAACAGAATTGATCATTAAAGTCAATCAGTTGTTAAAAAGATTAGATGAATTTTTTGAGAAACATGTAGAGAACAAAAGAAGTCTGTAAGTTTTGATATAATTATAATCTTATTTTAATAATTTTGAAATCCTCCTCTTGTGCATCATTTATCTTTTTTTTCTCTCGTGCATCATTTTGTGAGTAGTTACAGTCACTCCTCCTTAAAAACCTTAAATATCCTTGATAAAATAAACCTTAAATATCCTTAAAAAAAATAACCCTTAATAGTCCTTATATTTAAGGAACATTAAAAAAAGGTTAAATTTGGCTTCTCTCCTTAATTTCTCCTTATTTATTTCTATTTTTTAATCATCTAGGAAATTTAATAAAAGTGAAGAGTTATATATATTAATAAAGAAGAAAATATATAGTTCTTTTATAGTTTTCAAACCTATATTTCGATTATATATATATTTATATTTATATATATGTAAAGTAATATATTATTTTTCTGTTTATATTTAAAATATATTGAAAATAATAAGATATTGTTTCTAATACAATCCTTTTCTCCTTAATTTTCCTTACTTTTTCTTTCAAAAAATTGTCGTTCGCAACCAAATCTCCTTTAATATTAGGAAATTATCTCCTTTCAGTATCGGACAAAACATGGTGAACAAATTTAGAACAAAAGTTGATCAAAAACTTAAAAAAAAAAATAGTAGAATAATTGTACATATTAATTAAGTAATTTATTATGTTGTTAACAAAATTTAAAATTTTGAATCATCAAAAATCAACCAAAAAGTTTAATAACACATTTTCCTTAACAAACTACATTTTTCTTTGGACAAAACAAGGTAGACATTCAAAAAATTGACTGAAAATCCAAAAAACTTAAAAAATTAACTTAATATTTGGTAGGACCTCCGAATTTTGTAGATGACAAAAATAGATCTTTTTTAAGCTCTTTAACAATTCTTTGATCTAGCTTTTGTGATGTTTTGCTGGGACATCCGCCCCGATGGTTTGTTTTATAGCAGTCACAAGATCCAAAAAAATGATTTGACAGTTTTGCTTACAGTTGATTTAGCTAAATTATATTTTCTACAAATTTCAGCTTGATGTATTCCGCTTTTAAAATTTTTAATAATATTTTCGCGTAAAACACTTCCTAATTTGTTGTAAGCCATTTTAAATTGTTTTTTTTACATGATATAACCGGTGTTTGTTCCAAATTGACGTTCCAAAATTAATATTAATATTTTAGAGTACTGTTATGATAAAAGTAAAAACAAAAAAATCCGGTAAATTGAATGAAGACAATAAAATCTTATAAAATTGTTTTGATTTGTCCACCTTGTTTTGTTCAAAGAAAAATGTCGTTTATAGAGAAAAATGTGCTATAAATTTTTTTTGTGATTCTAAGTATGATTCAAATGTTTTAAATTTTGTTAAGAACATAATAAACTATTTAAAAATTAATATGTACAATTGTTTTACTATTTTTTTTTTAGTTTTAGATCTACTGTTGTTCTAAATTTGAGTTTGTCCACCATGTTTTGTCTGATACTGTAAATCTCCTTAAAATCCTTACTTTTAGCCTCAGTTTTAATTTTAGGAACCCTGAGTCATATCTTGAGTAGATTATGTTGACATGTAGTTTTAACACTTTATATAGAGTATGATGAGATCATATATTGAGTAGGCCATGTTGGCATTTAGACATGCCTGATGATGTCAAATGAATTTTTGAAATATATGATGTTTTACCATAGAGGTAAAACATTAATTGTTTTAAATATGGGATATTTATGATATTTCACCAAATATGAAATATTATTCTTACCATAGCAAAAATAATTTATATAAAAAAGTGACCACTAGAAATAGTTTGCATTTTCAAAACATGATACTTTGAACAACTATATCTAAATTTCAAAAATATTCTGTTGATGTCTTTCAAAAAAAAAAGGCATTAAATGAGCAGGTCATGGATTTTTGGTGTTCAAGATATGTAACTTCCAGAGATTTATTTTTAGGGTGGATACTCCAAATTGCATCTTGTAATGTGCAAAATTTAAATTTTGTAATATTCAGTCCTTGTTGATTTTGTTGCCTAAAGGAAAAGCCTAATGTGAGTAAAAGTTTACTCAATAAAGATTGATAAAAGCTTAATTACTTCAGTTATGTATTTTAAGTACCTTATTGTGATTAAATTAAAAACCACCTTGTTATAAAAAAATTATAAATAAAATTCAAATATTGTTTTAATAAAAAAAATTCCCTTATTTTAAAATCTTATACAAATTAAAAAAAAAATTTTCTCTTTAAAACATTTGTTTTATGGTTATTTTTTTAAAAATTTAAATGTACTTATTGCAGAGTTTTTTAAACGATTTACACAACTACACTATTGGATTTGGTTTCTCCTTGCATTTTGTACCTATTTATCAGTAGATGTATGTAAACAATAAAGAAATAAAAATAAAAACATTTAGAATGTTTTTTCTTTGTTAATAAAAATTAAAAAAAATATTCCAGTCTATTTATTTGTGTTTTTGTTGTTTTTTAAAAACAATAAGCTCAAGCTTTTTTTTTTTTGCCCTTTTGATAAGCTTTGGAAGAAAGTTTATTGCCAGATTGCTAGAGTTGTAAAAATAAAACTGTATATACCAAATTGTTTGTAATGAAATTTTAACTTCACTTAAGCAACTTATAAAAATTCTACAGTTTTATTTTTTAAAATGAAAATAAATAATAAAATATATATATAAAAAATTGCCTAAGTTCGTTCAATTAAGCTTTGAACATTTATATCTCAGGCATAAATAAATGTTTTTCAACTTTTTTTTGAATTATACTAACAACTATATCATTCATTGTAAAAATAAAATAATAAAAAATAAAAACTAGCATTCAATATTTTATTTCAAATGAGAACAACTAGTTTGACCAAACTTTTAATACCATCTCATAAGTTCTGTCACTGTATACATTTCAATACCATCTCATAAGTTCTGTCACTGTATACATTTCAATACCATCTCATAAGTTCTGTCACTGTATACATTTCAATACCATCTCATAAGTTCTGTCACTGTATACATTTCAATACCATCTCATAAGTTCTGTCACTGTATACATTTCAATACCATCTTATAAGTTCTGTCACTGTATACATTTCAATACCATCTTATAAGTTCTGTTACTGTATACATTTCAATCAGCACATTGCAATATTACACATTTAAAATCCCAATAACACATTACAATATCACAATTTTATGATCTCTGTAACACATCACAATAACATATCTCAATATTGCAAATTTAACATAAAATAATATGAAAACTAAGTTTCTAAAGTTATTTTATAATAAAAAATGAAACAAAATTACTAAACTCAAATAAAAAAAATTTTGTTTATTTAATTAACAACTTTGATAAAAAAATTTATTAAAAAGCAAAAATCAATTTTTTTTAGCAAACAAATTTATTTGGATTGCTCTTAAATATACTAATGTTAGCTTTAATGTTTCAGATTTCACTTATTTGAAGTTTTAATTATATTAATATCAGTTATCTTGCTCATACAAATTTTCATGAACCATTTTAATTTAAATTTTTTGGAAAGTGTGCATTTCAAAACGCTTTTTTTGTAAGAAACTGTTCAAAAATTATTCTGTCAAAATGAATCGATTAGCAAGTTTCTTTTTGCTAGCCATTCTTGCTAAAATTTTATTATTTGTATATTAATTTACCAGTGGCTAACACAAAATTTTTTGATATTTAAAAAAGATCTTTTCTTTGCAACTGTATAGAACATATGGTGAATATTTGCAAGTGAAATTTCTTCAAAAACAATTTAAAACAAAATTTTAAAAGTCTTGCCATCTAATGAACAACCGACTTTGAATAAATATATTCACATAATAACCTTTTAACACCTAACTTTTGTTTTTATAGCAATACCTATTAGGGTGTTCTAAAAAAAAAACTTTTTTTCTCTCAATATTTCTTAAAAAATTTTGATTATTTTTGAAATTTTTATATAATTTGGCTTCTTTTAAGACCCAACATGATGTATTTTGAAGAACTTTATTTTTTGATAAATTAGGAACCTGTCTGATGTTTAAGGAACTTGAGCTACCCCTTAAAATATTTTTTGTTTTTAGATTTTCCAATTTCAGTATTATTTAACTATACAGAACACATTTAGAGGGTAGGAGGAGACATTTAAAAAAAAATATTTTTTTAGACACCATAATATCTATGGTGTTTGTATATAATCCCACACTCTCTTAAGAGTTTGTTACTTAAAAAAGGTGTCAATTAGATGTTCATTTAATTTCAAGAATATTAATTAAATGTTTAAAGGGTATCTTTTTTACATTATACTATTGATTGTTTATAAACTATTACAACATATCTATGGTGTTTGTATATAATTGCATACTCTAAAAAGTCAGTAATTTTAATCACTTAGTAATTTTTTGCACTAGTCATACATATCATAGTTTGCATAGTCACTTACATCATGATCAATTCATCATAGTTTGCATAGTCACTTACATCATGATCAATTCATCATAGTTTGCATAGTCACTTACATCATAATCAATTCATCATAGTTTGCATAGTCACTTACATCATGATCAATTCATCATAGTTTGCATAGTCACTTACATCATAATCAATTCATCATAGTTTGCATAGTCACTTACATCATAATCAATTCATCATAGTTTGCATAGTCACTTACATCATAATCAATTCATCATAGTTTGCATAGTCACATACAGTCATAGTTTGATATGTTTTTAAAGAAATAAAAATTTCATTTTAATTACACTTGGCAGAGAATAGAGATTCTCATACAAATTTTTCTGGCAATATTTCAAAGAAAATTGCTCATTAAGTTTTGGTCAACCTGCAAAAGATGGATGTGTGACCTGTGAGGAGCTTAAATTGAAAATCTTTTTTTTTTTTTTTTAACGGCAAGAGAAGAGAGTCTCAACAGCAGAGCTTATAGTCCACAAAAGGAAAATGGTTTTACGCTGAAAGGTTTTACAACAAACTAAAAAATACCACTTAGGAATGCAAAAAAAAAATCCTGAACAAGTTTGATTATGTGTATATTGCAAGACTAATGTGCCATTAATGTACACACCAGTTCACTTATTATTTCAGGCAACTCGCTGTTAACGTCTATGAAATTCTTATCACTGCTTTGTGAAAAATGTTTTTATATATGAAGAAGAAGGTTGGTTCCAATGAATTATGCTCTATGCTTATGTAGTATATATAAAACAAAATTTTAGACGAAATTAAAACTTTGTTAAAACTTGTCAAAACAAGATTCACATACTTGTTAGACTTATAATGGCTCTTTTTGAGATTTGATAAAATAAATTTGGTGTTTCTTGTTAGTTTTATTGTTTTATTATTAATTTTATTGTGAAACTGATGAAAACTTATGATTGATCTGATTAACTGTTCCTCGAAAATTCCTCAAAAGTTTGCTGTGAAGTAAATTTCATTTGAAGATTTCATTGACAGTGGGACCTGGTGGCCCAAGTTTTACAAGAGACAATGATTAAGCAACAACACTTATGGGAAAAATGAAGTAAAACCTAACATATTCAATTTCAAAATACTGTAAGAAATTAGTTTCGTCATGCTTATGCGTCAACGCATAAGCATGACGTGATTTTTGATGTCATTAAATTCTTTTTATTTGCTTTTCATATTTATCGACATTAACTGGACCAATTTACTTAATTACCGCAAAACTACTCTAAATCATTAATGTAGAAATGTTATTATTTAAAAATGTTTTGGAATGTTTCGTTTTTTAAAATGTAAAAACATTTGTTTATTTTCTCAACGTTTGACACATTTTGTCTATACTAAACGAATAAAAAACATAACTAAACATTTAAAAAAGATTATAAAATATGCTAATATTTGATTTTTTTTTTCTCAAATATGTAATTTAAAGTTTCTTCAAATTATTTTTTCTTTTTAAAAAGTCAGCAAGTAATAAACTGGAAATTTTAATATTGTATGATTAAAAACTGCGCAATAGCTAATATTTTTACCAGCGATTTTGTATAATATTTTTTTATTTATTTATTTTTATTTATTTTCATAAAGCGGTTGATAAGCACAATCACTCGTATTACTAAAAAACTTTAACGAACGTTTTGAATAGATTTTTAATGTTTACAAGGAATTTTATTTCTAGTAAAATAAAATTTTTATATAACAAACTACTTGCACTAGTATCCAGTTATATTTCTTGCAAAATTTACTTGCACAAGTACTAAAAAATATAACATAAAATCTAGTTTCTAGTAAAATAAAATCTACTTGATAAAATAAAAAACTTTAACGAACATTTTGAATAGATTTTTACAAGGAATTTTATTTCTAGTAACATAAAATCTACTTGCACTAGCAGTAGTAGTAAAACAATTTTTTTTTTTTTTAAGAAAAAAAATTAATGCACGTTTTATATATGTCCTCATTTAGATATACTTTATATTTTAAGTTTTCTGAAATGGCTTATGATTACAGTTTGCAAATTAGTTTTTATTTTATTTTTTTACGTTTATTGAGCCTTTTTCAGGGTGTTTGTGGAAATTCGCTTTACATCGGTAGAAACCAGGTAACAAAACCAGGTTATATAAACTTATCAAACTATTGACGTTCTATTTTTCAACAGCTGTTTTTGAGCACGCTTCGTTGAGTTTTGGTAACTTTTAACAAAAAAGCGATTGTTATTATTTGAGTAATTTTTTTTTTAGTTACTTTTTACAAAAAATTTAATAACTGTACTTTTTTATTGAATCAAGTGAAATATGTTTTAATATTAATCCTTTTATTTTTTTTTATTTGCGCTTACCAATTTTTAAAATGTTTCCTCGAAATTACTCTTAAATACTTTAAATATGCCTAACAGTTAATAAATATTTTTAAATCTATGAAATAATTTTAAAACCTAACAAACCCCCGTAAAATAATTATTTAAGTTAAAAATCTAAAACTAAAAGAAAGTATTTTTGTTCAATTTTATCAACAAATTTGCTATAGCTGAATAATTTTAATAAAATGTTAGCTTAAAAAGAGTTAAACTTTTTTTTTTAATCTGAATTTTTTCGACTTGTAAATATTGAGCATATTTAATTTTTTTGTACGGAATGCACTTTAAGTGGTAGATGCGCAAAAGCTTCTCCTCAAGTTTTATCGGTCACGATGCAAGATATTCAAAAAAAGTGTATTCCATTTTTAAAACCAATTTCAGTTGCAACAACGCTATTTAGTTCTGATACTAATGTAGCTATCAGTTTAGTTAAACCTTTTTTTAAGCATTTATACTTTAAAAGTTTAATTAGATTCATTAAGTTGTAGCTTTATGAATAGCTTTAAAGAGGAGTTACTTCAACAACTACATGCACGCTTTAATTTAGAAAATGTTACGCTCATTACCTCAACATATTTAGACCCTCAACATAAAGCCGTAATTCACACTGAAAACGAGCTTTCAATTGTGAAAAACCATCTAATTGGAATTTCCGTTGATTTTAAACCATGCAAAACTACTTCTTGCATAAGTTCTATCAATTAATAAAAAGTTAAAAACTTATCTAAAAATTTACTTGACAATGTATTTAAACAAGTTAAAGAAAAAAGAATCTGAAAAATAAAAAGTTAAAAACTTTTCTAAAAATTAAATAAAAAGTTAAAAACTTATCTAAAAATTTACTTGACGATGTATTTAAACAAGTTAAAGAAAAAAGAATCTGATATGTTTTTTAGACTTTCAACTTTTACAACTAAATTCTGCAAAAAGACACATTAAAAGTTGCATTGTTACAGAAATTGCAGTTGTTCACAAACCAAAATTAGTGATAATTGCCCACTTGAATACTGGAAAAAAAATGAAAATATTTTCCCTGTTCTTTTGAACGCAGTGCAATCTGTATTAGCCATACAAGCAACTAGTTGTTCTTCTGAATGAGTCAACTCAACTGGTGGAAACTTAATAAACTATTCACGTCATTCTCTACCTAATAATAATGCTGAAACCTTGACTTGGGCTCAAAAAAATAAAGACATGTTATTTTAACTCTTTTTTATCCTATCCTATGTCTTATTTCTTTTTTACTTTTTACTTTAGGTTATTTTAGGGGAATACAATGCAAATGTCTTTGTTTTTGAGTATCTTTAAATAACTTCGAGCCATTCCAAGAATATTGACAGGTAAAAAATGAAAATAAAATAATAAACGGAATGTGAAGACTTAGTCCCTAATGAAGTTTTTTTTTAAAATAATTATTATAAAAAAAAATGCTTAAGTTTAGATTTCTTCAAAATAATGATTCGATTCCTGATTCGAATTTCGGATCAAGACTTGATTTAATTTGATATTTCATTCGAAAAAAAAATCCTGATTCGCAGGGCCCTAATATATATATATATATATATATATATATATATATATTATATATATATATATATATATATATATATATATATATATATATATATATATATATATATTTAAAATATAAAGCATAAAATAAAAGCTGCGTACAAGCTAAATTTTTTCTTTGTAATATTTTGACCTGTTTTTGCACAGATCGTTATCAGATGTAAAATATAATTTAAAAAACCGTTACAAATATTACATAAAAACGTCAAAGAAGACATAATAAAGAAGCCATAAATGATATGTAACAACGTCTTTTCGGGCGTGTATCAATAACTTTCTTTGATATTCTTTAGTAATATTTTCTGCTTTTTTTGATTTAATTGGTGATCTTACTTTTAACGACGGTGGAATTATATGATTGGAAACGCACATTTGAAGAAAGATTAATTGGTTTTTTGATATTGCATTTCTAATTTTTTGTTCTTGAAGTTTTACTGTAGAATTATATATCTCCTTGCTGTAGGAATTTGTAATTAAATGTTTCAATGTCATATCTTGTTGTACGTGAATATAAATATATATATACATATATATATATATATATATATATATATATATATATATATATATTATATATATATATATATATATATATATATATATATATATATATATATATATTTAAAATTTAAAGCATAAAACAACAGCTGCATACAAACTAAATTTTTTCTTTGTAATATTTCTGTGACAAAAACTTCAAATATGCATAAATGGAAGCTGAAAACATGCTTTACAAATTTTGATAATCAGTTTTAAAATAAAATTTACAACTACAGTTGTAAAAAAAAGAATACAGCCAATGTGTTTAGCAGTGGTAAAACAACTTATTATGAGCCTTTAATGGCCAATACATGTAACTTTAATTTCAGTTTGAATTCATATCTTAAGATGGCAGCACACTTGAGGTGCCTCCAAGTTACACACACCTTTAAGGTACACCACTTTCCCCTACATTATATATATATATATATATATATATATATATATATATATATATATATATATATATATATATATATATATATATATATAATAGCAACATTTGTATTGTTGCCAAATATATAATCGCAACAATATTTTGTTGCCAAAAATTATATAGTTATTGCCAAAATTTATTTAAATTATAAAGTTGTAAGATTTTTATAAATATAAAAGTTGTATAAATTATAAATTTAATTAAAATTTATTTTATTTTTCATATTTTGAAAATTTTTAAAAATTTTGTTAAACAGAAAAACATTTTCCAATATGCAATTTTATTCCGTTAATAATCAAGAATCAGAAAATGCATTGTGTTTGGTAAGTTTTTTTTATATATATATATATGAAAGTTTATATTAAAAAATACAATAATAAAAATAATAATGCTTGAAATCTTTCAAAACTTAAGAATAAAAACCACATTATTAAAACCACATTATAAGTAATGAATAATGTATAAAATGCAAAATCACAAACAAAGTCCAATGTTTCTTTAAGGAAGAGAACAAGAAAGAGACTAAGAGTGATTATAGGAAAGTGAGAGATAGAAAGCCTCTAAAAAGTAGACATTAAAAGGCTTGAAGAGAGTTGTTGCATTCTTGCTTGTTAAAAGATGGTTCAAAGTTATCAATAGTCTTTTCATGTTATTAGTACATACTGTCATGTTATTCAGGGCTCGAATTAGGTGTATCGCGATCGCAAATCACAATTACTTTTTACACCTTCGCGATTAGTATTTTCTTAAAACATATATTTTCGCGATTGGTTTACTTTTTTAGTTGTTTATTTACTATTTTTCTAATTTAGCTTTTTTTTTTTGGCAATTCTTAAAAGTAATGTTTTCATAGTAAAGTACGTCACGCAAAGTTTGTCTTTTGAACAATGATCATTTGCTCTTTTGCGCGGAGATTTTTATTCAGCATAAAGCACTTTTTAATTTAAACTACTTTAAATTTCTGCGTAGAAGCAAATTAAAAAGACAAAAGTTAAAAAGAATTTTTTCTTCATTCTATTTTTTTAACAAAACAACATTTTATTCTTTTTTTAAAAGAAACGTTGCTCCAAAGTAACTTAATAACAATGATTTAAATTATTATTTTTTAAACAATTTTATATAATTATCTTTACTACTTTAAGTATAATAAAATATATATAAATTCGTTTTTATTAAATAAAATTTCTATTAGTAAAATTGGGCTAAAAGCAAACTTTTTTCAAAATTTCTATTAGTAAAATTGTGCTAAAAGAAACTTTTTTGCTTTCACGTTTTTCGCTTTAACGACCTTGAAACTATTGAAGTTATATTTAGTTAACTTTACTAAATGGATAGAGTATATCACAGTAAATTAACTTATAACCTAAATCAAAACAACCAGTTAAGATAGTAACCTACAGTTACTCAAGTATTAATTTAACAATTATATTAATTTATTTAATATACTTGCAAAAGTTAGTCATAGACATGTTTCAATTTAGATCTTACATGTTGTTAACACATAATATATGCTTTTAACTAATAATTATTTTAACAAAAGTTGTCGAATAGAATATGGAAAATTGACTATTTTTTTATATTTTCATTTTATTTATAGCGACATCTAGACTAAACATTTTCTATAAATACGCAATTGTTTTCAGGAATTTTATTTAAAAATAAATCAATTTAACAACTTTAGCCTTAAAATTCACTTATTCAAATAATTTTGTGATTGAAATTTGAAATTTAAAAAAAAATTAAAAATTTAAAAAAAAATTGATGAAACAAGGGAGAAAAGAAAAAAGTTTTTTTTTCTTAAATCGTAAGTTTTTTTAACATTTTGAATTATACATTTTTTCTTGAAAATAGTTTTAAAAGTAGAAACATTCTATTGCAAACATCAAAGCAGTGATTGCAAATTGCAAGTTAAAATAAAAATTATAAAAAATTTAAATTAAATTTAATAAATTATTTTACTTCTGTTAGAAAAATTTTTTTTCTAAAAAAATAATATAAGCATATTCTTATACTTAATATAATTCGATTTATTAAATAAAATTTTTTGTTTCACTTTTTTTTGGAAGACAATTAGAATTAAAAAAAATTGAATGAAAACATCAGTTTAAAAACCATTTGAATAAAAAACTGAACTATACTTAAATTTTTAATAGTATGCTTGAATAGGAAACGATAATTTATATTTATATATATAAAAGACGTGGTATCTAATGTTTTATGCTTTGATCTTACTCGTTTGGTCCATATATTATAAACTCGTATAGGTCTATATGCGCAAATAGGAAGTTTTATTTTAGTTTATTGACTAGATCAATTTTATTTATTTGCTTCCTTTTATTTTAAACGCGTTTTATTTTATAAATTGTATAAATAAACTATAAACTAAACTATAAAAAAAAAGTAAAATAAATACGAAACAGCATCACTAATTTGTTTTACATTAACCCAAGCTCTTTATATTTTTAAAACAACTTTGCAGTTTGTTTTAATGTTGTTTTATAGCTTTTAACAATTAAATACTTTTTAAAGTTAACAAGTGTTTTAACATCAGCACGTATATATTAAATAGTTTTCTTTGACTAATTAAAGTGGATTAGATATTGCAATGTTGTTTTTTCTCTTACTTTTTTACTTTTGCTTTTTAAGTAGCATTTTAAGTAAAAAGTATACTTAATAGAAATATCTTAACAGTATTAAAAACGTTATTGCTTATTACAACTGCAACTTAAACTTTAAGTTATAACTTAAGTTGTAAATAATAACAATAACTTACGCTATTTTAAACTCTGCCGAACAAGAAAATTTTAAGATTATATTTAAATATGAGAGATAATATATTAAAAGTAGAACAATTACGTACAAAAGTTACAATTATATACTAATGCAACTTCCCTCAACCCCCCCCCCCTCATTACCGCAAAGAAGCGCAAGGTATAAGGGGGGGAGGGTGTGAAATTTTTTTTTTTTTTCGCAATTAGATTTTTTTGCGTTAATTCGAGCCCTGTTATTTGTACACACTGAGAGCTAGTTATAATGATTAGTGAATAAAATTTTTGTTTGATTAAATTTTATACAAAAAAATTCATGAAAGCTTCATATTTTTTTTGGTTAAATATTATTTTTCTATATAAAATTATCTATCTACAAAGGTTAGTAAAAAAAATTTAAAATTAAACTTTATCTATACTTAGTAATTAAGTTTGTGTATTCAACGAACCATTACATCCACCTTGATGTCATTTTAATTGTAATAGTAAAAGTATTTACTTATCGCTACTATTTAAAAGTTTATATGGTTACTGCAAAAGAATACAAAGCCTTGAAAAACAGGCTTCTTGCATTCAAAGCTAAATTAATCAAAGATGTTTCCAATCTCCAAAATTGAGTCCAGATCCTAGAAACTAACCTCGCAGCAAAGGATACTATCACTGAAAAACTAAACTTTGATTTGAAAAATCTTGACTCAAAGACTGAGATAAAAAACTGCAATGCTTCTTTGAAGTCTTATGCCTCAGTTTTAAAAGAATCTTCTATAGAATCTCATAGAATGATAAATATGGTTGCTACAGATCTAAAGAAAGAATAAATTGCGCATCTAATATAATTGTTGTAGGCCTAAAAAAAAACGATTTTTTAGTAGGTTATTAAAGACAATAAAGCTGTTATCACAGATTTTTTTAACACATGTGGGGTAGTAAAAACTTACCACATATCAATTGGTTGATTCCTATTAGTTTTGGTGATGTTTGTCATGATTCTTTTGTTGAAACTTGCTCTTTAAATGCTCTCACTCAGCTCGTAGTCGAATCTACTCGACTTGACAATCTGTTAGACTTCATTTTAACAAAAAATATTAAACTGGTTTTCAATGTGGATACTACCGCCCCATTTACTAGCACTTGTGACCACTATACTATCCAATTTAATTGTATCTTGATGAATTCCAAAATTCGTAAAATATCAAGTAAATGCAACTTCTACAAAGCCGATTATAATTTGATTTAAAATGACTTAATAAATGTAAATTGGTTTATGCTAAATAATACCAAATAATACCTATTTGTGATATCTTGAATTCTTCTATATATTCTCATGTTCCCGTACTTTGTTCTAAAACAAACCATGTTCAACCCTATGCCATTCACTAGTTAGCGTCTAAAAAACATATTTTGTACAGACATTATAAAAGATCACATGATATTTTCGTTCTTTTCAATTACAAAAGTTGTTCCCGTTTATACGATGCTATGATTATTAGAAACTGTATTGTTAGTGAAAAATAAATTGTAGAAAAAGTTAATTTAATGCAATTTTACTCATACATCGAGTCCAAATCTACCTGTTCGAATTCTTTTCCGCCTCTTATAAAATTGGACGGTTTTCTTTGCACTGATGATTCTAAAAAATCAACCCTTTTAAATAACTATTTTGTTTCAGTGTTTGTCTCCGACAATGGTACCACATCAGTGTTAATCTTCCCAATCTTCAAAAAAGGTAACCCTTCCTTACCTTCTAACTACAGACCTCTTTTTATTACTTGTATCATTTGCAAAGTTATGGAGTCTATTATCGACAAAAGCTTAAAAAGTTATCTTCTGCTGAATAACTTTATCTTTATCCATCAGTTTGGCTTCCTAAAATGCAGATCCACATGTACACAAATGTTAGCTTCTCTAAATGAATGGACCTCGGCTGTTAATAAGCATAAGGTAGTTGATATTATCTATATTGATTTTGAAAAGGCTTTCGATTCTGACTCACATCCCAAAATATTGCACAAATTTAAATCTTATGGCATTAAGCACAAACTGCTATACTGGATTACAAACTCTTTAACTGACCGATCTCAATGTGTCTTCATTAGTAATTCTTACTCAAATTACATATCTGTCAAAAGTAAAATACCTCAATAAACTGTATTGGCTTCCACTTTATTTTTAATATTTATCAACGATATAATCTTGATTATTGAGGATGACTATGGATTTAAGCTGTTTGCAGATGATATCAAATTATACCGATAAAGAGATAAAAGCATAAGCATTAATAACTTGTAAATTCCTTAAAAAACTTTTACGATTGGACAACTTATTGGCAACTAAAAAGTGTTCAATAAATGTTTTCACATATGTTTTGGGAAGTGTTCTTTACCTGTTTCCTTATATTCATTTTGTTCCAATACCGCAATAAATACTGTTAACTGAATTGATGATATTGGTATTACTGTATCACCGGATACAAAATTCTTTAAGCATTGTTCTCGTATTGCCAAAAAAGCCTACTCTCGTCTTTACCTACTTTTCAAAACTTTTATCAGTAACGATCCTCATCTCTTATAAAAAGCTTACAAAGTCTATTTTCGACCTATTTTAGAGTCTTGTACCCCATTGTGGAGCCCTTATCTTCTAAAAGATATTTTTTGTATCAAAAATGTTCAGAGATACTTCAGCAGAATTAGCTGTAAAAGATGCCATATTTTTTATTCTGATTACGTATCGACACTAATTCTTCTAAATCTCGATTCTCTTGAATACCATAGAGTTAAATTTGATCTTGTTATGGTATACAAAATTGTACACTATCTTGTTGCCTTTTTCCAATATCTTTACCTTTTCCAACTCTCACTATAATACCAGATGTCACGCTAAAAAACTTATATCACACAATATATTGTGGTAAATTCTTCTTCAGCGAAAGAACTGTAAAATTATGGCATTCCTTACCAGCTCACATTGTTGATTCTCCTTATTTATCAATGTTCAAAAGAAAGTTAAATAATTATTATTTACAACGCAATTGCATACTCTATTACTTTGTATTGTAATTATCTGTGTCCATTTTTATATTAGTGGTGTTACATAAGTGTAATTTTGTGATTACCTGTCTCACCTTTTTGTATTTAATTTTAATGCAAATAAATATTATTATTATTATTATTATCATAATATATGTTTGCATATATTACAGGTCTTGTTCTAAATAAAAAATTCTTAACGCAATAACCTAATTTGAATTTGATGTCATAAAAGTCTCTATTTTTTTATTTTAAAACATTTACTTTTTTTAATTACTGCAATAATATAAATTATGGCAAAAATGAGTTAAATGTTATTAAATTTATTTTTTTATTGAAACTATAAAGGAATGTTTATTTTTGTAATTTATTTTTTTAATATTGAATAATTAAATTTAAACTTCATTAAATAACTTCATTGAATAATTAAATTTTTAAACTTCAATAATAAATACAAACCTTGACAAACAAGGCCACTGCGCAGAGAAACAAGTTGAGTACTACTAAGGTTGTGGTGGTGATCGAACTCGGAACTTCATGCTTATGAGGTGAGTGCTCTACCACTACACCACTACTACAGTATTTTTAAATTAATGCTATATATAATGCTATTATATTAATGTTTAAACTCATACACTACTAAGGTTTCAATTTACAAGTTGTAGACTGAAAAAAATTGTTTCAATCGCAAAATTTCAATAGATCCTGCTTCGTTCTAAGTTTCATTTTCATTATAAATTCTGTTTTAAAATGATGGCTGAAGTAGGAGTTGTAAAATCAATTGGAACTTTTAATTCATTTAGTACATGATTTAATTTTAACTAAAATCATCTAAACAAAATTTTTACATAATTCAAAACACTGCTGTTAACTTATATGACTTTGGTTTTAGAGCAACATTTGTGATACATTTGAGGCAATTGGCATTTGTTTGAGTTTGCAATATTCAGATCTAGAAAAGTTTTGGTAATGCTTTATTTTTAATATAAAAATTTAATTGTTATAATTAGATATGAAAATTTTTATCATGAAAGTACTAAATCTGTAAAAGTAAGTTTATTTAAGTATATATATATATATATATATATATATATATATATATATATATATATATATATATATATATATATATATATATATATATATATATATATATTTGTGTGTTGTACGAATTCTAAAGAATTAAAACTAAATGAATAAGAGTTTTTGTATATATGTATATTTGTGTGTTGTACGTATTCCAAAAGAAAAAAACTAAACAAATAAGAGTTTTTGGAGCACTTAGGAATATTCACAGAAAAAGGATGAGACTTGATTGAATGATGAGAATGAGATTTAGTAGATAGCACAAAAGGCCCTAGCTCTTTAGAGCAGTGCCTATTATAGTACTTGTAGAAAAGAGAAAGAGAAGAATGTACTAAGATTACAATGATGTGATAATAGTAGAGGCTGGCTGAAAGAGCTTGTCTAACTATGTTTACAATGCGTTTTTGCACCTTGTCTATAAGAGAAAGGGCATCATTGGAAAGTCTGCGCCAGATATGGAAACATATTTTCATACAAAGATGGATTTAAGATTTATAGAGATAAAGAATAGAATCAGGAGTAAGAAAGTGTCAAGCACGATAGAAAGACACAACCTCCAAGAAAGACCAAAACTAAGAGACAGCCCTAGAAGACAAAGAGTAGTTCACTCACCGAGCACACAATTCATAATACTGGAAAGTCTTAACTATTGCAATAACAAATAGCTGAAAAAAAAATTGGGTTTTATTTAAATTAAAGTTCATCAGCCACTGTGAGTCTCATGCTGGAGCAGAAGTGAGATCCTTTTCAAGCGTAAATGCCCCCTCCAAGCAACCATAGAATGTTGGCTTCTTATCAAGAAAAGAATAAATGGTAGTATCATCAGTGAACAATGTTACCTTAGATGTGAGAATATCTGGAAGATTGTTAATGTAAATTAAAAAGAGTATAGGGCCAATGATAGAACCTTGAGGAATCCCTGAAGTTTCAGAATATAAACAAGAGTGCTGTCCATCGAGGACACTTTTATACTACAATTGGAAAGGAATGGTTCAATAATCTTAAAGATATTACCTGATACACTGTAAGAAGAAAGCTTATGGAGAAGACCAGCATGCCAAACTTTATCAGAAATGTCAAGAGCAATAGCCTTAACCTCTCCGCCTCTATATAATGCACAATAAAACCTATTGGTTATTACTGTTAGCAAATCAGCTGTAGAACGATTGAAATCCATATTGATGATCAGAAAATAAGTTATTAGATTTAAGATGAGAGATTAAGTATTTGTTAATTAAAGATTCAAAAACCTTGCTTATGATAGGAAGAAGAATTAGATTGCTCTCCAGAGTTTTTGAAAATAGGGATAACAGATGCCACTTTCCAGCAAGCTTGAAAACAAGACTCTGATAAGCACTTGTTAAATAGTTTTGAAAGTATAGATGAATAGAACACTCCCAGAGAACACTTTTGTAAAACTACAACAAGTATGTTGAGACCACAAGCTGTAGAAGAGTATAAGCAGGGAATCACTTTAGATACAGAAGCTAGAGTGATAAAAATGTCAAGCAATGGATCAACCTGTTTGTCAGCAATATCAGATAGAACATGACTCCCAGAATCAGGAGATGATATTGATGAAAAGTTCTTAGCAAACAATTCAGCTTTGTTTTTAGGTGAGATGACAAAGTCTGAACCATACAAGCGAGGTGGATCAACAGATTTGCCCTTATTATTGATATTGTTAAAAATTTTCCAGAAGTCACGAGAGCTAAATTTTTTAGATAAAATAAGAGATTTAATGACCTTAGAATAGCAGGCTTTGGTGTTAGACAAAGTTTTTTTACAATGGTTTCTAGCAATAGAAAGTAGACATCTGTTTTCTGGAGAATTGTTTTTCTGATAGATTTGGAAGTAATGGTTTCGATTGGAAATTGCAGCAGCGCAATGTGAAGAAAACCATGGTGAGGCTTGACCCGAAAAGTGAGGCCCGTAATTCTCGAGAGATGATTCCATGATAAATGATTCCATGCCAGCCTGAATCCACGAAGTTATGTTAGAAGCACATTTATTTGCAGGAAGATAAAAGATTTCTACCCAAGGACATTCGCTAAAAAAATCACAGAAAGAGTCCCAGCTAGCTTTAAGGTAGTTGTAAGAGTTACAATGATAGGGGGATTTTGATGATGAAGAAGAATGAGATAATAGTTTTAGAGAGATCAAGCTGTGATCTGAAGCACCTAATGGTAAATGTGGAGAAACTAAGCATTGACTAGGATCAGAAACAAGACGTATGTCGAGTAGAAAAGGTAAATGTTTCGGATTGTCTAGAAAGCGAGTTGGAAAGTTAACTGTTTGAGTTAGAGATTAAGAAAGGGAAAAGTTGAGGGCCTTAACACCAGCAGAGTCACTGACACTAGAGCCAAGCCATTCAGTGTGATGAGTATTAAAGTCACCAACAACAACAATATTGGCTAATGGAAAAAGAGAGAGGGCTTTTAATTCAATTTGAGCAGAAATATCATCAAAAAGAGTGCAGTCTTGAGATGAAGGAGAGTGATATAGAACAAAGAGAAAGGCAATAGAGTGAAGTGGTGCTAAACGAAAGCACATAAAAGAATAGTCTGTGGATTCAAACCTAGTTTCCGGACAAATGGGTAAATTTTTACGAATGTAAATGCCCAGGCCAAGCATGTGACTATTGGAGTCTTTATGAAATAAAGGAAGATAACCATCAACACCAAGATCACAAGATGAGACAGCTGAACTCAAGTTAGTGTTACAAAGAGCTAGGAGGTCTGGTCAACTTTTAAAGAGATAAGACTGAACAGAAGAAAGTTACTTCAAAGACCTCGAATATTAGTGAATGATAGGTTTAGAGAACTTGATGATGACGATTGTTGAGTTCTAATTAATAAATCAAAACAATACTGTCATAAAACTTTATACTTCATACTTTTGCAAAACATGCCCATAGACCAAACTAGCCTATAATCTATAGACCAAACAAGTCAGATTAAAAAAATATTTGATACCATGTTTTTTATAATTTATTGCTTTTTAATCTAGCGTATTATCAAAAAGTTATGTATAATTAAGTTTTTCATTCAAATGGTTTCAAAGTTGATGTTTTCATTCAATTTTTTATTTTAATTGTTTAGCAGTGAAAAAAAAAAAAAAAAAAAATTGTTTAATAAATCAAATTATATTTCCTTAAGTTTATCTTTAATATGCTTCAATTGTTTTTTCAGAAAATAATTTTTTTAAACTGAAGTAAAACACTTTATTGATTTTAATTCAAATTTTTTATAATTTAATTTTTTGTTTAACATTTGCAATCACTGGTTTAATGTTTTCAATAGAATGTTTCTACTTTTAAAACATTTTACAAGAAACAAATTATAATTAACTTTGACAAAATGTTTAAATATTCTAAATCTGTTTTTGTTATTGTAGTTAGATACACATTTAACTTTCAGGAACAATTCTCAGGAATTTCAGGAACAAAAAAAATAAATCTTGAAAATATTTTTTTTTGACTAATCATTTTTCTATATGTGTATATATATATATATATATATATATATATATATATATATATATATATATATATATATATATATATATATATATATATATATATATATATATATATATATATATATATATATATATATATATATATATATATATATATATAGAGAGAGAGAGAGAGGTTTGCAAACTATCAAAGAACGTTTTCTTTATTAATAAATATAAGTATTCAGGGTTAGGGTTAGGGTTAGGGTTTTTTAATGTCTAAATAATTTTTTACTATGCTTGGTACATCGTCTTGGCAAATACCATATCCTATTTTTGCTGCTTTAATCAAAAAGTCTTTTATTCTTTCTTTGTCCTCTTTTTCTAAAGCTGGTTTGCGACCTTTAAGTAAAAAAAATATGATACCTTCTGAAAAAATCTTATGCAATTTTGTTGCTTATGGAGAATTACATTTAGCACAGTAAGTTGATAAATGTTTTAAACAACTCTAAGTTATCTTTTGCAAGGCAGAACCATATCTGTCATTTATTCTATCACCGATTGTCTGAGAAGGTACATTATATTTTAAACTTGCCTTTTTCGATGAAAAATAATTGTCTCGAACATCAGCAACAGCTGCCATAACAGCTTCCTCCTGTATGTATATATATACATATATTTAAGGTCAGGTCAGGTTTTCCTGCTACTGGTAACATGTAACCCAGTACAACCTGCTCCATGTCCTGCTGCCTTGTAGAATACGCTTTTTTAGGCAAAGGCTAGGAGAAGTTAACTCCGAATTAAAACACCCCCTGCCTTGGGGCTCTTGGTTGAGTAAAGGCTAGAGATGGTGTCTCGATAAAAATACTCATCTTGGGCAGATGTTACATGCATCCAGCTGCTGTCTTGTAGAAGGCCTCCTAGGCAAAGACTTAAGGGGTAAACAGATTCTATCTGTTGACCAGCCTCGCACCCCTTCCTCACCTATTAGGCTGGCGCAGATGTATTTTTAATACATTGTTTCCAGTTTAGGATGTTGAACGCTGGATCTTCTTGACTCAATGCGTGGGTATTGCTTGTGTCTCTATTTTTATGACTGGGCAACTCATTCTATTATCTCCTAATGAGGGTACAGCTCTAAAACTCAGTTTTATGGTTCTGAGGCCGGCTGGTAGTCAGGTTTCCCGAACTCTGTGGTAGCTCTCAGAGAGGCTGATTCCATCAACAGCCGAAAAATATCAGAGTACTAACAGTGCCATGTTGCGCATGGATGGTGTCCCTGTTTGTACTTTTGGTGTGCATTGCAGAGGCCACATTTGGAGCCCTTTGTTACGGCTTAGGGTTTATTAATAGTAATGAGGCTATTGCTTAGTTGTTAAATAGTGTACTGAGTACTATCTATACTTGAGTCAAGTTCTTTATAAATTTAAAATGACTAAAGTACCTAAAACTAAAAAACACAAAAAACCATCGTCATCACCAAGTTCTCTAAACCTATCATTTACTAATATTCGTGGTCTTCGAAGTAACTTTTCTTCTGTTGAGTCTTATCTCTTGCAAAGTTCACCAGACCTACTTGCTCTTTGTGAGACTAATTTGAGTTCGGCTGTCCCATCTTGTGATCTAGTGTTGATGGTTATCTTCCTTTAATTCGTAAAGACTCCAATAATCACATGCTTGGCCTGGGCATCTACATTCGTAAGAACTCACCCATTTGTCGTGAAACTAGGTTTGAATCTACAGACTATTCATTTATGTGCTTTCGTTTAGCACAACTTCACTCTATCGCCTTTCTCTTTGTTCTATATCGCTCTCCTTCATCCCAAGATTGCGCTATTCTTGATGTTATTTCTGATCAAATTGACCAAGCCCTCTCTCTTTATCCATCGGCCAATATCGTCGTTGTTGGTGACTTTAATGCCCATCACACCGATTGGCTTGGCTCTAGTGTCAGTGACTCTGCTGGCGTTAAGGCCCTCAACTTTTGCCTTTCTCAATCTCTAACTCAAATAGTCAACTTTCCAACTCGTTTTCCAGACAACCCTAATCATTTACCTTCTCTACTCGACTTATGTCTTGTTTTGGATCCTAGTCAGTGCTCAATTTCTCCACATTCACCCTTAGGTACTTCTGATCACGGTTTGATCTCTCTAAAACTATTATCAAATTCTTCTACTTCATCAGAATCCCCCTATCATCGTACCACATACAACTACCTTAAAGCTGACTGGGACTCTTTCCGTGATTTTCTTCGTGATGGCCCTTGGGTAGAAATCTTTCGTCTTCCTGCTGACAAATGTGCTTCTTACATAACTTCGTGGATTCAGGCTGGCATGGAATCTTTTATTCCCTCTCGACGATTCCAGGTCAAGCCTCACTCTTCTCCTTGGTTTTCCTCACATTGCGCTGCAGCAATTTCTAATCGAAACCGTTACTTCCATATCTATCAGCAAAACAATTCTCCAGAAAACAGACATCTGTTCACTATCGCCAGAAACCATTGTAAAAAGGTTTTGTCTGACGCCAAAGCTCGCTATTCTCAGGTCATTAAATCTCGTATCTCATCACAAAAATTAGGCTCTTGAGACTTCTGGAGAATCTTTAACAGTATCAATAATAAGGGCAAATCTGTTATTCCTTCTCTCTTGTATGGTTCAGACTTTGTCACCTCACCTAAAGACAAAGCTGAATTGTTTGCTAAGAACTTTTCATCAATATCATCTCTTGATTCCACCAGTTGCGTTTTACCTGACATAGCCGTCAAACAGGTTGATCCCTTGCTTTACATTCGCATCACTTCAGCTTCTGTATCTAAAGTAATTTCCTGCTTAGACTCTTCAACAGCTTGTGGTCCTGACAACATTCCTGTTGTAGTCTTGCAGAGGTGTTCTCCGGAGCTTTCATCCATACTTTCTAGACTATTTAACAAGTGCTTATCAGAGTCTTGTTTTCCATCATGCTGGAAAGCAGCATCTGTTATCCCTATTTTCAAAAATTCCGGAGAGCGATCTGATTCATCTAACTACCGTCCCATTAGTCTCCTTCCTGTCATAAGCAAGGTTTTTGAATCTTTAATCAACAAACACTTAATCTCTTATCTTGAATCAAATAACTTACTTTCTGATCATCAATATGGATTTCGGTCTTCTCGTTCTACAGCTGATGTGCTAACAGTAATAACCGATAGGTTTTACCGTGCATTAGATAAAGGTGGAGAGGTTAAGGCTATCGCACTTGACATTTCTAAAGCTTTTGATAAAGTTTGGCATGCTGGTCTTCTCCATAAGCTTTCTTCTTATGGTGTAGCTGGTAACGTCTTTAAGATTATTGAGTCCTTTCTTTCCAATCGTAGTATAAAAGTTGTCCTCGATGGACAACACTCTTCTTCACATCCTGTAACTTCAGGGGTTCCTCAAGGTTCAATCCTTGGCCCTATACTCTTTTTAATTTACATTAACGATCTTCCAGATATTCTCACATCTAAGGTGGCATTATTTGCTGACGACACTACCATTTACTCTTGTCATGATAAGAAGCCTACACTCTCTGATTGCTTGGAGGGGGTATCTGAGCTTGAAAAGGATCTCACTTCTGCTACAGCATGGGGCTCACAGTGGCTGGTGAACTTTAATTCAGATAAAACTCAATTTTATTCGGCCAATCGTTATCGTAATAATTTAGATCTTCCTATATTTATGAATGGTAATGTACTAGATGAGTCATCTACCATTCATCTTCTAGGATTAACTCTTACTTCTGATCTTTCTTTTAAACCGTATATCAAATCCATTGCAAAATTAGCATCTGCTAAGGTTGCATCTCTTTATCGAGCTCGACACTTTCTTACTCCAGATTCTATTCTCTATCTCTATAAATCTCAAATCCGTCCCTGTATGGAATACTGTTGCCACATCTGGGGCGGATCTTCTAATGATGCTCTTTCTCTTTTAGACAAGGTGCAAAAACGAATTGTAAACATAGTTGGACCTGCTCTTGCAGCCAATCTCCAACCTTTGTCACTTCGTCGTAATGTTGCTTCTCTTTCTCTTTTCTACAAATACTATAATGGGCACTGCTCTAAAGAGCTAGCGTCCCTTGTGCCATCTACTAAAATTCATTCTCGTGTTACTCGCCATTCAATTAAGTCTCATCCTTTTTCTGTGACTGTTCCTAAGTGCTTCAAAAACTCTTATTCTTCTAGTTTTTTTCCTCGAACATCAGTTCTTTGGAATTCGCTTCCTTCATCTTGCTTTCCTGATTCATATAATTTGTAATCTTTTAAGTCATCAGTCAATCGTTATCTTGCTCTACAGATTTAGTCTTTTCTCTTCCAGTAACTTCCAACTCTTATAGTGGTTGCTTGCAGCCTTGTTGGAAGTGAAGATGTTAAAAAAAAAAAAAAAAAAAAAAAATTTCCTAGGTAATTAAAAAAAAAAGGAGAAATTAAGGAGAGCAGTCATATTCTAACTTTTTTTAAGGTTATTTAAGGACTTTTAAAAAGGTTTTTTTTTTTAGGATATTTAAGGTTTTTAAAGAGAGTTGGGAACCCAGTATATATATATATATATATATATATATATATTATATATATATATATATATATATATATATATATATATATATATATATATATATATATACTGGGTTTCCACCTCTCTTTAAAAACCTTAAATATCCTAAAAAAAAAACCTTTTTAAAAGTCCTTAAATAACCTTAAAAAAAGTTAGAATATGACTGCTCTCCTTAATTTCTCCTTTTTTTTTTAATTACCTAGGAAATACTTATATTTATTAATAAAGAAAACGTTCTTTGATAGTTTGCAAACCTCTCTCTCTCTCTCTCTCTCTCTCTCTCTCTCTCTCTCTCTCTCTCTCTCTCTCTCTCTCTCTATATATATATATATATATATATATATATACATATATATATATATATATATATATATATATATATATATATATATAACAATCGCTTCACAATCGCATTGGCTATGCGATTGTGAAGCGATTGTTAATTGGAAGCGAGCTAAATGGTTGCTTTACTTTTCACACTGAAGTCTTTCTCTGTGATTTGCTCTTGGTGGAATTGTGATGAGGGGAAAGTACCAGTTGATTATGTTAATGTTATTAACAATTTTGTATTTTTGGATGAGGTTACCTCGTTTGTGACGCTCAACTAAAGTAGAAAGGCCAAGTTGTAAACATCTGGACTTGTAGTCTAACTTTTTCAGTTTGTCTGTTATTTTTGTGGCTCTGCGCTGTACTAGCTAAATAGTTTGTTCATCCTTCACCAAATGAGGGTTCCAAGCTGGAATTGAAAACTGAAGTAAAGGATGTAGGTGGAGTAAAGTTGTTTCCATAAAGAAGCATCACGAGACTGGAAAGTGTGTTTTAGGATGCCTAGCATTTTATTTGCTTTACATGAGGTAATGATGGATTGGGTTTTTACTTTAAGGTCATTGGTAATTTGAAATCCCAAGTCACGCTCAGAGGTGGTTGCTTCCAATGCAGTTCGAGTCGTTATTGAACGAGGGCATATTTTCTCCATTGAGTATTTGAAAGAAGTTATTTTTTTTGGCCAAAGTGCATGGCCTTGCATTTCTTTGTATTTAGCTCCATGAGCCAAGACTTAGTCCAATGAACAATTTGGTCAATATTTGATTGGAAATGAAGTTGAGCAGCAAGTGAGTTGATAATGCTCAGAAATTTAGTGTCATCAGCGTAGATCTTACAAATGTTTTCTTTGCTTATTATATCTGGCAGATCATTGATAAAAATGACAAATAAAATTGGATCCAAGACTGATCCTTGCGGAACTCCACTTGTCGCAGCTAACCAATTCGAATGAGTATCACCAAGGATGACTCGTTGAGACCTGTTAAGTAGAAAAGTTTTTATCCAATTGAGAAGATTACCTTCGATTCCATACATTTTTAGTTTGTAAAGCTTTCGTTGATGTGGCACTTTGTCAAATGCTTTGGCAAAATCCAAGAATAAGATGTCAACTGGTAGTAATCTGGCCAAATTTCCAGTTAATTGGTCTGTAGTTTGATGGGTCGATTCTGGGGCTCTTTTTAAATAAAAGTATTACAGATGTATAAAATTTTTAAAAAGCTACTTCTTTAGTACTTCTTTAAACACAGGTACTTAAATGATATGTAGCAAAACAAAAAAGTATGATTTTTATATTTTACACTGTAAACTATAAAAAACATACTTTGAAGAAAACATTTAAAAGTCTTTTTTTTTATATTTATATTTTTATACTTATATTTTTATATTTTTTTATATACAGCTTAAGATCCTCCTATATTTACGAATATTAATGTACTCGACAATTCATCTGCTCTCCTAGAAAGATGTACTCGATAATTCATCTGCTCTCCTAGAAAGATGTACTCAATAATTCATCTCTTCCAAGAAAGATCGGAAGAGTTAATCCTACTTCTAGGATTAACTCTTCCGATCTTTCTTGGAAACCATATATCAAATCCAAAATTAGCTTCTGCTAAGGTTGCATCTCTTTATCATTCTCAGCACTTTTTACACTGCGGATTCTTTTATCTCTATAAATCTCAAATCTGTCCTTGTATGGGATACTGTTGCCATATCTGGCGCGGATCTTCCAATTATGCCCTTTCTCTTTTAGACAAGGTGCAAAAATGCATCGTAAACATAGTTAGACCTGCTCTTACAGCCAACCTTCAACCATTATCACATTGTCGTAATGTTGCTTCTCTTTCTCTTTTCTACAAATACTATAATGGGCACTGCTATAATATGCCATTTACTAAAATTCATTCTCGTGTTACTTGTCATTCAATTAAGTCTCATCATTTTTCTGTGACTATTCTTAAGTGTTCTAAAAACATCAAGTTTTTTTCCTTGAACATCAGTTCTTTGGAGTTCGCTTCCTTAATCTTGCTTTCCTGATTCATATAATTTGCAATCTTTTAAGTTGTCTGTTAATTGTTATCTTGCTCTATAAACTTCATCTTTTCTCTTCCAGTAATCTCTGACTCTAATAGTGGTTGCTTGCAGCCTTGTTGGAAGTGAAAATGTTGAAAATCATCTTCACTTCCAACAAAGAAAGCTTCTTGTTCCAACATGCTTTTAGACATGTCTTTTAGATTCTCTTTTGGTGATGGCATAACCTGAATATAGATCTAATTAAACAAATTTCATCATAAGATTTTGTTGATATTTTTTTTTCCAATAAAGAATGTTGATAATTTTTTAAGAATGTGTATCTTAGGCAATGAAGATGTAGAATGAGCAAACTTTCATTTTTTTCTGAATCTAAAAATCTAGAAAGGCAAGTTTAGCTTGAATGCATAAGTTTTTTTATATCACACCAAGTGATATAATTTTTGCAAAAAATTTCAAAAAATGCCTCTTTTTTTCTCTGATACCACCTTAATGCTTTTAATGAATGGAAGCCCATTAAGTGTTGTCATTCTAGATCATATTGCTGCCAGCGAGTTTTTTGTAGTGTTTTTAAGATATTTAGTAATTTTTGGAGAAGGCATATTAGATTATGAACTATATTCACAAAGAAGGTCAATAGCATCTCGTTTTTGTAGTATTACATCATGTTTGGTTTTTAAATGTGTATGAAGGCTGCTTGTCACCTGGTATTTTTTTAACTTTGGCTCACTTCTTACACTTTGCATTATGTCCTTTTTTTATCTTTGAGAAAGAAAAACCAAACAGAATTTTTATCTACACCTTTTAAATGCTCAACACACTTTTTAATATCACTCTCCATAGCTAAATTATTTTGTCAAATTTTTGAATATATGACTGATTTAAACATTTAATATTAATAGTATTTAAATTTAAACTTAAAAATGGTAATTTTTTAAACTTATCTAAGTTGTGCTTTGTATTTATTTCAAAAAAAATATCATAGAAATATTTCAAACTTCTAAATATATAGATTTTGTAACATATATTTATAAACATGTTTTTTACTCCTTAACAAATAACTAAAATGTTTAATACATTGCTTTAAAGTATAAGCACTTATAACTGTTTCAAAAAAGAAAAGAAAAAACAACCCATAATTAAAAATCTCCAGGGAATTTGAATAATTTAAATAATGAGTCAAGTAATAATGAGTAAATTAATAATGTGTTTAACTCAACTTTTGACACTTTTGATTTAAACTCAGAGCACTAAGTTTAAATCGTTATATGTGATGTCAAAAGCTTATTAATGAAACAATGTAGTGTTTCATCAATGAGTTAGAGTTAGAGTCACACAAACAGTTAAAACATATATAATAGAATAAAAAGTATTTAAAAACAAACAAATGTTTATAACTTTTCATATATTTGAAATTTGAAATATGACAATGCAATACATTCCAAAAAAGGTGCATACAAGTATAAATATTAGTGAAAATAATGAATAAAAAAACAACTATTAAAATACCAAAATACAGGTATTTAAGCCTTTGATTACCGGTATTCAAAGCTGGCAAAATTGACAGGTATCCTGGATTTTGGTATTCTGGTATATCAATATTCGATTACCTTGCTCGAATTATCAGTTTGAAATAGTATTAATTTAAAATAGATCACATACGCAGATTAAAAATGGTTTGATAATAGGTTTAATAATTAATGAAATTTTAGATAGTATTTTTGTACTTTTAACTAACTTTTTTAAATTTTTATATAATATAATAAAACTTTTACAAAATTATTAAGCATAAAAAGTTTTTATGCTTAATTAATAATTTTTTTTTTTTTGTTATTTATTACTCCCTAATGTTTTACGTACAATTTTAATTTTTAAATTTTATTAGTATGAGTGACCAATATTTTGATTAGAAACCTAGAGTTTCTGCAGGAAGTTTTATCATGCAATAATGATATGAAGTTTAATCAAAGCCCTATATATTTTAAGCACAACAAAATTAAAATAGTTGACACTGAATATTTAATACGAGGAAAGCACCGGATTATGAACTACCACAAAAGAAATTAAAAAGCTATTTGTTTTTTTTTAAAACTCAATAGAAAAAATGTGCTAACAATATTTATATATTTTTTTAACACAAAGCATTGAAGTTATTGCAATTAAATGTTTGCAATGACTTCACATATGGTAGAAAAGTTTTAAATGGTTTTATAAAAAAATATAATGAAAAAAAAATTCAATGAAAAAAATTAAACAAGAAAAAAAACAAACAGTGTGAATAAGAATGTTTTTAATTAACAACAAAAAATATTATTAAAATAAGAACATAAATCAATTATATAAAAGGTGACCATTGATTTTACTGTAAAGTGAAGCTAAAGATGTGTAAAAAATAGCAGTATTGTTTATGTAATATATAATACTGGTCAACAGTATGAATTAAAAAAAGCTTATGATAAACAATAAGAATATTATTGACACTTTTTCAATATATTTCAGTCTAAAATATTTTTGGTGTTGCAAATATTAAGAATTTTATAAGTACATCTTTGTTGTTTGTAAAAACATATTTTTTAAAACCCTGATTTTTTTTAATGGGTCAACCTTGAGCGGCATAAATTCATTTTGGGTGGTCAATGCAGCAATTTTGATCAATTAAGGCAGTTGCTTGACTTATATATATAATAAAAATAATAATAATAAAAGTATTACTCCTGTAATATATGAGTTTCCATTTAAAAGAATTAAATGAGAGAAAAAGAATTAAAAGCATTAGTTTCTTTTAACACCAGATTAAAGTAGTCAACAAATTGCGCAGTATCCAATAAGTGCACAAAATTTTTCCTATAAGTGATTATTTAAAAAGTATTTAACAATGTTTATGTATTAAGTATTTTTATGTAGAAAACTATGCTCCTATTTAACTATACTTAAGCTGATTGATTTTAAATTTTAATGTGACTATTAGATATTTTTCAGCAAGCAACTTTTTTTTTTTGCTGGAAATCTTTCATTTAAACCTTTAATGATCTTATTATGGGGTAATGGGGTGAAGTTGGACACAGGAGAAGTGGGACAATCTAATAACTCTAATTAAGAGCGTTTCCTAATTACTGTTATTTAATATAAACAAATAAATTTTTTGCCTACTTTTTAACTGACATTGTCATCATTTAATGTCATCAGATGATGACTGACATCAACATTTTAGTACTAAAATTTTTATTTTAACTTGAAATTGCCCTACATAGGAGTGAAGTGGGACAGAGAATAAAGTTGTTGTCCCACTTCTCCCCAACTATTTTGCATAATTTTATTGCAAAAGACTCTAGGAAATTTTGGTGGCAATTACATTGTTACAATTTTTAATAGTTTTTAAAACAGTTTGCTCATATTTTGAAGCGGTTTTTAATGTTAGTTTTATTGGATTTTTAAACATTTGATTCAAAATAAAATTAAAAAACTTTTAATTATTTAGTTTTAATTATTGAAGAGAATTTGATTTAGGGGAAAAGTGGGGAAAGAATATGTGTATATATAAGGTTGATCCCTGTTTTGGTTTTTGTAGATTTTTACTGACCGTTTTAATTTTTTCCTTGGTTTCTTTACACAGTTTAATGTGGTTCATCTCCTTCTATAGGCTGTTCATGTAAAAACTTTTTCATGCAGAACAAATAAACTAGATCAGTTTTTTGTCGCCCATTTGCAGCAATCAACTATCCCTGTCTATATGGGGATACTTGATCCTCCGTAAATAAAGTATCCCACCCATGAAAACAACATAAGTAATTAATTCAAACAATGATACAAAGTGAACTACCTACTTTATTAAACAAAAAAATAAAATGTAGAAATAAATTGACCCAAAAAAAAAAGATTTTTAATAAAATATTAGCTAGTGTCGTCCTCCTCAAATATATATATATATATATATATATATATATATATATATATATATATGTATATATATATATATATATATATGTATATATATATATATATATATATATATATATATATATATTTATACATATTTATATATATATATACACATACATACATATATATATATATATATATATATATATATATATATATATATATATATATATATATATATATATATATATATATATATATACATACATATTTATATATATATATATATATATATATATATATATATATATATATATGTATATATATACACATATATACATACATACATACATATATATATATATATATATATATATATATATATATATATATATATATATATATATATATATATATATACTCGAGAATATATATACATACATACATACATACTAGAGTTGCTCTTAAAACAATATTTTTAAAAACTATCTGCTGACACACCTTTAATGTGTTCTTTAAAATAAAGTAATAATGGATTTAAAATATATTTATTTAGGCTCCCACCCTAATATATGGTATATTCTTTTGCTTTTAGTTTTGCTTTTGATTTAGGTTGTCCAATATTTTGCACTCTTCATTTTTTAAATGCAGACCTTAACCCAGATTTTTTTCAGACTAAAAAAAAAATGGCCTAATGTTTTAATTTAATAAAATTTACAACATTTTATTAAATTTAAAACATCAATGTTATCAATATATTTATATGTATATTTGTATATGATACTTGAAAGTAAAATTATTTGAAATAAACTATAATTGTAGTTACTTATCTCAATCATTTAAAATTTGTTTTTATTTGTTTTAAAATTTTACATTATCTGATTGTGTGGTTTTTGCATTAATTAGCTGTGAGATTTTTTGTTATCTGATAGCATGTTTTTGTGTTATCTTACTGTCTGATTTTTGCTTCATCTTTTCATATTTATTCTTTTTTTGATTTTCATTAGGAAAGTAAATGACAAAAAATGTGTCAGAAATGTTCAAGTAAGTACAATTATTACAGGTTTAACATATTTATAATAAGAATTAATATTAGAACTATTATAAGAATATTTTTAATTTATTTGGATAACATATGTAAATTGAAAATGTCAAGTTAACTAAGTAACATTTATATATATATATATATATATATATATATATATATATATATATATATATATATATATATATATATATATATATATATATATATATATATATATATATATATATGAATATATCTTTATTTAAAAGTAGCATACATTTATTATATTCTAGCTATTGCAAGTTTGTCTAATTGTTTATGTCTGTACACACAAAAACAGATGTTGCGAAGACGCAAAAAAAATGTTGATTACTGCGCAACATTCGATTTTGGTATTTGACTCCCAAACATAAGTGTTGACAATTTTCAACATTAAATGTTGCATAATTTAACGCAACATTTAATGTTGCATTTTTTACAACACAAATGTTGAGAAACCTTACTTTAGCGAGGGCTGCGTTGTAAAAATTTTGTTTTTTCAAATTCTGCATTTTAAGGACTGGGCGCTTCATACTTTTATCAAATCAACTCAAAATTGAATTTTAATGAAAAGCATGAATTAACTAATTGCGTATACAAACAAGGAGTCATTCCATGTCATAAGTGTAACTGGGATTTTTGGTGTGTATTTAGTCTTATTAATATTATTTCAAAGTAATAATGCTTAAGATTAAAATTAAAGCAAAAAATAACTACAAAGTTTTTTCTACTAAAATTAAAAAATGTAATTGTTTTTAGTTCTTTTGTGCAACTTTTAAAACATTGCTCCCAAGTAGTCTGATAAAGCGACACTTTTTCCGATCGAAACATTCATGTGCATGAGATGCTCAAGCAGACCATAAACTGGCTTATTTCGTGTGGATAAGTTAAATTAAATACATAAAAACACTTCAACAAAAACTCCATTGCATCACAAAAACAAGCTGTATCACGAAGTTCGATGGCCCTTTCATCCAACTTGATGTAATAAATCTTATCAAGACGAAAAAGTATTGTTGGGAGGTTGTCTATACCTGCCCCTACGTTTTTTTGTAGAGAAGCAACTCCTTCAGGGACACTCATCTGTTCCTTTATGAATAAAAATGAATATAGATTTATAATTTATAAGACAATTTGAAAATAATTGTGTGACTTTTGAATGATTAAACTGTTTTTAGAAATAATCTAAACTTACCTCGTTCATATCCACAAACATCAGATTAGACACTACATCCCTCCTAACTTTAGGAGCTTTTAGGCCTCGTTGCGGTGGTGAAATCAATATGTGAGGCAACAATAACCATAACTCAGTCTTTTTGTCTAGAAAAGATAATTAAGTAATTTTTAATTTATGTAATAATAAGAAATAATTTTAAAAATCCTGAAAGTTGCTTACCTTCATCAAATTCATCTGATTGGTATGCTCTGAACATTTGTTGCATAGTAGAGTTATCTTTAAGCTTTTCAGAGTATACAAGTATCTTTTGACGAAAAGATAACATAGCAACTCGCAGAGTAAGAAATTTGCCTACAATCGCTGCAAACTCCTGGCTTAAAATAACAGAATGATAATAACAGTATACTGTCTTTATTTTTTTTGTGCGCAAAATATTGTTATATTTGCAAAATTTCATGAATAATTTATGAAATTTTATTAGTAGTAAAAATTCGTTTAAACTTATTCTAATCCATCCGTATTTATGTCAAACTGTAACAATATTAGGATAACCTGACATTTATTTCGCAGAATATATGTTTATAGGATAATTTTTATTTTGTTCCACTAAGTTGCATATGAAAATATATTTACTTTTTTATTATATTTTTTTAAATATTTTTTATTTATGGACTTTTATGAAAAAACTTATGAAAAAACAAAAGCATACCAACTCGTTTACATCAAATAAACAAGGAAATCTGTTTAAAATACTAGTGGCATCAGGATTGCAAGTATTGATCCAAGATTTTTTCTAGTGTTATGCATGAGCTGCACTAACTCATATAGGTTTATTGCCGTCGGCCTACTTTCTCAAAGTCGACGCTCATCATCTTCAATGTTTGGTAATGGATTACTAATCCTGACTCTACAAGAATTTAAAAAAATCATACATACACATCTTGGTAACAAAAAAGTAGCTGATATTTTTGTTAAAAAAAAAACCCTATTTTTTCGCCAAGTCCAATGCTTTTTAATAAATGGGTCTCTGTGACGTTTTTGCCACACATATTAGGCAAGATAACCAGTGGCACCCTTTGCACAGTAGATCTCTTCCTTTAAAAAAAAAAGAGCTAGATTATGCATAGTCTTACAATTATATAGCATTTGAAAATGCACAATTAATTAATGTTTACATATCCATTTGGTGTGGTTTTGGAAAAAAGGACCATGACAATACTCTTTGCAAAATTTGTCATTTCTTTTGAACTAGGATCATTTTGGCTAAAGAGAATTGGGTAAAAAAATTAAAATGTCACAGTTTGAAAAAATTCTAAACTTAAAAATAAAGTTACAAAGATCAAACAAAAAATGATAAAAATCTTGCACTATGGCACTCACATTAAACAGTTTTTCATCAGATATTTCCCAAGGACTTTAATCATTAAAACTGATCTTGTGTAGTAGATGCCTTGTTTCAGCTTTTCAACTATTTTAAATCTTCCCTTTGTATAGTTACATAATATTTCCTCAAGTGCATAAACCTGCACAAAATTGTTACTAATAAGCTAGTTTTCTATATAATTATACTAATAATTCAGAAATGCACTTTTTTATACTATTTTTTTACATTACCTGTGACATTTACTACATCACGGGCAGGTAGTGGTAGCGTTATTGCAGCTGGAGTTGATACTGATGTTGAATCCATCATTGATAAACCTTCTGTTAAAGATTGTGAGTTTACTAATATGAAAAAATGACACTTAGATAACAACCTAAAACTTACTAAAAAAAAAGAGTGTTTAAAAACTTATTATTTTAACCAGTTCTGGCTTAGATAATTTGGAAGCACATTTTCACTAAAATTATAGTTCTACCAAATAAATTATAGGCTAAAATCCAAGTTTTCATTTATCAAACTGCAAACAAGTAGTTTTGTTAAACTTAAACTTAAACAAATTTATTTTAGTTATTATAAAAATTATTTTAAAGCATTAATTATAATTAATTATTTTACCACTTGATTTTATCCAAGACATCAAAAGCTTTCGCTCACCCATCTTTAAACCCAGTTCTTTAAGATCTTCTTCATTAAGCAAAACAAAGGAATCAATAGTCAATCCCTCTTCTATACGCCAAGATTCATAAAAAAGTTACAAAATTTGTCAATTATGGTTATTATTAATGTGATGTTAACAAATAGTAATGAAATAGATAGTTTAAATTATTTAAAAATAGTAAAATAATTGTTCATTTAAATAATTAGTAATAATTAGTTGGTTGGATTAAACTATAACTATGATTAATAATAAATAAGTTAAGAATATTCAAACTAACATAAAAAGAAGAAATTATATTGAAACAATATACCATGAATTCTACACATAACTTCATCTGATAGATCCCCTTTCAAGATACCAGATAAATGCTTAAAAAGAACATCCAATTTTTTTTTTTTTTTTTTTTGAAAAAGAAACTCAACTAAAAATAACAAAATTATTAATAAAAACATTTCAATTTACAAAACATTTTATGTATTTTAATATCAAACAAGAACAATGTAAATGATACTAATAATAATTAATACTGTACAATATTCAATGTATGACAAGTATTAAAATGGTAAATTTAAAACAAAATTGTTTTGTTGTTTTTAGTAAAAGTTAAACAAAATTAATCAGAGAATACTAATATCACATAACTAATAACAACAACAAAAATTTAAAAAGTCTTTTATATTAATTTCAAAATCCAATAATTAAATTGACAGTTAACACATCCTTTAACACACAATATGGTAAGGAAGTCGAATAAGATTTTTGTTATCTTTACCAGGTTGCAAATAATTAAAAAGGGGATTATGGTCACACAAGCTGTCAATGGATTTACATATAAATTCTGCAGGCAAACTCTGAGATATGACATTAGCATGAAAATGGCTACACAAGTATTCTGTAATGCATAAATGCAGCACAATGTACCATTTATCAGTATAAGGTAAACTAACAAATGCTACCGCTTCTCCAAAAACTGGATCACCATTTATTCTGCGACCAATCACAAAGCAATGGCCTTTGCGATAAAAAATAGAATCAACATTCAATTTCAAAGCTAAACAAATAACTTCTGTCTTTTCTATACCAAGTTTAATGCAAATACATTCATGGTAAGTACCAGCAAAACTTGCAACAATAAATTCAGATTTATTACCTACAGTGATAATATTTTTCAAATATTGCTTTGAAAAGCGAGAGTAAAAGGAGTTACACTGATGGCAAGAGTCTTGCAAATACTAACAAAGTTGCAAACTACATTTGCAGATCTTTTTAAAAATGAATTTTTCATCTCATATCAAAGACAACTCATTCCAACAAGAGGTCCGTTTTTTATAATAATTGTAGGAAAGTCAACCAGAAAGTGATGTTTGGGACGCAACTTTGCTACTTGTCCAAACAGATTCTTAAAATCCGATAGATGATCAGATATAAAGACTCTTAAATATGCTATCATTCCTTTGGTAAATTTAGGAGCAAATATTAAATCTACAAGTTTACATAAATTTAACAAAAAAATCCAGCAGCCATCATCTTCGGGTACAAATCGACCAACAATCATAGGCATATACTTAAGCAAAGACCAGATTTGAATCGCCTTCATTGAAGGTGAAAGACCTCTTCCTGGTCAACTCAACAACAAATTGTTGGTGGTCGTTTAGATTTTTCAACTGAATTACGATCAAAAAATTGATGCATGCAAGTATTTAAAACTGATAATGAGAAATAATGTTTGATTTTGATCAAATGGTAACGAATGCAACCAAGTTCAAAAGAATGCAACCAAGTTCAAAAGAATGCAACCAAGTTCAAAAGAATGCAACCAAGTTCAAAAGAATGCAACCAAGTTCAAAAGAATGCAACCAAGTTCAAAAGAATGCAACCAAGTTCAAAAGGTACAACATCTTCTAGTAGTGTATGCATTGGATCAAGAACAAAATTTTCAACCACATGAAAACCAGGAATTTTATTTAAGGAGCAAGTTGCTTTGACACCATGGCTATGAGATTCTAAAGCAAGGGTTTCTAATGCTTTCAGATCATCATTATAAGAAGTTATTGTTCTCATTTCAAAATCTGACTCATATGTTTTAGTTTGAATTGTTTCTTTGGTTGTTAAACATAGAGTGCAAAAGAAATCTGCTGAAAAGCATTCAATGAAGCCAAACAACCCATTGAGAGCAAGTTTATCGCAAGACACCTGACAAAGACCAACATAAATCTGTTTAGAACCAATTTTCGGAAAGTTCCCACAAAAGCCTATGGATTGTAGTTTTTCCATTTCACTTACAAAGTGTTCTAAAATATTATTGTTGCTATAAACTTTCAAATCTTGAGTATAACAAAGCACCAATAGATGTATATTAGCATAACAAGAGTTATGACTTAGAGGCAAATTTTGGATTGTATAATAAAAAACTCCAACATTGCTGGTTGATGCATTTCCACAAAGTGGATTTGTTGTACCCATATCATCATAGAATAGTTAAATCATGATAGAAAATTTATTATTGTCACTAAATAAATAATGCTTTTTACATTCTCCATTTTGAAAACAGCCAACTAAATCATCATCTTCAATTTGATTACCAAACATCAATTCTACAAGTTCTTCACTACTAAATAAGCTACGAAAATTGTTTTCAATTGACTCATATTCATAGGTGTCATAGATTAATTTATTGAGTCCATTTTTAACCTCATACCTAGAACCAATTGGAAGTGTTTCAGAATTAACAAAAAGGGGATGTTTATCAAGATATTTATCTTGCTTGTACTTTGTAGAAAGAAAATTGAGAGGTTTTCGAACCTTTTTAAATACGTCTTCAATATTATTTACATCTTGATGAATATTAGGCACACACTTTAACAACTTCTGAACTTGTTCATTTAAATAATCTGATAAACAGTCAGCCATATGATTGAAGGATGGAATGACACATGAGATTATATTATGTGGCAAACCACTGTTTGATCTCAGAGAAGATACAAAAGAAACTGCCTCATGATGAATGTCTGAAAGCTTGTACTACTTATTTTGATCTTCTTTTCCATAATTACAATCATCATCATTACTACATAAAGTGTTACAATTAGTGACAGGGACACAAACTTCTTTCTCGTGATGTGACTGATTGTGATACTTATCCATGTGTCTTTTGAGGTTCCACAAATTGCAAAACAAACTAGTACACTTAGCTTGACAACAGCGAACAGGCATTCTTAATTCACCAGCAGCTTCATGATTACTTAGATGAGAGTGTAGCTCTTTAAGTTTAAAAAATAATTCTCCACATAAATGGCATTGATACATTGAATAAAATTATGTAAGAATTTTTCATTAAAAAAAATTGTATTACTCCAGACCAACATGAGCTATGAAAAAAAACCATGGTTCACCCATGGAAATTCCATGAGGTTTCAATTTCCATGGAAATTCCCCCATGGAATTTAAATTTAAATGGGAAAACCATGGTTTACTCATAGAATTCCATGGGATTTCCATAGAATTCTACTGAATACTCATAGTATTTCATGGAATATTTGTGTAAGGTATGACCGAGGCTATTTGTTATCTCATGATTTATAGTTATTGAGTTTGCAACTTCCCAATGAATTGATAAATAATCTAAAGGTAGAAATGCAGGCGATACACAGTGGGTCAAAAGTGACATTTTCTAGCTAAAACCTCTCAAACCAAAATTTTTAAATTTTTTTTAATTAGAAACAGTTTATTATATTGAAAAACATAATTTGTGGAAAAGATAACATTTGTTTTTTAAAAACTTTAAATTTTATTACATAATTACGCAAATTATTAAAAAACTCATTTATTTTCCATTTATAAAAAATTCTGTTTTTACCTAACAAAATTAACAACAAGGATATTATTTAAATTTATGTTTTACGCAGAGTATTCTATCGCTGGCTCTTGCAATAGTTCAAGTACACCAGATGGTAGACTTTTTTTTTTTGTTATGTATCTTCTTTCTTAATGTGCAAATTAAAGGATCAGATGCACATAAAAGGCGGTGAAAAAGGTCTATATTGTTTTTTTTCCCATCGCATTTTCTTGTAAAATTTTCACGAAAAATCTTAAAAACCTTATTGGTAGCCTCTTGAGCCTCTTCAGAAAACATACCTATCGGAAGAGTAAATAGTTCGGAGCCTTTATAGCCATGAATCAAAATTTTATGAAGTGTTTGAGTCATAGGATACCAAGGGTACAGGAATACATAGAGCGAAGCAGTTTCCCAACAGAATGTTTTAAATTTGGATGAGTTAATTTCATAACCACTTGATATTGTGGCCAGAATAATATGAAGCCTTTTCATAAGATCTACATTGATGTTCATTATACTAGCTGAGACATCGTATTGCTGAAAAAATCGCCTAGCTGTGTTGACATTGTTTGATGTACCTGCCCCACCTATTCTTGGTTGGTCTATGACAAGACCTATCCTTGTTCGAAATTCAGCACAGACTTCAAGCTTTCTCAGTTTAACAATATTTTTTTTTCGTCTTGATTTCTAGCCTGCCACTTCATAATCGGCATCATATAAGAGATATGGAGCATACATTCTAAAAACCTTATCCAAGCATGCAAAGTTGAAACGCCATGTTTTATATTGCCTTCTAAAGTTTTTTTTGAACAACTAAAGATAAATTGTTCATTTCGATTGGAGATGCACCACACACTGAACAGCATTGGTATGAGTTGGTTGCTGTGGAAATAATAGTTTGAATTTTTCCATCTATCATTGTTAAATTTACAATATGTTGTACTTCAACTTCCTTTATTGTACCGTCCTCCAATAAAACAGGTACAACAGATAATGTTATCTCTTTAATAAAAGCCATAATTGACTCATAATTTGCAAGAATTACTTCATTTGATTCTTTTCTATATTTAAATCTCAGAGGTCTGCAGTAATTAGTTGACGATGGTTTTGGATTTCTCCAAACAACCTGTTTTTTGTCATCTTTGAAACAATATAGTTCTAGAGGAACCAAGCAAGTTATGAAAAGTGATTCATCTGTATGAAGTTCACTAGAAACATCTGACAGTTGTTTATAAACAGATTGTCCTGTTGCACCATCATATCCAGCTTTGTATATTATAAATAGTTTAGTACAATCTTTAAGCACAGGTGAATTTAACACAACACTATAAGCTGAACATATTCTTGATGCAGTATGAAAAAGAAGAGCTTGTAATGGAACCTCTGCAGAGTAGTCACTGACCTGAATGTTTTCAGGGTAGCATTTATTTTTAGCCTCTTTTACAATATGATAGGATGGGTATAGAGAGCTGAATGGAAGAGCATTGTTTCTTAAATGCTGATAAGTTTCTTTGGATAAATTAGCATCTAAGGCTAGCGCTAATGATTGTTCTGAAGTAAGTGATTCTGTCGATAACTCTTTGTTGTATATTTTTTTAACCACTTTTGCTTCTATAAACCTTTTATCCCTTTTCAAACTTTTACTTGCTGCATACAAAAGTTCGTTTAAATTGTATTTACTCTTTAATTATGAGATCTTTAGTTCTCACAGACGCATCTTCAAACAAAATCGAAGGGCGTCCACCTTAAAGTATAATATTATTTTATCAATTATTAAATCGTCGTAATAATAATACAAATAAATTATACACATTATAATAAATTTACACATAGTTAAAGTAAACATACCACAGGTTTTTGTTTTGATTTTTTTTTTACAATATAGTTTGGTTTAAATAAACTTTATATCTTTTTTCAAATACTGCACTTGTTCTATTTGATTTTTTCCACTTGTTTTTAGCTTAAGTTATCATTAGATTCTTCAAAATTGCTTTGGGAAACAAAACTCAAAATCTTTGCATGTAAATCATCATTTTGTAGTAAATTATTTTCCATTATATAATTTATAGAACATCTCCTATCCATTTTTAAGAGATTGTCTGTTCAATAAAATACTTATAATTTGAAAGAAAGTAATTTAAAATGTTTTTAATAAAGTAATTTTTTTACGAGCAGTAACTATGAAACTCAGTTCCTTTTCTTTATTTCTCATTGGTTGTTATTGTGTTTTTTATGGATTACATATAATTTTATTGTTTTCGGAAGTTATAAAATAAATAATAAGTATTATGTCCCAAATTTGTACTACATAGAAGTATATAATTCATATTTTATCACAGTCTCTGAGTTTTTATTACTTTAAAACGGTAGCATAAAAAATTAGGAATAATGGTTTCAATGCGATCTAAATGTTCATTGAGCAAATACAAGGAAGTTACTGGAAAGCAATTAAAAAATACAAAAATATTTAATTTTAAACTTATGTCTTTAATAATAATTATTATAAAGTCAAACTGCAGTTTTTAAATTTTAAATCTTAAATTTTTTGTTATCGATCAAAAACGCATTAACAAGAAACGTGGACATAGTTAATTGAATTTAAAAGTGTATTCGTTTAGGCAGCTATAGGCAGCCAATTTTTATACCACAAGATCAATGTCATATTGGTATTCAATTATATATCATTTTAAGCGGTTGATACAGGTTGATCCGATGGTTTTAAATGATATTTTTGAAAAAAATAAAAACTTATAAATTATTGATGTTTGTTTGCATTGTTGAAAATATTTATACAAAATGCAAAAAGTATTTTTTTTTTATGTGATTTAAATATCAACATAATACTATATAAGTCATTTATAAGTTAAAAAATAAACTTAAACTTCTTTAAAATAAGCAAAAAATAAGCAATCAAAGTTTTCAAAAGATGTAAAAAAATAAAATTTTCACACTTTTTTGTTGTTATTGATAAAAAGTATTTAAGGAAATATTTAAACAACAAATATGGCGTTTTATTGAAAAATTATTTTCTAATAAAATATAATTTCTGGCTTATTAATATATTGAGCAAAATTTGCCATTTTCAAAATTTCAAAATTGAAAAACTTTTTTGTATGGTTTTGCCGGCTTCTGACCCACTGTGCGATGGCAGAATTTATCTTGATTTTTTTTGTATGATTTTTAAAAACATTTTATGCTGCATCTTCCCAAAATATAAAAATTTTTTTGTTAGTATACTTTTTTTTTTTTTTTTAATGTTTCCATTATATTTTTATATGTAAATGGAAATTATTTATACTTTTATCACCTTTGGTGATTAGAATCCAGATAATTTCTATTTGCTATAAGTACCAATATTCAGCACAAACAACAGCTGTAATAAATTTTATTCAATTGCCGAAATTGGTATTAAAAACACCTTAATTGAAAGATTTTGTTAAGAGTACTTTACAAAAAGTTTCTATTGAAAATATCAAACAGATAGAGCTAACTTATTTGACACAACTAACAAAAAGCTACTAACAAAAAAGTACAGAGAATAAGTAGATCAGTATGTTATGGGTTTTAAAACAATTTCAAAAGATGCCACAATGATTTTAATAGAATCACATACTGAGATGAGACCTTAGTTCTGCTCTGTGACTATAATGGTTTTAATAGAATACTGAGATTACTGAGATGAGACCTGCTCATGAGACCTTTAAAACTGAAATAAGTAAAGAGTTACATGTTTACATGTCATTACATGTCAAAACGCAAGTTCTTATCTGAACCTTCTGAACGTTCTGCTCTGTGACTATAAGACAATATCTCTTTCAAACCTAAAATTTTTTAAAAAGTTTTGACAAAAATTTTTTTGTCAAAACTTTTTAAACAATTTTAGGTTTGTTTATTTTTTGAAATATTTCATGTGCATTAGAATGAAATTTTTTTTTTCTCTAAATCTATATTAAGTTGGATCTCAAAAGAAGTATAATTTCAAAATAAGTTTTAAAAATTTAAAGCTTTTAAGTAAAAATTAGTTTTTTATAATTTATTTAAAATAAACTAACATTTTTAAGCATATTTTGAAAAAAGGCAGTTTTCAAGATGTTTTTAAACAATGTCTTTTTAAAATGGTTATATTTTAAAAAAATACTAAAATTTCACTTCTTTTGAGAGCCAACATGATATACTTTGGTAAAAAAATATTTTTAGTTAAATATGATACCTAATATGTTGTCAAGTGTTTTGGTACAGACGCTTTTTTTTAATTAGCTCTTATAATAATTTATAAATAATCAGGTCACAAAACTTCGTTAATTGTGACTGAGTTTTTCAGAAATGTTTTCTTTAATCTCGATTGGATTGATTCGTCTTTTAATTTAAGACTGCCCACTACTGTTAATGTTTCAGTAACAACTTGAATGCAATGTTCAATAGCTTGAATGTGATATGGAAATCTGGGATAATCAACAGCAGTTAATTTACTGGTAATGACGGTCTCTATAAACTGTGTCAAAAAGATTAAATATCAATGAAGATTCAGTGATTTTAAAAGTTTTGCTAATCAATGAGATTGATGTAATTGGAAATATCAGAAGCAATACAGGCCTTATGATGAAGCAGGAGTGATCGCTCCACGCACATGAAACACGCCCGTAAACAACTTGTGAGGCAGAAAATTTGATTTTATAAAAGATATTTTTGCTTAAGTCGAAAGATGTTGAAACAGTAGAGTTTGCATATTGTTAAATAAAGAAATTATATTCATAATAAAGTACGTCACCCATAATTTATTTAGCTCATGCTTAATAAGTAAATAATTTTTCATAACATTCTCATAGGTTGGTAAATTTAATTGGTTTTCCAAAAGGGTGAAAAGGGGACCAAAAACTTTTTTTTTTTTTAATAATTTGCATTGCGTTTAGGTAAAAACATTTTTTTATACTTATATTTTACAATAGTTTTTTATTTTTTTACTTGTTAAATTCAGAGTTTATTGCAAAATCACAAACCCAGTTCTCTTTATCATGCATACATTACTAATATACAAGAATCTATGTTCAAGCTTAAAGAAATTACTAGAAGAATCAATTGGGAGGCGGATACACTAAATCTTATGTAAGATTTATTTATTATTAAAAATCTGTTGTACAAAACCAGACAAACCTACCTTTTATCATTTGTTTTACATATTTATCTAAACTTATTATATTTTTCTTGCATTTGGATTGTTACAGACCTATACTCTAGTTTTACATAAAATCTGATTAAACAATTGCTTTTTGTTTATTAATAAAACTACTATAAGTGAGATCATGTAAAACAAGTCATGTTAAGTGTGTCCCTTACCCTAATATATTTTTCAAGTTAAGTATGTCCCTTACCCTAATATATATATATATATATATATATATATATATATATATATATATATATATATATATATATATATATATATATATATATATATATATATTTTGTTATTACACTACTTAACATTTTATGTTGCTAAAAATAAAAAGGGCACTCATTTCTCTTCTCTTTCAAAATTATCTATTTTAGAAATTGAATAAAAAAATTTAGTTATTATTCATTTTTCAAATAGTGGAAAATAAAATCTAGGCACCTGCAAAGCTTTGATATTTCAAATTGAATCAGAAAAGTGATTTGAAAATCCATTCGTGAAATCTCCATTTATTTGAATTAAATTAAGTTATTAAAAACTTATCAATATTAACTTACAATAATTTATTTTAATTATTATAATTTCTTTTTTTAAATATTTCAAGCTGTGTAAAAATATACAACTACTATTTTCAGGTTTTGTAAATTTATTTCAGAGAGAGCAATTAAATTAAGAAAATTTTTTTAACTTTACTTTTGATTATATTAATAAACATCCTCTCCTATGCATTAAGCACCTAAGAATAATTAAAATTGTTCAAAAAAATAATAATTTTTTAAATTTACATTTGCATAATTAAACATTTCCTAAAGTTACAAATAAACCAGATTATTCTTACCTTAGAGTTAAATTCAATTTTTCTTCCCTGAACTGTTAGCTAATGATCAATAGAGTAAATTTCAATTCTTGAAACTTACAAAATTAAAATCATGTCTCAACAGTATCCAAACTAAAATAAAAGAAAGTTAAGTAATATAGAAATAAAAAATAATAATAAAAAAATGTATCTAACAGAATTTTAGTTAAATATTATTTTTATTATCATTTTTGACTATTTCTATTTCCTAATTAACATAAAGTTATGATTTAAAAGCAGCAGCTTTTAAATCATAATTTGAAGTAAAATTTGCTAAACTTTAGGTGTACACAATTCTAAACCACTTTTGGTGTACACAATTCTAAACCACTTTAGGTGTACACAATTATAAACCACTTTAGGTGTACACAATTATAAACCACTTTAGGTGTACACAATTATAAACCACTTTAGGTGTACACAATTATAAACCACTTTAGGTGTACACAATTCTAAACCACTTTAGGTGTACACAATTCTAAACCACTTTAGGTGTACACAATTCTAAACCACTTTAGGTGTACACAATTCTAAAAAAACCACTTTAGGTGTACACAATTCTAGCACAATTTCACATTCTGTAATATGCCCAGCAGCATTTGGTCCTCAAATGACTTTTTTTGAACATTCAAATGATGTTTAAAAGAATCAAATGATGTTTAAAAGAAATTCTGAACCAAACTTAAGTAAGTTCACGCTTACTAAGTCAAATCTGAAATCAATCCAATCAATGCAAAAAATTTGGGTATTTGTATCTAATTTGTATTAAATATTGTAGACAAAAATACCTCTACAAGCTAATTTCTTCTTCCAAAAGGGCCAATGAGTTGTTAAAACATTTAATTTTTATAGTTATAATAGATATAATAGTTTTAATAAGTTGCAAAAATAATACTGTTATTTGTTAGCTTTATATGTTTTTATAAATAATACTGTTATTTAGTAGTTAGCTTGATATGTTTTTATAAATGATACTGTTATTTAGTAGTTAGCTTGATATGTTTTTACAAATAATTAAAATAGGAAAAAGAATTGGTGAATAGGTTAACATATTAGTGATTCGATTAGTAATAAAAAGCACATCTAAATATTTTATATAAATATTTTTTAAATAATTTTGTGTGGATGCATTCTCAATCACCCCCTAAATATAACTAATTGTATTAAAAGTTTTAACAAATGCAAAAATGGTTTTCCATCTTTCCCTTCCAAAACCTATAATTTGGTGTATGTGTTTTTTAACTTCATTATTTGCATGTAAAATTTATAACATGTAAATTATGTAAAGTTTATAATTTAACAAATACTATATGTAAATTGTTTATATATTTATAAAAGTATATCTGGTCCTTAAAATATACCATGTAAAAAATAAACGAAGATGACTGGAATATCCATTCACAAAAACGTCATATTATTGGCAGCATTATTTAAAATTGTCAAATGAATTAAAGTTAGATAAACTTTTGTATGGTTTGGTGAAGTTTTTTTTAATAAAAAAACAAAGAAAAAAATAACTAATAATTAATGCATCTAAGTTTTGATTTCTTTTCCTTAGTTCCTTGTTGGTTAATGATTAAAAGACTAAATTTGTTAATAATGTAAATATTTTTTTAAATGGTGGTTAAGATTTTTAAGTGTTTATTATGGTGAAGTACTCAAAAATGATGGTTTTTAAAAGTAAATACTAATTCTTCTTTGATCTTGATAAATATAAGTCCTCTTAAATTGCTACAACTAGTCAGTCAAGAGTTGCTCCTGGTAAAACTAAATTACTACATGTTTAACAAACATTAAAATTCAAAAATGCAAGGACCTTAGATATAGATTCTTTTCAGTTAAACCAAGAAAGTTTCCTTTATAAGTTATCTAAAGAAGTTTAATGTAAAGCAATTGAGACAAATAATTATAATAAAAAATCAAGAAAAAATGTTCTAGCCAGAAAATTCTAATAACATTTTGGTTAGAAAAAAAAGAGTTTAATGTTTATTATTTGTATTTTTCAATTGCAGATATCAGGCAAATTGTTGCAAAAAAATGGTATTATATCTTTACCAAAAAAAAAAATATCCCAAGAGACTGATGAAAATAGGAAGCGATTTCCTTGAAAAATTTTTTTTGTGAGTATTTGATTATTAAGACATTTTCTTAAAAATGAGTTGTGTTCTAAAGATGACAATTACGAAAATAATGAAAAGACATTTATGAAGATAATTATTTTTGTATAGGTTACAAACAATGGAAGAAGACAGACAGATCTGAGCTTTGTCTAAAACTGAAACCACAAGTAGCTTTATTAATACTCTGACCCATAAGTTACAAAAAGTTACTATCCATTCTTACATTATAAAAAGTCAAACTGTTTCTTATTAAAATAAAAAATGAGTTACATAGTACAATGGTCATTGTGACTTTTGTGTGTCATCTGTAACTTTTTTGAAAATTATGAGTTTGTTGTATAAGGCAAAATACAAAGTTTTCACTAAAATAAAATTTAAGCAATATTCTATCCAACAGTAGTTTATTAATAAGTATATAATATACTCAAATGTGGTGCAATTTTTTTTATCTCTAATGATTTACTAGATAATATAGATATAATATATAATGTGATTAAGTTAACAATTGAACATATTAAAAGCAATACTTTTAAAGAAATAAAAACTGTTCATTACTTTTTAGGTGGGTGTGCTAACCAATATAAAAACTGCAAGCATAAATGTTTGCCACCATTAACAAGATTTTGCTATGAAATTGTCATTCTTTGCAATAAGTCACAATAAATAGATCTGTAAGTCAGTCTTTTAATCGCTCACATTTTCTTTCTTTGCATAATAAATCACTCAGTGGCGATAGTAGTCGGACTGTGAAAAGACTAACTTGAATTGCTAGCCTTCATAAAACAATAACTAACTATATACTTATGACATCCGTTTAATTTTTGCAGAAATGAAATCTTATGAATCAGTTTTTAGTACAATCTAAGGAGTCAAACACAATAATCCGAACTGTAATAGAGCAGAGATATCCAAGTGCAAAAACTTCCTATAAGTAACAAAATAAATTAGAACTAATGTTGTTTCTGGGCGATTACTGTTCTATAGTTGTTCTTTTACCTAGCCTTCTTTATTTACTTTTTTATTTATTTTTAATTTTCATTTAATTTTCTTTGTTTTTATTACTTTTTTCTTTTAAAATTTTTCTCTTTGTTTAGTTCTTTTTTCTTTTGCCCATTTTTTTATTTGCATGATTTAATTTTTAAATTTATTTTATCTTTATTTTTTATAGTTATAAGAAAGATAGAGTTTGGAAGCCAACAAAAACGCATTGTTTTAACTCTTTCATTCTGTTTTTTTTGGTTTCCTGACTTCCGAATCTGTACAGAAACATTGCTGTTGTTAGCGTTTTGTTGGTACTGTTTACGCATATAAATTTAGACAGATAACCTGTCTAAATTTATTACAAAGTTTTTGCAACCATTTTGCAACCCAAGTTTTTGCAACCCCTGCCACTTTTATCCCTGGGATCCCGGGGATAAAAGTGGCAGCGGGATTTCCCGGGATTCACTCTTATATCCTGAAATATAATTTTAAAAAAATTTTACATATGATAACTGTATGAACTATTTCGACCAAAAATAAGAAAAATATTATTACATTTAGCTGTGTTTTATGTGTTCATACCTTATATTAAAACCTAGCACAACAAGAAATGTTATTGAAACTATCTTAAACTATCTAACTCAAGGAAAGCATTGTAATGCTATGTTTTCTTTTTTCTTGTTATTATAAAATATGAGTAAAAAATAAAAAAGATTTTTTGTGACGAAAACAGTAAGTTTGATTTTTTAACTTCTAAATTATTGAAAAGTGAAACTTTTTCTGTATTGAATTATTGAAATTTTAATAATTTTTGTGTTTAAAAAACGGAAAACCAAGACATTTAAAGTCATACATAAGATAGCATACTTATGTAAGAAATATTTGTAACTTTACTTTTAGTTGTTTTACAATTCAATTTAGTTATACCATGTCAATTGTAAATGGATTGAAAGCATGGCAATATTTTTGTAAAGAAAGGTCTGGTGAATCTGCAATTTGCAAAAAATGAAATGTAATGTGCAAAGGATTTTTGACAAGTGGACTCCTTGTGTCAAAGCTAACAACGGTGGATAGCTTCTCAATAAATGCCATGACAAAAAGTAAATTCATTAGAAAATCATTGTCTGAAAAGGCATTTTATTACCAAAAAATCCATCCCATGTTATGGGTATGATAAAAAAACAATATGGTTTAGCTGTGGTTTTAGAGATAACAAAAGAAATATCTAGCGGGCTGTGATTTTTTTTATTGTTAGACAAAGAGATGTCTTTAAAAAATCATGACATGTTTTTAAAAAATTGATGTTATTTAAATGTAAATTTACACTTATCAACAAAGTTTTGGAACCTGGGAATGACTCAGAAAGCTGGATAACTTTCTGTAGAAAAAATTGTTGATCTAGTTGAAAATAAACTGTCAGATTTCAGTTTATCGATTAAAAAAGCGCATCATAGCCAGTGTCACTGACGTGTAATAAAAAAATTTGGATGGCTAAGTAGTATTAAACATCAAAAGTTTAGAAAGGATATACTCAACTTTAATGACCATCAAGCCGACATCAATTGAATCAGAAAGAGCTTTTTTTGTTGCGGGTCTATTTATGGGAAAAATTTGTTCACAATTAAGCGACAAATCAATTAATTGTTTATGTTTTTTAAAACAATATTTTATTTTAAATAGTAACATAGGTTAGTGTACTAAGATAAATTTGTGTCAGAAACCGCTTGGTATTATATTAAAAATTGCCAGGAAATCCCAGGATAAATAAGGTACACACTGGGAATCCCGGGATGCTAAATTTATGGGAAATGAGAAACCCTAGCTGAAACACTACCAGCATATTTTAAAGGCACAAGTAGTATGAGATTGAATTATTTTGTTAAAATAATTCAATCTCATGCTACTACATCAAAGACTTTTTTCTTGATTATGGCTGATGTGACCTCCTTTTATATAAATATTCCACACAGAGAAGGTATTGGTTCTGTGAAATATTATATGAAAACTGTTGGTGAGTATAGCCTAAAGCTATCTTAATAGAAATGTTTATGACTTCTATGAGATACTCACGAACTATTCCAATTTGTGTTAAGGTCTTGAGCTCTTTTATCAGGATATTGTTGTCAGAAATAAGTTTGTTATACCTCAGGGGTATAACAAACTTATATCATCTTTGATAGCTTTTATAAGTCTAAAAGCAATAAACTCAGGAATTGCCCTTTGATAGCTTTTATAAGTCTAATTTTGGAAACAATTTTAACTCATAGTACCTTTAATTTTGCTGGTCAACATTATCACCAGATTTCAGGTACATCTATGGGGATCTTCAAGAATGGCACCAACATATGCAAACCTTTTTATGGGTAGTTTGGACAGAGAAATATTATACGAAATATAAGTAATTTTCAGAATTCAATTTCGCTCTATAAAAGATATATTGATGACATTTTTTTCATATTTCATGGATTGTTTAAAAATCTACTGAATGTTTTTAGTTATATGAATAGTATGCATCAAATTTGTTTTTAATTCTCAGTACACCATTAATTTCATTGATCTTACCATTTATAAAAAATAACGTTGGTGATATGATAACAACTATTTAAAGAAAACCCCCAGATATGATGTGCTTTTTTACACTATGAATCAAATCACTCTTTACACCTAAAATCTAACATTATTTTTAATCAAGCCCTGAGGTATAACAAACTTATTTCTGACAACAATATCCTGATAAAAGAGCTCAAGACCTTAACACAAACTGGAATAGTTCGTGAGTATCTCATAGAAGTCATAAAAATTTCTATTAAGATAGCTTTAGGCTATACTCAACAACAACTTTCATATGAGAAAAGAAAAGAAGAAAAGGAAAGGTTCCTACCTGTTATAATACCTTATAGCAATAAAATAAAAAAAATAAGGAACATAATAAGTAAATAT
>NC_061159.1:29782726-29945226 GCF_022113875.1 Hydra vulgaris | reverse complement strand
TTAAATGTATTCTACAAAATGGAGTGCTCAATATTTTTAAAAGACAAATCAATAATAACAATTGTCCAATGAGTGGACGTTTTATAAACCCTTTTGTTAATTTTCTAAAAATTTTTTGTCAAACAACGTCTTTGTGGCCAAAGTGGAAAGCTCACAGCATTTATGAACAATAAAAACAATTATCCAATGAGTATAAAATGTTTATCAAAAACATAACAGAAGGTGACTAAAAAAACGTTTTGCCAACCATAAACAATCTTTTCAAAATAAAAAGTATTCAAAAGACACCATGCTGTTAAAATACGTATGGGAACTAAAAGATAAAAATATTGATGATTTTATATTAAATTGATCAATTCTTAATACAGCATAAAATAATATTTCAAAAAAAAGGTATATTATTCCTACAAGAAAAATTTGAAATAATGAAATAACATGCAAACCAAAAGTGTTTATTAAACAAAAAATTAGAATTGAATTCCAAATTCAGGCATAAAAATAATTTAAGCATTCATTGATATGTTTTGGCATGGGATTCACAAAATTCTGAGTAATATCTTACGGAACACTATTTATTAATTTTCCTACTAATTCTTTCATCTGGTTCAGATTTTTTATTACATTTTTACCAAGATTGTGGTTTAACTAAGACCACAAATTCTCTATGTAGTTGAGATCTGGACTATTGGCAGGCAAAGACATGGTTTTAATTTTGTTTTCTTCAAACAATTGCATGCAAATCTTAGCAGTATGGAGCATTATCTTATTGGAAGTAGTTACCATATCTTTTGGGAAAATGTCAATAGAAGACATTAAGTAGTTATCCATTATGTCTAAATATCTTTGAGAATCAAGCCTTTCATCAAATAGTTAGAAACAACCAACACCTTCATAGTTCATGCAGGCCCATATGCTTATACTACCACTAATTTTTATGAACTAAACACAAGTTCACAAATTTTATGAACTAAACACAAGTTTTTTCTTGCTTTTTGATGTTTCATCAATAGACATGGTTTTTTGCAAACAGCTACCCAAATGTTTTTGTAGCTATTGTGTTCTGTTCTCTGAAGTTAAGATTTAACTCCATAATAAATTGACAACTAAAGTAGAAACATAAATTTGATTAAAAATTTATTTAATCCTAAATTGTTTTCAACTAATTTTTTTAGTGTTACTTAATTGCAACACTTTTTTTTTCAACATCTTTGATTCCAACAAGGCTGCAAGCAACCACTATTAGAGTTGGAAGTTACTGGAAGAGAAAAGAGGAAGTTTATAGAGCAAGATAACAATTAATAGACAACTTAAAAGATTATATGAATCAGGAAAGGAAGATGAAGGAAACCAATTCTAAAGAACTGATGTTCGAGGAAAAAAACTAAATGAATAAGAGTTTTTGGAGCACATAGGAACAGGCACAAAAAAAGGATGAGACCTAGTTGAATGACAAGTAACACGAGAATAAATTTTAGTAGATGGTACAAGAGGCGCTAGCTTTTTAGGGCAATCCCCATTATAGTATTTGTAGAAAAGAGAAAGAGAAGCAACATTATGATGATGTGGTAATGGTTAGAGGTTGGCTGCAAGAGCAGGTCCAACTACATTTACAATGCGTTTTTGCACCTTGGCTAAAAGAGAAAGGGCATCATTGGAAGATTCGCCCCAGATACAATATTCCATACATGGATGGATTTGAGATTTGAGATTCCAGCAACAATATTCCATACATGGATGGTTTTGAGATTTATATATAGATAAAGAATAGAATCCGGAGTAAGAAGGTGTCAAACACGATAAAGAGATGCAACCTTAGCAGATACTAATTTTGCAATAGATTTAATATATGGTTTTAAGGAAGATCAGAATAAGAGTTAATCTTAGAAGATGAAGGGTGGCTCATCAAGTAAATTACCGTTCATAAATATAGGAAGTTCTAAATTATTGCGATAACAAATGGCTGAAAAAGATTGGGTTTTATCTGAATTTAATAAATAACAAAATTGACTAATAATTCTGAGCAAAATTGAAAAGTATTTCTGTGTGTGAAATAGTCCTAAAACAGCCAATCTCATTATCAAGCAAATTTTTTATGCATATATGGCCTTATGTACAAGCAAACTATATGGCCCTAGGTGCAAGAAATGATAGCCTCATGAAAAATGTTATCTATTAATGAACCCAGATTGAGAGTAAACTTATTGAATATTGCATTTAGTGCTTAAGTAACAAACATTATAATATAAAAGAACTTATAGAATAGCATTTCCTCTAGGATTGTAAAACAATCTAAGATACCAGCGGCAAACTTACTTTAGACTGTCAAAAAGCATTTTTCAAAAATAACTTGGCATAGCAACGCTCTCTAAGAATCAAATTAGAGTTAAAAAATAAATGTATTATAATTAATTATCTCACTGAGAAGCATTACTTAGAACTTTATAGTTTTCAAATAAAGTGGAGTACAAGGAGTACTAAGTACAAGGAAGCCTAGGTAAACGAACTTTCCCTATATTAATTATTTTATGTATATATATATATATATATATATATATATATATATATATATATATATATATATATATATATATATATATATATATAACAGTTGGGCTGAAAAGTTGGTATCGTTTCTCAGAAATGGCGCCACTAGAATTAAATTCATACCATTTTTAGTTAGTACCAACCTTGAAAAGATACGTGTAAAAATTTGACAGCTGTCAGATTATTAGTTTGTGATATATTGCTCTAGTAGTGACTAGAGCAATATATCACAAACTAATTTTTCCATTTTTTTCACAATAACTAGTAGCTACTTTTGTTATTGTGAAAAAAATGGAAAAAAAAGAATTCCGTGTGTTGATGAAACATTACTTTTTAATGAAAAAAAGTGCTGCCGATACCAAAAAATGGCTTGATGAGTGTTATCCAGACTCTGCACCAGGCGAAGCAACAATTCGTAAGAAGTTTGCAAAATTCCGTACTGGTCATATGAGCACCGAAGACGATGAACGCAGTGGACGCCCAAAAGAGGCTGTTACCGATGAAAATGTGAAAAAAATCCACAAAATAATTTTGAATGATCGTAAAGTGAAGTTGTTGGAGATAGCTGACACCTTAAAGATATCAAAGGAACGCGTTGGACATATTATTCATGAATATTTGGATATGAGAAAGCACTGTGCAAAATGGGTGCCGCGTGAACTCACAATCGATCAAAAGCAACAACGAATTGATGATTCTGAGCAGTGTTTGGAGCTGTTACATCGAAATAGAACCGATTTTTTTTGTCAATACATAACAATGGATGAAACATGGCTCCATCACCACACTCCGGAGTCCAATCGACAGTCAGCTGAGTGGACTGCACGCGATGAACCGACTCCAAAGCGTGGAAAGACTCAACAATCGGCTGGGAAGGTTATGGCCTCTGTTTTTTGGGATACGCATGGTATAATTTTCATCGATTACCTTGAGAAGGGAAAAACCATCAATAGTGACTATTACATTGCGTTATTGGAGGGTTTGACGGATGAAATTGCAAAAAAACGACCTCATTTGAAGAAGAAAAAAGTTCTGTTTCATCAAGACAACGCACCGTGTCACAAGTCAATGAATACGATGCTAAAATTGAACAAATTAGGCTTTGAATTGCTTCCTCATCCACCGTATTCTCCAGATTTAGCCCCCAGTGACTTTTTCTTGTTCTCAGATCTCAAGAGAATGCTCGCTGGTAAAAAATTTAAGAGCAATGAAGAGGTGATCGCTGAAACTGAAGCCTATTTCGAAGCAAAAGACAAATCGTACTACAAAAATGGTATCGAAAAGTTGGAAGATCGCTATAATCGCTGTATCGCCTCTGATGGAAACTATGTTGAATAATAAAACCGAATTTTGAAAAAAAAATGTGTTTTTCTATTAAACGGTACGAACTTTTCAGCCCAACTGTTATATATATATATATATATATTTATATATATATACATATATATATATATATATATATATATATATATATATATATATATATATATATATATATATATATATATATATATATATATATATATATATATATATATATATTATATGCATTGACTACGTTAAGATTAAAAAATTAATTGTAAAAAGAATTTTAGTTGGGTCATTTGTTTTTAGAATTTTTTAAATAGTACTTATTTTCATGTCTGCATTTCAAAATTAATTCAAATTTTTCTTGTAAAGATAGTATACAATTTTTGAAAATGTTATTAAAGAATAGACTAGTTTAAAATTAACATTTTTTTCTTTTAGTTTCTCAATATATTTTAATAGCATAGTCTCGTTTGAGTATTTTTTATGTTTAAAAGATTGTTTGTGATTGGCATAACATTTTTTCCATTTGCCCTTGGTTAAGCCAATATATTGCTTATCAGGGTTACTTTGTGAGGAAATAATGCATTTGTAAGTAATATTTTTTGATAAGCATTTGGCATTTATAGGGGAGTCAAATTTTTGTTTGCAATTACAATTTTCAGTATTTTTTTCTTTACGAATTTTTATTAATCAATGCAAAATTGTGGCCTTTTATGATTCATTTAGTTTTTTTTTCTTTAGGAATTTTAATTAATGCAAAATTAAGGCCTTTTATGATTCATTCTTTTATCATTCATTTAGAGGGAGGGAAATGTTTATCTATTAATTTTAAAAACGTTTTTCTAATATTTTGTAGAAACATTTTTTGCTGAACTGAGTGTTGAACCAAGTTGTATTTAAATTTCAATTCCACTTTTTTGCAATTTTTGTTTCAAATTTAAGCTTGAAATTTTTGAATCCACTTTTTGTAAGAGCATCTTCATACATACATTTAGAAGAGTTAAAAATAATTTCATTAGAAGAGTTTTAATTTAGTCTATTATTAATTGAAATAGGAATTTGTGTTAAGATTTGAGGGGGAAGGTTTGAATTTATAATAATATGCAATAATTCATCATAGAAGATTTGTTGTCACGAACATTGAAATAAAGTTTGTTCTTCCCCAAGTGGCACCATCCATTGAGATAGAAAATTGTTAAAAATCTTGAAGGGAACACAAAAGTGGATTGAATTGCATCAAAAGTTCATAATGGAACATAATTGGAATCTATTCAAGCAAGTTAAAGTGTTGTTAATTGACACTATGATTGTTAATACAAAACACATCAAAGTTACACTTTGATAGTGCAGTACTTATATCATGATGTACTATACTTGACCTCCTGTCATCATATTTACATATTAGTTCTAGAAATTGTTTTTACAATATGTTTAGGATCATCACTAGAAAAGGCACAAGCAATTTAAGCAATTTTATACAGCATGGGAAAAAATTGACAAGAAGCAGTTTTTACTCTCAGAAACTGAAATTTTGCAAAAAATTGAACATAAACAAAATATACATGTTAGTCAGAAATCTTCTTGGGTTACAGACTATCAAGAGATTCTTAACCTCTCATTATCATATATTTTTATCATAGAACAACTACTAAAAAGCATTTCGAGCAACAGCTTGAATTCATCTAGTACAATGGATGGTATTGTTGATCTATGCATTAAAAGTGTATTTATTTTGCAATTAGTTTAAACTTTTGAAAAATGAATGGAACGTTTTATACATTTTTTTGGAGAACAGATGACCCACTGAAAAAAAATTTAATTTGATTAAAGACATAGAACTAGAGTAGTTCATCAGTAAAAACACATTGTTTTTATTTAATTTTGCAATTGAATGCTGGTTTCTTGCACTGTCCTGTTAAGGTTAGCCTCAAAATAAAGAGTATTTTGAAGCTAAGGAAGTAGTACTGGGAATGTAATGAATGATTCTGCTGAGCAAGCTGTAGCACTCATTGGTGGATTCAATAAAACTTTGAAACACAAGACAAAACAAAAAACAAGAAACAACAACAATTTTTATTGCAAACAGTGTAAATTTTTTGTTCTCATTTTCCCAACACTAATAAATATACATTGAGTAAACTGAAAAATTTTTAGAAAAAAAATAGACAAAAATATATTAAAATCTGCTTTTTAATTTTCTGTTAAATTAATTTTTTTAACCAACATTAATTAATGATTTTAATTCATCATTGTTTCATATATTTCATAAATCAAGACACATTAAGTGCTTTATATATAAAAGCAGTTGAAATATGTATTTGTTGATGGGTTTAATCTCTCTGAAATTGAACCCATCAACAGCTATGACAGAGTTTTTTTTTAAAAAAACTATATATTAGCTAATCCTATAATTATTTTTAACAACCAATTTTTATTTGGAGTGGCATAGAGGTCATATTTATATGAAAAACCTTTTTATTCTTTATTTTTTCTTGTTAAAAGTATTTGTGTCGATTGTTCAAAATAACACTTTTTACCAATTTTGACTAAATTTAGAGCAATTTCCAGACATTGGTACGAATAGATTCTGATGTCAAATCCAGTTAGTTTTTGCAACAATATTTTTTCAATGTGTTCCTGTACCAACAAAACACTGTGCTTATTAGTTTAAGAAATATGTTGTACTTATCTTTCACTTATTATGGTAGATAAATTAAGACTTAGTCTATTGTAAAGTGGTTTTTTGTTGAATTTTGAGGTCATTTGTCATGCGACAAACTTTATAACTTTTAAAAGTACTTTTGATCTATTGTTGTAAACTAAACAATGCTATTCAATAATATAACAATGTTATTCAAACATTAAAAAATCTGCTACTGCTTTTAACTAAAAAGAAATTTTATTTAGATTAGATGTTGTTTATAGTATACTGCATTGTTGTTGTACATTGGATTTCATGGATTTTTTACTTATAACATTTCGCTATTTTTTTCAACCATAACTGAACGGGAATTGCAAACTAAAGCTCTAAACAACATTTTAAAATGCCAAAATCAGATGCTGAAAGATCGAAAGAACAAGAAATAGAGAAACGTTATATTGATCCTAACAATGTTATTCAATAATATATATATACACATATTTTCTGTGATTATTTTAGCTGCTCCAAGCTTGCTACGTGAATACATACGATCTGTGCAAAAACAGGTCAAAATATTAAAAAGAAAAATTTAGTTTTTACGCAGCTGTTGTTTTATGGGTTATATATATATATATATATATATATATATATATATATATATATATATATATATATATATATATATATATATATATATATATATATATATATATATATATATGTATATATATATATACATATATATATATATATATATATACACATATATATATATATATATATATATATATATATATATATATATATATATATATATATATATATATATATATATGTATATATATGTATGTATATATACACTTACTAAAGCGTGTTTTGATAAGCATTTGCTCACTTTTTCTGCTTACCTTAAGCTTTACAGTTTTTTTTCGAAAAAGAAGAAAAAACGAAGAATGATGAATGAAACAATTACTTCCCCATCCCAAACCCTCAGTCGATGTAGCAGCACTCCTCTGCAAGTCAGGCTATTTGTCAGTCGATGTATGTACTGAAGCCCCCAGCAGCAGGCTATTTCAGTATGATATTAGATTGCTTACCTTAGTACGCAATACTATATATATATATATATATATACATATATATATATATATAAATATATATATATATATATATATATATATATATATATATATATATATATATATATATATATTTATATATATATATATAATTAAAATATGATAATTTTTATAAACAGAGGTCTCCAACTATTTGTAGAAATTTTAACGCCATTGTCACCGTTGAGAAGTATTAAAGTGTGTTTTATTTCCTGGTATGTTGAGCCGGTAGTTAATTTTATCTGATTCTCTAACTTTCCTTTCATCATACTCTGATTTTATTGCTAGAGTTTTTGCATGTCAAAATCAAACATACCATTACAATTTCTACTATGTTTGGTTGCACAAGATGCATCCCATTTACCTTTTAAATTGTTTTTTTTATGTTCAATGCATCTCGTTAAAGTTTTCTATTTTGTTTCGCCAATCTATATACTGCCACAAGAGCATGTGAGTTTGTAGACACCGGGATTGCTATTGGGATTTAACTTTGACTTGTTGTTGCATAAGATGTTTTTTAACGTAGGTAGTGTAGTAAAAATTATTCTGACGTAAGGTTTGAGTTCTTTTCTAAGTTTTGAATTTATTCTTGGGAGCCATGGAGGCTTAACTGTATATTTACTTTTTTCTGTTTTACTATAATTTATTTTAGAAAGGTTATTTTTTTTCTGAATATTGTTTTTAGCAGTTGTTTCAAGCTTTAATCTATCGTATCCATTTTTTGCAAACATGTTCACTAAAAACTGTATTTCGTCATTAAAATACTTTGTGGAACAAATTTTAATGGCACGAGTAACAGGAGGTTACGGCTACCGCTATGTGTACCGCTATATGAAGCTTTTCGACATGATGACAGGAGGTTAATAAAAATAATTGCCAGCCATTAAACTTAGTTAATCTTGCACAAACCCCATTAAATTGCTAGGGCATGAAGTGGGTAAACTGTATGAGATCAGAAGAATTTATATTTTATGCCACTCCCTGTAATAAAGTTTGTTCATGAGAGTCAAAATGGGATGGGCTACTATATATACATATATATGTAAATTTAACTTTAAAGTAATAGGTAATAAATGTAAAAAGTTGCAAAAAATTTTTTATTCATAATATGAAAAAATAATTGCATCTTGAAATGTTTAATTAGTATTACTAAAACAGATGGGATATGGTTGAAAAGTATAGATAAACAATTTTTATTAAAATTCAGATTTAATCTTAAAATAAGTTGAGGTTAAATTTTAATACTCATGTTGGTTATGCAACAACAGCCCAAATAAAATTGCATTTGTCAAAAGATGATGAGTACAAAATTCCATTCATCAAAAGATGCTAGGTACAAAAAAATATGAAATGTCTTAAGCAGTAACCCATATAATATTTCTTTATTGAGCAAAAATGTAGCATCTTCAAATTGATGAACTGCGATGAAACACATTTATTTTAATATTTAGTAAAGGTTGGTGGAACTCGTAAATCTTAAAAAAGGTTGTTGCCAGGAAGAACATCTGTAATATTTGTACTACAGATGTTTTTCCTGGTACTTATATATCAACTTATATATCAAGTTGTATAAATAAGCTTATAATGGGTGTTGTATAATTATCAATAAATTGTCATTATCAAGTTTTCAAAAAAAATGTTTTTTTTTTTGTTATTAGTTGTTAAAGCAAGGTATTATTAAAAAGATTATTCAAAGTATTGGTCTAGGAAAATCGAAACTTAAACACCAACAAGTTGATGTAAGTAAGAGTATTTTTTGTCCATATTATTTTAATATTTAAAAAGCATTCTTTTATTTAACTTTATAATCTCTTTATTATTTGCAAAAGCGGCAACAGTTTATTGACGATAATACATAAAATCACTTGAAAGTGACGTTTTCTATTTTCTATAATCTTGTAGTTCTTAAAAGTAGTTTATTGAGAGTATTTTCTCATTCATATTGCAGTTCTATTGATGCAGAGTTTGTTTTCATTCATATTGTTCTTATTCTCATTGCTTTACAATAAAAACATTAGATATAGTTTTATTGTAAATTGGTTTTTTTGTAAAGGACATAATAACATCTTGTTTGTGTAGAGTTCAATATTTTTTTTTCTTTTTTTAATTTCTCTGTTGTTTTAAGGTGTACAAAATAGGTAAATGATTTAGACTTTTCTCTTAACAACTTTCTTTATTAACAAAGAAAATTAGCAACGTATTTACAGAGTAAACAAAGTAACCTACAATAAATTTTTAACTCAAAAAATTGTATATGTGAGGATGATAATAATGGGTAAATATTCCTTTTGTATTTAAAAAAATCAAAAAATTTATGAATTATAAAAACTGAAAAGTTATTAAAAGTATTATTTAAAAATAATTTGAATTACAACATTGTAACATTATAGCTAAACATAAAGAGCAAATTTAATTTTTTGTTTAATTAAAAGCCCTGCGAGGTACAGTATTTTATCTATGAAAAATTACTAAATTACCACTTTTTAATATTATACACAAGTATAATGTTTAATATATATTACTAGCAAACAAGGACATGTAAAACGGGTCATGGGAACTAGTTATGTCAAATATGTTGACTCTATCTGTTAGACTTTTCTCTTAACAACTTTCTTTATTAACAAAGAAAATTAGCAACATATTTACAGAGTAAACAAAGTAACCTACAATAAATTTTTAACTAAAAAAATTTTATATGTGAGGATGATAATAATGGGTAAATCTCCCTTTTAAATTTAAAAAAATCAAAAATTATATGAATTATAAAAACTGAAAATTTATTAAAAGTACTATTTAAAAACAATTTGAATTACAACATTGTAACATTATAGCTAAACATAAAGAGCAAATTTAATTTTTTGTTTAATTAAAAGCCCTGCGAGGTACAGTATTTTATTTATGAAAAATTACTAAATTACCACTTTTTAATATTATACACAAGTATAATGTTTAATATATATTACTAGCAAACAAGGACATGTAAAACGGGTCATGGGAACTAGTTATGTCAAATATGTTGACTCTATCTGTTAGACTTTTCTCTTAACAACTTTCTTTATTAACAAAGAAAATTAGCAACATATTTACAGAGTAAACAAAGTAACCTACAATAAATTTTTAACTAAAAAAATTTTATATGTGAGGATGATAATAATGGGTAAATCTCCCTTTTAAATTTAAAAAAATCAAAAATTATATGAATTATAAAAACTGAAAATTTATTAAAAGTACTATTTAAAAACAATTTGAATTACAACATTGTAACATTATAGCTAAACATAAAGAGCAAATTTAATTTTTTGTTTAATTAAAAGCTCTGCGTGGGAAAATTTGTGTTTTGATTTAATATAAAATAATTGAACATAAACTACGCAAAGCGTAGTTTATGGACAATCTTTTAGCTTATGTACATGGTACAGAATCAATTATATTTTCATATCTATTTTCTAACTACATCATGTATAAAAATTCTGTACTTTGTTTCTAAATTTGGAAATGCATAAAAGAGTATATTTGATAAGAAATATCACAGCTAATTTTGTCTAATTCTTGTTACAAACAGAATTAAGTAATACTACGAATATTACACAGTTCATTGGCTCATTGCTTTGCAATAAAATATGAATGTATTCTACAATTTATTTTTACATGATGTAGCAAATGAATGGATATGCTACTCTGGAAATTGATCTTGCACCAAGTATATCAGCTACATTGAGACAAAATAATCCTTCAGGAAACTAAACCCCTATGACCGTGCAGTGTTTGTACTGCTCCTAAGGAAAAAAAAGTTTAATCCGCCATTTTTATCCGCTCACTTTTTGAAGTTAGAGTTTTAGTTAAAGCATACAAAATTTGTATAGAACATAACAATTAAGATGATTTGAATGTTTTAAACATTCAAATCATCAGCAATATCACCTGAATGTTATGAACATATGAATGTTATGTTTATTTTTCTGAACATAACATTCAAATCATCTTGAATGATCTTATTCTTAAAAAATTGATACCAAAAATCGAGTTATTTCACCCTGGGTTCCAAAATTAATCCTTGTTATTAGGAAGAGAATTTTGTAAAGTTGGCATTAAAAAAGTCTTTTGTTTTGGTAATCCCTTAATCAATATACTTGCCATAATAAGTTTAAATTGCTTTCAAATATTCATCCAGGAATGTACCAGCTTGATTTCTCATGTGGTACATGTTATATTGGTGAAATAATAGAAAAGATTTCCGTACATTTTCAAGAGCATAAAAACAATGTTACAAAAGCCAACTGTGATACATCTGGAATAGTAAAGCATACACAACATTGTAATAATAAAATAAACTGAGAGAACCCTAAAATTCTTTCTATTATTTCAAACAACCACATAAGGAAAATTTGTTAGACCTTTAGTGTTTCCACGGTTTTCTATACCGGTATTGAAAACCAATGTTTAACTAACTTTTTCCAATACCAAAATCGTTTCCCAATACTGGTTTTTTACGGTTTCTAAATTTTTAACAATTTGAACTTAATAAAGATAGCATATTGCACATTGTACTTTTAGTATTTGAATGTTGTAAATGAATTACGAAAAATAGAAGTTATTTGCTATGCTGTTTACAAATCACAAGTTTGTTAAATTTTTTACTAATTAGTTACTTTTTGGTATTGTTTACTAATTAGGTACTTTTTGGTATTATTAGAAAACTCCAATTCCCTTTGATCAATTGGTATAACTATTTTTGGAATAGTATTAACAATTACTATTCCTTTGGACATTATTTCCGCATGAAGAAGTTCATGAATGAAGGCATATAATAGCTTTAGTGTTAACTTAAGTTTTTATAATAATAGTTTATATCTAAGAAACAATAAATTGTCTAGGATTATAAAAATTATACATTTAATTATAATAATTAATATATTTACTTATTAATAAATACTATACAAGTAATGTAATTTTATTTGCAATATATTAATTTTTCTTTACTTCATATATATAACCAATAAAAGATAAGTACAAAAAAAAAAAACATGCCAAAACAAATCTCTTCTGTCTGGAAGTATTTCAAAAAGTTATATGGTTAAGCTAGTGAAGCAAAATGTACTCTGTGCAATTCTTTCATAAAATGCAAAGGTTCAAGCAGATCTGGTCTAATACATTAGAACTATCCATAGTATAATATTAAAAAATGAGAAGTTAGATAAAACATTGGTTGCAGAAATTCAAAAAAAAAAACAAATAAAAGTAGATGGATTCTTTAATCCTGGCTGAATTGCTATCAAAATGTGTGGCAAAGGATTAAGCCACTGCCTACAAGATGTTTGTTTTTTTTTAAATCATAAAGAGTCAGCCTGGCACTCTGTCACCCTGGCATTTGTGTAATACAATCTTAGTAACACAAATTTTTTTTAAAGTTACATTCTCTTTGGGAAAATGGATTGAATAATTGCATTTTTTTCAATTTTTAGCTATTTCAAAAAGACATCTAAAACTATATTTACCAAAAGATATAATAAGTATAATATACTATTTATTATTATTTATTAGTAATATACTATTTATTATTATTTTAGTATTTTAGTCATTTGAAATAATTGTAAAGTTATTTAAATTAAAAAAAAAAAACGTTTTATTGAGAATTTCATGACTGTTTATATCAGTCCCCAAATTGTGGAGCCTTGTTGCATTTCCCTCACTGCACGCCTTCCCCCCTCCTAGAAAACCAATCCTGGAGGTCTATGTAATTAGGAATTTTATAAACTAAACATTGAATATTGCCTAAAATTAATATTTTATTCAGCAGTCAAAGAAACATAAAATATAACTGAAATATTAGATATTCATTTTATAAAATAGTCACACTTTCTTACGTTTTTATTCTCTTTTTGACTTGAATTTTTTGTCAAAATGAATTTGTGTTGCTTTTATTGACCATAAACTTGTTTAGATGCCTCAGACATTAATTTTACTGCTCTCTCCACAGATTAAGAATTGTTTGGCATGTCAAATATAAAGAGTTTTAGATTTGATTCAATACCCCGTCTCAGATTTTCAGACGTTATGCTAAAAGTTGTTGGGGGCTCAACCTAAATATCATCAACAGAAACAAGAATTAGCATCAAAATTTCTTTTCATTATAGATTTCAGCTTAAGCTTTGTTTTAAAATTAATGTCTTCTTTCCATGCTCTGATTTTTAGGATTTGGTTGAGGGCTTGGTTTCTTATATTCTGATTTTCATCCAGCAGCATGCAGTACAGAAAATTTTCTTACAAACAACAATATGAGTTTCCTTGTAAGTTCTTAAAAACAATGCTCTGAATCCTGGTATCTTGAAGCTTGACTAATTCAATGGTTTTGTAAAGAAGTTGAGGAGCATCTTTGTATTTTCCAGAGTGCTTAATAGCAAACCACATTACACAATATACTTAAACAATATATTTAGTTATTACTAATAACTCAGAAGATGGTTTATCAGACCTAACATAAACCATTATTCTAAGAGCCAAAGTTAGCTATCTAGCTTGACAAACTGGTCCAGGTTTTTTTGCAAGAAATTTTTTCGAAATTAAACCTTTTGAGATACCGACATAGTACTCATAAAGCATTTGCTGGTCTGAGTACTAAGATTGCTTATAACTTCATTGTTAACGAATAACTCTATTTCTGACTGTATGGGAATAAGTTCAATCAATGGCTGTTCATGAAGAGTTTGATTAGATGCATCTCCAATAGGCCCTTGTAAGATTTAGGGCCAATTGTGTTTCCATCTAATTCACATATAATGTGTCGCAGTGGGAGTTCAATTTGATGCAACAAACATTCTAAAAGGTGCAAACTATTTTTAAGAACTTTTTCGAGTTTAACAACCAAACCGTTATCTGCACCTGTATTTGAACTTGTGTCATCCACAATAACAGCTACTAAGCTATGAACATTATTATATTCTGTCAAAACATTTACAGTAGCGTTTGCCATGGTAGTTCCAGTTCCATTAGGTGTAACTACATGAGTCAAATAAATTTTTGATGTTGACCCATACTCTGCTGTAAATTTAAGATGATGTTCTTCTTTGGTTGAAGCAACAATAATAGAACCTTTATCAGTGTTGTACTTGACAGAATGTACTAATGTAGACTTGTCAATTTTTCCATCTATTCCAATAACCTTTAATTCTTTAACATCAGTGTTGTGTTTAGAACTTATGATGCTACTGATTCTCTTTTTTTTTTAACTAAAATTGTTTTTTCTGTTATTATTTGTGATTTATCACATTTTTTTACATAGTCTATTAATACAGCTCCATAGTTGATTAATACAGCTGTTGCTAATGCAGCTGCTGCAGCATCACTTATTTTAAAACTTATAGCAGCCTTTGCCAAGTTTGTTAAATGATTATAATTTTTTTCAACTGTCATGTCTATAGAAAAGTCTGGATCAGATTTAAATTTATTATTGTTATCAAATAACTCAGCATCCAGATTGGAATCATATTGAATTTCCACAGCAGGCGACTTAATACATCTTCTTATCTGCTCACTAGTTTCTCTCTCTTTCTTTTTTCTCTAGCAGATGTTGTTTTATCAACCGTACCAATTTTTTTAATTTTTTAATTTTTTAATTTTTTTCCTCTTGTTCTAATTTTTGATTTTTGATCTTTTTTTTTCTCTATCCAATGGTGGTACCTAAAGCAAATATTCTCTATCCAATGGTGGTACCTAAAGCAAATATTCTCTATCCAATGGTGGTACCTAAAGCAAATATTCTCTATTCAATGGTGGTACCTAAAGCAAATACTCTCTATCCAATGGTGGTACCTAAAGCAAATATTCTCTATCCAATGGTGGTACCTAAAGCAAATATTCTCTATCCAATGGTGGTACCTAAAGCAAATATTCTATATCCAATGGTGGTACCTAAAGCAAATATTCTCTATCCAATGGTGGTACTTAAAGCAAATATTCTCTATCCAATGGTGGTACCTAAAGCAAATATTCTCTATCCAATGGTGGTACCTAAAGCAATTTCAAACATTTTTTAACAATGTTTTAGTAGCACAATAATAAACTTTTTAATAATAGTATCAAATATATTTTAAAATTTCTTAAAAACTTAAGAAAATCACAGGTTCAAACCAATTCTTAGGCTTTTTATATACTAATAATAAATCAAAATAAAATTATTTTTGAAAGAAAAGTACACTTTTATTTTACTCCAACATGTTCAAAAAAACTTCATCAGATTCAAAGCCATTTACTACAGATTTACTGAATTAAATAGATTCTAATTTTTTAAAATTTAAATTGTTACCTTTTTTCTGCTTTCACATAAACAAGCGAAGTGTGTTGTTTTGCAATCCAAAAGATTCTTACAATTCACAGATGTATACATAAAAATATTTCAAAAATTATAAAAATATTTTGAGTCATAATTATCATAAATAAATATCATATCAAGTTATATGCAATTACTTTAATTAAGTTATGCACAAATATTTAATAAAAAAACAACCTATTATTGCAAGCTACAACTGGAAGTCCACAACCACAAGAAGACAACTACAAGAAGACAACCACAAGAAGACAAATCAAACAAATGCTCAAAGTTGTTATCAAGATATTCTTTATTTTTGTTTGCATTTTTGCACTTTCCTTCAGCAAATAGCACTCTCTTAAAAAGTCTAGAATTTTTTTTGGCCACTGGCGTCTCGTTAGGGTTTCTGAACACTAATTAACAGTAATAGTAAAACAGCTGTTTTTTTTTTTAAAAAAAAAAACAGCAAACAGCTGTTTTTAAATGACTTTTTTTACTGTTTTTTAAATGATTTATTTTTCAATAACAATTTAATAGTTTAAAATATAGGATAATAAGTAACTTTAATAAATAACTTTAGTTCAGTAGTTATCATTTTTTATAAAAAAACTAAGCTCACAGGCAAGTACTAAGGAGTTTCCTATTTTAATAGTTCTTTTATTCTAATCTAGTACTAAAAGTTTTTTAAAGGTTTCTAAAGAGTTTCTTTAGAGTTGTAATAAAGGCTTCTAGCACCAGTTTCTTATTTACATTTACTTAAATGCATAGTTACTAGTTATGAATTAGTTTTTAATGGTGGGTAAAATGGCTACTTAATATCCTTAATTTCTATTTGTAAAATTAGTCTAGATATACGCAACAAAACGGAAAAATCCAACTACAAAAGGGTTGGGAGGTGTCAGCGTTGTAACAAAATAATAAAATGCTCAGAATGTTTTACAACTACCTTGAAAAATCACTTAAAGTCACAGACTTTGTTTAGATAAGGCAACAGAATCAATCATACTAACAGATGAGAGAGCAAGCAATAAGTGAAAAAATACTATTGGCAACTTCTTTGCGCAAAAGAAGCTTCAAAATATTGTTTCTGATTTAGCTACGGATAGCATTTCAGTTTGAGCTATAACAAGAAATAAATACATTTGCCAGTCAATACTCGTGATGGATTTAAACTCCCCACTAACAAAGGTGAAGTAATGAAACTTTTGCACAAAGATTTTGAAGAGAAGCAAAAAAAAAAGATTGACACCATAAAGTTAAAAGTAGCCAATAAAGTGAAGTTTAGCATGACTGTTGATGAGGTTATTACTTTAAGAGGACGAAGATATTTCGGAGTTAATATTCATGATAAAACTGACAATATCACATATAAAACAGGATTAATTTGAATTTTGGGTTCATGCAGTGCACTTGATATGATTGAAATAATGAAACAATATCTAAATGTGTTTGGAATGTAGATGGGAAAAGATTTGGTTGCATCTACTCAGGATGGAGCAACTGTAAACAAGAAGTATATTCGAAATTTAGATGTTATTGGTCAATTTTGTCTTAATCATGGTATACATCTTAGAGAATGTGACACACTTTATATGAAAAAACATGATATTGAAGATTTAAGCGACCCTTGTGATGACAATAACAATAAAAATGATTCTTTTGACGAAGGCACCAATTTTGAATTTATAAATGATGATTGCAAAAATTGTATCAATTACAATAATTTTCTTAAGAACTCACACAAACTGATAAAATACATCAAACTGTCAAGTGTTCAAAAACAAAAAAAACAAAAAATTTATTACGCTGTCTAAAGAATTCTACAATAACCCCATCCAGAGATACAATAACTTTTGCAGGAATGTTGGCATCTCGACTTTTTGGTGTTCATGACGTTAATTTTATTGAAACAACTTAAAATTTTAACTCTACAAGAGGAACTGAATGTGTTGCTGAAGAAAAATGAATCACCAATAGTGTCTTCTGGACAGGAAAATTTTAGGTGGTTAAAAGCTGAATTTACTCTTTTTATGAATACAGTCCAGCGTACAGAAAACTTACAAAAGCCTTATGATGCATTATTAACAATTAAGCCCACATTTATGGATGTTGAAAGAGTATTCTCCTATTGTGCCAACTTTTGTACAAAAAAAAGATCACGATTTGAATCACTTGTCTGTAGATTGGAAGATTGCTTTTTGGAAGCTCTGATGGCAAACCAGCATACCTCTTGCTTTCATTGTGAGTTCTTAGGTTTTTTATTATTTTAGGCATTTTCCTTCATGTATACTGTGTAATAAAATTTCCAACAAAATTTAAAACAAATTACTTTAGCTCAAATCCCTTATCAGCCATCATTTTTTTTTAAATTTATCTTTGTTGGAATTTATTTATAGTATAAGAACATTTTACACTTTTATTAAATCTTAATACTGGCAGTGGTTTAGCCAGGATGACATTTCTTTAAGAACAATTACAAAATCCGAAGCAATACGTGAGTTTATTATGAAACGCGGTTTCCAAATGTTAAAAAGTCAAACTAGAGTTGCATAAATAATAATGTTGTTTTAAGAGATAGAAAAAAAGAACTGTGTGATGAAGTTTCTGTTTTGAAAAAATGTGGTGAAAAGTTCAGCATAACACTTGATAAATGGACTGACATATCCAGAATTTTGGTTAGATTTTATGTACATAATTGCAACAACAATTTTAATAATATCATAAAGAAAACTGCTCATGAAAACAAAAACAGAACATTTCGAGATGAAATCAAGTCTGTATTGAACAGTTCATGTAAAATGATTAAATTTTTCAAATTGTCAACTGTTTATAGCTCCTTATTGCAAAAGAATGTTTTCAATCAAGAAAATAAAAAACAGATGCTAAAACTTGAAGGCGGAACTCTTAGGTTCCCATAATTGAAAGGTTGGTAAAATTGAAACCATGCATTCAAAAAGCAGTTTTGAACATTAAATAGTCTTTATGAGGAAGTCAATTTTAAAGTTTTAAAACCTATTGAACTTTTTGTTCAAAAACCTATCTGGAAAAATGGTAACTTAAGTGTATTTCCTCAAAAAGCAATACAATGAGCAAAGCAACATAGATTTAGTGTCACTAATGAGATATTTGCAAAACCCAAATTCAAATACGTCACAAAATAATGATAGTTTCAAATATTCATCAAAATCAGCAAGTGTTCAATATCCAAAAATATAGTTAAACTAAATTTTATCAAAGTATTGAGGAGTGTCAATATCGAATCATCGGATGAAAAAGTTGCTGAAGAAGCCAGTAATAACCTTAAGACACAGTTGAAACAATCCTTAACAAAGATGGTTTTTTTCCAACCCAAGATTAGTTATTCTGATCCATTATCCGAGATATTAAGAGAGTTTAAGCTGTTTAAAGCCAATTATTTTTTAGATATTAAAAAGTAAAATAAAATAAAATAGAAAAAGAAAAATGTGTAAATTTTCTTTTTCTATTTTAATTTTTTTTTTCATGAAGTTTTCTAATGATTTGGCTAAATTTTTTGAACTATTTTGAATAACAAAAACCGGTATTATAATTTTCAGATATTTTGGAAATCTAGAGGCCATTGAAAACAATGTATGCAATGTTCAAAATCTAAAGAAAATAAATTTTAAATCAATGGTAATTTGATAATAACTCATCATTAGAAACCAGTTTTTGACATAATTATGATATAATTTTGTCATGTTCATAATAAATTTTTTAATGGTTTTTTTAACGGTTTTATTAGTTTAATAATAGCTCTCCCTATATAAGCCAAAATATCATGTTAAAAAAGCAATAAATAGTATGATACCATATATGTTTTAATGCTTGTAATATTATTACACATACTAATAAAAATGTCACCTAATTTTTTTTATATACATATATATATATATATATATATATATATATATATATATATATATATATATATATATATATATATATATATATATATATATATATATATATATATATCATAATAGATAAATAGTTATCATAATGGATAAAAAATCTTTATAAACAAATTACTTATATTTCTTTTTTAGTTGATAAATGAAACCCAGAAAAAAATTATTATGATGAAGAATGAGTTTGAACATCACCTGAATAAATTTCAAGAGTTACAAAGACAAGAGCTGGATTTATTCTTAAAAATTAGTATGAAAAACTTGCAGTTTTCTAAATCGGGGTAAACTTTTTATTTTTTAAAAGTTTAAAATATATTTTGAAAAACTATAAAGTGTTGTATAATTTCTTTATTTTAACTTTTTTCTAAATAACTGGTCCAGTTGTCAACTTATGTTCAAGAAGTTTTAAAATTGAACTACAGTTCTGCTTTCATCAATAAAATTAGGCAGTTGCATATGAGTGTCTACTTCCTTGATAGGGCCTAATTTTTTAAAAAGTTTTAAGGGTGGAAAAAAACTGATGGTGGTAATTTTTTGAAAATAATATTTGGGTAGTGACTTTATTAAGGGTTGGGGATAAGATAAGCAATATTTAACCAAAAAAGTTGAAAAACAATAATTTTTTTTGTAAAAAACAACTTGAAAAATTTAAACAAATAGTAATTACAGTTTTATATACTAAGAAAAAGTTAATATATTCAGTAAAATTTGCTGCTCATATTAATGTACAGCTCATATTAATACTTCAAATAAAAAAGATCAGGTTGATTAATCAGTAAGACATGACTTTAATTGTCAAACTTTACCTGAAAATATTAGGGATGCAAATGAAATATTCTTAAGACAGTTTAAGAATAATTAATAATATCAAACTAAAAACTTCAATCCCTAAAACAATTAACCCCACCTGCTCAAACATTAGGGCAGTAATGTAGAAAAATATTCAGTTTTACGATCTTAAACTAAATTTAAATTCATTGACAGGTTTTAAATTTCATTCAAAAACTCTTGTAAATTACAAAAGTTGTAACCATGCTAAATTTCTGAGGTCCAAAATGACGGAGTTGTAAATTTTGTATTGTCATAACTTTTTAAGTTTACAATGTTTTTAAATGAAAATTAAAATCTTTTTTTATTGTTGGAAGTTTACAATAAGATGTTAAAGTATCAACTTTGATTAATATAATTATTAAAATAATAATAATAGTAAGTCAATTTGTTTCTATCATTTACTAAAAAATATATAAGTAAATAGATTATTTCAGAAATAAGTTTGTATATCTTAAGTATGAAAAAACCTACAATGACTCGTCTTACATGTTTAGACAGCTAGTCTAGATGAATGAAATCCAAAGATGGATTTAAAGAGCTGTTTATTGTCATATTATATGACAAAAAAGATTTACAAAAAAGCAATAGATTTTCCTATAGTAAGTAAGTGGATAGTAAAATGTACTTTACTCTTAATTTTGTGAAAGAGTTGTAAAGCAAATGATTGAAACAGCATTGTAAGACATGATGGTTTTATCAGAACAAGAACAGAGCACAGAGATGTTTTTCCAAATCTGAAATCTAAGAAAGATTTAATTAAACTTTTTAGTTGATGTTCAAGCTTAGTTGATTTTATCGAAAAATTTATTTTCTATCAAAATGTGTTTTTTTTTAACATTTTATATAATTGTAGTATATGTTGACAAATCTGTGTGTGTCCACAGAACTTATTGATGATTCACATATAACAATTTCGGGCAGTTCATCTGCAGGTTTTAAATTTTATATAATATTTTTTTAGGGTTCAAAAGTTATGATCATAAAAAATTTGCAAACCCCTCATATTATAAAGGGTGGAAGTTTACATGGTGATAACTTTTGAACACTAAAAATTTATTAGATGAAATTTAAAACCTTTGGTTGAATATATATTGAGATAGTAAAGCAATGTATTTTGTTAGCTCATCACCCTAAGACATGAGGACAAATGAGATAACACGCACAAGCAAATTTTTTAGGTGTTTTTGTTTCCAGACTTGAATTGGTACCATTTTTTTCAAAACATTCTTATTTGATTTTAACATAAGCATACTTAAGTTTGGAGTTGCAAAATGGCTGAAGATGTCATGTGAAACATAAAAAAGTATGTGTGTTTCCATGAACAAAATTAATTCAAAGCTTTAATTGTTACCTAATTCGTATGGTTTTTTAGTACTGTAAAAAGTTTTTTTTGAATCGTCATTAATGTCTATTTATATTAATAGTGCAGTAAATACAAGTAAATAAAATTTCATGTTAAAATATTTTGGTAATGGATTTTGAGATCAAATCATGTAAAACATTGCAAATGTATTCACTTTAAATAAATTAAAAAAAACCTTTGATATTGAAACTAAAGGCTTGTGACATATTTTTTGACATTCAAGATAAACAAAAAAAGAGTTACTAATAGGTGACATAAAAACAAGTATTGCTACATCTATCTTTAAAGCATTAAACAACATGTAAATGAAATATATATATATATATATATATATATATATATATATATATATATATATATATATATATATATATATATATATATATATATATATATATATATATATTATTTCTTATTGTAAATCCTAGTTTGATATGCTTAATAGAAAAATAAATGTCAAATATATATATGTAGATATATATGCACACACATACACACACTCATATAATATGATTTTATGACACAGTGTATATGAAACTTTTTACATCATATATGTAACTTTCAAAGTTTTTAAATACTTCTTGGTTTTGTAATTTTACAATGGCGTAAAAGTTTAGCTGTTGTTTATAATTTTTTAAACATTTAAATAAAAATAACTAAACTTTATAATTATAAAAAGATTTTAAACATTTTAATAAATAAAAATAACTAAATTTCATAATTATAAAAAGACTTTTGATTAGCTAATTTTATTTTTATTTAGTGATAAAAAAGTTGTGAATCTTTCTATTCATCGATTAAATCCACAGTTCAAGCAGCCTTGCGATGTTCTGTTAAAAAGTATATTTACAACTTATAATATGCCTCCCTATTGTTCTCCTGATTGTATTTTGGAAAACATTTTAAAGTCAACTAAAAAAGGTATTCTGCTTTATTATTAGACTAAATTTATCCAAAAAGGATTAATCTTGAAGTTTAAAAAAAAATTATAAATTGAGACTTCAATAAAACTTCTTGGACCTGTTTCAATCAAAAATCATTTTGATTGACTACTTTTCTGACCTTCTGTTAGAGAACATTATTTAGAACATACACAGTATACTGCAGCATTTGTTTTGCTGATACAATACTGACTACAAAAAAATGTTTGAGGAGAAATGACAGCGGCATAAGGTATAAAATCCAGAGGAGTAATTTTATATTTAAAAGAGGGCAGAGCATTTGAAAAAATTTTAAAAATTGAATTTAATATGTAAAACATTTAATAAATGAAGCTATATGTAAAACATATTTAATACACGAACAATAATGCATTTAGCTATTCAATATGTAAAACATATTTAATACAGGAACAATAATACATATATTATATGCAATATTGTTCAATGTTGATGCATATAAAATAATTTTGTGTGTGTGTGTGTGTGTGTTAAAGTAGTTAATTTTTTCTGAGAAACAATTTAAAATTTAGTTAATAAAAAAACTGACTAATTGCTAATAAAGAAACTATTATTTAACTAACAGAGAGGACCTAAAGAATGGTCTTTTCTTTTCATATGGTTCTTATTTAAACAAACAAACAAACAACAGTTAAAGTACTATTTAGACTAACCTGATATTATTAAATCTTAAAGTATCATATAGCTGTCAAATAATAATTCAAAATGTTAAATATGTAAATCAATGTTGAAATAAATGTTACCATGTTAATAATTTAAGTGTTTTTATTGAATTTAAATAAATATGATATTATTTAAAGATATAATTGTTTTTATTGATTTTGGAAAAATCCCATAGTTTGTATGTATAAAGGTTGATTTTGAACAAAACCCACATGAAATCTTAGGTTATCCATGTATTAAAAATAAGAATAGTCAGGGAAATCTCCTAAGTCTGGTATAAACTTCATTTTAGGCTTATAAAATGTTTCATTGAAATAATCAGAGAACTTACCTAAGTCTGGTATGAGCTTCATTTTAGGCTTAAGAAATGTTTCCTATAAGTTAAAACTATACTGAATATGAGTTTGAACAAAGGTAATACTTAGATATTACGCATATATCATTATTCTAAACAAACAAAGTTTGAAAATTTTTCTCAACAATTTTAAGTCAAAAAATTAAAATTAATTATAGCCACTTTTTTTTAAAAAAAAATATACAAAAAATTTTTAGCAATTATAAGCAATATTAATCTTTAATTAAAAAAAATGTGAGCTTTATTCTTACTTTGCGAAAATAAACTTTATTCTTACTTTTAACGCTTGATATTCTATATTCTTACTTGTTAACAAATATACTAAAACTTGTTAACAAATATACTAAAACTTGTTAACAAATATACTAAAACTTGTTAACAAATATACTAAAACTTGTTAACAAATATACTAAAACTTGTTAACAAATATACTAAAACTTGTTAACAAATATACTAAAACTTGTTAACAAATATACTAAAACTTGTTAACAAATATACTAAAACTTGTTAACAAATATACTAAAACTTTTAAATCCTAAAAAGATTTTAATATAAATCAACTTTATTTACTTAATTAAACGAAAATAAACTTCTATATCATACTAGCTAATCATCGGGGATAGTGCAAAACTGTGTAACTAACATTGGATAATACCGGGTATCTACAGTACAGTTTTTTTACTAGAGAAGTTTAAAACTTTTTTATTTTATTGACATTTTTTTTATTTAACAGAATTTGGGTTTATTTTAGTATAAAGAGTATTTTTCATGTTTTTTTGTAATGTCAACAATAGATATTTGGTGTTGAAATTATTAATATCCAAATATAGTAGCCAATGCTAGTTACGCGGATTTGCACTATCCCCGACATTATGTTTTACTTTACTATCTAAATAATAACAAATTTTTAAAATTTAAAATTAAAATGAATAAAATTAGTCAATTCAATACATAAATAACAGTTAACAAAAATAATCTAAAACAACATGAATATTGTCAAAAATATAATGGAACTTATATTTCAAATACTCATTATTTTAAAAATGTTAACAGAGTTATGTTAACAGCTTATTTTGATACAATTTCAAACAATCGTTTACAAAATAGGATTAAAGTATTTCATTAACTTGAAAAAAAGTTCTTTAATAGTTCTAGAAAAAAGAAGAAAAAAAAGAGTAATCTAATATTTTTAAATTAAAAATAAATAAATTTTACAATTGTATTATTTGTAAATAAATTTTAATAAATATATAACAGATTTGAAAGCCTCTCAAATCTGTTCTTAAAAAAATATTCTATAAGAAAAATATTTTATATTTAATTGCTATTGTAATTTTATGCTAATAAGGTTTAATTTACATATATAGAGTTGTATCCAATGGACATTTTTTTATTGAAAGATTTATTCAAAGACTTTAATGGTAAGCATATATTGTTAATTTATTTGCTTTAATTTTTTAATTTTGTTTTTAATAAGATAAATTCAGTATTAGTTATAGATAACAAATGTTATAATATTTAAATTTAATGTTTTTAAGATTTTTAAATTTTTTTATATTATATTATGTTTCTAACACATAAACATTTTGTCAAAAATCTAGGTTTAATGAATAAGAAGACTTTGTTACAAATAGTAAGTGACAGAGGCTCTGGCCCCAGCTAAAAATGAGACTTTTTGCAAACCCAGCCCTGGCCCTGGCAAAATTATAAGATTTAGTAGGGGTTGCTAGTTAGCGCTAGAAAAATTATAATATTTTATATATTATAATTTTATGCTTACATTTACTATTTATTAAACACTGGCATACATTTATATATTTTTAAACTCTAATTTACTTCCAACAAGATTGCAAGCAACCATTGTTAAGTTATAGATTTGCTTTAAAATAGAGAATGACTCAAAATACTAAGAAACCTAAAACTAATTTAAAGATGGGTTATAAAGTTTTTTTTAAAGAGTTATAAAGTTTTTTGATGTTCAAGGAAAAAAACTGGTTTAAATAAAAGTTTTTATAGCATGAAGTAAAAGAATGTAATACAGTAAAAGAATGTAATACAGTAATAGAATGTAACTTGTTGAATAAAAAGCCAAGCAAGAATGAGTTTTAATTTATTTTTATAGAGATGGTAGCTCGATCGAGCATTGACTATTATTATATTTGTAAAGAAGAAACAATTGGAGAGCAGCTCAAGCTTGTCAGATAAAGCAGGTCTAATTATGTTTACGTACTTTTAGACTTTGAGAGTAAGAGTAAGGGAGCATTTGTCAATTCCAAAGAATTGCAATACTTTTATGAGGTAAATAAATGAGATTTGTTGTTTTACAAAAATTGTTGATTTTAAGTCCAGAATCCATAGGCCACTGCAAGCCCTAATCTGTTACAAAAAAGAGGTCAGATTTAAAATTGGCTGCTTATTCTAAGCAATTAAAAAGTGAAAATTTTTTGTCAAGACAAGAGTATAAAGTTGAGTCGTCTGCAAATAGAGCCACATTAGATTTCATGATTTTATTGTAAATAAGAAACAATACAGGAGCAAAGATGGAACCTTGTGGTACCCTTAAAGTTACTTGAAATAAAAAAGCGGGTAGACCTTTAAGAATAATTTTAATACTGCAGTTAGAAAGAAATATTTTCAAAACTTTAAAACCTTTATATATAGAAACTAATAACAGTGAAGAGTGAAGACTAATTGGATTTTGGACACAGGATTGTTAGAGAGGTCAAAGTGTTTTTTAGAGTTTTTGAAAAATTGGAAAAGTTTAGCAAAAATTGAAGAGAATTCTGGAGAATACTTTTTTAAGACTATGATGTAAATCTATTCTGGAGTACAAACTGTAGAAGTGAATAATTGAGAGTTAACTTTAGCATTGGAAGCCAGAGTGATTTGGATGTTTAACAATGGGTTAATTTGTTTAACTGTCAAGAAGTTTAACATCAGACAGGACTTTTTTACATTGGCTTCTTGCAATAAAAAACGAGCATTTGTTTTTAAGACAGATGTTCTTGTAAAAATGATGAAAAAAATGATTTATGTTTTAATAATGTGATTGGTCAAGATAGTGAAAAAAGTGGAGTAGCATGAGTGTTGACTTAAAACTGAAGAAAATAATAAAAAATTCTAAACTTTTATTCCAGAAGGAATAAAAGCTTTCAAGATGCACTTTATGTAAACATATTATGGGTATAAACATAAATATTTGCTATTTATTTAGATGTTGGCATACAATATCCTTTCAATGTTATATAAACTTCATTATTTACATGGTATTTGCCAAATAAGAAGATAATTAGATGGATGTGTAGTGTGACTCTAGCAAGACAAAAAAAGGAGGCATAATCTTAGACAGATTACAAAAAATCTTGTATTGAACAACATTACAATTACTATCATTGTGCAGAAACAAGAGTTACAGCCATATGTAAATAATGTTCAAAAAGAATTAAAACAATAAGTGAAGTACATGGCCATTAAAAGTCAACATAAAATTAATGTGTCGAAAAGAAATATAGAACAATGCTCAAAAGAACCGGTAATTGCTGTAGCGTCAAAAAATACTTTTTTTTTTCAAAAAAAACAATAAATCTCTCGAAGCTGTACTTTCAAGAATTCTTTTTTCAGATTTCTTTCAATTTGTTTAAATCTTCTTTAAATCTGAAGATTCAAAGATTGAAAGCAAAAGCTATTGTTAGAGATACCAAAATTGCCCTTGCTTCTAGAACTAGAAGATAATATAAATCTTATGTATAGATGTTAAATCTATTAACGTTTTGGACAAAAACCAACTTTTTGAAAAACCGGTTTTCTAATTTCAAAAAAACTGGTTATAACCGGTTTTCAAATTTAAAAAAAAAAAAATTGAATAGCAAGAAATACTTAATTTGTATATTTCATTTATTTCATATATCGTAATTTTTCCTAAGGAAAGCGGATTTTAAAAAACATAATATGTCCACTGAAAGGTGCCTAAGCCTTGTTTTAATTTTGGACAATTGTCAGGACACTTGTCTACAATTGAAAATACACGTTCATTAGGTACTGAGCTCAGTTTTATAGCTTTAAGTGCATCAATTAACAAATCTTTCGTTCTTTTTAAGTTAAGATTTTTGTTCTTTTATGCATTGCCACAAATAATAAAAAAATTTTATATACTATAAATATATATACTATATATTTTTATTTATATACTATATATTTATAGTATAATTACTATATTTATAGTAAATATAATATACTATAAATTTTAAATTTAATTTTCAAAGCTTTCAGTGTCTTTGGGTTAGTGAGGTTTTCTGCAGGCTCTTAAAGAAAATTAATTAAATTTTTTAATTGACTTCTTTTAAAAAAGCTTTACTTTGATGAGTAGTTTTTTTGATTTTTTCAAGATCAATGTTCACAATAGAATTTTGAAATATTGTAGACAATAACTTTTTAGACAATTTAATAATGTTGATTGAATTTTCCATGACTTCTTTTAAAAAAGCTTTACTTTAATCAGTAGTTTCTTCGGTTTCTACTCGATCTGAATCGATGTTCACAATAGAAATTTGAAATATTGTAGACAATTGAATTTAATAATGTCAATTTTTGAAGGTAAAGAAAGTATACTAGAAATGCAAAAACACCTTCACTAGTTAATAAAGTGGCATCATGTCACTCTAAGGCTTTAACCAGATGAATGGATTCCAAGACTTTATGAAGTTCCAATAGTATTGAGCTTCATTCCACATATAAAATGAACCAAGACCATTTAATGCTAAAACCACACATTTTTTTACTGATAAAAATCTATCAAACATTTCCTTTATACTATTCCACCTTGTTTTACAGTCAAGAAATAAATTTTAAAAATCTTTTCCTTTTTTTATTTTGATATAATTTTAAAGAATGGTTTGTCTTACTGGAGATTTGCAAAAAAAACTTACAAATTTTCTGATTTGTGAAACTGAATGTTTGCAATTGTCAGACAAAATAGGAATAGGATTTTGTTACAAACATAGCAAAATTTATTTTTATATATGAAAATAAGAACATCAGAAAAGTTACAAACATAAGAAAGATTTATTTTTATTCATATTCGTCATATCTTCAACTTCATCATCTGATTCCTAACTTGAAACATTTACTTAGGAACATCTTTAACCATTCAGGGTGTTAACCAGGAATAAATTTGATACAGCGTTTTGACAAAATTGGAAATTTGTCAAAATATTTCCTAATCCTATGTCCCCTTCCCTGAGATTAAAGTGTGTTCCGGGGATACATGGGGTCCCTTTCTTATATTCCTTCTTCTTCTACTCCACTACAGCGCTGCATACATTGACTGGACAGCAAAAATAAAGTAAAACTTTATTTTTGTAGATTAAAATTGTTATGACCAGGTTTATATGAGCTTATTACCATAGCATAAACAAAATACTTACTAATTCAAAATACGAACTAATTAAGGGAAACTAATTATAAAGTATAGTAAAAAAAATACTTTAATTTTATAGGTAAAAAATTCCAAAAATCTAGTTTGCAAAATAAAAAAAAATGGTATAGAAAACACATATATACAAATACTACAATATTACATATAAGTAGATATAAATATCATAATAGTATTATATATATATTTAATACATTAATGTATTTAATATGATGTGATGTAATGTAATGTAATTGCTTAATGTTGATTATGATTCTGATTATTCAGAAATTAAATTTGAAAACTTTGAAGTAGACCATGAAGAGACCAAGACTACCCATCTTGTTCTACAAAACACAGAAGTAAGCTCTTTAATTACAAAAATTCGGAAAGTCGTAAGGATTTTCAGTAAATCACTAACCAAGAAAAAAACTATCAACCAAAATGATAAACTTCAACAAAAAGTATGTTTAAGAAACTGTCTGAAAAAAACTTTCTGTAATTTTAGATTGTAAAACTAAATGGAGTAGTTTATTAATCATGCTGGAAAGATCTTAAATATGCTGTTCTAAAAAGTCTGATTTTAATGAAAGTGAAGCAGACTAAATTTTAAAGAAAGCACATTAAAATTACTTTCAAACATAATATCATGCTTGCAACCTATTAGGTTGAACCTGTTGAAACACTCTGCACTGAGAAGGTTAATTCATATGTAGCCGATCTAACACTAAAATTTATCTTAGATGACCAAAACATTTTTTTGAGGATTGCGTTAAAATTTATGCTAGATAACCAAAACACTTTTTTGAGGATTGTGTTAAAAAAAGTTTTATAAAAGAGAGAAGAATAATGTTTTTAGACGTTTTACACTTTATAACAGACCCTAATATGTTTTTTCTGTTAAAGACAATTACAGTATTTTTGATATCTGCAGTAAAGTCGCAATTCTTAAAAGTATTGTTGACATTGTAAAAAACATCTAATGTACATTAATGTGGAATCTGGGACACTTAAATGAAATATATGATTCAGATTTGAATAATAACCTCATTACTGTTAAACCAAAAGATTTTTCTATGAATGAAAAACTTCATCTTTTTCTTAATGAACAAAAAGACATCAAGAAATAACTTATAAGAAAGTAACAATACTCTTTCATACTTTTTCAGGTTCAACAAGTGTAAAAATACTCTTTCAGGTTTAACAAGTGCTGAACCTGAAACAGTATTTTTGGGAGCTGGACTAATTTGTACTAAAATTAGATCTTGGTTAGAAGACACAAGGATTATTTTTTTCCGGATATATCCGGATTTCCGGATACTTTTTTCAATGTTTAGTTTTTCTGAATATTCAAAAAGTCTTCCATAAATACAAGTTTAAATAAATATTTTTGCATCATATTTGTTTTTAAACATTTTAAGTCATTACCCATATAAAAAAGAAAAAAAGTTTCAAAAAAAAAATTAGGAAAGTCATTACTTTAAAGTGAAATAAAGACAAATATGAGGGAAATAAATTCCGGATTTTTGTATGTAAGTATGACCTAGATGATCTCAAGACATTAGATAATTTAATACATTAGATAATTTAAGCTTGTTACAAAGTTACTTTTTCAAAAATACTTTTAATAAAAATGGTATTCTATCGTTATATTTGTATTAATCTATAGACATTAATATATTTACTGGTATTTTACTGAAGACATGACATATTAGCACTACAAATCAGTTTATCTGTTTCTGTTGGTGATGCTGTAACTCCATTGTTACTGCTACCGTAAACCAGGGTAATTTTGTACCAATTTTGATAAAGAAGATAACTTTTTGAAAAAAAGGAACATTTTCCCAAAACTATTCTGATACTCAAAGTTGTGCATCACTAATGTCATTTAATTAGTAAAATGGTGTATTCATTGTATTCACCAAATCCAAGATTTTATGGAAATAATGAGGTGGTCAGTGTTACTTGGCAATGGGGTAACTTTGTCATAGTAAATTGTTTTTTTTCCATTTATTTCAAAAAGGGGTACCTAAAATATATCAAGAAATTAAAAAAGGGACAATAAAAACAAATATAAACAGTATTAAAGAAACATATTAGCTAAAATAATTTTTTTATATTTTTTAGCCCAATGATTAAACAAACTTTTTTATTAAATGTCAGAAAAAGCAAAAAATAAGAGAATACTAAAGAATAAACAAATAATTTGTAACATAAACTATCCTCATATATATATATATATATATATATATATATATATATATATATATATATATATATATATATATATATATATATAAACTGTTCTCATATATTCATAACAGAAAACCAATCCTCAAAAGTAACTTCATCAAACCAGCCAGATTGGGTTCTATTAAGGCAAGAATTTTTAGTCCATGTTTTATCCATAAATAGTATAAATGTGTACTTTTAAAAACTGAATAGCGTGGAAGAATTTCTCCTACACCATTTCCACAAAACATTACAGAGAAACAAGCCTTACTGGTATTCATTATCCTCTCAGGGTACTTGGTTCCACATTTCATAACAACTTTTTTATTTCCAGAGTCATCTCACAAATTTGTTTTATCATAATTCCAAATGTTACAAAGTGGAATTTCTAGTCTAATATTGTCAACATAAATCTTTAATTGTTCTTTGTCTGCGCGTTTTCTTTTAATGTTTGATGCAATTCTATGGGTTAACTGTGAACGTTTCATAAAACTTGAGACCCTATCATCACCAGGAACATTGTTTTTAAATATTTTTACAGTACGATTTTGCAATTTTAAATAACCAGCTACTAACATTTTAACATCAAGTTTATGTAATGGAAATCCGCAATCACAAATAACCTTGATTCTAGATGAAAATAACTGCTCCTCATCATAAGCAAATATGGTTGGTGCACCAATGCATTTTTTATGCTTTGACTTCATTTTATTATATATAATGCTTCTTGGTATACTAAACTTTTTTCATTAACTGCACCTATACACTTTTTCAAAAGAATGGTTTTATAACAAGTGTTGTATGCACGTTTTCCAACACTATGCTTGTTATATTTACGAGGAATTATGCTTTAAACAAAAGTAAATATAAACAACACAAGCAAACTGCAATTTAGTAATTTATTAAACTATTATATAATTTTATTAAATTGCAATCAAACTTAAAACTAAGAGTCTATAAATTTTAATTTTGTTGCAAAGTTAATAAAATTATGATTTTATTAACTTTAGCAACAACAACGAATATTTTAACAACAACAACAACAAATAGTTTAACAAGAAAATATACTTTTTTTAAAGTCCTTAAATACGTTCGTGCTAAAAGCTGTTTATCAAAATTAATTATTTGGATAACATGCCTCAAAAAATATTATAGTTATAATAAATAACGATCTATTTTAAAATGAATATTATTTACTTGGCCAAAGTTACCCCAAAAGAGTATAAACCTACGGGATAACTTTGACCACCCTGTAAAAAAACCAGAATGTTGTTACTTAAGCCAAAAACTTTTTGCCTAATTTTATCTGAACATTTGTCTTTAAAACACAAGAAAAACTGAGTTGTTTGCTACCATTTTTATCTTCGCCCAGACAACATTTTGTTTTACAGTTTTTGATGGTGTTTTACCAACATGTAGTTTTCATTCTTTTTCACTTATAGTAAAAAGTATTTGCAACAAACTTCAGATCAAAATTTAAGCAAGAAAGATTGCATTTACAAATAAAACAAAAACAATAAAACGTTACTTAACTGTTTCAAAGTTACAAATGTTTAATTAAAATTTTTAAAAATGGCTAAAGTTACCCCGCTGGCCAAAGTTACCCCGGTTTACAATATCACTGTAAAAGCACTCGCTTTGTAAGCGAGAGGTTCGGAGTTCGACTCCCACCATTTCCCTGGAAGTACTGCGCTCAACTTAATTTCTCCGCGCTGCGGCCTTGCTTGTCAAGGTTCGTGTTTCGGAGTTAAAGAGTTGAGAGAGGGTTGTACCACGATTTACAACAACAACAACAACAAAAAATGAGTAGCCTCCTCGACTGTAGTGGCCTCCTCGGGCCTTGGGGAGGTGAATAATTAAAAAAAAAAAAAAAAAAAAAACTCAATTAAAGCTGATCTACTTTTCTTACCTAATCTTTTCTCTTTATTTTAGTTTTTCTATAAAAAGAAAAAAAAATGTTTAGCTATTAATAAGTTTTTAGACAGATGTCAAATTCATGATCAAAAATTTGTTTCTCGACACATTGGTTTTGTTCGCCAAGATTAGTGTTTCAGAGTAGAGAGAGGGTTGTAACCACAACCTAAGTAGCCTCCTCCACTGTAGTGACCATGGCCTTGGGGAGGTAAACTAGCATAAAATTAAAAACAAAATTTTTGAAAGGTCCAAAAAATCTTTCTGTGGAAACATTATATAGACCTTATGAGGTGTTTTTAAAATCTTTTAATTTTGTTTGAGCCAGGTTTTTACATTTTAACAAATAGATTTTGTAATTTTTGTATTCAAAATGGTTAACTTCCAAGAATGGTATAAACTCAAACCTTTTATATTTTCATAATAAAATCGAATGAGGATGGTTTACAAAAAATTATGACAAATGGAACTTGTGGGAAAAAATGCTCCAAAAATATTTCCCTCATAACCCTCTATCAAGGAAAAAACTATTTTGGTAAAAAAAACTGTGTTGTTTTACTAAAGTTCTTTATATGTTTAAATTTCGTCAACAAAACTGGTTTAGAAGCAGCATAGTTATAATATATAGATAGCCTGACCAGTTGCCGAATTTCTTTTATCAACCTATTTTATGCATTTTTTGTAATTTACTGATTGCCAATAACAATTTTGAAAGTATGTTAATGATTTTTAAGGTCTAAACTAGGTAATGAAAATAAAGTAACCATGGGATAGTTTAGATTTTGTTCTAATTTTATGTTTGAAAATGCCTTTTACATCATTGGTTTAATTAACAAAATGGTGTAAAACAAACAATTACTTTATTTAGATTTAATTATTAGAAAAAAAAATAATTTTTGTGAAATATTTTTTGAAGTTACCTTGCAGTAAAAATAGAAGAACAAACAAGACTTTTTGTGAAATATTTTTGAATTTACCTTCCAGTAAAAATTGTAACTAAATTTTATTAACAAAATGATATTTGTTATTTTATTTCCAATTTGCATGTATCTACAAAATTTGTGTTTGTAAAAAAAAATGTTAACTTGTCAGAAAAAAATTAATTTTTCTTTGACAAGTTAACATTTTTTTAACTATTTGGTTAGAAAATAACCTTTTAAAATTGTGAGACAGTCTAGAGATAAGTCACAAAGCACGATCTTGGTTTTGTGCAGAAATTAAACGACAATAAAAAAACTCTCTTGCTTTCTTTTGAAGTTGGTTGTTTGCAAGTTAGGGCATCTAGCAGCTTTTTTAAGTTATTTCTAATATTTCTAATATTCCATACATTTGAAATTCTTTTTTGAGATCTTTTTTAGAATCTTTAGTTGTAACTCACTTTTTAGGTTTATATGCTGCATTTATAGCTATCGCCAATCTATCTTAAATATTTGTAACTGTTAAAAAATCATTCTCTTTAAAGGCTTCACTCTTAATTCCAATATTTACATTTTCATCGAACAATCTAGAAAAACCAGAATCATTTTCTAAAAAAACAACGTGACGAACATTAGGATTTTCATTTCTTTGATAAATAACGTTCATTATATCCAAATGTATGCCATGGTTATAACATAATTGGTTTTTAAAACCAGACAAAGTCTCAAAAATTTGATTATTATTGCAGCCGCACCTGTGGTTGATGCAACAACATCTGAAAAAATCATTTTACTAGATCAATTGTTACTTCGACTGTACAACTTCCAAGAATTTTAAGCAAGACTAAATTAATTGATAGTTTATCTAAATTCAAATATCTTCAGTTTATCAAAATTCAAATATCTTCAGTTGCATAAACTAGTCCATTCATCAAACATAAGAATTTTTTTATGCGATTTTATTTAAACGATAAGTTCATTTTTGCTATAGTACAATATTCAAAAATTAGTTTTATGACATTGTTTTTATTTTTTGGAAGAAGATGTTATTTTCACTTGTGCTTCTTGAATGAACTCACTTTTGTATATTCCCTAGATTGAAAATCCATTATTGGCCACAAGTCTGAACACTACCTTTGCTTAAGACAGTTTCTCAGCAAAAACTGATGTGAAAGACTCGCTTTAACAGGGATTGTCTCACAGTTACATGGACTATCAATATGATTGTCATTTAAATTTCTTATCCTAAAATATAATTTAAGGTAAAATGTTTCAAATGTCTCAATAATCCATTTTGGAGAGAATTTACAAGTTAATAACTTTTCCATACATTTCAAACAATAGGCTTTTTTGCTACCTTTTTCTTTTGAAAAATATGCCTACACAGAAATAAAATTATAACAGAGTTTTTCAGCAATTCAAAGTTATATGTTAAAACAAAGATTTAAAAAAAAAATTAGTTTTTGAATGTCTAACAAACATTCAAAAATTTACTTGAAATTTTATTTTTAACAGCTGTTTTTTGTTTTGTTTTCTCTCTACCAGTTCAGAAAGAAGAGACTATTAATTTTTATTTTATTAAAAACAATATAAAAAAAGTGTAAGCAGGTTGCTTAAAATGCAACAGATTGAAAGATAATCTTCTTTATATTTTTACCATTTTAAAATATAAAAATTTTATATCTGCTTAGGATTATAACTTATCAAAAAAAAAACTCATTTTAAAAAAGTATCTTAAAAATTTCTTAATTTTTACTTTTGCAGAGTCTAAAACTGTTCCTTTCTGTTGAGTTAGGAGTTGAGAGCCTGGAACTGCTCGTTTCTGCTGAGTTAGGAGGCTGTGGGCACAAGCCAAGGCTTGTCTTAAACTTATTTTATCAAATATCAAAATTAGACATTTGATAAATTGACGCCAGCCGACGCACCTAATTTTTCAATATTGCAAAAAAGCTGCGTAAAATATTTTAAACTCACTGATATAATCAGTGAGTTTAAGAAAGACATTCTGTTATAATAAATTTTTATTTCTTTTGACATGAATATGATAATATCATTATTTATTAGCATCTGTCATTGTTGTCATTGTTTCTTTTTGTTCTTTTTGTTGTAATATAATTAGTATTAATACAAAATTCAAAAAAATAATTTGAAATCAGAAAAATTAAATTAATAAATTACTATCAATTTAAAAAAGTCAAGTAATTACATTTAAACTTTTTTTTTTTAGATGTAATCAAAAAACTAATGATGTATCAAAGAAATTCCACTGCACTCTCATCTCTTAATCTAAGCCTAGAAAAAGGAAAACAAATCACTAAAGATTGCTCAGTATTTGAAAATGCAGTTTATTCATGGTAATTATTGTTTCAAAAACAATTTTGTAATGACAGAGATAAAGTTCACCTATTGTTTAAACACTTAACTCATAGAACACTTAACTCATAAGAAAATTTTCTAAAGTTAAACTTGTTAATTCTAGTAAAATAAAATTAGGAACAATAAAGAAGGCAAATATGTCTTCTTTACCGTAATTCCTATATGTGTAGAATTAAAAGGGCACATTTTGAAACCGAGGTTTCAAAATGTGTCTTATGTCATGAAAAGTTTGGCAACCACAAGTTTAAAACTTTGTGAATATGACACTGATATTAATTTTTTTTTTGCTTATGTCAAGGCTTAAAATAAAGAACTTTTTATTACTGGTCTGTTCGTCTGTGACTTATTTTGTTTTGTTGGACATGACCAATGAAACTTAAAAAACAGTACCTGGTTCCCATTTTTACATTATTCTAAAAAACAATGTTTTGGTTTTTACATCAAAAATAGCTACTACACTGATTTATTTTTATTTTATGGTTGTTGCTTATATGTTTTTATGCCATTTTTTTATAAATTGTATTTAGAAAAACAAATCAGGAAAAATTTGAAAAAATGATTAAAAAAAATTATAACGTAAATTTAATAATTAGCTGTAAGCTAAAAATAAAAAGTTATAGCATAAATTTATAAATTAAGTATAAGCTAAAAAAAGTTAAAACCTAAATTTATACATTATAAATTTGAATATGTTAAAAACAATATATATTTTATCACTGAAAGTTTGATCCCAGAAAAATAAAACATTTATCTGGATAAAAAGTTAAATGTTGTTCAATATACCCTCCTCTGGAATCTACTACACTATTTAAACGCGCAGACATTTCATTCCAGCTCTGTCGCATTATGTCTTGAGAAAGATTCTTCCATATTTTTGTTATTTCTGCTTTGAGAGCTGCGCTATTTATTTAGTTAACGCAAGTACACAATTTTGCGCAAGTACTTGTGTAAGTTAGTTATCACAAAATTGATATTTAGTTAATTGCTTTTTTTTTAGTTTATTTTAATTGTATTTAAATATATTTAATGACATTTTGTATTTAATTTACTTTAATTTTTTCTTAATTTTTATATTTGTCAACTGGTTTATATTGAGAGCTGAGGGCTTTCTTCGACTCCATGAAGCCCAAAATGGCAGAGTCCATGGGGTTCATATCTGGGCTAGAAGGGGCCACATATCGGCAACCACAAGTGAGGAATATTCTCTTGGAGATACGGTTTTCTTTTCACCGTGAGCAGGTGCAGAATCTTGCATGAAGGTCTATAAATCATCACCAAACTTCTTCTTGGCCCAAGGCAATAAGTTAGCTTTTGTAAAGTAAACTGAAGTTGTTTGGTTCACCTTGGCACTTTCAGGAACAATGACAAGTGGAGTTTTGGAGCCATCTGAACAAATGCCACCTCATACCATCACTCTTATAGGGTGGTTTCTTCTTGGTATAGTCTGAATTTCCAATGGAACTTCTAGATTTCCCTTGAACTCTGTTGTTGTATCTGTTGGGCTTAGGCTTGATTGTGAAGATTTATCGTCACTGTAGATAACTGGAACACTTGGTTTTGAACCATTATCATAGAAGCTGCTTTGCTCTTTTTTTTTTGTTTACAGTTAATTTATAAATTTATGTTATAACTTTTTTTTTTAGCTTACAACTAATTTGTAAATTCATGTTATAAGTTGTTTTTTTTTAAATTTGCAGCTACAGGGGTGCAGAGCTTATCTCAGAAAAAAAAAAACAATTTTATTTTCGCGCTCAAAATGTCTACAAATTTAAGAAAAACAAATTTGGAGGTAAAATCAATGATGGCTTAACTGGTTAATGAAAAACATTGGCGGTTTATATAAATTTGTAAAAAAAAAATGGATCGAATTAATCGCCTGGAAAAAGAAAAAGTAAGAAAACTTGTTTTTCCACTCTGAAAGGCAGGGTAAAGAAAAGCAAAATTTAAAAACAGTGAAAAGACAGCTTCTTTATTCAAATGTTTACCGGCTCATTAAAGATCTAGAAAAAGGTGGAAATGGTAAACTGAAGTAGACAGGTCTGAGAAGATTTGTAAGAAATAAAAACCTTTGAAATTCTGTTGACTTCTGTCACTGCAACAAGTCATCTATGAAGTCTATGTATAAAGAGCTTTGTAAATAGGCAACTTTTGAGTGAGGCTACATAAAAGCAGTTCATGCTTTTGAAAATTATAATATTGGATTACTATAATTAATAGATTTGCTACAGTCTCTTGAGGTTTTTGCACTGTTATAAAGAGAAAACTGTAATTTCTTATGACATCTGTAAATAAGAGATTTAGAGAAAATTTAAGAGGTAGATTTAAAACTTTTGATTCAGTGCCATTTATTCTTGATGCTGTGTAAAGCAAGTTACCAATTAAAAGTTCTTGCAAAGTTTTGAATCAAACCCTTTTAAACAATTCAAATGGAATGAAAATTGGGAGGTAGTGTATTTATATAATACTAGCAGTAAGCAACCCGTAATATGTGTTGTTAGTAAATAAAATTAAAAAAAAAACGCGTATAGAAAAGCCTAGAAACTACTTTAAAATAGAAAAACCTAGAAAATGACGTAACTCAACTAATAATAATTCATAGTATCTGAATTATACTATGAATTATTATTAGTCGAGTTACCTCATAGTATATATATAAAGATATATATATATAAATACTGTATATAATATATATATATATATATATATATATATATATATATATATATATATATATATATATATATAATATACAAATAGTATTGTGTACTAAGGTAATCAATCTTATGTCATACTGAAATAGCCTGCTGTCGGGGGCTTCAGTACATACATCGACTGACAAATAGCCTGACTTGCAGTGGAGTGCTGCTACATAGCCTAAGGGTTTTGAGGTATGGCAGCAACCTTTTCATTCATTATTCTTCCTTTTCTTCTTTTTCTAAAAAGCTGTATGGATTAAGATAAGCAAAAAAAGTGAGCAAATGCTTATAAAAATACGTTATAGTAAGTGTATATATATATATGCATATATATATACAGTCCGCGCCAAACGAATAGCACATGCAATAGTTTGGTAATAAAAATAGGTGTATGAGCATTTTAAGTTCAACACAATAATACATATTTAACACAATTTAATACAAGAAATATAATGCAAAAAAAAGAAAATATTGTCTTTGTTTTTGTATAAAACATGTAAAAAACAAAAAATGAATAAAATGAAAAATACATCAAATGCACCAAACCAATAGCACACACGCCAAATCAGTGTCTTAAGTAAACATTTTTGTTCCATTCCACCTAAATGGCCATTTTCTGTTCCGTGACCTTACTGTATTGTTTTCCATTTGCATACACGTGACAAGACATTTAACAAGACAAATAACCCCAAATTTAACAAGACAATTAACCTCAAATGTTTTCAATTGGATTCAAGTCGGGGGAAATGGCTGGATGATCAAACAACTGGATGTCATGTTCTGTTACAAAGTCCATCATGGTCTTTGTATATGTATCGATGCATTATCTTGCATAAAGACAAACGTTTATCCATAGCCTTCAGCTGTTTGTTTCCCTTCTAAGAATTTTAATTCAGATAATCTAGCCTTGGAAAAAGCACTCCAAATCATGACACCACCACCACCATTTTGTCTGGACAAGAAAGTCTTTTCATAAGTCATGCCTATGATATTTATATCCATCTGGATCATAAAGATTAAATTTCATCTCATCAGACCAAATAATTGAGCCCCAATCAGGTGGACACAGGACAAATGTTTGTTTGCATACACCATACGTTTCTCCATGTGATGTTTCTGCAACAGAGGCGTTGACATATTTGCATACCTCAGATGTTTGGCTTCATGTAATGTTCTTTGTATCGTACGCAATGACAAATCAATATCCAGCTGGGCGTGTATCAATCAGACACTACAACCGGTATTTGAAGCCACTTGTAGTATGTGGCATTTGTCACGCCTGGTTAATTTCAAAACATTTTGGTTGGATTTTGTTTTCAAATATGTATCAGGATCCTTCAAAATCTTCTTGATCACCTTCTGACTTCGCTGTATATGTCTCAATATCTCAGACGTTGATACACTGGCAGCTTTTAATGCCTTGATCATAGCAACTTCTTCAGCATTTAACTTAGTTCCACATCCCATAATAGTCCTCTGTAACACATATATTAGTTCACATATGATGACCTGGTGTCCTTTTGGTCTTACTAAATATATGTATCACTTAAAAAGCGTTAGCAATTCATTTATTGCAGTCAAATGTTAAATGACTGATGTGTGCTATTCGTTTGTCACCAGAAAATATCATATGGTCTACTATATTTTGATGCTGGAAAACATTTGGTGCCAAAAACAATATGTTTCTTATTACTTCTCTTATTTTGACTATTTTTAAATATTTTAAAGTTTAAAACAGTATAAAATGAATAAAATATATTATATATACACACATATATATATATACACACATATATATATATATTTTTATTTATTTATTCTTTTTTCTTTTTTTTTAATTTATTTGAGTTTTCATGCTATATTTTTCTATACAATGTTCTTATATCCAAAAATTCTTATATTGTTGGCTTAGCATAGGGACAGCCACAAATAGTCATTAAGACTAATCTAAAGTAGCATCCGTTATTGACCAACATTTTTGCGTATCGAAGTACTACTCAAGCGCTGAGTTGGCGGTGGCGGGATTTGAACTCGTATTGTTCAACAGTCCGCGTTTTAATTTTTCCTTTGACACTCTAACCATCTGAGCTATCCCGCATATATATATATATATATATATATATATATATATATATATATATATATATATATATATATATATATATATATATATATATATATATGTGTGTATATATTTTTATTTTATTCATTTCAAAATTAGTTTATATTCCATATAAATATTAGTGTACATTAAATAACCCATGTCCTAAAATATTTTTAATGAAAAATACAAAAGCAATGTCTATATCTATGAACATATTGTATTGTAAATATAATATTTTTTTATTATTATCTTTGCTTCCAAACAACTTAAAAGATTGCAAATTATATGAATCAGGAAAGCAAGATGAAGGAAGCGAATTCCAAAGATCAGAAACAGATCTAAATTATTGCGATAACGATTTGCTTAAAAAAATTGATTTTTATCTGAATTAAAACACACCAGCCACTGTGAGCCCCATGCTGTAGTAAAAGTGAGATCCTTTTCTAGCTCAAATGCCCCCTCCAAGCAATCAGTGAGTGTTGGCTTCTTATCATGACAAGAATAAATGTTAGTATCATCAGCGAACAATGCCATCTTAGATGCGAGAATATCTGGAAGATTGTTAATATAAATTAAAAAGAGTTAATATAAATTAAAAAGGCAAAGAATTAAACCTTGAGGAACCCCTGAAGTAAAAGAAGAAGAAGAAGAGTGTTGTCCATCAAGGACAACTTTTATACTACGATTGGAAAGGAAAGATTCAATAATCTTAAAGATATTGCCGTAAGAAGAAAGCTTATGGAAAAGACCAGCATGCCAAACTTTATTGAAAGCCTTAACCACCTCTATCTAAAGTACGATAAAACCTATCGGTTATTAATGTTAGCAAATCAACTGTAGAACAATAAGATCAAAATCCATATTGATGATCAAAAAGTAAGTTATTAGATTCAAGATGAGAGATTAAGTGTTTGTTAATTAAAGATTCAAGAACCTTGCTTATGTTAGGAAGAAGATGCGTTTGGTAGTTGGTAGTTAGACGAATCAGATCACAAGCTGTAAAAGAGTTTATGTAGGAAATCACTTTATATATAGAAGCTGGAGTGATATGAATGTCAAGCAATGGATCAACCTGTTTGACGGCTAAATCAGGTAGAATGCAACAAGTGGAATCAAGATATGGTATTGATGAAAAGTTCTTAGCAAACAATTCAGCTTTTTCTTTAGGTGAGATGACAAAGACTGAACCAAACAAGAGAAGTGGATCAAAAAATTTGTCCTTATTATTGATACTGTTAAAGATTCTTCAGAAGTCACAAGAGCCTACTTTTTGTGATGAAATACGAGATTTCATGACCTAAGAACAGCTGGCTTTGGTGTTAGACAAACCATTTTAAAATGGCTTCTAGCAGTAACAAACAGATGTTTGTTTTCTGGAGAATTTTTTTGCTGATAGATAAGAAAGTAACGGTTTCGATTGGAAATTGCAGTAGCACAATGTGAAGAAAACCATGGTGAAAAGTGAGGCTTGACCCGGAATTGTTGAGAGGTAATAAATGATTCCATGCCAGCCTGAATCCACAAAGTTACATAAGAAGCACATTTATTAGCAGGAAGATGAAAGATTTCTACCTAAGGACCTTCACTAAGAAAATTACGGAAAGAGTCCCAGTCAGCTTTAAGATAGTTGTAAGAGGTACGATGATTGGGGATTCAGATGATGAAGAAAAATGAGATAATAGTTTTAGAGAGATCAAACTGTGATCAGAAGCACCTAAGGGTGAATGTGGAGAATCTGAGCACTGACTAGGATCAGAAATAAGACATAAGTCGAGTTGAGAAGGTAAATGATTCGGGTTGTCTGGAAAGCGAGTTAGGGATTGAGTAAGGCAAAAGTTGTGGGTTTTAACGCCTGCAGAGTCACTGACTCATGAGCCAAGCCATTCTTTGTGATAAACATTAAAGTCACCAGCAACAATGATATTGGCTAATGGATAAAGTGAGAGGGGTCCGTCAATTTGATCAGAAATAACATCAAAAAGAGCTGCACTCTTTTTGATGTCATCTTGAGATGAAGGAGAGTGATATAGAACAAAGAAAAAGATGGTAGAGTGAAGTGGTGCTAAATCTAAACCAATGAAGCAGAGCTGCATCAGTCTCTTTTAAGTTGACACAGGTAAGCTGCACAAAGCAGCTGGTCAAGCAATCTATGATGCAAATTTTTTAAAGAAATTTACAGAAGGTGATTTAACTGCTCGTGAAAGTGCGTTCCAGTGTTTTGTTACTCTAATTGTAAAAATTGTTCTCGTTTAATCCGACCTTTGATTAGTTGAGGCATAAGTCGCTGATTGTGTCCATGGAAATTGTAATTTGTTGTTGAATAGGGTTTGAGTGAAATGAAAGTTAACTTCATCAATCTGGTGAGTAAATTTGAACTGTTGGATTAGGTCACCTTTTTTCCTGCAATCCTCAAGTGATGATAGTTTCATCTTTTGAAATATCTTTTGTAGATGTTTTATTTCAGATATTGTTTTCGTTACACGCCTTTGGACTTTCTCTATCATTGCAATATCTTTTTTTAAGTGAGGAGACCAAACCTGTATTGTAAAATCTAGATGTAGACAAATGTATGCAGGGGGTTTGGTGCGGTGTCGAAAATTGTTTTAAAGCAATAAGCTTAAGTAGATTAATTGGTTTTCAGTCAAAAAATTTGTCACAACATTATCTAACAGCTTCATACTCTACGAAAATCAACTGAAATCAGTTTCAAGTGAGATCAAATGGCAAATTATTTCTATGTCTAAGTCAAAAATTCACAGCAACGGTCAAATAGGCCAAATACTTGGGGTTTTTGAATCTTGCGTACAAAAAACAGTCAAAACCTGGGAGCTTACCAAATACGTCGTTGACATGCCGCGTTCTGGTAGACCCTCGAAGCTCAGTGATCGGGTCAAAAGTAGCATATTCAGAATCTGCAGAGAGAATTTTAGGCACAGCTACAAAAAGCTAGCACAAATCATTTACGAGTCGAAAAATAATCATAACATAAGCAGAGAGCTTGTTAGGCGAACATTGCTGCAAAAAGGTATTGGAACGTATATTGCAGCAAGAAATCTTTTTTATCATGGACCGACGTAAACGGCAAATACGGTTAAAAGAAAGATTGAGCTAAACTGTTGAAGACTAGTTAAAATTCATTTGGAGTGATGAAGCTAATTTTTAAGTTGTAAACCTCAAGGGAACAACATATGTCAAAAGTTTTGCAACAGAGAAATATTCAAAACGGTTTTTGCAACCACGCGACAAGGCGGTGGAGTTTTGATTGGTATTTGGTGATGCTTTTCTCACAAAGGTATTGGTATGTGTGAACTGTATGAAGGCCGAATAAATCAGTGCACCTACAAAAACACATTGGAAACGTGTTTAATTCTATCAATCAGACAGTTGTATAGAAGCAAGCAATTCATCTTTCAACAAGACGGAACTCCAGCTCATACAGCTTAATCAATCAAAGAATATTTTTTGCAGAAAAAGATTAATGTGATCCTTTGGTGCCCTAGATCACCAGATCTCAACCCAATTGAAAATATTTGGTCTTGGATTGGCAATCAACTTATCACCAAATACAATCAACTGTGCACTTAAAGCAACTTTTAAATGAGTACTGTTTGAAGGTACCTTAAGAGATGTGCGTGAAATTAGTTGAATCGATGCAGAAGACAGACATTTTAAAAACAAAGGCGGACATTTTAAATATTAATTTTGCATTTTTTTCTCCGTTTTTTGTTTGTTTGTAAAATTTGTTTAAACTTTTGTGCTACTCATTTTTCACATGTGTATTGTTATTATTATTTTTTTTTTATTAAAGTCGACATCGTTTTTACTTTTTTTTTTATAAAGAAAAAACTATGTATATATATATATATATATATATATATATATATATAGTATATATAGTATATATATATATATATATGATATATATATACATATACATATATACATATATACATATACATTTACATATATATACTATATATATATATACATATATATATATATATATATATATATATATATAATATATAGATATATATATATATATATATATATATATATATATATATATTATATATATATATATATATATATATATAGATATATATATATATATTATAAATTAATATAAAATATTTTAAATGTGTATATAATATATATCTTAGTGACGGATCCAGGAATTTTTGGTGGAGGGGGTGGGGTTGGGAGGTGAAAATTTTGTGTCTCCTAAAAAAAAAAAAAAGGGGCCTCATTTTTTAAGACTTTTTAGAACTTTTCAGTTTCTGGTAGGGGGATGGGGGGGATGCATAACCCTATAGTATAATATAATATATATAGTATATATATATATCTATATAGATATATATATATATATATATATAGTATATATATATAGTATATTATATATATATATATATATATATATATATATTATATATCTATATATATATATATATGTGTATATATATACTATATATATATATAAATATATATATATATATATATATATCTAAATATAATCTATATATATATATATCATATATATATATATCTATATGTATCATATATATATATACTATATATATCTATATATATGTCGTGTGTATATATATATATGTGTGTATCATACTATATATCATATATATACTATAATATATATATATAATATATATATACTATCTATATATATATATACATATATGTACCATATATATAAGTACATTATATATATACATACATATATATATATATGTATATTTATATATATATACAATATCATATCTATATGTGTGTATGTATATATACTATATATAATATATATACTATCTTATCACTATATATATATGTGTGTGTGTGTGTGTGTGTATACTATATATACTATACTATATATATATACTATATATATATATATATATACATATAATTTATACAATAATTTATACATAATTTATATAAACATATTTTTTAAGGTGGTATCAACCTGGTCAAGAACTTGTTCCTTGGATTCGAGAAGACGGATTTAATTTAAATTATTACATCAGTAGATTTATTGAAAATGTTGCAAAGTGTAAAAATAATTTGTAGTGAATTGAAATTAAAAATGATATAATAAATCTATAAAGTGGTATTGTAAAATGAAATTATGTGCGTGGATTTAATGATAATAATGTATTAGTGGTGACACTAAGAACAACGTAGAGCTGTGTTATCATCATTTGATGTACTTGGCCCGCTTACTTTTAATCAATGATAAAATCCATTCTTTTCCAAAATTCAGCTCGGACTTCGACCTTACTTAGCTTAACAATATTTTTTTCGTCTTCAATCTAAGCCTGCCACTTCTTAAATTAATAAAATAAATGGAGCATACATTCTAAAAGCCTTATTCAAGCAAGTTGAAACGCCTGATATTGCTTTTTAGTATATATTTTTTTGAACTTCTTAATATAGATTGTTCATTTCCTTTGGAAATATGAATTTCTAAACCAAAGACCGAACAAAATGATAATATTTATTTGCTGTGGTAATAATATTTTGAATTTTTCCATCTTTTACAGAACGATGTACTTCAACTTCCTTCATTGTACCGTCCTCCAATAGAATAGATACAACGGATATTGTTCTACTTTTAATAGAAGCCATAATAAGTATTAAGCTCACTCGTATCGTCTGACTGTTGTTTTAAACAGATTGCCCTGTTGCACCATTAAAGCCAGCTTGATACATTAGAATTAGTCTAGTTTAATCTTTAAGCAAAAGCATATTTAAAACAACTCTGTAAGCTGAACATAATCTCGATGTAGTATGAAAAAAAAGATCATGTAATGATACCTCTGCAGAGTAACCTCTGACCTGAATGTTTTTAAGGGATGATGAATTAATGGGCATAGAGAGGTAGATTGATGAGCTTTTCTTTCTTAAATGCAAATAAGTTTCTAGTTTAGCATTTAAGACTAACGCTAATGATTGTTCTGACGTAAGTTATCCTGTCAATAATTCTTTGCTGCATATTTTTTTAACAATTTTTGCTTTTAACGGGTGACAACTGAAAAACGAGACTGGACTTAAAGACATAATTTTTTTAAGGTATAAAATAAAAAGAAAAAATATTTTATAAAGTATTTTTATTCTAATAAGTATTTTTATTTTAAATATTTTATGTATTTTTTATAGAAATATGAATAAAAAATAAATTCAAGACAAGAAGAGATTAGAAAACATGTGTATGAATTTTATTTAAATGACAGAAATGTTGGTAAAAAGTTCACTTATGAACACTTTAAAACTGAGAATATACCTAAAAGTAATATTCTACAAGATAATTAAACTTGCTGAAAGTGAATCTGGTTACGAAAGAGTTTAAGGAAGTGAATGAAAGGCTAAAAAAATGACCAAAACAAACATTAGAAGGCTCAAACTTATGTTTAACTCTTAAGTCGGACTTACAGGCAGGAAAAAAGTTCAACTGTACTCAGAAACACATTAGTAAAGCATTAAAAAAAAGCAAACATTTTTCCAGGAAAAAAACGACGATTCTATCACGTTCTGATCATCAAAAGCTGTTACTAAAACTAAGTGCAGTTGATTGTATTGGTAGTTCAAAATTCGTAAACCAATGATTGGTAAAGAGTTTTATTTCACGTTAAATCCAGTATCAATCGAAATAATATTTCTTATACCAGCAATGTAAAATCTACTCATCTACAGTTAAATACCAAACAAACAAAAGTTTAAAAAAAAAATTACTTCTATGGGTTGCTTTTTCTGAAAATGGCATTTTTCAGCCATATTTTGTGCCTAGTGGGTTTGCTGTAAATAAAGAAATATACCTAAACATATGCGTTAAGAAGAGACTTGTTCCGTTCATCATACGCATTCAGATGGTTCATATGTATTCTGGCCCGATTTTAAAATCATTTTACTAAACAGTAATCACATACCTAAACAAGAAAAACGTGAATTTTGTTAGTTTTGTGATTTTTGATCATCCTGCAAACTTGCCAGAATGTCGTCCTATTGAAAATTGGAATAAATTGAAATTTTGGAATATTTTAAAAAGCCTTGTCAACAAGAATAATTGGCATGCAGAAAATCTTCAAAAATTGTGCTCTAGAATTAAGTATTGCCTTAATAAAGATGATATTGAGCTCGAACGGAGTTTATCTCCCTCTATACCAGGCCTTATTGATAAAGTCAGAAAGCATGGTTTAATTAAAAATAACTAATTATATAGATAAAAAATAGAATAAAAAAATATAAAATATGTTTCCTTTTTGTTTTACCTTTAAAGAGAAATGTTTAATTCCAGTGTCATTTTTCAGTTGTCACCCGTTATAAATCTGAATATAAAACTGAATGGAGTCTACCCTAAAGTAACAATAATTTAATTATCATAATAACAATAAAAAAAAAATTGTATTCATTATAATAAACTTTATACATAGTACGGCAGTAAACAACTTTTGTTTAAATGGAGGGTTATATAAAGTTGTACAACGACCAACATATGAAAACATCAAAAAAAAAAAGATTTAAAAAAAAATTTTATGGCATGAAGTAAAGAAAGGTCTTCAAATATAACATTTTCAATTGTGTACGTGACGGGGAAATTTAAAGAAAATAAAAAACGGCAAATAAAGTTTGCTTTTATAAAACAAGTTTTATATAGAGTGAGACCTTTATAAAACATTATAGCAAACTCAAGATTTCCGAATTAGCAGTAGATGCAGAGCCAACAGGAGAATTATTAACAGTTGTGACAAGATCAGGAAGAGATACACTAGTGAAAGTATAATAAAAACTTTGCGAAGTTGAAGTTGAACTAATGAAGTAGTAGCTGTAGCTTGCGAGAGATTCTTGCAGAGGCAACGCTAAGAAAAGTTGATAAGACAGCAGTGTTTTCCCTCACAATCTTTCCTTTAGTTGTTTAAGACGTTTTTAATATATATCCCTAAAGTAAATCATAAAAAACACTTGTATGTTACGTTACTACAATTATAAGAAACTTATTTACAATTTAGTTTGAAATTAAATTTAACATAAATGTTAGGGGTCGCCCATAAATTACGTCACGCTCTAGGGGGAGTGGTTTTGTGACGACTTAAACGGAACTTGTTACGACTTATACGGAAAGTGTTACGATATCGTGACGAGGTAAGTGGATCAAAAACGATCGAAAATTGCGTGGCGTATTATATAATCGACCCCTTATGCAAACTGATATGTAAATTATTTAATAATATATTAAATATTCTTGATAACTGGTTTCAAGTTTTAAAGTAGCGATAGGTGAGTTTACAATTGTTTGTATATTGTTATCGATGGTTATTTAACAAAAATGACATTGAGCTTATTAGTGAATATTTAGTAAACTTGGCATCTATATGTAATATAGATTCATTGCCTAAATCTGATGAAACTTGGTTTGTCGGCACCTAGCTAAGAAATGTCTTTGCAAATGTTTTTCAAACATTAAAAGTCACAATTCTTTTTTTATACTGATTCTTCAGGATAAAGCGGCTTACAGTTTGCCAATTAAGACCATAACCCTTGAGGACTGAAAAAATGACAAAATGTCCAGTAAATTAGAGACTAGTAAACTAAAGAGTTCATTTGGCATAATAATTAAAATCTGGTTACACCGTCAGTGAGAGAAAATTGAATCTGAAGTTTTGGTAATATTTTCAAAAAAAATAGATGCTGGTTGGCTAAAATGATGTATTGATGCTTACCTATTTTTTGGTATAAATTTGGTATTGTTTGGTATAAAAATGATTTTAATGGGATTTTTTTTTGTATAAATTTGGTATTTTTTGGTATAAAAATGATATAAATGGCATTTTTTTTAGACTTTACATGTTATTAGTAAAAAAGAACTATTTTGGGGGTCAATATTTTTGATCCCAAAAATAGTTCTTTTTTTTTTTTTTTTTTTTTTTTACAAATATTTTTGTTCAAAGTATTTGTAAAAAAAAAAAAAATTACAAGCACAAAAAGTAATTAAAATTAAATAATTTAATTATCTTATTAGGCAAAATATACAATTACTACTTTATTAGGCCAAATATACAATTACGTATTTGTACATTTTAAGGGCACAACCCCATAAACAAAAAAATCTTTATTTTTGATAGTCAAATAATTTTTTCTATATATTAAGTAAATTCTAAATGAAACTAAGATTAAAAAAAAAAAAATGAAGGGTTGCCCTGAGGGCCAATTTTTACGGGGTAAAAAATATTTCAAAATGCAGAAGGTTACATAGAATAAAATTTTGCATTTAACTTGCTTGATGTTAGAGGTATGCAATGAACCTCAAAAACTTATAACTTACTTTTTCCTTGGGTCGTGCTTTATTTTCTTTAAAGGATGTAAAAAAAAACGCTTTTTTTAACCCTCCATAATGACCAAAAAATCGTTATATTTTATTTTTAACTTATATATTCATAGAATTTTGAGGTTCATTGCACAACTTGATGTATAATCAACAAACTGTCCAAATATGAAAAGTTTTGGTCGATCCGTTTCTGAAATATTCTTGCCACAGTAAAGTAAAGTTAGTATAATATTTATATTTCATAAAAACGTTTTAAAAAAAGATTTATAGAAAATCTATTTATAATAACGATTATATTTGTCTTAAACCTTTTTATCTATTAAATATTGTACTATAGACTATGATTAAACATTAGATGCAACTTTATTCATAAAAAACCAGTTTCATAAATTGATAACCCATCCCTGTTGTACGCATTCTACATTCCCTGTCATACGCATACCATTCAACTACAAATGTCTAAACCTTTTGTTTCAAATCTTTCTTTAAAGTTCAGAGCCATTTAAATCACAAATTGCATACTAAAATTTAAATTCAAAAACAAATCCTAACTTCTAATTTTGATTTAGCTTTATTAAATGTGCACATGTGCACCCACTCGACACAAACGAATGTTAAAAATCTCAGCTAACAATGTCATCTTAACTATTCGGTTCCCTGTATTGTTTTTTATAAAACAGTCAATAATAAATTCAACCTTTAAACCATTTAACTTCTAATAAGAAACTATTTGAAAAAACAAAAATCTAAGGTCAACTTTAAAATAGTGCTAAAAAAGGTGAAAAAAAGTACTCAAAAACGGTTACTATGTGCGTTGCTAAGGGAGTTAAAATAACAGTAATCTAAATAAATGAAATTTTGGCCAATTTAATATCTCTTTGAAAGAAAATTAATATCATCAACAGTTTCTTTGATAAATTTAAGTTAAATTGAGTGTTTTTTTGAAATAATATTTTTTTAAAACAATTTACACTTTTTAATGGGGTTGTACCCCATTAAAAAGTCATGAGGATACAAAAATTTGATTAATACAAATTGTATTGAGACTTATTAGAATAGGTTTTGGTATATATTTAGCATATATCTAAAATAATTTTAAATTTCCTCAAAATTAACAAGTCTCCAAATTTAAATAGTTCCCTGTGTTGAAAAAGCAAGATTTCCAGACCAAACAAAGCAGAACTTCAGACATTTTTTGCTTGGTGACGAAGTTTGACAAAACAGGTAACCATTTAAAACTCGCCATTACTCAAAGTTTCTTTGTATGCTTTTTTTTGACGTAACTTTTGCAAATAATTTTTAAAATCCAAAATGCCCAATACATTAAAACTTTACTACAATGCTAACTTTCCAATTGATAAATTGATAAAAACGTCTGATTACCTTTTTCGAAACAGTTTGGCAACTTTTACATATTTAATTATTTTAAACTAGAAGTAAGTTCTGATTAGTTCTTATTAGAAGGCTAGATTTAATTTAAATCAAGCAACTGGAATATGTTTCAATATTTTGCCTGACAGCATTTGAGGCGGTTTACTCACCAGTGCATAAAAGTTTCAAAATTTGAAAATTTCGAAAAGGATTGTGAAGACTGACTCTAGAGTGGGAGAAAAACTGGCTGCATCTGTCATTAAGCAAAAAGTTGTCTTACCTAAAGAAATTAAAGTAATGGTAGAGCGCAGAGTATAAGACCAATGCCCCTCACTCCTGGATCTTCTTGCTAAAACTCCAAAAAACCTCATGATCTCCACAACCAACATGAAAAGGTTCAAATCAACTCTAGTCTTTTCAAAAACAATTCAGAGGGCTTGCATCAACTTTCATCAAGTCATTTGAGGCAAGGTTGGAGGAATCAAATTTCAGAGATAAATTTGCCAGTGTCGTAAAAAAGTTAGAATATTTCGTCACAAAAACAACTATTAATAATGCTTTAAAAAAAGACAACTCCTTAATCAAGGTTGTGTATTCATTAACCTGTCTGATGAATGCACAACCATGAAACCAGGAGACTGCAATTAAAAATTTGTGATGCTCTTTTTAATACTTTGATGAGAACTGATAGTACTAAAATAGTGTATTAAATTTTGCTTTCTAGTTGGTATATTTGAGCCTCAAATAGAAATAAATATTTGAAACAAAAAAACTCCAAAAATGGTTCTGTTAAAAAAAAAAGTTAAATCTATAAAAAAATCTCATAAATACCAATAAATTTGTACTATAAAATAGCTAGGTATTTACCCATCATTTTATTCAATCTTATTCAACATCTTATCTTCCAACAAGGCTGCAAGTAACAACTATAATGGTGGGAAGTGACTGGAAGAGAAAATATGTAGTTTATAGAGCAAGATAACGATTGACAGACGACTTAAAAGATTGAAAATTATATGAATCCAGAAAACAAGATGGAGAAAACGAATTCCAAAGATCTGATGTTTGAGGGAAAAAAATAGAATAATAAGAGTTTTTGAGCACTTATGAGGATTCACAGAAAATGGATGAGACTTGATTGAATGACGAGTAACACGAGAATGATTTTTAGTAAATAGATCAAGAGGCGCTAGCTCTTTAGAGCAGTTCCCTTTATAGTATTTATAGAAAAGAGAAAGAGAAGCAATATTACGACGATGCGATAATAATTGGAGGTTGGCTGCAAGAGCAGATTCAACTATGTTTACAATGCGTTTTCACACCTTGTCTAAAAGAGAAAGAGCATCATTGGAAGACTTGCACCTGATATGGCAACAGTTTCTATACAAGAACGAATTTGAGATTTATAGAGATAAAGAACTGAATCCGAAATAAGAAAGTGACGAGCACGATAAAGAGATGCAACCTTAGCAAATGCTAATTTTGCAATGGATTTGATATACGGTTTCTAAAAAGGATCAAAAGAGTGAATTCTTGAAGATGAAGGGTATATGACTTATTGAGTACTCGATAAGTCATATACCCTTCATCTTCAAGAATTCACTCTTTTGATCCTTTTTAGAAACCGTATATCAAATCCATTGCAAAATTAGCATTTGCTAAGGTTTGCTAAGGTACCGTTCATAAATATAGTAAGATCTAAATTTTTGCGAAAATGATTGGCTAAATAAATTGGGTTTTGTCTGAATTAAAGTTCACCAGCCCACACTGTGAGCCCACACTGGGAGCCCACACTGGAGCAAAAGTGAGATTCTTTTCAAGCTCGAATGTCCCCTCCAAACTATCAGAGAGTGTTGGCTTTTTAACAAGACAAGAAAATTATAGGGCCAAGGAAGGAACCCTAGAAGGATATGAAGAAGGGTGCAGTCCATCAAGGACAATTTTTATACTACAATTGGAAAGGAAAGATTCAATAATCTTAAAGATATTACCTGATACACCGTAAGAAGAAAGCTTATGGAGATGACTAGTATGCCAAACTTTATCAAAAGCTTTAGAAATGTTAAGTTCGATAGCGTTAACCTCTCCACCTCTGTCTTATGTACGATAAAACCTATCGGTTATTACTGTTAGCAAATCAGCTGTAGAACGAGAAGATCGAAATTCATATTGATGATCAGAAAGTAAGTTATTAGATTCAAAATGAGAGATTAAGTGTTTGTTAAATAAAGATTTAAAAATCTTGCTTATGATAGGAAGAAGACTAATAGAATGGTAGTTAGAAAAATTAGATCGCTCTCCAGAAGTTTTGAAAATAGAGATAACAAATGGCGCTTTCCAGCAGGCTGGATAACAAGACATTATAAAATAAGCATTTGTTAAATAATTTTGAGAGTATAGACGACAGCTCCGGAGAACACTTCTACAAGACTATAACAGGTATGTTGTCTGGATCACAAGCTGTAGATGAGTCTAAGCTGGAAATTACTTTAGATACAGAAGCTTGAGTGATACGAATGTCAAGCAATGGATCAACTTGTTTGACGGCTAAATCAGGTGGGACGCAACCTGTGGAATCAATAGATGATATTGATGAAAAGTTCTTAGCAAACAATTTAGCTTTATCTTTAGGGGAGGTGACAAAGTTTGAACCATACAAGAGAGATGGAATAATAGGTTTGTCCTTATTATTGATACTATTAAAGACTTTGCAGAATTCACGAGAGCCTTTAGAGATTAAATATAAGATTTCATGACCTGAGAACAGCGGGCTTTAGCGTTAGACAAAACCTTTTTACAATGGTTTCTAGCAATAGTAAACAGACATCTGTTTTCTGGAGAATTATTTGCTGGTAAATATGGAAGTAATTGTTCTATCAGAAATTGTAGCAGCATAATGTAGCAGCAAATCGCAGCAGCATAATGTAGCAGCATAATGTAGCAGCATAATGTAGCAGCATAATGTAGCAGCATAATGTAGCAGCAAAATCACCGAGAAGACTAAGGCTTGACTTAGATTCGTCGAGAGGAAATAAAAGATTCCATGCCTGCCTGAATCCAAGAAGTTACTTAAGAAGCAAATTTTTCTGCAAAAAGAAGAAATAATTTAACTAAAGTGCTATTACGAAGAAAATAATGGAAAAAATCCCATTTAGCTTTAAGGTAATTGTAAGAGGTACGATGATAAGAGTCGATGACACTTGAGCCAAGCCATTCAGTGTGATGAGCTTATCAACAACAACGAGTTACCAACAACAACGATGTTGGCTGGTGGATAAAAAGAGAGAGCTTGGTCAATATGATCAGAAATAACAACAAAAAGATTGGAGTCTTAAGATGAAGGAGACCGATATAGAATAAAGAGAATGGCAATAATGAAGTGGTAAAATAAAACTCAAATTTCTATTGAAAAAAATCATTTTTTAGGATGTTAAGTTTTTAAACATTTTACTATGGAGTTACAACCCCATCCCCTCCTTCTCTTTTATTTTATAAACACGGCGAATAGGGGCTGTGAATCTTTTGCATATAAAGTTTTAATCTCAACGGTCCTACGTGCAGCCTATATAAAATGCTCTTGTACATTTTATTTAAAGGTTACAAAAGAAAGCGCATAAAAGAATAGTCAGTGGATTCAAGCCTAGTTTCCCGATAGTTTCCCGAGCAAATTCATACGAATGTAAATGCTCAGACCAAGCATTTGACTATTGGCGTCTTTATGAATTAAAGGAATACAACCATTAACACTAAGATTACAAGATGCAGCCGAAATCAATTAAGTATCAAAAAGAGAAAGTAGGTCTGGTGAACTTTACATGAGGTAAGACTCAACAGAAGAAAAGTTACTTCGGAGAATACGAATATTAGTCAATGATAGATTTAGAGAACTTAGTGAGGACGATGATTTTTATGTTTTACAGTTTTTGGTACTTAGTCATTTTTAAATTTGTTAAAGAACTTTACTCAAAACATAGATAGTACTCACTACACTATTTGATAGTCCAAGCAATCGCCTCATTACTATTTATAAACCTAAAGCCATAACAAAGGACTCCAAATGTGGCCTCGACAATGCACACCAAAAGTATGAACAGGAAAACCATCTATGTGCAACATGGCACTGTTAGTACTCTGATATTTTACAGTTGTTGATGGAATCAGCCTCTGTCAGAGCTATCACAGAGTTCCGTAAACAAAGTTCGGTTTTTTTTGGGTATGTTAAGTTTTTTGATTATAGGATATGTATTATTAATGTGATTGTTTCTTTAAAATTAAAATGAGCAATCAAATCTGTAAGTAATGTAGGTTATATAAATAAACCAATAATTTTTCAATAATGTGTTTTTGTAAATAGCGCGTATTTTTTTTCAATTAGTTTCGAAGCGCTCTGCATATTAGCAGTTTTCATCTGAACTGCTTTGCTTACTAAATTAATTTTTTAACAAGGCATCATAACAAGTGACCAAATTTAAAATCTGTAATTTTCTTGGCGATTATATTATTACCATAGCGGTACATTTTTTAAAAATATTTTTATTTTAATTTAACGTTGATTCATGGCGCCCCAGCCATGTTGGCGTCCTATGCAACCGAATAATTCGCAATGGCCCTTGCGTCGGCCTTCTATATACATGAATATAAAATCACATACATTTTAAAAGTTTATTAATAAAATCTTTATAAACATACGATAATTTTTATTAAACTGGTTTAACTAAAAAAATTTAAAGAAAGCAGCAAAAAAATTTAAAGAAAGCAGCAAAAAAATTTAAAGAAAACAACAACAAAATTTAAAGAAAGAAGCAAAAAAATTTAAAGAAAGCAGCAAAAAAATTTAAAGAAAGCAGCAAAAAAATTTAAAGAAAGCAGCATAATTCACTAAATGACAGTCAAAAAACAGTAAAACTAAAATGCAGCAAGCAGGTGCATTGTTTTTTATGATGACTATAGAGGAATAGTAACGAAAATTAAGATATACAAACGATGTACAAAAGATGTACAAATAGGTTTTAAACGAACATTGATACAAGTTTTAAAATTCATAACGAACATAGTTACAAGATTTGAAATTCGCAAAAAAAATTGTTATAAGTTTATACTAAAAAAAACTTGCTGTTATTCAGAATTTTTACATTTTAAGTTGAACTTTATACAAAAACGAACCTCAAATATAATAGAAAAATTTAGTTTAACCCGAAAAAAAAAGTCTTTTGAATGTTTAAAACATATTTAGAACGTCCAAAAAACAATTAAAAGATGTCTTTTTTAGATCCCACGCCAGCTGGGTAATACAGTTAGTTCATCGAACTAGTTGCAGGCGTTTAATGCGTAGAGCGCATCCAGTGTTCTTCAAACTCAATTCAAACTAATACATTTCAGATTGCGCACATCTATCACACCAGTAATTCAATTTCCTTTGACCTTAATATCAGTAAATAAAAAAGTAAAATAACTTTTTTGAACCTCAATCCATTACCAAGTTTTTTGATTAGGACCTCAATCCATTACCATATTTTGTTTAAGAAAGCGCTTTTGCAGTTATACTCTACCAAATTAATGTTGTTGTTTTTTTTTTAATTTGTTTTGTTTTAAACACAAATAGGTTTATTTTAAATATCACCAAATTTTATTTTACCTTTTCTTTTAGTTTTTGCTAAAACTATAAAACATAATGCAGGAAAGACCAGATAGACTTCGGATACACAGGTTATCTACTGCCGATATGTTGGTAGATGTTCTTAGCTTTAAGTTTACATTAAGTTTTTTACACACACACACACACACACACACAAACACACACAAACACACACAAACACACTCGGTATAGCATAAGGTATAGTCTCTCAAACATAAAAAATTCCCCCTAGAATTTTTTAATGTGCTCTCTTTGGGAAAACTTTGGACACTGTCTGAAGTTGCACAGTTGCAGATGCAAAAAAAAAAGGTAAAAATTTGTACAAAAAAGACAATCAAGAAGAAGATTTTAGAAGAAAAAAACCTCTAAAAAAAACCATTCAGAAAACATTGCAATATGAATCAATAGACCAACAGATTTTAACTAATGAGAGTACATATAACCTTAATGACGACCAATTCAATTACAGAAATACTGATACTTTTGATATGTCAGATAGAAGACTTATAATTGTAAAGGTCTATGGATGTGAAAAACAATCAGATTGTAGCTTTACAACAAAAGTTGTTAAAAAAATGAAGTTGATTGTGAAGTTGAGCTTTACAAAAGAAAAATCCCTCTTAATAGATTTTTAAGAACTAATGTTTGAATTGCCAGTTCCAACAATGGAATGAAGTCTCGTTTTGAAAACATGATCTATTTTTGGGTTGTTCAATAATGTTAACAATTTTTACCTCTCTCTCTCCCATATCAACAATTTGACAAACTTCCAGAGAACCCCCTCCCCTCATACTATTACTTCAGTTATTGATTCCCCCCACCTTCCCAAAAATTAAACTAAAATGCAAAAAAAAAAAAAAAAAAAAAAAAAAAAGACAAATTTATAACTACAACAAAAAAGTGGTTAAAAATAAAACGTTTAGAAAAAAAAATTTAACTTACTTTTAACTTATGAACATATTTAAAAAATTAAACTTTTAAAAAGTAGGAATATAGTTAATTTCATTGAAATACTGAAGATTAAGTGAGTGTGTAACCCAGGACTACAAACACTGCCTAATTTTCTTTTTTTTAAGTATCGGTTGGGCTCAGTACTTTCCGGCCAGTTATACTTATTAATAACTAAATACCTTACGAATTAATTCCAAAATTTTTTAATAATGGCGTTCTATATTCATATTTTTATTGGCGTTCTATATTCATATTTTTATTGGCGTTTTACTAATACTATCAGTTTAATAATTTAAAATAAGTAAACAATCGGAAACAATCGGAAACATTTGGAAAAATAAACAATCGGAAAAAGATTTAAAAAAATTTCTTACAAAATCCAACCTACTTACATTCAAAAATTGCAAAATTGTCAAGCCGTTAATTCTCCAGTAGGAGACATATTGTGGTGATTCAAAAAGACTCAAATTATTGAAAGAAAAATATGCAAATTCTCCAAATTGCCTTCATTTTAATCTAATATATTGTTTTTATTTGTTTTTTGTGATTTTATTTATCAAAAGTTTTAATCTGCGTAATATTTATATTTAAAATTAATTCTTTGTTTTCTATTTATTCATTTTGGTTAAATTTGAAATATTTACAATATGAGGCATCCTATACATTTTAGTTATTTAAAATATAAGTAACATTTAAAATGAGACTATTCTCATTGACAGGTAACATTTTTGCAGAATAAAGAGCTAGTTTGCTGCCGAAAAACTGGACAGCAACTCTTTTTGCACCCCAATATTCCTAAACTTCTAGAAATCTCTACATAATTGATAACTGCAAATAAAATTACATTATATTTGTTAGGAATTTTGTATTTATTACCAAGGTTTAGTTTATATATATATATATATAATTACATTATGTTTGTTAGGAATTTTGTATTTATTACCAATAGTTTTTGATTGCCCTGTAGTACAATGGTTTTTTAATTTAATTTACAAGTTACAGTCTGTGTTGCATGTCATAAAAAAAAAGTTATAAAGTAAATTCCGGTTTTCCGGCCAGAAATATTTTAAGTCCGACCGGAACCAGAATGACTTAATTTCGACCGGAATTCCGTGCGGAAAGAAGGTCCGCTACATCCCTTGTTGACATAATTAATAGACAGCCCAATTTGCATATTTTTAAAATTTAAAATGCAAATTGCATAATTTAAAAATAAAAATAGTTTATTTGATATAATAATACATGTCTGAAGCCAACCCAATTGAATTCGGACACTAGTATTTAAAAAAAAAACTTTGAAAAATTGAAAATCTTGAAATATGAAGAAAGTTAAAATTTTAAAAGATACAACAAAACACGTGCTATGACGCACGAAATTTGAAAAAACCCAGTCTAATAAACACGTGTTTCCAATCGGGTTTTTCTATTCTTAATTAATTCGTGACGAAATATCGGAATAACATCGTTTTCAAGTGCGAAGTTTGTTTTCAAGTGCGAAGGGACGCATTTAAAATTACAATTTTTTGCTTTTGTCATTTCAACTCTAACAAAAATATCTGTAAAATGACTAGCCGTTTTTTGCTAAAGTCTTGGTTTTGTAAAAATAATGCTACTAAAAGGCTGGTAAGTTAATTCTAAATTTTTCAAATATATTTGTTAATGGAAAAAAAACTATTTTGAATAGTATGAAGCTATATAAAAAGTTATAAGGTAGGTATGTGGAATAAAATTATTAATTTAATCAAATACTAGGTTGTTATTATTAAGTTAATCAATTATCAAAAAAGGTTTTAAGTAATGAATTTAGAATATATTGGTTTGTGGAAAAAAACTGCTGTCAAAGTATGGTTCTTCTCGACTTAACTTGTTTGCTTTTGTGAATTAACTTATTGCTCATAACTTGGTATCAAAAGGTACAAATTTCTATCGGCTATTAAACGCCGGGCGTATACAGGGGATTAGAGGGGGTCCCGAACCTCACTTTTACCATTGTTTGCATGTATACAAAAGTTTTTTTTTTCCTGCAAGAAATAGCTAATTTTTATATACAATGTTGTCATAACCTTATTTCAAACCACTACAAGAGTGATACTATCTTAGGGTTGTATGTTTTAACAAACTCTGGTTCTTATGAATTTATAAGTTCTTATAAATATTTTATCTTCATTATATCAGAGAAATTAGTTTACAATTTACAATATATATAATAAAAACTTTTTTTTAACAAGATTTTACACATGCAGTTGTAGCCAAAAATATCATACCAATATTTATAGCAGAAAAACTGTTTGTACTGTAACAAAAGAACAAAGATGTCACTAATGTTATATACAGTAGACACATTATATAACAAAACATGTTATATAATGTGTCTACTGTAGCCAAATTTTTACAGTTTTATCCTTATTTTTGCAAAATTTGAGGTAATCAGTAATATTTTTTGAGAAGGGTATGGTTTTATTGCAGTATTGTACAGTCAAAAATTAAAGTCCTTGATAAAACATCTTTAAACTGTGCATCCACTAACAATAGCACTAGTAAAGATTTAAGTGAAATTTTTCATTATTTAATATTGAGTTACTTATATGCTCAATATACATTAAAATCACATTTTAATGTATATTGAGCATATAAGATATTTTCCTATTTGTTAAAATTTTTGCAACCACCCACTTGACACGAGTTTATTTAGTGTGTTTCCCGTACAGAGAAGCGATTCTATTAATAAAATGAGGTAGGGGGTAAATCCTTAAAAAGTATTGACTAGTTCCTTAAAATATATAAAAAAAAGGTCCTCAAAACTAAAATTTACCAGACTGAATTGTATTTAATACCAGACCAGCCAACTAAATACATTAAAAAACGGATCTCTAATCACCTTATTTGGGAGAGGAAGGGGGGGAAGAGGTGTGTAAACCACACCCCCATAAAATCGCCTCTGCCAGTACACATATTTTGCATTTGTAAATTTCCATTGAGATTTTTCACATAGTTTTTTTGCAGTGTAAAATAGCTTTAAGCACAAAATTGAATTGCTGTTAACTATCTTAGTTATCCACAATTTAGTCTGATTTTGTAATTATATTTGTGGTAGTCATTTTACAACATTTGTTACAAAGTACCATTTATTCCTCTCCATTAAAAGATTTGACCCATTTTTTTTATTACCTATTAAATTTCACATTTGACCTATTTTTCTTATAACCCATGAAAATCACTGATAAAAAAATGGCAAGGTGCTAATGAAGAACCCATACTAATACCATCAAAAAGCCATGCATTTTTGTTCTCGGATTACACAACAAGAAACATTCCTCAATATCTTATACCTTGGAAATCGAAGAAAATATTATTTTTGGACATACTAATTGAACTTTCAAAATTAACAAAATTATTTTTGGTCCTTTGTAACAATATTACCAATCTTTTCAAAGTCCTCACACATTATTTGTACCCATCTTGGATAATAGAAAAAAACACTATTCTAACTTAAATATAGATAACTGTTCCTTTTGAGTTATAAATCTTGTTGAAAGTTAATTTATTTAAAAAATAAAAAATTAGTTTTTTATGTTTTGTAGAGTTGTACTATCATCAACGTCTTAACACCATTCATGTCTTTACATCATTCCACATTCATTGTCTAACTAATAAATGGGTTTGTTAATCAACTAATAATCATGCTTTTAAAATAATTTTGAGTTGAAAGTGGATTTGTAAATATATTTTTAAATAGTTATTTAATTAGTTCACATTTGTACATTTTAAATATAGATAATTGTGATTTAACCTTTAAATCCACCTTTATCATCATCTGAAAAGTGGAAAAAAGGTGTGTTACATGTTTGAACCTGCTGTGGTAGATTTTTCATAAATTAAAAATAGTAAGACAAGGTTGAAATTGTAGCAAAGATTTTTATTTTTATTTTTTTTAGATAAAATAGAGATCATCAATTTTATATGACAAAATTTATTGGATAATATTTTTTTTTATAAAAAAAAATAAATAATAATAATACTTTTATAATAATAATAATAATAAAATACTTTGATTTTTAAATGTTTTTTTTTTACTATTTTCAGATTACTTCATGTCCTAACACTAAAGACAAGGTAATGTTTAATGCTGGTAGTTAATTTATTATAAATAATAAAATTACTACTGGTAATAATAATATTAATATTATATTTTATTGTTTTAATTTTAAAAATTTATTTTTGAATTAAAAATCAAAGTAACTTGAAAAGTTACTTTGACTTGATTTAAAAAAAAGTAGTTCCATGTCAAATGACACAGAAATTTTCAAAAATGTCCCCCTATATCTCAAATTTTGCTAATTTTTAAAAGTTGTTAACCAAACAAAAAATATTACTTATTGCAAAGAAAAAAACTCAAGTTACATTACCAGCGCTTTTTTTTGTGAAAAAATTTAGGTTTCCAAGTATCATTTATTAAAAAATATATACCATTGCGCTTTTACTTGCCCTATGACAAAAAAGTTAAACGTGCGTTTTATGAATATTTTTTATACAGTTTTATAACATGTTTAAGAACAAGTTATGACATGTTTACAAGGAATTTAATTTTGAATATAAAATAGGAAAAGAGGAGAAAAAAACTAATTTTATTAATTTAAATAACTTTTTTATTCAAAATTTCTTTTTAATTATAAGGAAATTTCTGTTTTTACTATTTTGATATGATCAGATATATACAATATTTTATATATCTGATCAATTTATTGGATTTTTCACCCTTGAAAATGTGCTGGTACAAATTTTTAAGTAAAAAGATCAAATTATTTTAAAGTTATGTAACTTAAAACCTTTAAATAAATGTAGCAGTTCTGAGGGGACAAGGGGGGGTCTAAACATTATTTGCTATAAGTAAAATAGTCATATTTTTGGATCTTCTTGGAGCCAGAGGCTAAAAGTTTCAAGAAATTCTTATTTTACTTAGTACTTTTAACTGTATAAAAATCAGCAAATTCTGATGTATGATGATATGGTCTATATTTGAAAAAAGTAAATTTATGTTTTTACATTTATTATTTTTTCCATATTGTCATATATTGGGATTCAAAAATTCACACATTATTTTGTATCAATTATTAACTTTGTAGTTAAAGAAGCAATAAGTCAAATAGCTTCACCATGCTTTACTTTACCCAGCTAAATACCGCAACGATAGTATTTTAATGTTTATTGCCACAGTTTAACTATAATAAGAGATGCAGTACTAATAGCAGTATTGCATCATTTATTATATTATACTAGCAGTAAGCAACCCGTAGTACGGGTTGTTAGTAAATAAAAAAAAAAAAAAAAAACGCATTTAAAAAAGTCTAGAAACTACTTAAAAATAGAAAAGCCTAGAAAATTATGTAAGTCGACTATTACTACTATTAAATTAGCGTATTAATATTATCAGAAGTGTGGAGATAAACAACAAAGTACTACAGCATATTTCACAATTAAACAAATTTTTACAAAGTATTATTACTTCCACAAAATACTATAACTATAGTATTTTGTTGTTTATCTCTGCAGTTTAACTGTAGTAAGAGATATAGTACTGCAGTATTTTGACTATATCTGAGTAAGATATAACGGTTTTTCAGATTTAAGTTCATTTACTTTTCACATTTCAATTTCTAATATTTTAAAATCAATTTATTTAGCCTTTTGAAAAAGTGTTGATTGCAAATCGTGGAGAAATTGCTTGTCGAGTAAGTAAGGTTACAATATTAAGAATGATTTCAAAATTTTTCAAATATTCTTTTGATTATCAGAAAACATTCTGCTGCTTTTTTTTTATTGTTTAGGAAATATTTAACTTTATATATATAAATTATATATAAATTAAATACAAAAAAAATATATAAATTAAATATAAAAAAAATATATAAATTAAATATAAAAAATAACTATATAGTTTTTATATTGTTATTAATTAATGAGTTTTATTCAAGTTTTACACAATTTTATATTTTTAAAGATAATGAATACATGTAAAAGACTTGGTATAAAAACAGTAGCTGTTTACAGTGAAGCAGATGCACAAGCTGTAAGTATTTAAATATATTATCACTAAAAAAGATGATTTTTTTTTTATGGTTGGAATTTTATCTTATTAAAAAATGTTTTTTTTTTAATAAGATAAAATTCCAAAATATGTTCTATATAAAAATAAAGAAATATACTGAAAATTTTACTTTAAGATTTCAATATAAAATGTTTTAAAAACAGTAATAAGTTTTTGTAGGAGATCAATAAACAAAATAAATTAATTTTAAGTAAATAGTTGATTATATTATAATATATTATAAATTGGTCATTCATATTTATATATTTAAAAAATTGTATTTTAGGAAAAGTACAGAACTAAATGTTTCAAAGTCTTTCAAAAACTTTTTTTTGTTTGTTTTAATTGATCCAGCGACAGAAAATATATATTCTGTGGATCTTGCGTTATTTTGATCATCAGAAGTAAATTAACAAAAAAGGCCAATGAAGGTTTTTTTTGAATAAATCGAATCGTCAAAATTCCTTTTTAACTAGGTTTAATTTATTGACTTCACCATTTATTGTGTTGCATTTTCAGATGATTTATTTGTTATTGACATTATTGCCTTTTGCAGCTCCTGCTGTAAATTTAATTTCACAAAATCTGATTCTTTAGCTGAGCTCAAAATATTCATTTTTAGTTCTTCTTCATTTGTAGGTTGGTCCTTTTCAATATTTCATAACCCAAAGTAACAACAGCCTTTTTTGATGAGTATTTAAAGTTTTCGTTTGATCATGTAACACAACTCTTCTGTAGATAAATTAGTAATGTCATTAAGGTTTTTTTTTTTTTGTCATTCTTTTTTTTTAAGTGGTTCAGTAATTTTTTGCTTTAATTAAATTTCATATCTTTCTGCTTATCAAACATGAACTTCTGTAGACCCTTAGCTGTTATTAGGGTTTCTGAACACTGTTTAACAGTAATAGTAAAAAAGCTGTTTTTTTTACGAAAAAACAAAAAAAAAATTTGATTGAAATTAAAGCGACAAAAATTAAAAACTTTTTCTATGCATTCAATTCTATTACAATATTATAATGAGTTTTAACTGCATAAAGTTTTGTTCAAACCTGAAAATGTTAGAATATTTTATTCAAACACTTTTTTTTTTTTTTTTTTTATTCACCTCCTCAAGGTCAAGAAGGCCATTACAGACGAGGAGGCTACTTATTTGTAGCTATAACCCTCTTTCAACTCTATAACTTTGAAACACAAACCTTAACAAACAAGGCCGCTGCGCGGAGAAACGAGTTGAGCGCAGTACTACCAGAGACGTGGTGGGGATCAAACTTACTTACAGATAAAAGTTTAATTATTTACATTTTAAAAATGAACAATTGCTAAAAGAAAAGTTTCTTTATTAAAAATATATCAACACATTTATTAAAGTAATTTGAATGGTAATTTAATTTGATTTATTTTTCATTTTTTGATTTTTTTTTACTATTCTAGTACTAAAAGTTGCTTAAAAATTTCTTAAGAGTTTCTTTAGAGTTATAAATAGGGCTTCACCAGCACTAGTTTCTTATTTACATTGACTTAAAAATAAATGCATAGTTTCTAGATATGAATTAGTTTTTAACGGTAGGTAAAATGGCAACTTAATATCCATACTTTCTATTCATAATATTAGCAATGTCAGTCTGGATATATATGCAACAAAGCAGAAGATTCCACTAACAAAAAAGTTAGAAAGACAGTTTCAGCGTTTTAACAAAATAATAAAATGCTCAGGAAATTCTACAACTACCTTGAAAAATCACTTAAAAACTCACTGACTTTGTTTACATAAGGCAACAGAATCAATCATACTAACAGATGAGAGAGCTAGCGATAAGAGACAAAAAACTGTTGGCAACTTCTTTGCGCAAAAGAAGCTTTAAAATATTGTTTTTGATTTGGCATTTCAGTTCGAGTTATGTCAGTCAATAGCTCGAGATGAACTCCCCGCTAATAAAAGTGATGTAATAAAACTTTGGTACAAAGGTTTTGATGAAAAGCAAAACAAAACGATTGACACCATAAAATTAAAAATAGCCAATAGAGTGAAGTTTTAGCATGACTGTTGATAAGGTTACTACTTTATGAGGGTAGAGATTTTTTTGAGTTAATAATCATGAAAAAACTAACAATATCACAAATAAAACAGGATTAATTCAAATTTTAGGTTATGCAGTGCGCTTGATATGGTTGAAATAATGAAACAACATCTAAATGTGTTTGGAATATCGATGGAAAAAGATTTGATTGCATCTGCTCAGGATGGAGCATCTGTAAACGAGAAGTATATTTAAAAATTCAGATGTTATTGGTCATTTTTGTCTTAATCATGGTATAAATCTTAAAGTATGTGGCACACTTTATGCAAAAAAACATGATATTGACGATTTAAGTGACGCCTGTGATGATGATAACAATGAAAATGATTCTTTTGATGAAGGCATCAATTTTGAATTTATAAATGATGATTGTAAAGATTATATTGACTACAATAATTTACTTAAGAACTCACGCAAACTGATAAAATACATCAAGCTGTCAAGTGTTTGAAATCAAGTTTTTCAATCAAAATTCAAGACTCTTTTTGCAAAAAAAACTAAACTTCATCTTGATGTAAAAACTTGTTGGAACACAATACCAATAATGCTTGAGCCATTGATAAAGACAGAGACAGCAATTCGAGAAACTTTATTATAATATAAGGCAGATATAACTTTACCCAATAATGTAGACTTCGATGACTTGAAAGGTTTACTAATGGCAATGAAACCCATTAAACTTGCTATAGCAAGCTTGGCCAGGAAAGCATGCGATTTCAAGTCTTTATATGACCATGGAAATAATATTTTATTTTGATGATTTAGCCACGGTTTTTAACAAATGGGCTTAAAAAATTGTTTTTAAATACGTTGAAAATAAATAACTTCAAAACGTTTATCTTTTACTAACGTTTTTATATTAGCAAAACTCTTTTAAATAAAGTAGCTAATGATTTTAGTTAAAGTATCATTGAAAGTTGTATATAAAATTATTTAATATTATTTATATTATTTAATTACAAAATTAATATTAATATCAATTTAATATTATTTATAACATTTAATTATTATTTAAGATTTTTTTATAAGTAAAATAAAAAAAGATTTATAAAAAAAAATTAAATTTTATATGTGACAACTTTTAAACAGCAAAGGTCTCTTTAATAAACTTTATTTAAGAATTATTAAAATTGTTAAGAAGATAAAAAAAGACTTTTTTGAAAAAAAAACTTTTTTGAAAGCCGTTTGAATTTAATGATCTTTACTTACAATTTTGAATTATTGAGATGCAATTTAAATCAAATCACTACTAATACATACAAACAAGACAAATACATACATACAAAACAAATCACTACCAATGATTTTTTATAAAAATAATAATGAATAATATATATAAATTTTTAAGTGTTTGTTTTTTATTATAAATGTCTTTAAATAAAAAAAAAATTATATCCACTTTTAAATAAACAATTTAATTATTTTTTCTTTTGTTTACCACAAAGAATTGTTTAGAATCTTTTTTTGTTAAACAATTGTTAAATGTAATTTGTAACTTTATTTAAAACAGTTTTCGCATAATATTATAGTATAAAAACATTAGTAAAGATAATTCAAAGTTATTTATTCCAAACTTAATTTACATAATCTTATCGTTATAGTTTATAATTTTTTTGTTAAGTTTTAATTTGAATTTTTTCCTTTTTGTTTTAGTTAAGTTATTTTTATTTTATTTTTTGTAATTTTTTTTACGAAGATTTATTTGCTACTTTTACGATAAGTTTTTTTGTTAAGTTCCTTTATAGTTAAAATAATATTTCAGCGCATTTTTATAAATTAACGCTGCGGTCAAGTTTTCAAAATCAAATAGTATTTGCATGGTCATATTTTGACGTGAAATTGCATGCCTTCCCGGCCAAGCCTGTATCTTGAGCCTGAATCTTAGTAGAGAAGATGCAATTCTGCCAGTAATCCATCAGATAAAATTTTAACTCTACAAGAGGAACTGAATGTGTTGCTGAAGAAAAATGAATCACCAATAATGCCTTCTGGACAGGACAATTTCAGGTAGTTATAAGCTGAATTTACTCTTTTTATGAATACAGTGTACAGAAAACTTACAAAAGTTTTATGATGCATTATTAACAATTAAGCCCACATCTACAGATGTTGAAAGAGTATTCTCTGTGTGTTAACTTTTGAACAAAAATTAGATCATGATTTTTAGATGAGTCATTATCAGCTCTTGTATTTTTGAAATACTATTATAAGATGTAAAGTTTATGTTAAGATATATATTATTGGAAAAAATTTTACTCTTGCCTGCTTAATACAAAGAGGGTGGGTTGGGGTAATCAAGGAGGGGAGGATGGGGAAGAGGGGAATTTCAAAAACCGTAAAACAGCTATGTTTTTGAAAATTATAAAACAGTAAAACAGCTGTTTTTTAAAAACCCCCGTTTTTCAGAAACCCTAGCAGAAACCCTAGGTTTGCATCATTCTTGCTTAGTTCCTTGATGGCTACTTTCAAAGGCAATTTAACAAGTTTGCAAGCATCAACATGTCTCCCAAAGAGAATGTGTCCTTATTTAAATCAGTTAATGTTTTGTTAACACAATGCACAACTTTTGAAAATCTGTTCAACATCACACATTGGATTCCAACATATTTTTATATCTAGTTTTATTTTCAGTTTTTTTCCAAATTTTTACTAAATATGTTCTTGTAAAATAAAATGTTTTACCACAGAAGTTTTTAACATTTTTATGTTTGCATGTACATTCTTGACAATCGAATTTACTACAAAGCTATGTATCTTTGATTTTGAAAAGATTGTTGATGTAGTTTGTTACGTTTTGCCAGATTTTTAGGTATTTTATACATTTTCAAGTAAACACAACCAATCAGGGTTTTTGATTTATATAATGTGTGATTTATATAATTGTCTGCTGCAACTACTCTTAAAACAATCTTATTTAAAGATTCTTTTTCAATTCTTTTTCAATGTAAAACTTTTTGCTGCTTTTTTGCAACACTAATACTTACTTGTTTTCTTGATTATATAAAAAAATTGTTGAACAAAAAAGCAATAAAAAAAAAAGTTTTATTTTTTTATTTACTTATGATTTGCTCAGGGAGTCCCAAAAAGAACTCCAGATTTGATAGTCACAAAAAGATTACTTTTTCCTAGTTTTTGGTATTTCTTATAGTAGATCATAAGTCAACCAACATGTTCTGGACACCAGAGACTGGGAAAATATAGAGGTATAAAGATGGAGTTCTTTTGGGACTCTGCATCCCTGGATTACTTATCTAATTGTTATAATAAATCTCTAGTTTGTTTGATTATTTTAATTATAGTAATAATAATTATTATTATTAAATTGCTCTTGAACTTTTTTTTATTTTATTTAATTACAATTACTTTATTGTGATTTAAATTTTTTTTAAATTTAGAAACATGTACAGATGGCAGATGAAGCAGTATGCATAGGTCCGCCACCATCAAAGCAAAGTTATCTTGTTATTGATAAAATTGTAGAAGCATGTAAACTAACTGGGGCACAAGCTGTAAGTTTATAAATGCTATTGTTGATGATATTCATGATATCAATTTTGCTTTTTGTTGTTGTTGTTCAACCTAGTATAATTTCTTTCAATTGCTGAAATAAGCTTCTTTTACACAATTACATATTTTATATGAGGCAGGCAACCAGATGCTTTGTTTATAAAATCTGATGCTCTAATCTAATCATGTGTCAAAATACAAAGTTATTAAACTGAAAAGTTTTTAGTTATTCATATTTCTTAATAAATGGTTTCTAATAAATGGTTAACACAAGTTGTAACTCAAGTATTAAAAGATTAAAATTAAAAAAAATAATAATAATTACAAGATAAACAAATATAAATTAATTTTTTTCTTTAATTAATGGTCGTTAAGTTTATAAAAAATAAACTCATGAATATTAAAAGTGTTATATTTGTCATTTTTTTTCAGGTTCATCCTGGTTATGGGTTTCTCTCCGAAAAGTATCAATTCTATGAAAAGCTTGTAAGTCAAAGTATTTTTTATTTAAATGATCATCAATTCTGTGAATGGATTGTATTTTAAAATGTTTTCATTTAATTGAATAAGTTAGAGAGAAGTTTGTATAGTGGCACAGGGTTGTTTTATACCTTAAACCTTATATAAGTTTGTGAAAATAGCCTAGTCTTCAAAAGTAGTATTGTAGGTGTGTTCAGGAAAAGTGTGTTCCTGCAAAAGACTGTATATACACTGTAAATACAAAAATGTAAACAGACTACAATCTGTAATACTTACAGTCAGGTCATGTAAAAAGGGTTATGGTTGGTCTTTGTTTCAAATCATACCATTTTTTTCAAATACTTCATTTATTTCAATAGTACAAAGGATAATAGTTTTTCATATTGGCTTGCATTGTTTAACATTTAACATTGAAGACTTATTATAAAGCTTATTATTATTTAAGTTTTTTTGGAGTAAAAAAATCAAAGTTAACTTGAGCAAAAAATAAAGAGAACATTTTTAAATATAATTTAAATATATGAAAATATTCTAAAAATTTTTCAATTTTAAATTCTGCATTTTAACTACTTGTTATTTAAATAAATAAACCTGGTGAAAAAAAAACAGTTTTTTAATTATTGTCAATTGTTCGGCCTTTCTGATTAAACATTTGTTGGTTTTATTGTATATAATTTTTTCTTTTTTCTTTTCTTTTTTTTTTAATCAGATGAGCTTGAAAAGGAGCTTGAAAAGAATCTCACTTCTATGAGCCTGAAAAGGTACTCACTTCATATGCTTGAAAAGGATCTTGAAAAGGACCTTGATCTTCATGAGTTTGAAAGGAATCTTACTTCTACTACAGAATGTGGCTCTCAGTGGCTGGAAAGCTTTAACTCAGATAAAGCTCAATTTTTTTCAGCTAATCGTTATTGCAATAATCTAGATGAAATAATCTAGAAGAAATGACAGTAGAAGAAATCTAGAAGAAATGACTTCCTATATTTATGAATGGTAATGTACTCTATGAGTTATCTACCCTACTTCTAGGATTAACTCCTATTTCTGGTCTTTCTTGGATATGTATCAAATCCGTAGCAAAATTAGCATCTGCTAAAGTTGCATCTCTTTATTGTGCTTGCCTCTTTCTTACTCCATCTCTTTATTGTGTTTGCCACTTTCTTACTCTGGATTATATTGTTTATCTCAATAAATCTAAAATATGTCCTTCTATGGGTTACTGTTGCCTTTATGGAATCTATGGAATCTGTTTCAATCTAATTCTATGGAATACTGTTACTGGAGCGGAGCTTTGAATGATGTCCTATCTATTTCAGACAAGGTGCAAAAAAGGCATTTTAAACATAGTTGCACCTGCTCTTGCAGACAACCTTTAACCATTGTCACATTGTGGTAATGTTGCTTCTTTTTCCTATAAATACTTTTGAGCACTGCTCTAAAGTGCTAGCATTTCTTGTGCCATCTACTAAAATTCATTCTCATACAACTCATATACGGCGTATATATATATATATATATATATATATATATATATATATATATATATATATATATATATATATATATATATATATATATATATATATATATATATATATATATATATATATATATATATATATATATATATATATTAATGTATAATATATAATGTATAATATATAATGTATTATACATTATATATTATTGTAACATAAATATCTGACTTCATCAAATTATCAAAAAAAATATCTTCTGAACAAAGCAGAAAGTATGAAGCTGATACAGTTACACAAAATAAAAACCAGCTGTGGTTTTATCTAAAAAAACATCGATTAACTTTAAGTCCTTCTCATAAAATTTATATACGCAAAAGATGTGAAACTCTAATTAACTATGTTCATTAACATAGTGAATCATGGATGGTTCTAAGAATCATGGATGGTTCATATATATATGACTCACAATGAAGTGCTGCTATATCGACTGAGGGTTTGGTTTAAGCAGGCAGTCTATCAAATAATTAAAAAAAAATATATATATATTTATATTTTCATATTGTATTCGTCTAGTTTTTTTTAATTTCCTTTTATTTTATTTTTAGATAATTTTTTCGCTTAAAAGTTCTTAAAATATACTACTAAATTAACTACAATGGTTCGCAAAAAAGTTCACATTTTATCAGTTCCCAGTTCCTCAGGGTTAGGGTTAGGGTTTCACATGGATTTCACTATGTTCATGAACATAGTTAGAACCATCCATGATTCTAATTCAAACATGGATATTCATTTTTGATAATCATATAATTGATCCAGTCTGTTTCGGTCAATCACTAGCAGATACTAACTTTGCAATGGATTGTATTTATGATTTCCATTTGAACAATAATCCTAGAAGACATAACATAGAGGATTCTGTATAAGTGTCATTCGTTAATATAATTAATATATCAACTTGATATCAACATTTTGCATTAAACAAGTGAATTAGATTTGGGTTCTAATTCACCAGCCACTGCAAGCACCAATAGTGATAATTATATTGTGATAATATATAATGTTCAAAAAGCAAAAGCATATATAATACATTATACATTAACCATATATCAATGTATATTGCGCCATATATGATATAATTTTTAATTTTTTAAACATACACCAATGTTACTCGTCATTAAATTAAATCTTATCCTTTTACTGTGTTCCTAGTGCTCCGAAAATTCTTATTTGTCTAGTTTTTCCTTGAACATCAGTTCTTTAGAATTCGCTCTTTTCATCTTGTTTTGCTGATTTATACAATTTGCAATCTTTTAAGTCATCTGTTAATTGTTTTATTGCTTTATAAACTTAATCTTTTCTCTTCCAGTAATTTCTAACTCTAATAACTAATAACTAATAGTGGTTGCTTGCAGCCTTGTTGGAAGTGAAGATGTTAAAAAGAAAAAAAAAGATATGGTTTTTGTTTTTTTGGATTTCCTAAAAGTTTCTGTAAATAAAACTTAAATATATACTTTTGCAATATGTAGATGTTTAACTTTTTCAGTTATTACCCATACAAAAAATAAAAAAAATGTTTCAAAAAAATCGAGAAAACCATCAGTTTAAAGCTAAATAAGACAAATATAGTTGGCCTTCATTTCGTTCAAACTGTTTTGCAATTGAATAATAAAGACTTCAAAATAGTTTCCTTTTATTTTGATCAAATTGATACAGTTTTTTATAAACAATCAATGCTTTTATAATGCAATCTACATAATGTGTCACTGTATTACAATTGTCACTAACACATGGTAAGTATTTATGTTGTAAGGTGGATATTAGATTATGGCTGTTATAAAAGTTACATTTCTTAATACCTAAGTGTAGGGGGGAAAGGGGGTCCAAAATTCTATATTTTTTGTTTAACCAGTTATTCTTAATTAATTTTTTGAGAAAAGTTTAAAAAACGATTCAGTTTTTGCTAATTTTTTATGGTCGACTATCTACTTCTATTTTAAAAATTTAAAAGATATAAAAAGTAAAAGTCTTTGCAAAAGTTTCATTACGTATAAAGTTACGCAACTTTTCTTTCAAATTTAAGCCCTTCAAATTTTGATTGGATAAATTTGATTTTTAATCGCTGCGTTTTAGAAAGAAAAGTTTAATCTGAGGTCTTTTTCTAAAAAAAATGTTTTAAGTAATCAAAAAGACAGATTGCTTCAAAAAAAAAGTTTTATCTGAGGTCTCTTTCTAAAAAAAATGTTTTAAGTAATCAAAAAGATTGCTTCAAAAGATCTTAACTTTTTTTTTTTTTTTTAAATTTTAATTGTTATTCAAGCTATCAAGAAGGCTATTCAAGATTTCTTTTTTTTTTTCACTTTTCTTTAATGAAGTCAAGAATAAATCTTCTTTTAAAGTGCCAGTCAGTAGAAGTTAAGTTAAATTCTTAAGTTTTAACAATTCTAAAGATAAACAGTTAGTATAAAGCAACACCGCTACCTAAAAGGCTTTATAAAAAACAAACTGGGTGATCAAATTTTGAAATTTTCGGCTTTACTCTAAAATGCAGTGAATAACTAGTTAAAAAAAAATTCTAGAAGCAGTTAATAAGCATACCTTAAAGAGGTTGAATGATTGTATCATTCTTGCTAGAGCATTTTGGTTTAAGTTAGCCTCAGGACTTCAAAAAAGAGAAAAGTATTATGTGTTTGGTTGATGATGGAATATGATTAGTATTAACTTTTTAATTAAGTTGTTGCAGTTGGAAAGCTTTGGAAAAAATCCATTTAATTTCAACAGTAGATGTATACTTAATTATTTAAACCATATAAAAAATGAAGGTTCGCGCAGTTTAAAAATATTTTGGAGAATTATTGTCCAGTTATTTGTCCAAAAAGTTGAAACTATGGAATATCGTTGAAACCAGCTACAAAAACAAATGGATAACAATGGAAGAGCAGCAAACTTTACATCAGGTGTGCAAGATGAGTTTTGTTTTAGCTTGATTAAAGTTACAAGGCAGCCCATTTAGCTGTGAACTAGACATTATTGAAGTAGATAAAGATATGTTAAAATAAAAAAAAAGGTTCGAAAAATCAGGTTCTTTATTTTAGGAACACAATGTAGGTCATTGTCGTGGAGGTCTATTCTGTTTAAATACATTTTTTTTGATATAAAAATACAAACCTCTATCTTATATCTACCATAGAAAACACGCTCATAACCTCGATGTTTTATAAGGAAAGTTTAGGAATCTCTTACATTATGATGATTTTTATAGTTATTTTCCATTTTCAATAGTAAATAACAAATTGTATGAATTATTTTTATATATAATACTTAATTTTTTTTGTTACTTATAAATGATAAGGTATATTATTGATAAGTTAAACAGAAAAAGATTTCTAGTTTTCTACTTTTCTTATATTTAATGATAATAATAATTTCATCTAATTTTAACAATGCCTTTTTTTGTCAATATATTCACTTTTATTAAAATCGAAGTAGAAGGCTAAATAATTATAATGAAAAAAAAAATGATTATGGTTTTCAGAATCAGCATAAAAAACTAATTAAGAAAAATTGGTTAAACTATAAAAAATCTAAAAAAAGACGATTATGGACCCCCCCTACTAAGTGATATAGAAGTTCTTTTTAAATAAAGACAAAGTTATTGCCAATTTTCTTATGACAAATATAAACAAAACCAGATCAAGTGATTGCTGATTTTCAACTTTTCTGAACTCAAAAAAAAAAAAAAAAAGCAAACATGGTATTTATCTAATTATTTAAGTTTCAAGTTTCAAAAATCATAAGTTAGTTTAAAGAGAATAAAAAAAGAATTCACCTTATGAAGAAGCTTTATAAGATTATTTTTAAAATAAAATGTAAAAGAAGAAGGTGTTGTTTATTTCACTGTTTAAATAATAATTTATTATTTCTAATTCTTTAAATTTCTATAGTAGATAAACTTTGCAATTAGATAATTATTGGAATTAGTTTTTAGGCATTCAGAATCTGTATGAGGCTCTTATTAGGTTTTTTCTCAAAAAGTCTTTTGCTTTATTTTTTAAGAATTTTCTATTTGAATGAGCATCTAATAATTTGAATTATTGAAAAGTATTAAGTGATAGTTATACAAAATTTAAAGTTGAAGTTTTTCCATGATTAGTTATTAAAAAATTGTCTGGTTTTGTAATCTTTTTATTTATTTTTGCCAAGGAAAATTCTGGAATTATTTTTATTGGTCCAAACAAGCACGCTCTTCTGGCTATGGGAGATAAAATCGAAAGTAAAAAAATTGGTCTTAAAGCCAAAGTCAATATCATTCCTGGTTATGATGGTGTTGTTGAAGATGTAGAAAAAGCCATTAAGCTTACAAAAGATATAGGTAAAATACTTTTTTATCATAGCTTTTTTTCTATAGCTATATCACATAAAATTAGTATTATATTTTGTAAATGAATTTATAAAGTATTTGTTTTATTATAATTAAACTGTTATTAATATATTGTTGAGTACAAGAGTTGTGCAGTTGTGTAGTATTTGCTATGTAAACAAAAGGTTTTAAGTCTCAAACTTAATTTTAAGTTCTACATGTTTCTTTGCACTTTTCAGCTATTCCACGTTGTAACGGCATGACATTTGACTTTTTTTTTTTTTGGGGGGGAGGATTCATAACATTTTAAAAATGTTTTATAAATTCAAATGAAGACACCACATAAATATATCAACATAGTTTATGTCACACCGTGACATCATGGTGTGACCAGTACAAAATCTTTGAATAATAAGACAATCACATCATTAAAAAGACAGTTGAAACAAAAGAAACCAATTTATTCAGATTTTAAGATTGGTATAACAATAACGTTTAACAAAACAGTTTATTTACAATAGTTTCAAAAAAAGTCTTGTAAAATTCAACTATACTTTTTTATTTAATTTTATCTAGTTAACTTAAGTATGATGCACTTGAATGAAATTTCATTTCCATTTTATCATTAAACTGTTTTTAACAATGGGCACTAAATATTCCAGGCGTTTTACAAGCATTATTAATGATGTTTCCAAGTTCTGTGCCATCAAAAGCAGTTTTAATTTTTTCAGCAGCAACCATGAAAATGTTTACTTGACTTTCATCTCTGACGGCTTTATAAAATGCTGTTGCGTCATCAATCAGAGCTTCTCTTTAAACAATTTTTTGTGTTGCTAATTTTGTTATGGTTGCTCCTATACCATCGCATGGTCCTTTACTTGTCCTTTAAACGTGTCAATTCAACATTAGAATTTTGTTTTTCCTTTTTCCGTATCGAGTCCTTTCCCTTTATAAAATCCGGACCAAGTTTTTGCATTTGTCTTTCTCTATACTTTCTCTGGCGTTCAGCATGTGTCAGAGGCATTTTCATTACTTTCAACAAAGAAATAAACAATTTGTTTATGAAAGTTTACTTTATATAAGAATTGTATAAACAATAAACATTCAGAATAACTTCAGCAATGACGCAACAAAATTTAAGAAAAACTAAATAATAAAGGTGTTAGTAAAATATGTCTATTTACAGGTACACCTACATGTTTAATTAAAAAAAAAAATGTTAGTTATATTAAAGGAGGTTTCAAAACTTATCCACAAATAAAAAAAACTAAAAATACTAAAAATGTTAAACCAACGTTTTTTGCGTAACATTTTTATAAAAATTAGTCTTTAAAAAATTTAATTTAAAAAAATGTCACGTCGTGTCGTCACAACGTGACATAAACTTAAAACACATAACACAAAAACTAAAAATATTTAAATTTAAATATCTATTGATATTTATTGCCCTATTTTAGTTACAAGTAATTTATAAATATTTATTTAAAATAAATAAATATTCTTATGCTAGAATGAAAAATGTTTCTATTAGTGTCATGGCGTGACATGTCACAGCGTGACAAACTTAAAGAAGATTAATTAGAAATTTCTCAATGAAAGACTATTTAGTTATTATAATAAATTTTCAATTTGAAAAGCAAGAGCCCCATCTGTATTTTGCGTAAGACAAATCTACCTAGAAGTTTAAAAAAGTTTAAAAAAAAAAAGGTTTCAAAATGGTTTACTAGAAAAATAATTTAAATTTGAAGTCTAAAAAATTTTGTTTAAAGTTTAAGCATCAAATCCTAAAATTCTTCGAAAACCAGTTCTACATGTTACATGTTTTTAGAAACTACAAACCTTTAACTTTTGAATGATACATTTAGTTTTTTATTTTCTAGGATTTGAAATTTATATTAAACTTTTTGTACAACGTGGCCCTCTTGTTTCTTTGCGCCAAAATCTTGTTTTAACCCTTCCCAATGCATCAAAAATTTCTAACTCTAAAAGTTTTTGTCAACTTTTTTCAGAATTAAAAAAATTTTTCAACTTGTTTGAAAAGTAACATTGTTTGTTTTAGCTCTTCCTGCTGCATCAAAAGATCTTTCATATAACACTTTAACCCTGAGACACATTTTTTAGAGTTAAGAAAGGGTTAAGAAAGGGTTGCTACAACAAGTCAGTTTAAAGCTCAGGTCTTGTGATAAAGTTTTTAAATGATTCTATGGCCGGTTAGTATTTAGATTTTACAAACACTTTGGTAGCTTTCAGAAAAGCTGATTTCATGAATAACTATAAAATATCAGAACATTAAAAATGGTATGTTGTGCATGAATGTTACTGTTAGTGCTTTTGATGTGAATTGCTAAAGCCACATTGACAGTTTTTTTATAATTTTAGGCTTAATTAATAATGACGCATATTTACAATTTGAATAAATAGTTGCAACTGTATAGTTTTTATTTAGGGTGTACTATGTCGTTAAAATTGACTTTTAGGGTGTCTTGTCATTTAGGGTGTACTATGTCTATATTTAAGTCAAGTTTACTTATATACCTCAAGTTGATAAAACAATATAAAGTTAAGTTTTCAATCTTTTTTTTAATATTCATCCCAAATAATTTATTTTCTATGGAATCTAGCCGCAAATTCCACCATCTACATGCTCTTTGAGATACTATTCAATTCCTACTGTTTGAGGGGCTTTTTTTATTATTTTATTCTGGTAATAAACATTCAATCTAGCTGAAAAATCTACCATCTACTTGCTCTTTGTGGGACTATTCTATAAACATTTCTTACTTCCCTAACAATCCTTATAACTTTTTTTTCCAAGTGAATTTATTTAATTTTTTCTTTAATTTATATTTTATCTCTGATTTAAGCTTTGGCTTGGTTTTTCTTGTTATTCCCTAAGCCTCTGACCATCTTAAGAAGTCTTCCTGTTTTTCGTGGCTGCTAAAAATACCATTTAAAAAAAAATAAAAAATTAATCAAATTTAATTTTTTTTTTCATATAAAGCAGATTTTTCAGATTAAAATTGTCATATTTTGATTTAAATTGTAATTTTTTGATTTAAATTGTCATTTTTTGATTTAAATTGGTTTTCTTAAAATTATCGAATCTTTAATGAATTTGAATGATTGAAAATTTTGAATAATTTTTTTGTTTGTTTCATTATCAAACTTTTACACAAACAAAAAAATCAATGGCGTCATATACTAAAACTCTTAGGATTTAAATGCTCTTGAATAAATTATCAAGTCAGTATATTGCAGAGTATATTATGCTGACTTTTTGGCCTACAACAAAATAGAGAAGACCAGCTAAAATAAAAAAGTTAGTTTTTCTTGGTATGCTGTATATAGCATACCAAGAAAATAAAGCATAATATTTTTTTTTATCATTCTATTTAATATGAACAAAACATGTCTCGGAGGTTTAGGATCCCTTTGGGAAAAAAAAGAAGACTTGATTGAATGAAGAGTAACATAAGAATGAATTTTAGTAGATGGCACAAGAGATGCTAGCTCTTCAGAGCAGTGCCCATTATAGTACTATAGAAACAAGAAAGAGAAACGACATTATAATGATGTGATAATAGTTGGCGGTTGGCTGCAGGAGCAGGTGCAACTATATTTACAATGCGTTTTTGCACCTTATCTAAAAGAGAAAGGACATCATTAGAAGATCTGCTCCATATATGGCAACAGTATTCCATACAAGGGAGGATTTGAGATTACATAAATAAAGTATAAAATCCTGAGTGAGAAAGTGGCGAGCACAATAAAGGGATAAAATTATAGCAGGTGCTAATTTTTCAATGGATTTGATATATGGTAAGAGTTAACCCTAGAAGTTGAAGGGTAAATGACTCATGGAGTACATTACCGTTTATAAATATAGGAAGATCTAGATTATTTCAATAATGATTAGCTGAAAAATATTGAGTTTAATCTGAGATAAAGTTCACTAACCACTGAGAGTTACATGCTGTAGCAGAAGTGAGATTCTTTTTAAGCTCTAATGCTCCCTCCAAGCAATCAGAGAGAGTTGGATTCTTATCAAGACAAGAATAAATGGTACTATCATCAGCGAACAATGCCACCTTGGATTTAAGAATTTCTGGGAGCTTGTTTATGTAAATTAAAAAGAGCATAGAGTCAAGGATAGGAATATCTTTAGAAACCCCTGAAGTTACAAGATATGAAGAAGAGGGTTGTCCTCAAAGACAACTTTTATGCTATGATTGTTAAGAAAGGTTTCAATAATTTCATAGATGTTACCTGATACACCGTAAGAAGAAAGCTTATGAAGTAGATCAGTATGCCAAACTTTGTCAAAGGCTTTAGAAATGTCAAGAGTGAAAACTTTTACCTTTCCACATCTAATGCACGACAAAACTATTAGTTATTACTGTTAGCAAATCAGCTGTAGAACGAGAAGATCGAAATCCATATTAATGATCAGAAAGTAAGTTATTAGATTCAAGATTCAAGATTAAGTGTTTGTTAATTAAAGATTCAAAAACCTTGTTTATGATAGGAAGAAGACTAATAGAATGGTAGCTAAACAAATCAGATTGCTCTCCAGAATTTTTAAAAATAGGGATAACAGATGTTGCTTTCCAACAAGCTGGAAAACAAGACACTTATAAGCACTTGTTAAATAGTTTTGAAAGTATAGGCCACAGCTCAAGAGAACACTTCTGCAAGACTATAACAGATTTTGTCCGCAATACAAGCTGTAGATGAGTCTAAGTAGGAAATCACTTTAGATACTGAAGCTGGAGTGATACTAATGTCAAGCAATGGATCAACCTGTTTGTTGGCTATATTATTTAGTACGTGATTAGTGCAATCAAGAGATAAGATTGATCTCTAATTAGCTTAAGTAAACTTAACAAAACATAAACAAAATTAATATTATAATAAGCAAAATTATGAAAGGTTTTCATAATATAAGACTCAAAATTAGTTTCCAAAAATGTTTTAAATAATTATTAAGTGGTAATAATTTAAAAAAAACTGAAAACTTAATAAAAATAAATAAATAATAATAATGCAATATTAATTTATTTAATTTTCATTTTAATTTTAAATTATTTTTATAGGTTATCCAGTAATGTTAAAAGCATCAGCTGGAGGTGGTGGAAAAGGAATGAGAGTTGCTTATAATGATGATGAAGTGCGAACTGGTTTTCGTCTCAGTTCTCAAGAAGCAGCAACTAGTTTTAATGATGATAGACTTTTAATTGAAAAGTTTGTTGAAGACCCAAGACATATTGAGATACAAGTAAATTCAATGTTTTAATTTTTATATCTGTATTTATTTATATAACATGATTTTATTTAATTTTGTATTTTGTTGTATTTAAATAACATACTTTATTATTCAATATTTTAATTTTTACATTATTTTACTCATTTTCTGTGTTAAGTGTTTCTATAGTCTTTAAAGAGCAGGTTTAAGCTAATTTAAATTTTTTGGCTTAAACTGTTCTGCTAATTATTCACTATTTAAATTTATTTTACAAGTTACAAAATTATACATAGATTTTCTCAAAGGTGTTATAATAACAACGTTTAGGCATAATTATGCAACAAAAATGTGAATGCTGGATTAATTATAATTTTGATATAAATATATATAGAAGCTAGTGATTGCAGTTTATATGAATAATTTTGATATCAATAGATAATTATAAATAAAGAGTTAATATAAAACATTAATTTTAATTTTTTAATTTTCAGTATACATTATGTGCATGGTATACAGTATATAGATTACTCATGATTTTAATTGCCCACTTTTTAATAACAAGGCAGAATTATTTATCCTTTTTAGATTAATATTATATTAAGTTGTAGTAAGTAGAAAAAAAACTGAATAAAATATAAATATATTCAGCTGAGTATTTAAACTTTAATTTCATTATTATTATAGTTGTAAATTAATTTAAATAACTTTTTTTTTTTTTTAATACTTTATAAAATTATTTTTTTAATAATTATTTAATAATTAATTTTTTATTAAGTATTGATTAATTAATAATTAATTTTTTACTAAGTATTGATTAGTTAATAATTAATTTTTTATTAAGTATTGATTATTTTAAATTTTTTTGAAATTAAGTTATAAATAGAGGTGCACCGATAATTTTGCCTGATATGCCGGATAGTGAACTTTTCTCAAGTTCTTAAGTGTTTATGAAGTTAAATTAAGTTTTGCCATTTCACATTAAATAGTGTTTAATATTTAAAAAAAAAATAAAATCAATAAAAAACTGATATAACACAGGTATATGCGTTTATAATGTATAAAGAAAAATTGTTTTTTATTGCCAAATTTTTTTTTTTTTTAAATTTTTCTTTTCTATACTTTTTCAGCACATATACCATGTCATACAGTTTTTTTCTGATTTTTTAAAGTAAGATATTAAATACTATTTATTGTAGACTTGCAAGACTTATTTTTTCTTCATAAACACTTATAGAACTTTAGAAAAGTTCACTATCTGGCATATCCGGCAAAAATATCCGCTACACTTCTAATTCTTCTCGAGCTAAATTATCTTTTTCTGTTTTTAGTAATATCAGTAAGAAAATATTTCTTACTCATAAATCCTTGTTCTGAAAATATATCCTATTTGTTATGGTAAACTAATACATTTATTAAGTTGCTATAGTAAATAATGGTAAACTAATTAATTTATTAAGTTGCTACTGTTGGTAATGGTAAACTAATTTATTCAGTTGCTACACTTGGTAATAAACTAATTTATACAGTTGCTACTTAGAGTAATGGTAAACTAATTTATTAAGTTGCTACTGTTGGTAATGGTAAACTAATTTATTCAGTTGCTACTGTTGGTAATAAACTAGTTTATTCAGTTGCTACTGATTGTAATAATAAACTAATTTATTAAGTTGCTACTGTTGGTAATGGTAAACTAGGGATGGCACTTTTACTTATTTTGATGTAAAAACGCGAATCACTTTTAAGCGCAAATTATTTTACATAACTTATATAAAAATATATAACTTACTTACATTTAAAAGTAATTCGTTTTTTTTTACGTAAATTATATAACGTGTAAAACTTAATTACTTAAGTTAAGTTTTTTAAATGAGTAACTGTTACTTGAAAAAGTAATTTACTTTTACAAGTAAAAGTTATTTGCATTTTTACTTTTACTTGTAAAAGTAACTTATTTTTAATGGTAAGTCGTGTAAAGTAAATTACTTTCAAAAGTAATTTTGGTTATAATTATGTAAAAAATTTACATCGAAATGTAATTTACTTTTTAAATGTAAAAAAAGTTATTTATGAAGTAAACTTACATAAATATAATATTTAAAAAACATAACACTTACTTTACCAAGTAAAATAAAACTACATCATAACAACAAATTACTTTTACGTGTAAAAGTAACTAATTAGCATTAATTAGCTTACATAAGAGTAATTTGAAAAAAATTGTTATTTACTTTTACAAATAAAAGTAATTTTTTCTTTGAAATTTTATACTTTACTTTGTAAGTAAGTAAAATGTAAGTTACATTATTTACTTTTTTAAAGAACAGTCATTTAATGTTGATTTAACGTAAATTTTGAGATAGGTAGCGTATTCAAATCCATTTTCTGTATGAGGGCACTTCTGGGTACTACTTCAGGTATGTGGGCAAGTATGTAGTGGGGCATCAGAAAAAATTTTTTTTTCACGTATATCAGAAAGGGTAATTCTATTATAATTAGAGGCAAATATAGTCATGTGGGAACAACAGTAGTGTAGAGACGGGAACCCTGCCACATGAGTGCTAATAGAAGCTGGTAAATAATCATTGATTTTTTATTTTTTATTTTTTTGTTAAGTAGAAATAGGTTAGCGACCATAATGAAACTTTGGAGGAAGGGAGCATAATTTCTTAACTATGGGTAATTCATGCATGTGTAAACCCTGACTAAGTCACTGTTCTTTAGAGTGCGCTTTTTCTCCAGTTTTTTTCTTTGTATTTGCCTTTTCAATCAAGTATTTTGTTATGGTAATATGACGCAATATAATATTTTTGGTACCCGCAAGGACATCGACTGCTACAACAGTTTTCAAAAAATTATAAGTCATTTAAACTATAAGTTATAATTTATATGATTTAAAGAGTGTTTATCAGATATAATCTTTTATTGCGTTTTATCATATATAATGAATTTATATTGCGTTTTATCATATATAATGAAATTTCTATTTGAAAAAAGATGGTAAGAAAAGCTGTTTAATCTTCTAATATAGGTTGTGGGCACCCTAATAACCTACTTTTTGTTGCGTTGGTGTCCAACCCGCACAAGGATAATTGGACAAATAAAATCTTATTCAATTAAAATAGCGCTTTAGAATAAACTTGTAATTTTTTTTTTCAAACTTTATTTTGACTTTACAAGATGTTTGTCGCCTATCAGTTGTCCCAGAATCTTGCGATTGATTTTTCACTACCTTCCGGACTAGCTTGAGCTCTGAAAGTTCCAGCATATGTGTAAATTTAATAAAAGTAAATCTTAAAATTGTTTTCAGAGCCAACTGGAGAACTCCACTTTTTGGAATCTCTTTTTTTTCTTATATTTATTTTACTTTATCTTTTAGACTTTACTTTGATCTTACTTTATCATGACAGCATTTGGGTAATCCCAATGAAATTGCATGTTAAATTTGGTTCCTGCAAAGAGGGTTGTACCCTTTATTTTTTTCTCTAATATTTTGTTTTTCTCTAAAAATTGAGGTCTTTAACTTTTTAGAAAGAATGATTTTTGCAAAAAACCTTTAAAAAGGCATTTTTTTTTGGTTTATTTGTTTTAGTATTAATTTTTTTGTTGGGAGGAAATAAGTTAATGGCCCTGATAAAAATTTACCATAAATGAGTCGTGCATATTTGTAGCTATGCTGCTGCTTTTTGCTTCTCTTAATCAGTGTGGTTGTTGTTAACGCTAATTCGCTAACTCAAATGTGTATATAACAGCTTGGGGTGTGATACCCCCTTCACCACCCTTGTCCTGGTTGTAACAACCACTCTAACAGAAATGAAATTTTTTTTTTGTTTTTGTTCATTTATTAATATCTATTCATAAAACTGTTGTCTGGAATTAACTAATTTCAAATAGTCTATTCCAGACATTAATTATTCCTTTATTATTCTATTATCTAACAATTATTCTAGCAATTATTCTATTCTATTATCTAACAATTATTCTAGCTAACAACCACGCTAAATAAAAGAAGCTAAAATGCAAAACTTAGAACAAAATTGCAAAATGCAGAGCCATTTCCAAAGCAAGAACAATAAACCAGACAGTCTTTTAAAAAAAATATTTAAATAACTGATGTAAATAACATTAAAAAAGTTAAAGTTAAAATAGTAAAAGTAACTTTAAAATTAACTTAAAAAAAAATTTATAACTTTTCATAACTACAACAACCGCTTATTTTAATTTTTTTAATATAACGAATTTAGTAGGATGGTTCAAAAAAGCAAAATACTTTTTAAAATACTGGTTACAATACTTTTTCTCATTTTCAGTTAAATACAAAGTTTTAAAGTAAAATTTTGTATTTAACTGAAAAAGTATGTTGCTATGGTACTAAATTTTGCATAGCAACTACTCATTTTTACATTAACATTGTCTTAACAGTTTTTTATTTGCGCTAAGTTCACAATATTGGGGGTATCTAGTAAAATGAGATTCAGAATTCTGAGGTTAATTTTTTTTGGTTGCTATGGCTACCTTAATTTGCATAGCATATAAACAACATATTTTTGGTAGTTGTTAGTAATTTAATAACTAACACTAACTGTAATTTAATTACTTTTAATTTTAATTTCTAACACTTGCAGTAATTTAATTACTAACAAGAATTAGTAGTCCACGCTGCATATATATTGTAGCATTAGCCAAAATTTGCAAAATATAAATACGTTGGTTTTAGACTTGCTGTTCAACGATTTGTTTACTTGTATAAAAAAAAGTGGAAATCTGCAAACTATACTGTTAAAAATTTTTTTTTCTTCTAAACTATATTAACCTGGTACTCAAAAGAAGCAGAATAATATGCTGATTTTGAAAATATTGTTTGTTTTAATTTAAAAATGAAAAATAAAATAATAGAGCTGTTTTTTTCATAAAAAAAGCTCTATTTATACCTTGAAATCCCAGTCTTCGACAAAACGGGGGTATATTTTTGCAAATATTTTTTTCACTAAAATTTTTTTTTAATAAAATTGTTATTTATCAAACAAGCATTTTTTTCTGCTTTTTTTGAGTTCAAGGTTGATATGGTTTAGAAAAAAAAAATTCAAAAATATTAGGATCCATCAAGAATTTAGAATCCAAAGAGGAACCTCAAGATCTCATCAAAATCAAAAAATATTTTTTTACTTTCATCTTATAAATAATAGTCATCGATTCGTGTCTCAGGAATATTGATTTTTTTGCTATGAAAATTGCTCCCCCTTTATATAGAACTGTGACATAAACTTAAATTATCAATAAGATTATTTTTCATTCAGCGCGTTATTAAAATGTTAGTGAGTAAAATAAATAAAAATATTTTTGCTACAAATTCATAAAAAAAAAATTATTTATCATTTTGAAAAAGATAAAAATGTTTAGACAAAGATAATAATCATAAATCAGCGTACCTATATTTCAAAAAAAAGAAGTTTAAACCTTATTTATTAGGAATATTGTTTACCTTGCTTCAATACCCAAACACGATTTGAACAACCAAACAAATAAATATTTTAGGTGTTTTTTGAAGGGGTGCTAAAATTATCACCCTGCCAAAATTACCCTATTTTTAATGTTTTTATTTTTATTTTACCTTATTTATTATGTTTTTATTGTTTTTTATTTATTACATTATTTATGTTTCATTACTAATTTTTTAATCTTGGAATAGTGTAAAAAATGTCTTGAAAAAAAGTTGTCTAAAAGTACTGTTTGAAGATATTTTTTACGCTCGGCGTATCTCTAATATACATATAAACAAATATTGTACATGTATAATAAATGTGCATATAAAAGAAAAAAAATACCACTTACTACTGCTATGCGTGATTCAATTGTTTATGAGAAGGTAATCTTGAGTAATATTTATGAAGAAATAATAATACTATGACATCTACTTGCGTAGTTGTTAAGTTTTGATATTTAAAGATCTGTGAACAAGAAATGACTTTATTCTAATAATTACTACCTTTTGTAATTAAAACTTCAATTTGTCTGCTTACAGCAACAGTTAAAGTGTCCGTAAGAATGTCTTAAGCAAGTTATTAAAAAAATATTTGTATATAGAGCCATCAGCAAAAAATACAGGGCTGGAGGACAAATATTGATTCCAAGCTTTTTATTTATTTTAAAAAAAAAAGTTTTTATATACATAATTGTATTCTCTTTAAAAAATTTAATTACAGTTTTATCTGTTTATAAAGCTAAAACCCCCTTTTGTTTATGCAATTACAATCCCAACACAATTGTTATTGTATGATTAAGGTTATGCAATAGTTGTTGGAGGAGTCAAATGTTAAGATTTTTACACAACTGTTAATTATACTTTTAAAAATAGTATTAATTTTCAGAAATATTAGGGAAGGGATTACGTGAAAGTAATGAGAGTTTTATGAAAATAACAAGATCTATCAAGTTTCATCTTTTAAAAAATTTTTATGCTCGTTTTTACACCTTTCTTTTTTGTCGCAAAGATTTTTTTGTCATTTTTTGTCATAAAAATTTTGTCATTTTGTAATTTTTTTGTCATAAAAATTAAGTTGACCTACATGCTCACATTCAATTTTGGGGAAGCCAAACGTGTAAGTCCAATTTGGTACATTGTTAAAAGGATAATATTTTTTATATATGCTAGTTCACAACAAGTTAACTAGCTTACATAAAAAGTTTATTTTTTTCTTTAAAGACGTTTAGATCGTGCGCAACTTCTGGGTTATGCTTTAGGGGCGGGTGTGTCGTACCTCCTTAAGATTGTAAAATTTCAACTTATTGTTAGTAGGGAATTTTCAAATGTAGTAAAGCACAAAAACAAAAACAAAATAAAAACCTTAAAAAAACAGTATACATTAAAAAAAGAACAAGAGGCATTAAATTCTCCATCATTTTCTGTTCTTCTAACATTAAAACTGTATTTAATTGAGCTTAGTTTTTGATGTCGAGATCGAGATCTGTAGGCTTTTTAAAAGAATTTTTAACTGATGCTAAGACCCTTTTTAGTAACTTTTGTAATTTTTTGGAACTCCAAACCTTTCAAGAGAATTAAGTAAGGGCAAACTTGATTGCTGTATAAGGGTTCGACCTTAAACAACAATCAAATTTTTATTTTATTTGATTGTGCATAAAGTTAAACCCTTAAAAAAATGAGAAAGTGTATTTTTTTTATTTGGCGATTTTTAATAGTGGGTAGCCATCTGGAATAAGAACTGGTAGAACTACTATTTATGCTTTTTTATATGTTGGTATATTTGTCATCACCCAGTGAGATCTGACTGGTTAAGGTAGAAACTATTGTGGTGGTGCAGGTTACTTTTGGAAATATATGTTAAGTTAGGGCACAGTCGATCGGATTTTATTTTTTAAATTAAGCAAAAGTTAAAATATGTATTTTATTTTTTCAAGGCGAAAGGATTGAGATATGTTTTTCATGATGATAAATTACTAAAACCCAAATATTTATTATCTATCGGCTCACAGAAAGTTTTAGAGTGAGTTGCGTTATGTTATTCACTTTGCCCCAGTACTGGGGCCCAGTGAATCAATGAACACAGCTGTGAATTAATTATAGTGATTAGCAGCATAGTCAAATAAATATAAGGCTAAAGACACTGTAAAAATAAACCTTTTGAAAATTGAGACGAAAAAAAAGAACTTTATTGATAACAAAACTTATAAAAGTATTATAAAATTAAAAAATTATTCAAGTATTAATATTAAAAACTTGAAACTAATAAATTCATTTTCATGTAGTTTGTTTGTTAAAAATGCATGAATTTAATCTTTAAGATCATTAATTGGACATTAATGATCTTAAAGATTAATTAAGTGAACTAACCTATTCATTGTACCCCGATTCACTGTACCCTTTCATAACAAATTTAGTTTAAGTTTAATTTATTGGAACATGAGTGTTGTTAAAAGAAAAGCTAAACTACTAAAAGGAAATATTATTATTCCAAATGAAAAACTTCAACTTTTAAAATTATTTCAACCATAATCTTTTCAACCATAAATTTTTTTCTAATGTAACTTTCTAAAACAGGGTGTTTTAAATAATTTTTTTTTTTAAACATATAAAAATAACGGTGTTATAAAAAATATTATTTATCAAAAAATTTATTAAACAAAAAACACGATTTAATTTTAAATTGATTTAAATACGAGTGGTGTTGCATGGTATTATGCTGCAATGCAAAAAAGCTTTACAATTTGAACATGCAACGATTCCTTTTATCAACAAACCAGTTACAATTAATTAATCAACAGCCTTTTCTTTAACTAATAATATTATTGTATAGTTGCTTACAAATGAGGTTTACTGAGAACCTTTTAATGTGTTGTTAAAAACCACATTAAACTCTTTTAAAGACTTTATGAATAACTATTAATATAAGGATGTCTTTAATAATTATATTAACATTACGTAAGTAAATTTTGTCTCCAAATTTACGTAAGTAAATTTTTGAGACAAAATATGGTTTTCATTATAATATATTATAATTATTAAAACGCAATAATTTTTGAAATATTTAATAACAGCAATTTAAATCTCATGTATAAAATAAACTATTACAAAATAATTGGTAATATGACAATGGTATTGAACCAGAGTACATTATATCGATCGAACTTAGCACAACTTATATATCCAAAAGTGCACCTGTTTAGTTTATTTTTGGTAGTGTCATAATATTTTCATAATAATTTAAATTTTAAATATTTTCATAATATTTTGTATTATAATGCATAATATTAAATTATCTTTAATATTATGCTCTATTGAGGTATAAATAAAAACAAACTTAAGTGCCAAACATTAGTTTGTTCTTGCTTATCACATGAGAATGTTTAAAAAAAGATTAGAACAACCACCTCATTAGGCGAAGGCGTAAACTTTACAAAATTATACCTTTTAAAAAAATCATTACTAATTTGTTGCCCTCACATTTAGAGTAGATATGGTAAATGTTTAGGGTATTTTGTATCCAGGCTTACGTGACCAAGGTGCCCAATTTCTGTTTCTCTGGAACAATCACTTTTCTAAAAAAAAAAAAAACAAAAAAAAACTCTTTAAATATATCTTAAATATATCTCCTAAACCTTGCGGCTCTATGTTCAGTTGCTTGTGGGACCGTAAGTTATGCTTATACTGGCTTTGCGGTAGCTAGGCCACTACATACAGATAAAGATATTTATGTGAAAAGTTCTAAAGTTTTTATGTTTTTATAAGTCCTTACGGTCTTCGCACAAAGCACCGCTGATGAGCATTTAATTGAAAGTTCACGCCTTCTTCTTAACCGATGTCGCAAAGCATTCCTAGAAATGGGGTTTGAACCACGGATCCTTTGTTTCTAAGGCAAGTGCACTACCACTGCGCCACGGCTGCTCAAATCTCAAAATAACTAAATATAAAAGTACCGTAGTTGTTTAAACCAAGACTTTTAGAGTCAAAGGATATTCTTGAGCAGGTGGACTTTTTTAGTATCATAGTGGCATCAAATCTTTACAAAATTAAAGCGTCCTCTGAAAATGTTCGGGGCTCCTTATTCTTCAAAGCATGGTGTTATAGCCCCGATAATTCAGGACAAGTTTAAACTTTCTCTCCTTAGTTTTTAAATAATAAATACGTTTACGCAAAAACTTGTAAAAAGGACTAACAATTATGCTAATTAATTTTCTTTCAAATAAACTACCCTTTCTGGTTTTATGTGCCTTCTGCTAACATCCTTTTTTCAGCTTTGTCCAGACCTTTCGAACGGTTGGCCAAGAGTGAACATTGTTGAGACGGTTTGCTTCAGAGAATGTTTATTATAGCTAAAACTATCATGACCTGAACTAGAGAGTTTTAATCATGGGCGGAACCTTATTATTGATTTTTTCAAACTTTACATGAAAGAAATATTTAAAACCGCGCAAATCAAATGTTGGGGAAAACTAAATGTCTTACGCCTTATTCCTTAAAATTTTACTTTTTTGCATTACTTTTGTACAAGATCCTGTCAAAGTTATTGTAAAATATAAGTAAATTTATTTACTTATTTTATATAAATTACTTTTAATTTACTTTACAAATTATATAAAATGTAAGTTTATGTAATTTAAACTTTATTTTATATAACTTATTTTTAATAAAGATTTGTTATTACTTTTAATATAGAAAATTTCTACTTAAAAAATATTATTTTTTTGTAAATTTAATTTACATTTGCTAGCATATTACTTTTATGTAATTTACTTTTATATGTAAGTTATTTTTTAATATAATTTTTTTTAATTAGTTACTTTTAAAAATAAATGTAAATTACAGTTTGAGTAACTTTTATATTATGTAAAGTAATTTTCAAAAGTAATTAACTTTTAAATGTAAAAGTAAACAGCTTTTTCACGTGACTTACTTTTACATGTAAAAGTAAATTACTTTTTGATCTAATCTTTTTTTACATAACTTACTTTTGAAAGTAAAAAAACTTACATTATAAAGTAAAAGTCGTTTCAAAAAAATTAATTACTTATACGGAAATGTAAATTTACATAAAACGTTTAAAATTACTTATGTAATTTACTTTTTGATAAAGATTGTTTTACTCGTATATGTAAAAAAAAAGTAAGTAAAAGAGCCATCCCTATGGTAAACTAATTTATTCAGTTGCTACTGTTGGTAATAAACTAATTTATTCAGTTGCTACTGATAGTAATGGTAAACTAATTATTAGGTTGCTACAATTTTACAAATACATTATTTAGCTAAAATAAATTGTGAATATTACTGTGTTGTAATTATGGAGTTCGTCATGTAAACCTCTAGGATGTATTTTGATAATAATAAAAAATGAGAATTTTTTGTTATGAAGCAATTTATCGTTTACTTTAAACCTTGCAAATTTAAATGATTAATAACATGTGAAAGTGATCCATGCCTTTATATATTTGAAATCAAATTAAATAAATTTTTGAACTTTCTAGTATATGAGTAGTTAAAGAAAAAGTGATTTTAATCAAATATAATTTATTTTGGAAAAGACAAATAAGTAGATGTTTTCTTTAATATAATAAACATTAAGTATCTAATTCATATTTGTTTATTATTGTTTCTTTATTTAATAAGGACTTGTCTAGATAATTTAGGTTTCTAAAAAAAAAAAAAAATAATGTAATACTTTTCCATGCAAAATTATTTTAGACAGCCTTAAGTGAGTAGCTGTCAGCTTTAAATGATTATTGCCATTAATAAATTATAACAATTTTTTTTATTTAGGTGATGGGGGATAACTATGGAAATGTGGTAAGTTTTTATTTAGGTGATAGGGGGTAACTATGGAAATGTGGTAAGTTTTTATTTAGGTGATGGGGGATAACTGTTTTTATTATATATTATTATAGTTTTTATTTAGGTAAGTTATTTAACTAAAAAAATAACTATTGCTTAATGGTTATTTTTTTAGGTTAAAACAAATTGTTTTTATTGTGACTACCAAAATTGTTAACAAAAGCGTATTTAGTTTAAAGCATTTCTTTTTTTGAAAAATTAGTTCGATTGACATTTTATGGAAAGTTTGCAATATATACAATATGAATTATTTTATTAAAAAGAGATTTACAATTTAATATATTGTTACAATCATTTTACAATCACTTGAGTCATTTTTTCATGTTATAAAAAATTGTAGATATTTTTTATATAAACAAATTAGTTGATTGTTTTGATATTAAGTTTTTGTCAAGAAATAAAATGTTATTTGGAGGGTGAAAAATAAAATAAATCAGTTTAGTTAGTATTTAGAGAAATTGGTTACTATTTATCTAATGGTACAAATGATAAAGGCTTGAATTAGCATTTTTACAAAGCTGAGAAAGTGTTTAATTAATTCATTTAAGATTGCCTTTATTTATGAATTGATGAGCAATGGAATTATTTATAGAGTAGATAAGTCATTAATATATATTGAAAACAGTAAGGACCGGAAGCAAAATCCTTTTAGGCACCTTAAATAATAACTTTGTTTGTGGTTTCAAACACATTAGTTGAAACAAACTGCGTACAATTTTATATATACAATTTAAACCAATAAATCAGGCAATATGCTAAGAAAAATAGAGTTATTTTTATGAATTGGTATAAAGTTGGCATGCAGTTTTCAAAATATATAAGAGTATATATTGGTAATGAATGAGAGGTTTATTAGTTCAGAAAGTTTTGATGAAATATCATAAGCAAGAAACTGAAGAATATAGATTGCAATGTTGTTTGGACCAGAAGCCTTACCATTTTTTAATTATTTATTTTTAATTTAACTTATTTCTCTGCACAGTGGCCTTGTTTGTCAAAGTTTGTGTTTCGGAGTTAGAGAGTTAAGAGAGGGTTTTAACCACAACTAAAAGTAGCCTATTCAACTTTAATGGCCTTCATGGCCTTGGGGAGGTGAATTGAAATGAAATTAAAAAAAATTTAAGTCTTTAATGTTAACAAATATTTAACTTTAATATTAACAAATATATAACTTTATTATTAACAATTATTCAATTTTTTTATTAACAAAAATTTAACTTTAATATTAGCAAGTATTTATCTTTTATATTAAAAAATATTTAATATTAATATTAAAAAATATTTAGCTTTAATAAAATAAGCATAATTGGTTACTAAAATTATTGATACAAATTGGTAACTTAAAACTAAATTTGAATTAAAATTTTAATGCACCTTAAATTGTAATAAATGGTTTAATTATAATTTAGTAGTTAAATTAGTGTCCCAAATGACAACATCTTTTATGCATGCATCTTAATAAAACTCTAAAAAACTCTAAAAGTTGATATATCTCAAAAATAATAAGCATCTTAATAAACCTCTTAGTTAAGATGTCTCATAAAAAACAATTTATAAAGTGCCTATACATTCTACCTAATTGTGTTCTAAATATTAAAGTAATATTTAAAATTTGTGAATTTGGAAAAGTTTAAATAAAAAATATTTTTAGGGGTTCCCCAAGACTCTTGAATGAGTGCCTAATATTTTCATAAAAATTTCAAGTTTTAATAGTGCAGCTCAATATGAAAATTTTAAAATTTAAATTCAAATTATAAAAATTAATATATTAGACTTTAATGCATAAAAATATTAAATAAAAATGATAAAAGTGCATTTTAACAAATTTTTTCAACAATAATTTTTTTTAATTTTTTAAGTTTTTTATAATGAAATTTTAAATAATGATAGTTATCATTTTTAAAAACCTTTTTTTGGATAGTATTAAAGTTAACTTTTAAAATAATATTAAAAAAAAATACCTTGAGTACACTTTGAACTCAATACTATTGTAATTTTATGACACGTTTAAGAAAGATTTTAAAAAAAAATTGCAAATGGCTTTCAATTAAAAGAAGATACGAAAGCTATGATAATATTGAAGTTTTAATCATGTTCATTTTTTAGTCCTCTTTGTTTCATTATTTCCTTAGGTAGTTGAATTATGATTTACTTATGAATCTGGAATTAGGCATTTCTGTATACTTTAAACAGTTTTAAATGCCAACCTAAATTTTTAAAAAAACGTTTAGAAGAATGTAAGTACAGAAATACATTATTTTTAATAGCAAATTGCTGACTATTTAAGACTAAAAGCTGTAAATTAAATGAATCAAGAAAATAGAAATCAATTCTAAAGAACTTTACTTTGATTAAAAAAAGTTCATTTTTTCATGCTTATTAAATTTTTTTTTTAATTAAACTTAAATATTAATTTAGTAATTTTTAAATAATTGTTTACAACAATACAAAAAGCAATAAAATAAAAAAATTTAATAATAGTATTTAAATAATAAATATTTAGGTTTATCTAAATGAACGTGAATGTTCTATACAAAGAAGAAATCAAAAAGTAATAGAAGAGGCTCCAAGGTAAATACTAATCAATAAGTAATATTTATACAATCAAAAAGATTATTTTTATCCAATTTACCAAAATTACAATAATTTCTTTTTGTTTAACAACTACTTATAGGTTATTAAATTAAATTTATTTATAGGTTTTAAATTTAATTTAACTAGCTAAAGTGTTCCATGTTCATAATTTTTGTTTCTTCCTCAGAATTACTTACATTTGAATAAACTTATCACATGATGTTGTTAAACTTATCACATAATGTCCTGCTTACTGCATTTCTTTTATTATTTGATTTTGGTCTAATTTGTTTTTTGTCCTGTGCATCCCTTAGAACATGTTTACAACTTTTCTAATAAATTTTCATCAATTTAACATAAAAATTTTTTTATTATAATTTGCAATAAAATTTGTAATAAAACGTTCATTTTCAAATATTAGACACTAAGAGGTTTTATATTATTTTCTCCGAGACTTGAACCCAATATATTGAACAGTATAACATTTCTTTTTTTAATACACACTATAATGGTGTAATGTTTAGGAGAATGATTAAGATATGAAATACTCAGAATTTTTTTTTCAAATACTTTTGAATTAAATTGTAGTAATTTTTATTAATAATTTTTTGTTATTTTTAATTTTTTCATAATAGGTTGAAATATTTTTTAAAGTTTGTTATTTTTAATTTTTTTGTAATATGTTCAATTTTATGTTTATTATTCAATATGTTTAATTTGATGTGTTCAATTTAATATGTTTAATTTATGTAGTATTTTTTTTAAATTTATATATTCTACAATATTTAAAATGAATGATTTGTGTTTTTAGCTCCTTCTTAGATGCAGAAACTCGTAAAGCAATGGGTACTCAAGCTGTGATGTTGGCAAAAGCAGTTGGTTATAACTCTGCTGGAACTGTTGAATTTCTTGTTGATAAACATAGAAATTTTTATTTTCTTGAAATGAACACAAGGTTACAAGTTGAGCACCCAATTACAGAATTGACTACTGGTCTTGATATAGTTGAGTTGATGTTGCGTAGTGCTGCTGGACAAAAACTTCCTATTAAACAAGAAGATGTAACTTTAAAGGGTTGGGCTGTTGAATGCCGTGTTTATGCAGAGGTAGCTATTTTTTAAAATTATTAAAAAAAAAAATTGGAGTAAAATGTTCAATTATATTAATTATTATTGATTTTGATTATTTATTTAATTAGTATTTACTTTCATTGGATTTTGCTTTTGTTCTATCAGCTTTAAACACTTTTTGTGAAAGCCAAGAAATTTTAGTATAATTTTATTATTTAATAAAAGAAATAAAAACTCATCTATTAACATCTATGATTTTTTGTTATTATATATATTGTATAAATATTCTCTAATATCTTAAAATTACAAATATTAAACATGAACATTAAACTACACTATGAAAAACATGAAAAACATGAAAAACATTAAACTATTAACATTAAATGTTTTCTTTTACGAATTTTAAATCATATCTTTGGCAAAATTTACTAGACCTACTTGTTTTGTGTGAAAGTAATTTAAATTTAACTATTCTTTAGGTATTGATGACTGTTATTATTTGATTTTCAAAAACCTCTACTAGCTTTGGCCTGGACATATACTTATTATATACGTATCAATTCATATATTTGTTTTTTTTTGCAGATTTGAAACCCCCTTTCTATTTTCTTATGTGGTTTCATTCAGCACTGTTGTACCTGTTTTTAACCTTTATTGTTCTTTATTGTTCTTCCCTAAACTGCACTTTTAAAAAAACTTTAAAAGTTTTTTTGATCCAATTGACAAAATCTTTTCTTTTCATCAGCCGTTAATATTGTTATTGGTGACTTACATGCTAATTACATTGAGTTGGTTGGAATACTACTGACTCTAAACTTTAGTTTGGTTGCAATTAACTCAAAAGTAAAACGAAAACTCGAAATTTTTGTATTTCTTAATCTCTTGCTCATATAGTTAACTTTTTAACTAGTTTTTCAATAATTTATTCCTTTGATTGTGTCTTGCTAAAAGATTACCTAGAAGAGATCGCAAACAAACTGAGCTTGTGCTCAGTTTCTCTGCGATTTCTTCTAGGTGGTTTAGATCAAAAATTTCAGACCAATTTAAAAGACAATATTACAAGGTTGGTCAGGAAGCAGGTGCAATTGCACTCTATATCTGACCATGCATATAATATTTAGTTGGGACAACATGGCCACAGCTTTTTAGGTGCTTTGAGAACATTTCAAAAAGTGCAAAAAAAAAATTTAACTTGACAGGAGACAACTTCTAAAAAAATTAACTTAAAAAAAAATGAATTCTTAAAGAATTAAAAAAAACTTAACTAAAACAAATTAAATTACGTCTAGAATAAATTGTTTCTAAACTTCTCTCTTTTTTAACTTTTTTTATAAAATTAAGAGACACTTAGTAACACAAAGTAACAATTACTATTAATGATCGTTTAGTAAAGAAAGCAATATTCTTCAATTTATCAAAGCGTCTAATATAATTATTTATTTAAGTATTTATTTCAACAAGATTCTAATAAAAATGGTAGTTGAATTATAATAAATAAAAAAGTAAATATATATTTATAACCATTTCATGCTTTTTGCAATTTGCAAGTTTAGTTTTATTTTAGTTTAGTAATATTTAAAACAATTCTTAAGTAAGATAATTAAAAGAAATAATTAAATTATTGTGTAACTATAAAAGTATTATAACGACTTTTTCTTTTAGCAGTGTATTTAAAATGTTTAAAAAAATTCCGCAATTCACCAGACCCCCAAACAGCACACTATGTATACATTTAATAACTTTATAATTTGTAGCCAAGTTGTCGCAACTAAATAAAATTTGCATGGTTAGGGATAGAGTGCAATTTCACCTGGTTCCGACCAAGCCTGTATTATATTTTTTACAATGTTGTGACAATATTATTACTACAAACTTTTATGTCAGAAAAATTTAACATTATTTTCCTTTAATAACCTTAAAGCTGATTGAACATCTTTTTTGTATTTATTTTGTGATGACTTCTAGGCTAATGTTATTAGTCTTTGTGATAAAATCTTTGCCATCTACCTAATCTCTTGAATTCAGATAGGTGTAGATGCTTTATTCCTTCTTGTTAGTCAAGTCTTACTCTTTGTCTTGTTTTCTTCTTATTTTAAAAATATTAAATACAGTTATTTCTAATCGTAATGATTGTTCATTAATATCAGATAACTAAGTTACACTAAATCTCTTAACTCATAAGTTTTTAGAAACTTGATAAATTTTAAGCTGTGTTTTAAATAAAGGCAAATGTTAACTTGTTTCTCCGCACAGCAGCCTTGTTCATTAAGGTTTGTATCAGAATTATAGAATTGAGAGAGGCTAGTAACTACAATTAAAGCAGTCTCCTCTACTGTAGTGGTCTTCATGGCTTTAAGGAGGTGAATTAGCATTAAAAAAAAAAAGTCTAACATTCTATCTCTCATATATGAACCTGATTTTATTATCTCACATAGATATGGCAAAAGTTTTACTTCAATTTATCTTTTGAATTTTATAAACACACTCATGTCTTTCAAAGAAACAGAATAATCCATTCTTAGACATCCAAATCCTAATTTTGTTGGTAAAGTTATTTCTCATAATAATGAAATCAAATGAAAAGAAATCAATGAAAAATAAGGTGACTAGTTTTGCTTCTGCTTTTGTCATTGGTGCCATCAATTTCGGTGTGTGTGAAGAAATATGACATTTATTTTCCAAGGTTGTTTAATCTTTAGTCATAGTTTGACTTAACAATTTGGGATTTTGCTACTTGGTTGAAAGTTAAAGCCAACTTGATGTCTGTATTAGATAAGCCTGTGTTGAGCTGGACCTCAACTAGGTCCTCAGTTGACATTTTTCTTTCATGGAACTAATTTTTGTCCAAAAGTATCAACAAAATATTTTTTTTCAGCTAAACATTAAAATAATTGAAATATGACCGGTGTAACTTTTTTGTAAAATTTTGCTGGTTTCGTCCCTTGCTGCATCTTTTTATTCAATCAAATCTATTTGCTCAGCTGCAGCAACATCTTGTGTGCATGTAGCTTTTAAAGTTGATTGTTTTTAATGATGTGATAAGTCCTTGCCTAAAAGGTTTAGGCATTCAGCACTCTTCTTTTGTTTCCCTTTTTGTGAACTTTTACAGATCTCATATATACTCTTTTCAGTTAGCTTCAAGTGTTCTCTTTATCATATCAAGCAGTTTGAATTTTACTCCAGTGTCTCAGGGCATATTTTGATGTTAGAGAATTAAGTCAGCCAATGTTTATTAAATTTATTGCACCTATCCTTAATTATGTCATTTCAATGTATTTACAGTTGATGTATGTATGCATTAATGCACTTATTCTAAACTTTTAAAAATAAAAATGTGAAATAAATATAATTATTAATAACTAAACTTTTAAAAAGGTATTTTCTTAGGAGGAGTTGAACAAGTACTCTTGACATCTGTGCTTCACATTTTAAACAATTTATTATGTCAAATGTGTCATCGTATTATATAATAGCGAATTTCAGTATAATGTGCATTTAAAAGTACAAAAATAAAGATTTTTTTTTCACAAAAAAATATTAGTCAAATTTAAATTTTAACATTTTAAATAAATAAAATGTATGTATTCAACCTGACTTTTTTGATTCATGACCTTGGTCAAACCACCCAGAATAATATTCAGTAATATACAAAAACATGGTGATACAAATTTCAGGAAATGTCACTCCATGATATTTTAAGCAAAACACAAAGTTGTCACAAAGAAATTAAAATTGTACAGTGTAATCTAATTGTTTTCATTGGTTCTTAATTTTAAATTAGAATTCTTATCATCGTTGTTTTCCCTTGTTTCTACAGGTTACATATTTCATATAATGTCTTGAGCATCATCTTAACTCTCCTTAACTGATGCTGTCATCTATAATGCACTCTTTCCATATTTTACTTCTACCTCTTTATCCTGAAACTGCTCTATATGGCGCCTATACCTAATCATCTGCATCATTTTGCTCCTATATGCCCAAACCATCTTCCCTATTAGCACCCTATCTGTTACTCTTACTTTTCTTAATTTCTATGAGTGTTTTTTTTTATTTTTTACTCTACACCATTCATCCATCTGAACATCAACAGTTCTCTGCAAGTATGTAAACCTAAATAATAATCTTACTTGTATTAAAATTTGTTTAAATAGATAAAAAAAAATTAAAAGAGTTTTTTTTGTTTGTTTAGGATCCATACAAAAATTTTGGTCTACCTTCAGTTGGTTTATTGAAAAAATACATTGAGCCAACTCATATTCCAAATGTAAGCAAAGTTTATAGAAAACTATTTTTAAATATTGTACATGTTTTATATTTTTGTACTTTTTTGTAGGTTCGATGTGATAGTGGTATACGAGAAGGGACTGATATAAGTATTTACTATGATTCCATGATATGTAAAGTAAGAGTTGTTTTTAATATTAATAATGTTAATAACAACAATCACAACAACATCAACAACAACAAATACAATAATAATAATATTAGTAATAATAAAAACAATAATAAAATTAGTAATAATAATAATAATAATAATAATAATAATAATAATAATAATAACAACAACAACAACAACAATAATAATAATAATTATAATAGTAATAATAAAAAAAATAACAAAAATAAAATAGTAAATAATTTTATTTCTCATAATATTGGCAGTCATATTGACAGGTTTTTCATGAGTTTATTTATTGTACCCAAAAAAATGTTTATTAGAAAATAGATAGTAAAATATGTAGAAACTCTAAAAATTGTAGTAAGATTTAGAATTATAATGATATATATATTTCTTTCAAACAGTTTCAAAAATTTGTTTTAAAACCATTTGAGCAAATTTGTTTAATTTATTGAAATTTAATACTGATTTCATTTTAGTATGAAAGTGCACTTTCACAATAAAATGCAATCAGTTGCTATATTCTTGATAAATGTTGTCATTCATCAAGACTATCACATTATTATGGTTTCACATTGTTGATTATCTGTAAGCAACTGTTTTAATTATTAAATTTTATTAGCTACTAGAAGTTTCGAGCTGTCTTTGAGGAAAATCACATACAAGCTGCTTGTTCTTAGCAATCAAAAAGTGAAGGCTTTTTATCAAAGCCGGAATATGTAGTTATATCATCAGCAAATAAAACTTTGAAGTTATGATTTTCAGAAAAATTGTTAATGTAGATGCAAAACAATATAGGACAAATGATTAAATCTTGTGAGCACAACAAGGATGGTACATTGAATAGTACCATCCATTGGTGGATTTAAGTTTTATAAGAAGACTGTCAAATCTTTTTGATATTTTATAAACCCTAGCCTCACTGGTAGCTCACAGCTTCCTTATACAGTTTAATTCACTGTAGAATCTTTCTGTTATTATGGTTAACAAATCAGCAATATTAGAGGATCAAATATGGTATTGATTGTGAGTAAATAAGTTGTTTGACTTAATATTAATGACTCGAAGACATTGCTAATAGTAGTAAGTATTGAAAAATAGTAATTGAAAAATAAAAGTATTGAAAATATTTGGATTAATCATAGCAATATCCAGAGTTTTTTAGAAAGTAGCTATAGATGCCATTCACCAGCAGGCGAGAAAAAAGATTTAGATAAGGTACTTGTAAAATAATTTAGAAACTAGTTTTGAATTCATAGATTAATCTTTTATGTGCTTTCGTTTAGCACCACTTGACTATCACTTTTCTCTTTGTTCTATATCACTCTTCTTTATCTCAAAATTGTACTAATTTCAACTTCTGATCAAATTGCCCTTTCTCTTAATTCTTCAGCCAATATTGTTTGCAACTTTAATGCTCATCACACTTATTGGCTTGGTTCTAGTGTCAGTGACTCTTCTGGTGTTATGGTCTACAACTTTTGCCTTTCTCAAACCGAAATCATTTATCTTTTCTATCGACTTATGTGTTGTTTCTGATCCTAGTCAGTGCTCAGTTTCTCCACATTTTTTGAATCAGTTGGTGATAGAAAAATGCATATATTTTAAGAAAACATTTTGATTTTTTTGCTAATTGTAGAAGAGCTATCAATTCATATTTATGTCCAATGTTCTTTATGTTTTCTGGGTTAAAAATATCTTTTCTTTATTTCAAATTTTTTTCAAATTTTTTTTTTATCATAAATTCTTAGCAATGCTGACAATTAACTCACTGTTATTTTTCCATTTCGTGTGCTCTTTTTTTCCTTTTATTGTTTTGATTAAGTAGTTAATATAATTTTTTCTTTATGTATTATAATTTATGCATTATTCTTTATGTTTGTATTAGTTTATTTAAGTTAATGTAAATAACTGGATACTCATTTAAAAACAACATTTTGATAATGTTGGAATTACATCTTTATATTATTAGATAATAATGTCTTTATATTATTAGATAATAAATAAGATTTGCTATGATGTTGGTCTTTTAGTATATTTTTCTAGTGATCTTTGTTTGTTTTTTTAAAGACAAATTTTTAGGATCTGACTTACAAATCTTTACAAATCAATACACAGGCATTGTCACTAAAGTTGATTTCTGCCATAAATTAATCATTTCACTTTTTTTCTTGAGAAAAAAATTTTAAAACATATGTTTACTGTTTATACATAATAATAGGATAAAGTACATGTTTTCTGTTTATACATAATAATAGGATAAAATACATGTTTACTGTTTATACATAATAATAAGATAAAATATTTTTTTATGAAATGATTAATGACTGTTCATTACTTGTTATCATATAATGTTTGGTATATACATAAGCATACTAATTTTAAAATAAATTTTGATTTGAAATAAATTCTTATTTTTAAAGTTTTCAAAGGGCTGCTACAGTGGAGATGGTTTTTTCATAATCTTTTTTTTTCAACCTTTTCAATTAAAGGAGATATATAGTTTATACTTTATCATTCTATAATTTTTTAATAAAAAATTACAGAATGATAAAGTATTAGTTTTTTAATAAAAAATTAATTTTTTATTAAATTTTCTTTTATTTTATTGTTTTAATAATTCTAATTTTTCATTTTTACTAATAAATTGTTTTAGTTAGCTACATATGGAAAAAATCGAGAAGAAGCATTAAATATAATGGATAAGGCGTTAGACTCATATGTTATTCGTGGAGTGGCTCATAATATCTCATTGCTAAGAGATGTGTGTGATAATCCAAGATTTAGAGAGGGAAAAATATCGACAGCATTTTTACCACGGGAGTATCCTGAAGGTTTTGCAGGTAAATCTATTCTTTCATATATTTTTTGTCATCATTAGTGATAAGTTTGAAAAGTTTCAACATTAGCTTATCACTTTTTCACGAGAGATTAAAATATATATTTCTGGATTTATGAAATTATTTTTTGATATTAGAAGATTTGAATTAAAGGTGTAACTTCATCAAGTCTTACCACTCATTGCAAAATAATATCGAAAGCTATTTTATAAAACTAGGTTACTTTCTATTAAATTTCGCTTTGAGGGTCTATCAATCAGATGTGGCTTACCATTATTTTGGTATAAATAAAAGTGTATCAGCAATTCCTAATTAAGATTAAATATTTTTTAGAAAAGAGAAAAATTAATAATTTTAAAGTTCTTGCATTTTTTAAAATCAAACTGGTTAACTACCAAATATTTGAGTTTTTTATATTTCATGGCCCACCTAAAATTTTGAATTGTTTTAAATTGAAATCTTTTATATTAATTATTTTACTTAATAAATCCAATATCCAATAAATTCATAAATTTCTGCTCCGTCATTAATGCCCATTGTTACATCAAAGTAGTCATGTATGTTACATCAAAGTAGTCATGTATGTTACATCAAAGTAGTCATGTATGTTATTATAATATGTATGTTTTTCTTTTTCCAAGTTTCCTTATTAAAATAAAGTAAGATTTTTTCTACGTTTTTGTTTTATCTAAAATATCTGCAGTTATATTTAAATATTTTAGATTTATTATATATTTATATCTATATATTTTAGATTTATTAAGTAAAATAATCAATATAAAAGATTTTGGTCTTTTTCGCGACGATGGTTTATAGTAATGCGTAAAAAATCTGGTCCACAGCTCAATAAAATTAGAAAAAGTATTATAAAATTTTTTAAAAATATCACCTTTCAAATCGAAATAAACATAGATTTGAAAATTGTGAGCTTTTCTTGATGTCACATTTAACCTATCTGAAAGTTCATGTAAGCCTTCCAAAAAACCAAACAATGAATTATAATATATTAATATTAACTCAAATCATCCACCCCAAATTCTAATACAAATACCGATTTCAATTAATAACAGGCTAAACCAAAACTCCTCTGGTGAAAATGTATTTAATTCCTCTAAACAAATATTCGACTTAAAAAAAGTGGTTTTGAAAGTTTTGAACTAAATTTTGATCCTGAAAAAAAGAATACAAAAAAGCAAAATAGAACTAAAAGCGTAGTATGGTTCAATTCCCATAAAGCAAAGATGTTTCCACTAACATAGGAATTGTGTTTTTAAAATTGGTCAATAAGTATTTCCCACCATCTAATAAATTACATAAAATTTTTAATCAATATACAATTAAAGTTAGCTAGAGTTGCACAAAAAATTTGGAAAAAATTATAAAAGGTCACTATAATGCTTTGTTAAACAAAAGGAAATCATAAATGAAAAAACTACAGAAAATTGTAGTTATATACAAAAAAACAGTTGTCCAACGAGTGGAAGTTGTTTATCCAAAAATGTGCTATATAAATGTGTTGTTTTCTCTAAGAATGCACTTGATAATCAATATATTGGCATAACAGAAGTTGTTTATCCAAAAATGTGGTATATAAATGTGTTGTTTCCTCTAAGAATGCACTTGATAATCAATATATTGGCATAACAGAGGGTGAATGGAAATAAGGTTTTACTAATCATAATCAATTTTTTAAAAGTAAAAGCATTCAAAAGACACCATGCTGTCAATGTATGGGAATTAAAAGATAAAAGTATTGATGATTTTATACTGAATTGGTCCATCCTTTAAACAGCACTTCCATATAACAAAATTTCAAAATACATTTTAAAATTGTTTAAATATATATGTATATATATATAGTGGTTTTGCGGTTAACCGGGTTTTGTTCGAATATCAAATATCTTTTTTTTGAATATTAAAAACCGACTTGAAAATTTTACGAAATTTTATAGAAAGTAACAGCGTAATTATGACGATTATTGTTTGACAAATGTTAATTTATCAAAGATTATGATAAATTTCTTTTATTAATTTAAATGTTAATTTAATGAGTTTTGTTTGATAATATATTCTTAAAACAATTTACAATAGAAATCTCAAAGATTTATTTATTACTTTTGCAACTCAAGCAATACATTTTTAAGAAAGTTTCTTCAGAATATTCTGGAACTCTAATTCTATTATTCAGCGTATTTTTTGAACCAATAAAGTTTGTTTATTCGAAGATTTGGCGGTATTTTAGTGTTAGCAAATATTCTTTATATTATCTTTCCGCAACAAGTTGTTTTGAGAACACTTGAGTTTATGTGTTTCCATCTATGTTTGCATAACAATGAGTTTTTAAAATAGACGCTAAAAAAATATAATTGGTTGAATTTCATTGTGGTATGTATTAAAATTCACATTGGTTGAATTTCAATAAAAGATTATTGAAACTTATTAGGTGGAGGAGGAACCCTAAAAATGTAATAAAGAGAATTAGTTATATAATATAAGACTGTATTCACTAACTGTCTTGAAAATTTACACTTTAACATTAATTTTTAAAAAATTAGTTTAAAACGCTACGTTCGTTGAAATTTAGAAGATCCTGTATTAAGAAAGCATCACTAATTTACCGAATAGTCGGTTAACTGCAAATTGATGGGAACTGTTATATATATATATATATATATATATATATGTATATATATATATATATATATATATATATATATATATATATATACATATATATATATATATATATATATATATATATATATATATATATATATATATATATATATATATATATATATGTATATGTGTATATATATATATATATATATATATATATACATATATATATATATATATATATATATATATATATATATATATATATATATATATATATATATATATGTATTTGTGTATATATATATACACATATACATACATACATACATATATATATATATATATATATATATATATATATATATATATATATATATATATATATATATATATATATATATATATATATATATATATATATATATATATATGTATATATATATATATATATACACATATACATACATACATATATATATATATATATATATATATATATATATATATATATATATATATATATATATATATATATATATATATATATATATATATATATATATATATATATATATATATATATATATATATATAAATATATATATATACATATACATATATATATATATTTATATATATATTTATATATATATTTAAGTAATATTTAATATGATAAAAAAAACTATATTATATTTTAAAAAGAAGTTTAAACGATTATTAGCAACAACAGTGTATGGCTGTAAATATAGAATTCTTTCTTATTCATTTACTTTTTTATTATGTGTAAAATTTAAATTTTTACAACAGAATTTATAACAGTTTTAACCTTCCTCGAGTACCTTTTTAATATCAAAAACTATTTTTTAAATGATTACTGTTTTATAAAATGGCATTCATTATAAGGAAAGTTTTAATAATTTATGATAACTTTCTGATAAGCTTGGTTCATGCGCGTTTTAAATGAGCGTTTCTCAACGCACTAGCTTGTTTATTTAGGTAACATTTGGGTTTAAAGCAATAAGAAAACTAGGCGATCATGCAGAAAGTTTTGTCGTCTAATTATTATTGTTTGATTATTAAAACCATTTAGCTCTAAAGTTTGGGAACAAAAAGCTTTTGTTTTGCATCCAAATAAAAGTCCAGTAAGTTGCTACAAACACAAATTGTAAAAACACTGCTGAACTACAAAGAAATCACCATGAATTTTCCGTGGAAAAAGTTACAAACATTAAATATTTACCAATTGTCTGCAGTCTCAAATAAAAAAATAAAAATATGAGATTTACATTGTAAATTATAAATTTACAATGTAATTCTCATATTTTGATTTTTACGTTTTAACTCATCGACAAAATACTCTAACAAATCGTCGTCAAAACACTCCTTTGGACCTTCTGTTGCAATCATCATCAAGCTTTCTAATGTGCTTTTACTTAGCTGATTTTGAAGACGATTTTTAACTATTTTAATTTTGGAAAAAAGTTTTCAACGCAAGCTACACTCAAAGGAAATATAATGAGTAACTTAGTTAAAAACATACAATTAGCATAAACACTTATCAAAACAGGGTCATTATTATTCACTTTCCATAACTCTTGAGGCGTAAAATTGTTTTTTGACTTAATTAAATTATTGATTACCTCTTGATCTTTTTCTTTTGATATACGTATATCGAAACTGTTTTCCTATTCTCGGCTTTTTGGTTTGCCATAGTGAGTTATGAGTTGCTCTAAGCTTTCTTTACCATAACTAGACAGTTGGCTGAGTGTTTTAGGCAATCGTCGTGGGTCAAAAATTGAAAGCGATTGCCAAAATTCCATTTGTGCAAGAGTGTTTTTTAGTTCACTTTTAAAACTGTTAACAAAAGATCTAAAAATATTTAACTCAAACTCACTAAAGTCAAAGTTTTTATTTTTTTTTTATCGTCTTGTGGCTGGTAACGAATAGGTTATTTCATCAATTTTTTTCCATAAAATTTTTTTTCCATAAAATTTTTTTCCATAAAATACTTTTGCTTTATGTACCCAAAATTAAATCATCTAAACTATGATTAGCTTGATTGACATAAGTTGGAATGTCGTTAAGACTAACAAGTAACACTTGGACACATTGGAACTATGGTTTCTAGTTTTCTGTAGATTTCGGCGCATTCCTGCAGCAAATGCATGGCTAGTGTGTGGTACTTGAAAAACTTCCATAAGTGAAGTAAAAAATATCTACCTCCATAATAGTAGGAAAGTCCTTCAAAATATGTTTAAAACATAATGCAAGTTTATGACTTGTACACTCAACCCAAACACACAGTGGCACAGCATCCTCAATGTAGGTTTTTAAACCTCCTTTTACACCAGAATTGGCGCTTGTTGTGTTGTGTCCATACAAGCAAAGCTAGCATTTTTAAATAAGATATTATTAGCTCTAAAAAAATTTTGAATAACATCAAAAACATTTAAAGCTGATAGACTAGAACCAGTGAACTTACTTAAAGGAACTATCCCTATAAAATGTTCTTTAACAATGCAGTTGTGTTTAAAAGTGGCATATATTGTTAACAGTTCAATTGAAGTAATGTCAGCAGTTTCATCCTATAAAAAGAAAAACTCCTACTACTTCTAAGTGACTGGAGTAAAGGATTTTTGACAAAATCAAAGATGATGTTTATATACTTAGCAATATATTTCGGAGACATGTATGTTGCATTTGCTGGGCTAGGTAAAACGTGCGCCTTAACTTCCTTACAACCACACGCAGCAATAAGTTCAATGATGTCTGGAAAGTTATGAGTATTTGCCCAGTTTTTCATGATTAACAAATGCGTGACTCAAAAGAAGGTTTTAAAAACGAAGCGAGAGTTACTTGTTTTTAAAGTTTTTTTTGCAAGGGTATTTTCACGCAGCATTTTTCAGATACTCGAGTCTTGCTTAGACATTTCATCAAAAGCTTGTTTATTTTTTAAAGCTATAGTATGCCTATGCGTATTTAAGTGATCGTTAGCACGCTCCAAGGGGTGATCTGCAAACTTGCCAGGATTTTCAATAAATGCACGATTACTTTTTTTTCCAGGGGTAAACGATATGCAAATTTTACAAAACCAACCTTGTTCTGATGAAGAATAAAAAAAATCGAGAAATAACATCTCATACTTTTCTGTTGTTTTAAGTTGTAGGTTATCTACATTTTTGCTTGGTATTTGTGCTGGTTTGACTTTCTTTTTTTTTCTTTTTCCAAGAACTGAAATTAAAGGAACGACGTATACATTGTTTTCGCTTTCTGCTAATGTAGACTGATGAGTAATTTCACTTTCCGCTGATGTAGGCTGAAGAGGACTTTGGCTTACTACTTATGTAGACTGATGAGGATTTTCACTTATTGCTGATGTAGACTGATAAGGACTTTCACTTAGTGCTGATGTAGACTGATGAGGACGTTCGCTTACAAAAAATTTAGACTGACAAGGACTTTCGCTTATTACTGATTTACATTGTTGACTATAGTTTTGCACACTTGTTTTTTTTTTTTTTTCATTTCTCAAATAACGTTACAATTTTTTTTTGATTGAATTTTGTTATATATATTTTTTTAATAGTATTTTCCATTATTTGAAGGCATTTTGTAGTCGCTTTAACTTTATTGACTTGCATCTAAATTATTAATAGAACGCCAAAGTCTTTCAAGAATATTAAGGTCTTTGAAGTGAAACATTATCGAACATAATTCTATTCAATAGAATAGAATTTTGTTCCAATAGAATGTTAAAAAGTTAAAAATGTTTTTGATGTTAAAAAAGTTATCGTTACTTTGGTCAAATAAAACGTCTATGTCTTTTGAGTAATTTTTTTTTAATCGAATAGAATTTTGACATATTTCTCTAAGTTGTAACTTTAGTATGTGTAAATTGAAAGAAAAAATTGATTTTTGTATTTGTAAATTTTGTTTTAGTAAATTAAACTTTTTTATTTGTTTATTAAAATTTTTGATTTGTAAATTTAAAAAAAAATTCAAAAAATTTGTTTAAAATACTATATTCTTTTTTTATGTTTTACACAAATAATTTATAACCTTTATTTACACAAATAATTTATTTAATAATTAAATGCACTAAAATACTTTTAATAATTAAATTTAATAATTAAATTACACTAAAATACTTTATTAAATTAAACTTAATTAAATTAAATTAAATTAAACTTAATTAAATTAAATTAAACGAAATTAAATTCAATAACTAAACTAAATTTAATAACTAAATTTTAATTTAATAACTAATTTAATAATTTAAATTTATTAATAACTAATTTAATAACTAAACTAAATTAAATTTAATAATTAAATTACACTAAAATACTTTACCAGCAAATTTAGTTTACTAACAGTATTTTTTTAATTACCTTAATAAAAAACTTTTTATTCTCTTTTTTTTAAGTAATTTCGAAATGACATTTACCACCACCAAAGTCATTTTTTGAATAATTACTATGCTATAATCTTTATTAACTAAAGATAAATAGCATTCGTTAGTTTAAATTTTTTTTATTGTAAATAAAAAGTCTAAAATACAAAAAAAAAACACAAAAAAAACTATGTAATAAGCGAAATAAAAAAACTAAAGAACAACTTACGTCAATTGACAAATAAAGTTTTTATTTTATTTTTGAATAAATTGCTAAGCTTTTTGAATGACTTTGAATGACTTGCTACGCTTTTTTAAGTAATTGTTTTCAATCAACTAACTTTTTTCTTTGTTTTGTGTACTATGTATTTCTACGTTTCTTGTGAAACACTTAAAATCGAAGTCTGTTAATTACAGGATTAATGGATGTTTTTTTTTTAACGATTTTTTGAACTTTTGGAAAATTTTAAAAAAAATTGGGAATTCCGCGTTATACGCGGTGCCATCAGGCTGGTTAACACCCAGATATATATATATATATATATATATATATATATATATATATATATATATATATATATATATATATATATATATATATATATATATATATATATATATATTATATATATATATATATATATATATATATATATATAATTAAGTATAATTAAATAGAAAAATACAACTTTATAAAATATATATATATATATATATATATATATATAATATATATATATATATATATATATATATATATATATATATATATATATATATATATATATATATATATATATATATATATAATTAAGTATAATTAAATAGAAAAATACAACTTTATAAAATATATATATATATATATATATATATATATATATATATATATATATATATATTTATATTTATATATATATATATTCATATATATATATATACATATATATATTCATATATATATATATATATATATATATATATATATATATATATATATATATATATATATATATATATATATATATATATATATATATATGTATATATGTATATATTATATATATGTATATATGTATATATATATATATATATGTATATATGTATATATATACATGTATACATATATATATATATATATACATATATAAATATTCATATATATATTCATATATATATATATATATATATATATATATTCATATATATATATATATATATATATATTCATATATATATATTCATATATATATATATATATATATATATATATATATATATATATATATATATATATATATATATATATATATATATATATATATATATATATATATATATATATATATATATATATATATATATATATATATATTTTCAGGCTGGCATGAAATCTTTTATTCCCTCTTGACGATCCCAGGTCAAGTCACCCTTTTTTCATGGTTTTCCTCACATTGTGCTGCTGCAATATCCAATCGAAACCGTTACTTCCATATCTATTAGCAAAATTATTCTCCAAAAAACAGATGCCTGTTTTGTTATTGCTAGAAACCATTTCTAGCAATAATAAACAGGTGTTTGATACATAAGCATTGGTATCAAAAGTGATTTCCTGCTTAGACTCTTCTACAGCTTCTGACCCGGACAACATACCTGTTATAGTCTTGCAGAAGTGTTCTCCGGAGTTGTCTTTACTTTTAAAACTATTCAACAAGTGCTTATCAGAGTCTTGTTTTCTAGCTTGGTGGAATGCGGCATCTGTTATCCCTATTTTCAAAAATTTGTATGTTAGATAGAGGTGGAGAGGTTAAGGCTATCGAACATGACATTTCTAAAGCGTTTTCTCCTTAAAAAGTTAGTCTTCTCAAGATTATTGAATCTTTCCTTTCCAATTTTGTAGAAGTTTGTAGAATTGTAGAAAGTCCTCGATGGATAGCACTCTTCTTTCTTATTCATTTTTTGACCTGATGATCAATATATTGCTTTAAAAAAAAACATTTTTTCTTAAGACAATATATTTTTCATCAGGTAAATTCTTAAATTATATTGGAATCAGGTACATTCTTGAATATTATTGTGTATATTTATAATATCTTAAATATATTTAATTTATAATAACTTATATTTAAATTTATTTTTAAGTACTCAAGTATATTTATAATAACTTAATATTATAATAACTAAATATATTCTAAAATAATTAAGTATATTTATAATAACTTAAATATATTCTACATATGTTTAAAGGAATGTAATGCATTTTTATTTCTAAGAGTTTTAATTTAGCCTGTTATTAATTAAATTTGGCATTAGTTTTACAAATTTTTTAATTTTACCAAATTTTTCAAGGCTGTTCAAAATTATAAAAAAAGTTAACATTTAAAATAAATGTAGTTTAATAACTTCTATAACAAAGCAAATACAATAATAAATAATCCTTTTAATGAGTAAAAGTTATTTATATAGGTCGTAAACTTAGCTGTGAAGAAAATGACCAGTTATTATCTGCTGCAGCATTTTTATTTTTGAAACAAGAAGACCTTGCTGGACAGTTTCTCAATAGCAAGTTTAGGTATAATTGTCTATTTTTTATAATTTTTAAAACTAATTAAAATAGCTGCAATTGTTAAGTTTTGTTGTCTCAAGTTGATTAAATTTTAAGTTATTAGTAGGAAATAAAAATTCTCTTAATATATTATATCTAGACAAAGACATAATCTCAGCTATTTTAAAATATTGTGTCCCTGTTGACCAATACATGAGGAAAAATATGAAAGAAAATGGAAAAATTTGAAAGAAATATAAAAAGAAATATGAAAATATATTACCATTTTCTTGTGATGTGAAAAGTATGAAAGAGGAAGCACAAGAAGAATACATAGAGTTAAAGGGTGATACCATGGCTAAGGATCACTTCTAAATAACACCATTAGATAACTTCTAGTTGAAGACAAGGAATTCATACAGTCTAATCAAAAATACCTTAAACAAAATATTATCCTGATGAATAAAAATTACATTATTAAAATTTTCACATTATAATAATTATTAAAAGCAAAAGGGTCCATAAAAATTTTATGATATATAGTTTGGGAAACGGGTAAGAAAAGGTTGGGAACTACTGCTTTAAAAGAATAGATATTAAAGAAAATTCACTTTTAAATTTAGGCAAAGTGATCTAACAATTTTAAAAACATTTATTAAATGGTTTCTTAATTTTCACACTTTTTTTATTTTTTAAAATGCTGTAACTAACACAAATGCTGTAAATAGTCTACTTATATAGTTTACTTTATTTAGTTTCCTTTAAACTTCTTTTTATTCTAAGTTTTAACTTCAAGTCACTTAAAATCATAATAAAATATTTCAGTTATCTAAAATTATAACAAAGTTTTTGAAAAAATCCTAAGGTTTTGTGAAAGTGCAAATTTGTTTACTTGAAATCTCTAAAAAATAATTTGTAGGTCACCTAAAATCTCAACAACGTGCAATTTATTTGTAAAAGTGAATGGAATAACTCACCACCTTATTGGTAGCTATGATGGAAAAACAATGCAGGTAATCCATAATAATCAAAAAAAATTTTTTTGTTTAAAAAAATGTTTTTGTTTAAAAAAATGTTTTTGTTTAAAAGACTTAGTTTTTTACATTTTTATATTATAGGTAACTGTTGATGGAAAACGCAATGTCACATTTAACAGTGATTCAAATACTTCTTCAATACTTTTTGAAGCTGAAGTTAATGGAACACCAGTTATTTACCAGGTATTTTTCTTATGAAATAAAACAGTAATTATAAAGAATATAAACTTTAGAAAAGGAAAATGCCCTTTTTGACTTTATGCATGTTGGTTTATTCGTCACTAAAAAATCAAACTTTCTTATCACCTTTATTACAACCACTTTCAAACAATGACATTTCTTTTGATAATTTAGAAGTAAGAGTTTCACTTAATCTTGACAAAGAATTTCTGGTTGTTTGTAGAAAACCTCTTTCTAGTTGCTCATTAATAGTTTTCAGCATTTCATTATCTGTGCTTTTTCGATTTTTCATCATCTTCACTTAAATTTGTTACATTTGTTATATTTAAAAGCTACAACATTTTTTTATTTTTAATATTTGAAGATGTTTCAAAAACTTCACCTATGGGTATTAATTTGTTTTCTTTGTAATGTAGATAGTGCAGTGCTACTTAATTTAGTTTTTCGCTTTTTGATTCTAGAGGCTAATGCATTAAAATGTTGATTATAAATAACTTGTTATAGTATTCAATTCATTTAATTTAGTTGACTTAAACTCTAACGCTATGTCAGCAGTCATAACGTTTGCAGCACAAAGCGCTTTTACTGCTGCCTTAACTGGAATTAGCATGTTCACTAGTTCAGAAACAATTTCATACTCATTATTTAACATTTTTATAGAATCAATAATTTTACTGATTACTGATATTAACAAGTGTCTATTTTATGCAATTTTTTAACTTATGAAATTAATAAAAAATTATTTGATTATCCACTATAAAACAACTCTCATCACCATCTTGTTAACTGATTCACAGCTTTCACTAAATTCAGATTCATTTTTAAAATTTTCAATAGATCATCAACTTCTTTGAATAACTGTGGTTCCAATATTCAAAAACTCTGGAGAAAATTCTGACCCCTCCAATTATCGTCCGATCAGTCTTCTTTCTGTTATTAGCAAGGTCTTTGAGTCTTTGATCAACAAATTCCTCACATCTCATCTTGAGTCAAATAAACTACTGTCAGACAATCAATACGGTTTTCGATCCTCTCACTCTACGGCCGACTTGCTAACGGCTGTAACTGAAAGATTTTATCGTGCATTAGATGGAGGCGGTGAGGCTAGGGCTATTGCTCTCGACATATCTAAAGCTTTCGACAAAGTTTGGCATGCTGGTCTTCTCTATAAGCTTGCTTCATATGGTGTTTCTGGGAAAGTTTTTGAGATTATCAAATCATTTCTTTCTAACCGGTTTATTAAAGTCATCCTTGAAGGCCAACACTCTTCTTTATTTCCAGTAACTTCTGGGGTTCCCCAAGGTTCCATCCTTGGCCCTGTTTTGTTTCTTATCTACATAAACGATCTTCCTGACAACCTTTCATCTAAAGTAGCTCTTTTTGCTGATGACTCAACTTTATACTCCTGTCTTGACAAAAAAGCTTCTCTTTTCGATCGCCTAGAACAAGCAGCTGATCTTGAATCCGATCTCACTTCAGTAATAGATTGGGGTTCACAGTGGCTTGTGAATTTCAACTCTAAAATAACCCAGTTGCTTACTGCAAAAACTACCGTAATATGGTCAACATTCCTATATTAATGAATGGCAATCCTCTTACTGAGTCCTCCACTTTACGTCTTCTTGGATTATCGCTTACTACTGACCTTTCATGGAAACCATATATACTATCGATTGCTAAATTAGCTTCTGCTAAGGTTGCTTCTCTTTATCGTGCTCGCCATTTCCTTACTTTTGATTCCATTCTCTACCTCTACAAATCTCTTATTCGTCCCTGTATGGAATACTGTTGTCATATTTGGGCTGGTTCTTCTAACGATTCACTTTCTCTTCTTGACAAGGTCCAAAAACGCATTGTAAATGTTGTTGGACCTGGACTATCTGCTAAGCTTGAACCTCTTTCCCATCGTCGTAAAGTTGCATCTCTTTCTCTTTTCTACAAATACTATCATGGTCACTGCTCAAAGGAGTTATCATCTTTAGTTTCATCAACTGAAATTCATTCTCGTTTTACTCGTCATTCAGCTAAGTCTCATTCGTTTACTGTATCTGTCCCTGCATGCTCTAAAAACTTTTATTCATCTAGTTTTTTTCCCCGCACTTCAATCCTTTGGAACTCTCTCCCATCTTCATGTTTTCCTGACTCATACAACCTTCAACTTTTCAAGTCTTCTGTCAACCGTTTCCTTGCTCTATAACTATAACTATAATTTTTTTTTTTCCTAGTAACTCCCAACTTAATAGTGGTTGCTTGCAGCCTTGTTGGGAGTGTCTATGCATACAAATTGATGCTGGCATATTAGAGGAAAGGCGCCTATGACAGCATACCGGTAATATTTTCATAAATATTGGTTATGGCGATAAAGTGATAAGACCAACATGTCTATTCTGACTTTATATTAGTTTTAGTAAAAATTCGTCCCTTATGCACAAATATTGCTTCTATAATCAACAAAAATGGATTTTTGAATGCGCTTTTGTATTTTTAATCCCTTTAAATATTTAAGATTGTGATTTTAATATTAACTGTGCAGAAATAAAATTTTCTTGCATTTTATTTCCAAGTTTTGTGCATTTAGTAGAATACTTACTTTAATTTTATCTTTTGAACAAGGCAGACACAGCTTGTTTAAATGAAATTGATGACTTCTTCCTATGATGGCATACTGACGAGTTAAGTGTGTTGCAATATTGACAAGTAGAGAAAACCTTTTTTTTCTCATAAAAACAACATACTTGTTATTGAAGTAAAAAGGAATTTTTACTTTACTAAAAAATTTGTTGTTCAAAAAATAACCAACCCCATGCTGCCCTATGCCATCATAGGAGCAGTAGTTGCCTATGATGGCATACTTATGCTTTATTTTTTTAATAAAAATAACTAATAAAAAAAAAAAAACTGATAAAAGCTCCTAAGGTTATTATTGTTCTATGTGTAACAAAGAATGCATCCATATTAAAACTTTTGTTCTTGGTCTTCAGGATACTGAATAATGAAGCTTCAAAGTTAAGTATGCCATCATAGGCGCCTTTCCCCTATATAAAACTGAAATAATAGCCAGTTGAATACCGTGAGCAAAGCATAGCTGTTGATTAATCTGTATTAGTTTTCAAATTTTTTTCATTACCCTGTCATCATGCACACAATGTTTTCTTTAAACTAAACGCATAGAGTTTTCTTTAAATGAAATTACACACTTTTTAGCTGGCATTTTCCCTACAATCCTTACTATACTTAAATTCTAAAAATTGTCTCTTTTGTTCAAATTGATATTCAAATAAAGAATGTTTCAAATTGACGTCCACTCATCAAAAAAAATTGAAAATTTAGTTCCACTGCTAATTTTTTGTCTTAATTCATTTCTTATAACATTCTTTATATTGTTAGGGAAATTTGGTACCATTTTTTTCAAAAGTGTTTGGGCTTTTTATTATAAAATTGAATGCCCAAGACTTATTTTGAACGCCCAAGACTTAGGTATGTTGACAAATCACCTCATAGCCAGCCCAGCACGTATATCAATAGAAGTACATATTACATTAAAAGAAATCTCATCTTTAGCTGTTAATCTTGCAAGCACTTCAGGCAAACCTTTTTATTCATATTTGATGAAAAATATAAACTAATTTTACTTTTTTACTCTGTGGTTCTTCTTCTGATTTCAAAAAACATGCTAGTTCTGTATTTAAATTTATTTTATGTAACTTAAGTAGATGCAAATGAAAAGCTTTTGTTGAACCATTAGTAAATTTCAATATTAATTTGCAATGGCTTAGTTAACACATTGTTGTTTCACTTTCCTTGTCGCACAGAAAATGTTTCCACATAGGTGTTTTGCTATTAAACTCTATGAAATTTGACATGGTATCTTAATTTGACGAATCAAAGAAAATATGAGAATTTATTAACTATTTTAACTTTCAAATAAATATATTATTACAAAAACAACCTTTGGTGATGATTTTTTCCCTGTAATTATGATATGATACAAAAAACTTAAAAAACTATTACCGAAATGTAATCAATTTTAATTCATCCATAAGCTTTTTTATCTAATATCAAAAAAGCCTGTGTAAAGACTTATTGCCAGGTTCACCAACCCTATCCGTTTTAGACAGGCAATTTACGGCTCATGCACTCATTTATTCTTAAAGTTTTATCAAGTCTAAAAAAATGTATACTCTGCAGTATACTCTAAAAAAAAGTAAATCTTAAAAAAAGTGTATATTTAGCAGTATACTCTTAAAAAAATGCATACTTAGCAGTATGAATGATAATTTTACGGAAGTTTTTAATTAGAATTTTGGAAATTAAAAAAAAAAAAGTTATTTTATAATTTATGGGTAAGTTTTTATATATTCGCAAAGTAGTTGTTATGGACTATTTTATGGTAAAATATTGTGAAACAAATTATAAAAATTTTAGAAAGCCCTCTTTGAAAAACACTTTTTTTAATACTTTGTTGAGTTTTTTTATTGTAACTTCAAGCAGCAACTATGATAATTTGTTTTCAAAATATTTTAAAATTATTCTATACTTTTATTTGCTAAGTATAGTGGTGTTCAGTGCCCTAGTAAGCTTAAGGCTAAGCATTATTTGCACCCCCATTCTTAAAAGGGAGGGGTATTTTTCAATGTCTATTAAATTGAAAAATGAAAACTGTAAAGTTGTCTATAAAGCGACTTGATTTAATATTTACAGTATGTTACAATTTTTACTTGATTTAATCACATGATTAATGGAAAACAAAAAGTAAAAAAACATTTTTTCTAAATTTGAACTTTTTAAAGGGATCCCTAAGTGCTATAAAGATATGATCTCATATGAAAGAGCATAACAAAAAAAATGTTTGATGTATATTATTTTTTCTAAAACGTAATAATGAACACACACTAACAAATTTAATTTTCAAAAAAACACTTTTCTTCGATTAAAAAATATGCGTCTTGTCCAAAGTTTATTGACTCTATTGCCTCAAAAAACTAACGTTTGTACGTCAAATTAAACAAAGTAGACAAAATGTCATTATTGCAAACTTATTAGTTGGTAATTAAATTTAAAAGTAAAGTTGTTTTTTTTCAACTAACTCATAATTACTTACAAGAATAAGTTTTGTAGCATTTTGTGAAAATATATTTGTATATTAAATTTTTTTTTATAATATTAATTTATATATTTGTGTTATAAGGGCAATTCCACGGCTAAAAATGAATAGAAGTCAAATTTTAAACTCTTTTTAGTCAGTTAAAAACAAATGAATATTGACTTAGACACATGAAAGTTTATTGAAAATATTTCCTTAGTAGAAAAATAAATTTTTTTCAGTAGTTTTTATGGTTTCAAAAGTGACGGTTACTCTCATTTTTGCTTGATAAAAAAAACAATTATTGTAAAATGTTTTTGTTAAATTAACATTTATGTTAAATTGCTATATTTTTTTAAGCTAAGACAGGGCTCGAATTAACGCAAAAAAATCTAATCGCAAAAGAGCAAAAATGTGCGGTAATGGGGGAAAAAATTATTGTCAATAAATCAAAAAACATCGTCAAAAACTTAATAAAAAATTAGATACCACGTTTTTTATAATTTATTGTTTCTTGAATAAAGGACTAATAAAAGTTTGAATATAATAAAGTTTTTCATTTAAATGGTTGATGTTTTTATTCAATTTTTCTATTTCAAGTTTTCCAATAAAAGATGAAACAAAAAAATTTGGTTTAATAAATCGAATTATACTTCATGTTTAAAATAAGGCTTAAAAACGTTAAAGTAAAAAAATTGCTGGTTTTTATTAGCATTTTTATACTGTTGGAAAAAAAAAAACTAATAAAAAAGAAGTAACTAATAATATATTAATTAATAATTATTAGAATTAATAATAATAACAATTAATTCTTTTTTATTAGTTTTTTTTTTCAAACAGTATAAAAATGCAAATAAAAGTCAGTAATTTTTTTGCTCTAACGTTTGTAAGCCTTATTTTAAACATGAAGTTTTGATAAACAAAGATAAAAACCAACTTTTCAACTTTTCGCTTTGACGACCTTGTAAAAATTTTCCACGCAGAGATTTAAAGTAATTTAAATTCAAAAATGTTTTACGTTGAAAGAAAATCTCCACGCGAAAGAGCAAATCATCTATTCATCTATCTATTTAGAATAATAAATTTTGTGTGACGTTCTTTTTGATAAGAACATTACTTTTAAGAATTGCTAAAAAAAATGCTAAGCTAAAAAAAAAGTAATTAATCAACCAAAAAACAAACAAGTCGCGAAAAGATTTTTTTAAAGAAAAAACTAATCACAAAAGTGTGTGTAGCAATCGCGAATGCGATACGCTTAATACGAGCCCTGTAAGACTTTTTTATAAGTTTTAAACCATTTAAAACTATTACTTAATAACTTTTTTTAACGACGTCTTTCAACCGAATGCTATTATACTGTTTTTGCAAAACTAATTAAAAAAACTTGATTAAAAATTAACTATTTAATCATGACTTTTTTTTACTTGAAAATTAAAGTAGATATTCTAAAGTTGTTGTGACGTACTAACGTGATTTTTAATGATTAACAATCGAGTTTTAATGGTGAAAAAATAAAATCAAAATGGAGTTGTTTTTTAGTGATTTCGGCAATTGCTTTTTGTTAGCATGCATTTATTATTACAATTTAGTGAAAAAAGAAAAAAAACTTACATATTTTTTTTTATGTTCTTTCATATGAGATCATATGTTAGGAGCACTTAGGGATCCCTTTAAAATTATAGTCAGTAATTAAATAATTAAGGAATTATTTTTAGGTCATAAATTGCACCGCTAAGTTTAAATGTGTGCTTTTAAGACTTAAATTTCACTTGCCACAACCTTGCTAGGGCACTTTTTACTTTATAACACAATAAATTAAATTATTATGGTTTAAATGTGTACTGTATTTTTCAACCAATAGTGGGCGATTTGTGTGTGTGTGTGTGTTTTATAAGTATCATACCAAGCAAATTAATTTATTATTATTTTACTGAATATTCAGATCAAATACATTTTCTAATGTTATTTTTAAAGTTATTATAATCTAACACAGCTAGTGCATTTATAACGTACCTTTTGTAAAAATGTTTTAAAAAATATTGGAAGTTGCTCCTTCATGGTGCTTTTAAACAGCTATCAAATCAACCCCATGGAATATTAAAGAAACTCTGAAAGGTTGTTGGCAAATTCTTTATGACAGCCCGGCTAGGTGTCAAGATTATGAAACAGTCACAGATGCAACAAAATACCCTCTTTTCTTTTGTGCAAAAAGGTGGGTTGATAGCAAATTTGTTGCAGACTGTTGCATTGAAATCTGGCCCAATATAGGTTTAGGTCAGATCAGGTTTTCCTGCTACTGGTAACATATAACCCAGTACAACCTGCTTCATGTCCTGCTGCCTTGTAGGATACGCTATTTTAGGCAAAGGCTAGGAGAAGTTAACTCCGAATTAAAACACCCCCTGCCTTGGGGCTCTTGGTTGAGTAAAGGCTAGAGATGGTGTCTCAACAAAAATACTCATCTTGGGCAGATGTTAAATGCATCCGGCTACTGTCTTGTAGAAGGCCTCTTAGGCAAAGAATTAAGGGGTAAACAGATTTTTTCTGTTGACCAGTCTCGCACCCCTTCTTCATCTATTAGGCTGGCGCAGATGTATTTTTAATACATTGTTTCCAGTTTAGGATGTTGAATGCTGGATCTTCTTGACTCAATGCGTGGGTATTGCTTGTGTCTCTATTTTTATGACTGGGCAACTCATTCTATTATCTCCTAATGAGGGTACAGCTCTAAAACTCAGTTTTATGGTTCTGAGGCCGGCTGGTAGTCAGGTTTCCCGAACTCTGTGGTAGCTCTCAGAGAGGCTGATTCCATCAACAGCCGAAAAATATCAGAGTACTAACAGTGCCATGTTGCGCATGGATGGTGTCCCTGTTCGTACTTTTGGTGTGCATTGCAGAGGCCACATTTGGAGCCCTTTGTTACGGCTTAGGGTTTATTAATAGTAATGAGGCTATTGCTTAGTTGTTAAATAGTGTACTGAGTACTATCTATACTTGAGTCAAGTTCTTTATAAATTTAAAATGACTAAAGTACCTAAAACTAATAAACACAAAAAACCATTGTCATCACCAAGTTCTCTAAACCTATCATTTACTAATATTTGTGGTCTTCGAAGTAACTTTTCTTCTGTTGAGTCTTATCTCTTGCAAAGTTCACCAGACCTACTTGCTCTTTGTGTGACTAATTTGAGTTCAGCTGTCCCATCTTGTGATCTTAGTGTTGATGGTTATCTTCCTTTAATTCGTAAAGACTCCAATAATAACATGCTTAGCCTGGGCATCTACATTCGTAAGAACTCACCCATTTGTCGTGAAACTAGGTTTGAATCTACTGACTATTCTTTTATGTGCTTTCGTTTAGCACCACTTCACTCTATCGTCTTTCTCTTTGTTCTATATCGCTCTCCTTCATCCCAAGATTGCACTATTCTCGATGTTATTTCTGATCAAATTGACCAAGCCCTCTCTCTTTATCCATCGGCCAATATCGTCGTTGTTAGTGACTTTAATGCCCATCACACTGATTAGCTTGGCTCTAGTGTCAGTGACTCTGCTGGCGTTAAGGCCCTCAACTTTTGCCTTTCTCAATCTCTAACTCAAATAGTCAACCTTCCAACTCGCTTTCCAGACAACCCTAATCATTTACCTTCTCTACTCGAATTATGTCTTGTTTTGGATCCTAGTCAGTGCTCAATTTCTCCACATTCACCCTTAGGTGCTTCTGATCACGGTTTGATCTCTCTAAAACTATTATCAAATTCTTCTACTTCATCAGAATCCCCCTATCATCGTACCACATACAACTACCTTAAAGCTGACTGGGACTCTTTCCGTGACTTTCTTCGTGATGGCCCTTGGGTAGAAATCTTTCGTTTTCCTGCTGACAATTGTGCTTCTTACATAACTTCGTGGATTCAGGCTGGCATAGAATCTTTTATTCCCTATCGACGATTCCAGGTCAAGCCTCACTCTTCTCCTTGGTTTTCCTCACATTGCGCTGCAGCAATTTCTAATCAAAACCGTTACTTCCATATCTATCAGCAAAACAATTCTCCAGAAAACAGACATCTGTTCACTATCGCCAGAAACCATTGTAAAAAGGTTTTGTCTGACGCCAAAGCTCGCTATTCTCAGGTCATAAAATCTCGTATCTCATCACAAAAATTAGGCTCTCGAGACTTCTGGAGAATCTTTAACAGTATCAATAATAAGGGCAAATCTGTTATTCCTTCTCTCTTGTATGGTTCAGACTTTGTCACCTCACCTAAAGACAAAGCTGAATTGTTTGCTAAGAACTTTTCATCAATATCATCTCTTGATTCCACTAGTTGCGTTCTACCTGACATAGCCGTCAAACAGGTTGACCCTTTGCTTGACATTCGCATCACTTCAGCTTCTGTATCAAAAGTAATTTCTAGCTTAGACTCTTCAACAGCTTGTGGTCCTGACAACATTCCTGTTGTTGTCTTGCAGAAGTGTTCTCCAGAGCTTTCATACATACTTTCAAAACTATTTAACAAGTGCTTATCAGAGTCCTGTTTTCCATCATGCTGGAAAGCAGCATCTGTTATCCCTATTTTCAAAAATTCCGGAGAGCGATTTGATTCATCTAACTACCGTCCCATTAGTCTTCTTCCTGTCATAAGCAAGGTTTTTGAATCTTTAATCAACAAACACTTAATCTCTCATCTTGAATCAAATAACTTACTTTCTGATCATCAATATGGATTTCGATCTTCTCGTTCTACAGCTGATTTGCTAACAGTAATAACCGATAGGTTTTACCGTGCATTAGATAGAGCTGGAGAGGTTAAGGCTATCGCACTTGACATTTCTAAAGCATTTGATAAAGTTTGGCATGCTGGTCTTCTCCATAAGCTTTCTTCTTATGGTGTATCTGGTAACATCTTTAAGATTATTGAGTCCTTTCTTTCCAATCGTTGTATAAAAGTTGTCCTCGATGGACAACACTCTTCTTTATATCCTGTAACTTCAGGGGTTCCTCAAGGTTCAATCCTTGGCCCTATACTCTTTTTAATTTACATTAACGATCTCCCAGATATTCTCACATCTAAGGTGGCATTATTCGCTGACGACACTACCATTTACTTTTGTCATGATAAGAAGCCCACACTCTCTGTGGGCTTCTTATCATGACAAGAGTAAATGGTAGGACAAGAGTAAATTGCCTTTAGGCAATTTACTCTTGTCTTATCATGACAAGAGTAAATTGCCTGGAGGGGGTATCTGAGCTTGAAAAGGATCTCACTTCTGCTACAAAATGGGGCTCACAGTGGCTGGTGAACTTTAATTCAGATAAAACTCAATTTTATTCGGCCAATCGTTATCGTAATAATTTAGATCTTCCTATATTTATGAATGGTAATGTACTAGATGAGTCATCTACCATTCATCTTCTAGGATTAACTCTTACTTCTGATCTTTCTTTTAAACCGTATATCAAATCCATTGCAAAATTAGCATCTGCTAAGGTTGCATCTCTTTATCGAGCTCGACACTTTCTTACTCCAGATTCTATTCTCTATCTCTATAAATCTCAAATCCGTCCCTGTATGGAATACTGTTGCCACATCTGGGGCGGATCTTCTAATGATGCCCTTTCTCTTTTAGACAAGGTGCAAAAACGCATTGTAAACATAGTTGGACCTGCTCTGGCAGCCAATCTCCAACCTTTGTCACATCGTCGTGATGTTGCTTCTCTATCTCTTTTCTACAAATACTATAATGGGCACTGCTCTAAAGAGCTAGCGTCTCTTGTGCCATCTACTAAAATTCATTCTCGTGTTACTCGTCATTCAATTAAGTCTCATCCTTTTTCTGTGACTGTTCCTAAGTGCTTCAAAAACTCTTATTCTTCTAGTTTTTTTTCTCGAACATCAGCTCTTTGGAATTCGCTTCCTTCATCTTGCTTCCCTGATTCATATAATTTGCAATCATTTAAGTCATCAGTCAATCGTTATCTTGCTCTACAGATTTAGTCTTTTCTCTTCCAGTAACTTCCATCTCTTATAGTGGTTGCTTCCAGCTTTGTTGGAAGTGAAGATGTTAAAAAAAAAAAAAAAAAAAAATACACTTTTTATACATTAAAATCCTTCTATTTTTTTCTTAAATTTTATGTTTAATTTTTTTTTTAATTTTTTATTTAAATGCAATCTTTACAACATAAAAATCTTTATTCTCTAAAAACACTCTACAAAAATACACAATAAAATTTGTCAATTTAAAAAAGATTTTATTTGTTGTCTTTTGTAAATATTTTACACCGTAGTTAAGTGAAGTAAAAGAAATATGTTATGTACAAGCTTAAAAGGCATGCTAACTGGGAAAACATCAAGTAATTGAGCATTGATTGCTTTTTTAAAAAAATGTGTGAACCTTCATTTTGAGAAACTTGATTATAAAAATTTAACTAAAAGTTGTATAATGCATTTTTTCGTTTGACTTTGTTATTTTATATTTTTGGTTGAAATATTTAAAGAGTACCCAAATGCTACAATGATAAAACTTTTTATTTTTTAAGCAAAGATATAAAAGTTTATTGCAATATTTTTTAAAGTTTCCAGAAATTTTGAGCAAAAATTTGCAGGAACATTTCTTCTTAGCAATATACTCTAAAATAAAGTACTCTAAAATACTCTAATATAAAAAAACAATAGCAGGTTTTTAGATCGTTTATAAAATAAAAATTCATATTATTTTAATATAAAGTTAAAAGTTCACTGTTTTTTTTATAGAGAAAATTCTTTATATCTAAATTGATCATTTTAGTCACACTATTTTTTATTTTTTTTCAAACATCTTCGCTTCAACAAGGCTGCAAGCAACCACTATTTAGCGTTGGAAGTTACTGGAAGAGAAAGATGAGAGTTGTAGAGCAAGATAACGATTGACAGATGACTTCAAAGATTGCAAATTATATGAATCAGCAAAGCAAGATGAAGGAAGCGAATTCCAAAGAACTAATGTTCGAGGAAAAAAACTAGATGAGTAAGAGTTTTTGGAGCACTTAGGAACAGTAACCGTAAAAGGATGAGACTTAATTGAATGACAAGTAACACGAGAATGAATTTTAGTAGATGGCACAAGAGACGCTAGCTCTTTAGAACAGTGCCCATTATACTATTTGTAGAAAAAAGAAAGAGAAGCAACATTACGACGATGTGACAGAGGTTGAAGGTTGGCTGCAAGAGCAGGTCCAACTATGTTTACAATGCGTTTTTGCACCTTGTCTAAAAGAGAAAGGGCATTATTAGAAGATCCGCCCCAGATATGGTAACATTCAATACAAGGCCGGATTTGAGATTTATAGAGATAAAGAATAGAATCCAGAGTAAGAAAGTGTCCAGCTCGATAAAGAGAAGTTTGCAATATTAAATCCATTGCAAAATTAGCATCTGCAACTTTAGCAGATGCTAATTTTGCAATGGATTTGATATAAGGTTTCCAAAATAGATCAGAAGTAATAGTTAATCCTAGAAGATGAAGGGTAGGAGACTCATTGAGTATATTACCGTTTATAAATATAGAAAGGTCTAAATTATAGCGATAACGATTGGCTGAAAAAAATTGAGTTTTATCTGAATTAAAGTTCACCAGCCACTGTGAGCCCCATGCTGTAGCAGAAGTGAGATCTTTTTCAAGCTCAGATGCCCCCTGCAAGCAATCAGAGGGAGTTGGCTTCTTATCATGACAAAAATAAATGGTAGTATCATCAGCGAACCATGCTACCTTAGATGTGAGAATATCTGGAATATCGTTAATGTAAATTAAAAAGAGTATAGGGCCAAGGATTGAACCTTGAGGAACCCCTGAGGTTACAGAATAAGAAGAAGAGTGCTGTCCATCAAAGACAATTTTTATACTACGATTGGAAAGGAAGGATTCAATAATCTTGAAGATGTTTCCAGGTACACTGTAAGAAGAAAGCTTATGGAGAAGACCAGCATACCAAACTTTATCAAATGCTTTAGAAATGTCAAGAGCGATGGCCTTAACCTCTCCACCTTTATCTAATGCGCGATATATCCTATTGGTTACACTAACATGGTTATTATTTGTACTATGTGCATGTTTAAATAAACTAAATAGGATACAATGAATTGAAAATAAAGAAACCATGCTACAGGCCTTGTGATGAATAAAAACTGCGCGACGCATAAGCATGGCGTGAATTTTGACATTATTAAATTCTTTATATTTGCTTTTCATATTTATCGACATTAAATGCATCAATTTACTTAATTACCGCAAAACTACTTTAAATCATTAATGTAGAAATGTTATTATTTTAAAATGTTTTGGAATGTTTCGTTTTTTAAAATGTAAAAACATTTGTTTATTTTCTCGACGTTTGACACGTTTTGTCTATACTAAATGAATAAAAAACATAATAACTAAACATTTAAAAAAGATAAAACATGCTAATATTTGATTTTTTTTCTTCCCAAATATGTAATTTAAAGTTTTTGAAATAATTATTTTTTCTTTTTAAAAAGTCAGCGAGTAATAAACTAGAAATTTTAATATTGTACGATTAAAAACTCTGCAATAGCTAATATTTTTACTAGTGATTTTGTATAATATTTATTTATTTTTATTTATTTTCATAAAGCGTTTGATAAGCACAATCACTCGTATTACTAAACAACTTTAACGAACGTTTTGAATAGATTTTTAATGTTTACAAGGAATTTAATTTCTAGTAAAATAAAATAAAATAAAATGCTAAAATAAAAATCTTATAGTAGGTACGTGCGTATCCAATGAGTTACGGCACCGATTACGTAATCAAATTCTTCAACTATTTTATCAAAGCGTGCTTAGCGTTTGAGTTGTAAGAATGTATTTTGTTGTGTTATTTTTTAGGATTTTATCTCAGCATAGACTTTTTTTGAAAATTGGAAAAGTTAAACTTCTTTTTTGGATAGTTTTTTTTTGAAGTTACAACTGCTTTTATTGAATTTAGTTTTCTTAAAAACTTCGTTGTTGATCACATGTCAAATTAATATTGAAAAAATGTTGAGAGCATTTTTGAAACTATTGAGAAAAAAAACGGATAATTTAAAAATTTGGTCGCAGTTTTTTTAAGCAATCCTTGTAATCAAATTTTGTTACTTAAATGAGCATAACTTTTTGTAGGATTGTTGTTCTGTTATGAAATTTTCATTATTGTAATGCTGATTTTAGCCTCTTTTTAATGATATATAATAATCAATAATAAAAATAGTTTAAAATTTTTACACACTTTTACTTATAGGTATAAAAAACATATTTCAGCTAAAAAATTTGCATATTGAACAATATTTAATGAAAGGTGCGCTAAAATAAAAAAAAGAAAACATTACGTGGTTAAATATGAGAATTAATTTTATTTTATAAATAAATGGCTAATGATTACAAGTTACAAATTAATTTTTATTTTATTTTTTACGTTTATTGAGCCCTTTTCAGGGTGTTTTTGGAAATTCGCTTTACATCGGTAGAAACCGGGTAACAAAACCAGGTTATATAAACTTATCAAACTATTGACGTTCTATTTTTGAGCAGCTGTTCTTGAGCACGCTTCGTTGAGTTTCGGTAACTTTTAGCAAAAAAGCGATTGTTATTAATTAATTTTTTTTTAATTACTTTTTTACAAAAATTTTAATAACTGTACTTTTTTATTGAATCAAGTAGAATACGTTTTAATATTAATCCTTTTATTTTTTTATTTGCGCTTGCCAATTTTCAAAATATTTCCTCGAAATTACTCTTAAATACTTTAAATACGTCTAACAGTTAATAAATATTTTTAAATCTATGGAATAATTTAAAAACCTAAAAAACCCTCGTAAAATAATTATTTAAGTTAAAAATCTAAAACTAAAAGAAAGTATTTTTGTTCAATTTTATCGACAACTTTGCTATTGCTGAATAATTTTATTAAAATGTTAGCTTAAAAAGATTTTAACTTTTTTTTTAATCTGAATTTTTTCTACTTAAATAATGAGCATATTTATTTTTTTTGTAATTCAAACTTTTATATCAACAACGGTTTTTAAAATATTTTATTAAATGTTAAAATAATCGTAAATTACTTCATTAAAGTTCCGCTCAAAAATATCTTTAAATATACTCAAACAAAAATATTTTTGCTCGACGCAAATAGCCCTAGCTACACGCAAAATTGCTCTTGGACAACGTAAAATTCACATCGCCCGACGCTTTATCGCAAGGCCTGATGCTATAAAACATGCTTAAGTTTTTTTATACGCATACTGCATTGCATGCCAGCATTAAGCAACGCGTTCAATAAAATTTAAGCATTTATATACTTATATACATTTATATATTTGTATACATTTATAGACACAACTTTTTAAAGGTTTTTTTTTTGCATTACGGGTTAATATAAAAGCTCCATTTTTTAATTGTATAATTGAGCTATAATCGATTATATAAATGAGTTGAATTGATTATATAAATGTATAATTGTTTATATAAATCTATAACAAAATAATATAAATGTATAATTTTATACATAAATTTTATTATAAAAAATTTATGAAATTATTGTATAGTTAGTAGCATCAGCTGTTCACTAGTTTTTTTGCATTCAAATAATAATTCTATTGGGTAATTTCACATCAAATCACCCAGTCCATTGAAGCATGAGTCTTTTTTTTATTTTGTATTTTGACACATAATTCCTATTTATAAAAAAATATTGTATGCACAATTTCAGCCTAAAATGTTAAGTGGTTGCTAAGATACTTCAATTTTAATTTTGACCTGGTTTCCCAAATGACCTGGTATTTATAACATTCTGAAAAAACGATAATGATAATGTTTAATTGATCCATATTTTATTTTAGTTGGTACTTAAGATTCTGTGAGTTAGAGTGGGCAATAAAAAGATGAACTTGAAGCTTTTTAAAGCAAGATACTAATAGTTAAACAAACATTGAAACATCTGTTGTTAAACTCAATAGTGTTGTACAGTCAGTAGTTTGCCTTTGCTTGTAGTTTTATTTTGCTTTGAATGATGATATTAGAAAATCCTCATTTTGTTTACCCTGACTTTTCTTTTTTAAGATCTTTTTTACTGACAATCTTTTGTTTACAAAGTTTGCAGAGTTTCTTCCCAAGTGAAATGATCTATTTTATATTCTATTAATAACTGTTTCTCAATATTCTAATAATAACTATTTCTCAGCATGACATGACTCTTATCTTGTAACTACATCAAGATTTTCTAAAAGTAATTGTTTAAAGCTTTTCTCCACAATTGTATAAAACTTTGTTTTATGTTTTGGAAAACACAAATTTAAAAAGTATACATAATAAAATATTTAAATTTTACATCTACTTACTTTTGAATTTCTTTGTATGTTTATTGAATGGATCGCAACAAGCTTTTAACATTGAACAATCAGACTTAACATATTGTTAAGTCTGATTGTTAAGTTCAATGTTACAGTGTAATTGTTTTTTCTTGATTGTTTACAATAACATTTTGTTAGCCATTACATGCATCAATAACAAGTTTCAATAACATCTTGTTGGCCTTAACATGCATGTGGTGTCATTAAACAAATCTAGTAAGATAAATTACTTAGTATGAATGTTTTACCTTAAAAAAAGGAATTCTTCCTGCTTATTTTCAGTAAAAAAAAAAAAAAGTTTTCAATATGGAAATAATTCAAACCTTTTTTGAATTCTTCTGTGGTATGTTTTTCACTGCTAGATATTGTTAATTTTATTTACAGATATATATATATATATATATATATATATATATATATATATATATATATATATATATATATATATATATATATATATATATATATATAAACAGGCTATATATCTTAAATTATCGATTTGTTAAAATTCAATTAAAATTTTACCAATAAATGAACTTTTAAAATAAAAATGAACTTTTTATAAACTAATTTTTATAAACTTTTACAAAAGAAATAGTTGTCAAAGTTTTAAAAATAAATGCACATCAATATGTTATTCAGTTTTTATATAAAAACAAAACAAGATGTTTTTTTCAGTTGTGAAGATCATATAATTACAGGGTTATTCATTCTTATATGCGTGTTTATTCATTTTTATATGCGTCTTTATTCATTCTTATATGCGCATTTTTTTATTCTTATATGCGCATTTATTCATTTTTATATGCACATTTATATGCGAGTCAGCAACCCATAAAATCTCTAATATAATTTTATATAAACAATAAATTTGCATTAATTTTTAATGTTTTTAGATAAATATACTTAAAATATAAATTAGGTTGTTACCACTGCAATTTATTTAAAAAATGGTTGCCGAGCCAGCGCTAAATTGATTTAATAATTATAAATAATTAAAATTAAATCTAGATAAATGAGTATTTAGATAAATAATAATTTAATCAATCAATAAATTTGATATATTGTTTAAGAAAATATTGTTTTGAAAAAATAAATTGTTTTTTCAAAAAAAATTGCTTACTTTTAAAATGATTTTTTTTTGTTCAAATTACTTTTTTATAATGGATATAAGAATGATATATATTGTTTCAGTTATTTTTCCAGTTCAATTTTTTGTGCCTTGTGAGATTATAAGCAGCTGAAAATATTAACAGTAAAATAAATAAAAATAAAAAAAATTTACAGAGGTGAAAATATTGGGAGTAAGTTTATATAAGTTGTTTTATTAACTTTTAAGCAATTTCCTCTAATATTTCAGTATTTTAAGAACATTTATAAAATTCAGCATTAAAAAACATTTATAAATGTTCATTTACATTTTTTTATCTTTCCCATATAATCTACTGTTGTTTAAATAATTATCCTTTCATATTTGAATGTTTATCTTTTTATGTTTAAAATATTTATTTTTTCATTTTTAAATAATTATCTTTTCATGTTTTAAATGTTTATCTTTGCATGTTTAAATGTTTTTTTTTTTTTTTTTTTTTGTTAAAATGTTTATCTTTTCATGTTAAATGTTTACTTAAATGTTACTTTTTCATGTTTAAATGTTTATTTTTTCATGTCGAAATGTTAATCTTTTCCTGTTTATATGTTTATCTTTTTATGTTTAAATTTTTCATGTTTAAATGTTTTTTTTTTTGTTTTTTATGTTTAAATGGTTATTTGTTAATTTTTTATCTTTTCCTAAATATTTGCCATTTTAATGTTTAAATGTTTATCAATTTCATGTTATGATCTCATATTATTCAACTTATGTTATTTATACAATTTGTATTTGTTATTTGTTATTACTTACTATTTTGTTACTTGTATTTAAAATCTTCTAAATGTAAAGAATACTTCTTACAAAGTTTATGTTTAAATAATTTATTTTATTGCTCTACATTTTAGACTTTGGAAAGAAAAGGACAATCTTATAAAATTCAGCTATGTGGAACACTAGTGAGTTGCTAATTATTCTGTCAGTGTCTGACCATTGTTTTAAATTTTAACTTGGTTTTTCTTTAATATATTAACACTTTTTACAACATTTAATTCATCAAGTCAAAGTATTTTATAAAGAATACATTTGTGTTGAAGATTAGATTCTGAGGTGTTGAAAAAGCATGTCCAAAATTTCAAAGAGCGTTTGGATACCAAAATAAGAATGAATGTAAACAGTTTAAATGTTTACATTCATTCTTATTTACAAGACACCTTGTAAATATTTTTAATTTTAACTTATTTGTGCAAAATTTCTAAGGAATACAAAAGTAATTTTTTTAAGAAATTTAAAGACTAACATTGTTTGGGTGCCATTAGGAGGAAAGGGGTTCACTAAACATTCAGAATGGGTACCATTAGGAGGAAAGGATTAAAACTAAAGATTCAGAATTACGATAATAATCTTTAAAAAAGAGTTTTTCTTGAATTTTTTAATTAATATTTATTTAATAAAACATTTTTGTTAATATGGTAGTTAAAATGTGTGTGTATATATATATATATATATATATATATATATATATATATATATATATATATATATATATATATATATATATATATATATATATATATATATATATATATATATATATATATATATATATATACACACATACACAATTTTATTAAAATATGTTTTTATTTCTTTTAGTTTAATGTTGATGTTTTGACACAGCAGCAGTTGGATATGGGGAAATTTATGATTGAGAAACCAAAGGTTATTTAACATTTATTTTGATAGGAAGGATATTTTTATGAAAGTTAAAAAATCAAAAAGTATTTTTTATAGTAAATTTTAAAACTTTATTTTATTTTTACATTAATTTAATTAGTAAATGTTTAATTCTTAAATATCAGCTAGGGTTTGAAAAAATATAGGATTTCCATAAATCATAATAAGTGCTTTTTAATTATGTTTAATGAAACAAATGTTAAAGTAAAATAAAGTATAGTTCAATATTTTTAATATTGGTTTATAACAAAATGCTGTTGATAAAAATTTATTTTGCAGAGTATAATTTAAACTTAAAAAAATAAAATGTTAAACTCAAAAAAAAGCCTTTGCTCTACTTTTTTATTATTCAGATTCTCTCCCAACAAGGCTGCAAGCAACCAATTTTAAGTTGGGAGTTACTAGGAAAAAAAAAAATTAGAATTATAGAACAAGGAAACGGTTGACAGAAGACTTGAAAAGTTGAAGGTTGTACGAGTCAGGAAAACATGAAGATGGAAGAGAGTTCCAAAGAGTTTAAGTGCGAAAAAAAAAATTAGAGGAAAAAAAATATTTTTAGAGTATGTAGGGACAGATACAGTAAATGACTTTGGTAATGACAAGTAAAATGAGAATGAGTTTTAGCTGATGGAGCAAGAGATGATAGCTCCTTTGAGCAGCGTCCATGATAATATTTGTAGGAAAGAGATGCAACTTTACAACAATAAGAAAGAGAATAAATCTCCTATTCGTCTCTGTATGGAATACAGGGATGAATAAGAGTTTTGTAGAGGTAGAGAATGGAATCAGGAGTAAGAAAATGGTGAGCATGATAAAGAATAACAACCTTAGTAGATGCTAATTTAGCGCTGCTAAAAAACTCCTTTAAATAACTGATAATGATTATGATATCATATTGATATCAACTGATATCTAACTGATATTTATATTTTCAATTGATATTTTCATACAACAAATTTTGCTGAAGCATTTTATATTTATATATATTTGAATAATTTAAGGAAACTTTTTTTGTGTAATAATTTGATTAAAAATAATAATTATAAAAATAAAAACTGATTTTACAGGCTTGGTCGGGAAGCGGGAGCGATCGCTCTCGATTGCTGACCACGTAAATAATATTTAGTTGCGAAAAGCTGGCCAGATTTTTTAGTCGTTTTGAGAACATTTTAAAAAGCAAAAAAAAAAGCGACGAAGATTAATTGGACCGACGAGAGACAATTACAAAAAAAAAAAAAGTAGGCAAATAAAATATCTTTAAACGCGAAAAAATTTAAAGCTAAATAAATTACATTTAAAACAAATATTTTCGAAACATCGCTCTTTTATAATTTTTTTATAAAATTAAGCAATGTTTTTTATAGAAACATCAACTTTTTATAGAAACATACAACCGTCAACTTAAATGATTGTTTAAAAGGAAAACAAATATTCTTTATTTAACTAAGTTTGCAAGTTTTAGTTTTACTTAAGCTTAATTTATTTTATAAATAAAAAAGTTAATTTTTTCAATACCTATTTTATGTTTCGCGTAGTTTGAAAAGTTTAACATATTTAAAGCGATTCTTCTTAGTAAGATAAACAAATGAAATAATTAAATCATTGAATTACTATATATAAGAATTAAATTATCAAGATAGAAATCAACTAAAAAGGTTAAAAATACTTAATGACCAGGAAGCGAAACTGCTTCACAATATCGCTGATGATGTTTAGTGAGTGGGCTTTTAAATTTTAATTAGTGTTTAAAGCAGAAAAAAGTATAACGAGTTTTAAGAATGGCAACTTAAGCAAAATTAATTAGAGTTAGTAATTCAATATCTAGAAATTTTTCTTTATATCTAATTATTTGCTATATATATATTTGTGTTCTGTCGTGACCTCAGGCGCGATGCTTGTTCATCCGCGAGTTACTTTGTATGCGTTGTTTGTGTTTAGTAACCAGAAACTTCTTATATGTTTGTTACATAATTAGTTTTATTAACTTTAACGATTAAAACTTCATTAAAAACACAATTATTTTTGTAAGTCTTTGTTTAAATCATAAAAATTGCTTTAAAAGATACATTACGATAAAAAATAAATACACAAAATTACATTTACATAAAGAATACAATCTCTTTTAAAATAAAAAATAAGAATATACTAATAAAATCTATGATTTATAATAAACTTTGAAAATTTCAACAATTTAACTAGTATATATTTAAAACATTTATTTTCGTAAACAAATAATATAAATTCTTAAAACAATGCTAAAAATCTCAAAACGTAACAAATCGTGAATAATACAATTTCTAAAACATTTTAACAGAATACTCTAGAACTTTATTTCACTTAATCAGTGTATTTTTTGAACCAATAGAATTAGTTTGTTCGTTAATTTGGCGGGTTTTTAGTGTTCGCAAACATTCTTTTTATTCTTTTGCACAAAGATGTTTTGAGAACATTCAACTTTTTTTATGTTTCCATGTATGTCCGTAAAACAAAAATTTTTTGTTTCGTACACAAACTTAAATGTTCTCAAAACGACTAAAAAACCTGGCCAGTTTTACGCAACTAAATATAATTTCCGTGGTCAGTATTCGAGAGCGATCGCTCCCGCTTCCCGACCAAGCCTGATCTTACTTCTTGTCTGTTTTTGTCAATGTCATAATCAAAAAATATGACACAAAAGAAGGACACTAGGTTTTGTGCGCCTACTATAAAACTCAAGAAGATGTACCAACAACTGTTTTTAGAAGTGAAACATACAAGTAATTTAATTTCAAAGTTCGTTAAGTTAGACAACTTTCCTAAATCAGTTACTGGAAAAATTAATCAAAACAAACTTTCAGAATATTTTTTCAAAGAATGTTTCATAAATTCCGTTATTTATAATAGAGCTTTTGTATTTCACTTAAAAAAATAATATTTGAATAATTTATGGAAACTTTTTTTTAAAATTTATATAGAGCTTTTGTATTTCATTTAAAAATATTATATTTCATAATCAGCGCTCTTTTAATGATTCAAAGTTAATTTTATTTACACAGAATTTTTCTAGTTCAAGAGCAAGTTATTTTTTTACAGAATTTTTTTTTTTTAAGTTATTTTTATTTACACAGAATTTTTCTAGTTTTAGAGCAATTTTGCGTTTCTGATTTGATCCTTTAAATTTTCTGCTGTCAAAGAATTTTCTTGTCAAAGAAATTTCTGCTTTTTTCTGTTGTTTTCTGTCTTTTTCTGCTTGCCAAAGTTTTTCTGTTTGTCTATTTCTGTCTTTTTCTGCTTTTCAAAGTCTATTTCTGAAGGTGACAGCACTTCTTATTTATGATTTACGCTATGCTTGATTTTAAATGTTTCTTTTAAATAAAGTTAAACTCAAATATAAAAATTAAAATAATTAAAAAAAAGAAAAACTATTATCAAAATCCATATTTTATTAATGATATTGCCTCTCTCTCAGAATGATATTGCCTTATTTCAAAAAGCAACTCTATAAAGGCATTGTCTTTTTTAAAGTTGATTTTAGATTGACTTTTGACATGTTTTGCAGAATTATTTTTTTCTGTGAAAGAAACATCAGAGAATAGTTTTTTATTTGTTTCAGTTTTAGGACTAATAAAGTGTAAAGGATAAGTAAAAATAAGTAAAAAAAAGTATATAAAACATGATCAGTTTATATTATTTTTTAGCTGGAATTATATAACACCATTAACTTTAGTAATATAGTACTTTATTATTTTAAATTACTTTAAAATTGGTAAGTCTTATTGCAATGACATCATATACTGAAACTGTTATGAATTAAACATGCATGGAATAAATTATCAAGGCTTTCAGATTGCAGCTAACATTATATAGACTCTGAGAACCAAAAAAAAAAAATGAGAAGGTGAGTTTTGACTAAAACAATCATTTCAATTTTGTTGGTATGCATTCATTATTTAGTTTCAATCAAAAAAATTCAGCCCAAATGTTTTTTTTTAACATTTTCTTTAATATGAACACCACTTGACTCAGCAGTTGGGGATCCCTTTAAGGCAACAATATGCATTTATGACAAAATTTTAAACTAAGTTACAATGTCAAAGAATAATTTATTCAAAGAAGATAATATTATAAATTGACCACTAAGTCTAAACAAGAATTCTAAAATACAAATAACTACAGAATAATAGTAATTAAAAATCAAATTTACTCAATTTTTAGTTCTTGGTTAAAACAAAGTAAGAAATATTTTACAAGCTTAATCATTATTTCAATTTCAACAAACTGTAAATAAAAAACAACAATCGTTACAGAATTTAGTTGTCGAGGATTACTCATGAAACTTTTGAAAACAATTTGAATTAGATGTAAAGCATAAATGAACTTCACACTCACAAAAAACTTTTGTTATTTCAGTGCAGCCTGGATACTTACAACATCCTTTTTTATCAACAAATGAAGGAAAATGACCAATACTATCTTTCCTAGTGGATAGTTCAGGTGTATTTGCAGCAGGACCCCTCCTTCTCTTTAATCTATGAAGATGGTCAACAGAAGTGGATGGTCGTCCTCACCTACTGCTTAAAACCTTCTCAGACTGAACTAAGCATTTTGCAACTTTCAGCTTAAATATCTGCAATTGAAGAATATCTTTCCAAAAAGCTTGTGACTTTTTCATGTCCCTACAATACAGTATCCATAGATACAATAGAGCATCCATAGATACAATAGAGTAACCATAGATACAATAAAGTATCCATAGATACAATAGAGTATCCATAGATACAATAGAGTACCCATAGATACAATAGAGTATCCATGCTTGTATTATTTTTTATTTGATTTTATTTATATCATTTTTTTTATTTGATTGTATATTACAATCAAATAAAAAAAATGCCAAATGAGTTTGTGATACCACTTTTTAGATCTAATATGCATCCTGTACAGACTTAACATGCCATCATGAAGGTCTACCTTACCCATATATGTGTTGTATGTGGTAACAACAGATGGCTGTTTGACTTGAACAATTCTCTTGTTTTTTCTATCCCAACGGTTTACAATGGTTATTGAATTCACCACCTCATAACTTGTTAACAATGCAACACCCTTGTTATCATACCATTTGACAACGCGAAGCTCAACATTATCAACTGTGGTAACCCTAATGGCTATTGATTCTCTACCTTCTTTTTTTAATTCACCATCAGTAGGCATCTTAATATTTTGAAGCCTGTTTGTACGAACTGTTTTAGTGCAAGCTATGCATTGGTGGTAAAGTGTTTTCACCAGTTCGAACTTAGTGTACCTCTTGTCAAAAAACAGCTTGTGCCATTGGTACATTGACTAAGAGGTGCATCACAATATTTTCAGATGCTTTTAAATCAGGCTGTCCTACACAAATATCAATTGAACCGGTATTTATCTTAAAATTATTAATTAGTCCATTAACACTAGCTAGGATATAAAACCTGAAACTCCACTTTTTAATTAATTAGTCCATTAACACTAGCTAGGATATAAAACCTGAAACTCCACTTTTTTGACTTATGAGGATTAACTGTTTTAATGAAGATCTTCCATTGAAATGAACAACCTGTTCATCAATACACAGAATTTTGTCATGTTTCCAACTAATAAAAGATTCCCTCAACATATTAATGATTAGTCTTATCTTGTAAAGCTTGTCAGTACAGTTTTCTGGACACTGTCTGTCATCATTACAATGAAAAAACGACATTATATTTTCAAATCAATTTAATGTCATCAATGCAGCAACTTTTTCAAAATACAACTCATTGCTCTAGTACATGCTTGTTGATGAGAGCTTCACAATACTCATCAAATACAAAATGCTAATAAATTGCTCAAGTTCATCTTTGTCCAAACGTAACATATTCTCTATATTTATTTGCGATGCATATTTATTAGACTCATCAACAATCTTTTGAAGAAGTTCTTCAGTTAGAAATGTTCTTACATTTGATGCCATTATTATCATTCATTATTCATTATTATCATTTATTATCATTATCTTCCTTATCTTCACTGTTTTGAATGGAAGGTTTACTTGCTGAACATCATTGTCTTTTTTAATTTTCCAAATAACATTTCTTTTTTTTTTTTGCTGCGGTTGGTATGCTGGTTGTGGTGGTTGCAGTAACTGTTGATGTATTTTAGCTAATAAAAACTGTGGTACTTGCTGTTGATCATTACCATCTGTAATTCTGAAGTATCACTATCCCATTCTTAAGTACCATATTTTGACTCTGATGTAATAAAGTCTTTATCACATTTTCCTGAAAGATCACTGACTTCAGAGAGTTCAGGTTGATCTACAGGGAAAACAGTTTTTCGAAATGGGATTCTTAGCCTTTTTGAAGATCCATAAAAGTTTTTAGGATTCATCTATAAAAAAATAAGCAATATTTTTATAATATATAAGCAAATATTTTTATTTTTCTAATAGACTGCATTGAAAGATAGAAATATTTAAACAGCGCTTCAAAAAGTTTTAGATAACTAAATTTTTAAAATTCTATTGTTAAATTTGTACTCAATATTCTGCTTAAAGTTTAAGTGCTTACTGCATTATAAGCAAAGTAGAAGAAAAAAAATTATCCTACAATGCATATTGTTGCTTTAATTGAAAATAATGATTCAAAATAACTTTTTGTAATCATATAGATCTCAAATAGCGAGAATCAGTATTTTTAAGAAAAGCTTACACTCTCTAATTTTTTTAAAAATTAAAGTTTAAAATGAAAAAAGAGCTCATAAAATTCGCAAATTCTGTATTTATATCAAAACACTGACATATTTCATAAAAAATTTTAAAAAGCCGACTTATCACTTTCAAAAATACTAAATAACATCCTTGAAACTACGTAAACAAGTAAACAATTGTTGACTTTAATTTACACAATGCAATAGAGAGATATACAGTTTATACATGCAATATAGAGTTAATTTTTTTGTATTTTTTTTTATAAAAAATTTTTGCTTGACTTTTGTGGTTTTTATTATCTGCTTGATAGATTCTTTTTGAATTATCATTTTGGTTTCACATATCATTCTGTTTGAATTTTTTAATCTTTCATCATTCTTTTTGAATTATCATCAAAGTTTTTAGTCATTTTAATTCACACATTCCACATCATTTTGTTTTCAGTCACAAATTCCACGTTATTTTGCTTTCTTTCACCATTTTGCTTTCTTTCATTCTTTCCCCATCATTTTGGTTTCTTTCACACATTCCGCATCATTTTGCTTTCTTTCACACATTCCACATCATTTTGCTTCCTTTCACACATTCCATATCATTTTACTTTTTTTCATTCATTCCACATCATTTTGCTTTCCTTCACACTTTCCACATCATTTTGCTTTCTAACAAACTAAAATATCCCTGAAATATTTTGAAGAAAACTTTTCGTATTATGTTCGTATAATGTGTTCACAATTTTCACATAAAGTTTTTCAACTAAATAGTAAAATAATGCAATATGCGATTTGGGAGCATATTGCATCATTTCATATTAAATATGTGCACAACTGTAAAAAAAAAAATTTAGTAGTGCAATCTATTTAACAAGAAATGACGCGATATGCTCCCACAGTTCAATTCACCATGTAATATGCTGCGCCATGATCCCTCAAATTTACCTGTGATCTATGGGTTACTCTTTTTCTTTTTCTTTTTTTTAAATAAATTTAAAACACATAAATATTTAACTTACTTTATAGAAATTAATTATAATTTTCAAAAGTGTTTTCAAAAAAGGTGCAGCATTATTAGAAAAATAAAAAAAATGTTTTATAATATTTATTTAATACAGTTTTATCAATTAATCAACATAATGATCTCTCTTTAACAGACAAGTGTTGTATTTGTTATAGAATGCAACATATGTGTATATATACAGCCCTCAGAATTAGGAAAAATGAGTTCTTGCCAAACTCAAGGTGTTAGAGGTTGGCATTTGGCTAAGAAAGTTTGACACAAAGAGGTTACCATAAAACATAGAAATCAAAAACTTACCTGACCCTAATTCGGAGGGTTATATATATATATATATATATATATATATATATATATATATATATATATATATATATATATATATATATATATATATATATATATATATATATATATATATATATATATATATATATATATATATATATATATATATATATTATATATATATATATATATATATAGAGAGAGAGAGAGAGAGAGAGAGAGAGACACACACACACAGGGGTGTACACTTGGACTTTTTGTTCGTCGTCAGAAGGCGACTGAAAGTAACCAGTTTGTTAATTTTGGTAAACTGCCGACTTTTTGAGTTGCCAGTCACTATTTAATATTTGCAATAAATTTTTGCAATTCAGTGGATTTTTTGCACATTATAGTCATTTTTCATTTTAGGGTTAAGTGTAGATTTGTGTAAATAAAAGTAGTATTGTAAACTATTGATAACCTTCACTTTTTTACTTTTGGATAAAGCACATGCCATTTTATAGATTGTCTCTCTTTTCAAACCTCTATTCCGGCATTGAGCATTCTTGACATCCGAAAACCGAGATTTTTATGGGATAGTCAAATATATAGTAATAGGTGCGTCACAGTGTGCATACATCTGTGACGACTGATTTATATAGCCATGTGCACAGTGAGTGTGCATACATTGACTGAGGGTTTGGGTTTGGGCATTTTATCTTGAACTGAAAGGTTAATCTTTTTCATTGTTGTAGATCAAACCTCTATTCTAACAGAAAACTGTTAGAATAGAGGTTTGATAAGAGACCTTACCCATTATATACACCTTTAGGTTTTTCACTTAAATTGAGCGCTTATTTTATTTAAAAAATATGTGCTTGTTTTTACAACAACTAATTATTGACAAATATAAAAAAACATTTAACAAATACTTTAAAACCTTTGCTTTTAATGGTTTGTATATATTAAGATTTCATTGGTTACAAAAGCTTAAAAACTATTGATATTTTGAAAGCATTTTAAAGTATTGTAATTAAACTTAAATTTAAAATGGCGCTAAAAATTGTTTAAACTAATTTAACAAAAATTGAAAATTGAATCTAAATTGGGTAAGATATATGGTAAGAAGTATGCCTAGAAGAATACACAGCTTGTATTCTTCTTGGCATACTATGTACTAATGTTTTACAAAATTCTGGAGTGGTTTCATTAGTCCACACTTCTTTAAGAACTTTTTAAAGATGTTTTTCAGATTTTGGCTGATGTGCTGCAACTTTCTGCTTCATTATATTGCAGCAATTCTTGATAATATTAATATCGGGTGAACTTAAGGGCCAATTATATAATAATTCGATTTGATTGTCAGTAAACCACTTCTTCACTGTTTTAGCTGTATGACAAGGTGCCGAATCTTGCTGGAAAATGCTGGTTTTAGTAATTTCCATGTGCAGTTTCACTTTGTCTTTCAATACACTTAGATACTTTTGTGCATTAACTTTTTCACCTTTTTTTAAAGTTGTGAAACCTGCATTCACCTTGGGCTGTGATTTTTACCCATGCCATGACTAAAGGAGGATGTTTTATCGTTTTTATGGTCTACTTTGGATTCAGGTGTTCTCCCACAGGTCTTCTAACATAATTATAGCCCGTGCCTCTAATTTGTTGAAACATTAGCGTTCCCACCATTTCGGTATCTTTCTTTAAAACTCTTACAAAATTTAATCCTAGCTTGTAATTGAGCTGGAGTTAATAAAGGTTTTTTACCTCGTCTTCTAGCAACTAGACCAAAGTCATAACACAACCTTCTAATTGTTCTCGAACTAATAGTAAGTCCCCTTTCCATAGCAAGTTGTAATAACCTTGCAGATGTTGTGTGGGGCTCACTATTAATAACATTCTATAAAAAACGGTCTTCTCGTGATGTACTCACACGTTTTCTACAATAATTTTAGCGATTTTTGCGATGAGTCTTGCGCATGTTAAAATATTTTACTCGGCACATCTCGATATTTTGATTTATTTTGCTATACTACTTTGAGAATAACCCTCTAAAAGTAGTGCATTTATTTTACCTTTAAAAAAGTTAATAATATCACACTTTTTAACCATAATATCGCTCCTATTGCAAGCTGATGGTGTAAAATAAATCAAAATATCTTCCAAAATCAAAATATAATTAAAAAATTATTTATATTCAAGGTAATAACTCCAGAAATAAACAATAAGTTAAAAAAGTTTAAAAAACCTTAATTTTTTGGCCGCTATTAATTTATAATATATATCATAGTTATTAAATGTATACATAGTTGCAGTTTGGATACTGATCATTATAAATTGTTGTTTCAGAGGTCAGTCGCATTGCGGAATTTTTTAAACGTTTTAAAGACTAAATAGAAGTTTTTAAAGCTAAAAGACACTGCTAAAAGAAAAGATTGTTATAATAATTTTATTGTAACTCAACAATTTATATATTTCTTTTGTTTATCTTATTTAAGAGGAATTGTTTTAAATATTTTAAACTTTTGCCATCTTAACTGGTATTTGTCCACCATTGATCAAGTTTCTTACTTTGCTTTTTAACTTGGTTCCAAAACCATCAACTGTTCTATGTTGCTTCGAAGTTCCATTCAATAGAGTCTTTTAAAAATTGGACCTTTGGTTGTGTGATTAAATGTATAATAAACTTGCTTTTTAATTGACTGCAAGCATTTTTGTTGTAGCTAATATCAGTTACTGTTTACGAAAAGGTTTTAACTATCTTTTTTAAAATTAGAGCGACAAGAAATTTTTCATGTTTGCTGACATCTGTTACAAAAACCATAGTTTTACAAATTTTACAAAGCCAAAATGCTACTAAAAATTGTCTTTTGTGCTTGGATAAAATGCTGTCTGCAGTCGATCCTGTTCAAAACAGAAGAAACTCTCTGGAAATTTAACTTTAACAGCATTAAATAAATCGTTTTTGGATACACTTTCAATATCATTTTTGTGACACTCATATTGATGCTTTTGCACATAAGTATGCCAAATAAAAATAATTAGTATGTATGCCACATAAATTTATTCAAAAGGAAATGAAAAGTCAACTTTTCTGCCTTTTTAATCTAAATGTTTATCTTTCAAGTTCCTCTTTGGATTTTTTTATTTTCACCCAAGCGTGCCAAGAAATGTCTATATTCAAAACTCAATTGATCTTTTACCAACTCAATATAGGTTCTCAAATTCTGCAAGTTTTTGCATTTCACGCACATATTTTTAAAGCATTTTGTAGATGGCACTTCGCAGAGTAGATTTTGGCTAATGCATCAATATGTTAGTATTAAGAAAAAAAGTTTCGACTGTCCTCAGCTATAAACAAATATTTCATGTTTTTGTGGTTGTCACAGATACAAATTTCTTGAGGGGTCTTTGTGAATTTTGTAATATGTTACAGAATACATCAGAAATCTTCTTGCTAGCAAAAATTTTCCTCCCTCAACATTGATAACATTTTTAGCATTACAGGCACATGATGAAACTCGGCTGATCTCATCTGGTTCATAAAGAAGACATACTGTTTCAAAGAAGACAAACTGTTTCATAGGGGACATATGGAATTACTCAAGACTCATTGACCACTCCACTAGTGCTTTGTAATTTTCTAAAATTAGCTAACCACTTTCGTGGTGAAGATGGCAAAGCTCGCATTGCTCTTTTAACATCCTTACCGTGAACTTGTACACCTCATTTTTTTATTGTATTGTCTTGTCATTTTTAGGGGATTCTTTTCTTGTTAAAACTTTGAAAAGGAAAAAGGAAATAAAGGAAGGCAATTAAAAACTCAATTAATTACCAATTGTTTCAAATTAAAAATATCAAAATGAAAGAAGAGTAAAACAAAAAAACATATTATAAAAAAAGAAATTTTTAACAAATAAACACTCAAAAACAACACTTAAAAAAAAAAAAATAAAAGATAATTCGAATATCGATTTTTACTTAACAAAAAAAGAAAAAAAAAAGAAAAATAGTTAAATAAAAAGAGATAAATTGATAAATTAATAAGAAGATCAGAAGAGAAGATCAGTTTCTTAAAAGAGTAGATAATTTTTATAGTTTTTATTTGTATCTATTATTTTTTATCTTATTTTAAATATTACACTATTATTTTTATTTATATTACTACAATTTGTTATTAGATTACTTATTTTGATATATAATATTTAATATTTATTTTTATTATAGTTATTATATTTTTTAATTTACATTTCTCATAACTTTAATTAGTTTTTTTACTCTTTCAGTCTGATTTTATAAATTTTTTCAAAATTTTTGTTTTTGTTATAGTTTACTGTTTGTTTGGCTGTTTTGTTATTGTTTAACTACCATTAATATTATTTATTATAATTGTTAGTTTTTTGATACTTTAATTGGTTGTTCTTAATTATCTATTCATACGCATTATTTTATTTTAACAAATATTAATAACATAGCTATTTACTTCCTACTTATTGTTTCTTACATTCTCTCTAATATTGCGGTTCTACTATGGCTTTAAACTGTCATTTGTGTAAAAAATTAATTGTCAAAGTTGCTGCTTATCTCAATGTAATATTTGTTTATTTTGGTCTCATACAAAATGTGACAGGCTTAATGATACTAAGTACAGTTTACTTCAATTAAGTCGCTCGTTGCGGAGTTGTTTAAACTGTATTAAAAGTGTCTCTCCATTCACAGATGTCCAAGATAATGAATTTAAATTGCTATTTTCTTCTGATATAATTCTTAAAACTGATGATTTACCTCTGTTTACAAACCTTTTCCTGTCTTTTCATTTAAATAAAGTCTCAAATCAAATTAATAATTATGTTTCATCTTGTGTTTTAGATTCTGAGGAAGAAATTTCTTCTTCATTAGACATATTTTGTAAATATTATGACATAAGCGAATTATGTACACTTAACTTTAGTAAAATAAGATATTTACATTGATAATTACAACATTGAGCAGACACCAACGGAATCCTCTTGTGGCAGTACATTATTATATTTATCAAAAAAACTAATATACAAGCGAAGAGATAATTTAATGGTTTTTACACCTAATTGTTTAGAATCCACATTTGTTGAAGTTATTTTTCCTAAAAAGTCTAATATTATTGTTGGTTGCATTTATAGACACCCTTGCATGGATATTAGTATTTTTAATAATATCATGTCTGTCTTACTTCAAAAAATATCTGCTGAAAATAAATCTGTTTTCTTACTTGGTGATTATAATATTGATCTGATGCAATCAACTTCTGTTTCTGATCACTTACCTCAATTTTTTATTTGTCCCATTTTCAATAAATTATTTATACCACGCAGACACAATTTATATAACAGGAGTTTTAAAAACTTTAATAAAGAAAACTTTAAATATGATTTATCAAAAATTGACTGGGACAATATTACAAAGTCCAATAATACTAACACATGTTTCCAAACGTTTATTACTGAAATTACATTGGTTTAAGATCGTTACGCCCCACTTAAAAAAATGAGTATAAAAAACTTCAAACGTTGATTCAAACCATGGATTACAAAAAGAATTATAAAATCTATTCAAATGCGCAATCTTTTCCACAAAAAAAATGTTAAGATCTAAAGATCTTATTAATAAAAAAAAATTTGAAAGTATTTTTAAAAGATATAAATATATGATAGTTACATTAATTAAACTTAGTAAAAATAACCGTTTTAAAATTTTTTTCTTACAAAATGCAAAAAATCTTCGCGAACTTTGGAAAGGTATTAACACTCTAATTAATGTAAAAAATTTGAATAAATCATCTCCCAACTGTTTGCAAGAAAATGATACATATATAACTGACCCGACTTTAATCTCTGAATCATTTAACACTTTTTTTACAAATGTTGCTCATAAACTCAAATCCAATATTCATTGATCTTACATTAACTATCAAAAATATCTTAAACATCCGAATTTACATAGTTTATTATAATCTCCAACAAATATTTTTGAAATTTCATCTCTTATATCTAAATTGAATCCAAAAATACCATTAGGTCCGAACAGTATTTCCACAAATATTCTAATAGATTTTAACTACGATTTTTCAAATATTCTTTTTAAACTATTTAATATCTCATTTATAAATGGAAAATTTCCTGATATTTTGAAATTATCTTGCGTTATTCCAATATTTAAAAATGGCTCTAAACTTTCATGCACTAACTACAGACCTATTTCTCTTTTATCTAATATTAGTAAGCTTCTTGAGAAACTTATGTATTCTAGAGTGTACTCTTTTCTAAACTCATTTAATTGTTTAAATGATTTTCAATTTGGTTTTCGATCAAAACATTCTACTTGCCATGCATTAATAAGTATAACAGAAAAAATCAATCCATCAGATTAACAAACTTCCAACCAATTAAATCAGATACATCGAAGTCCTTCAAAAACCTTTTCATTCCAACATTTCCAGCACTAGTAAAATATGCTAATCTTCTTTTTGTTTTTGACTCCTTAAATAAAAATATACCATCTCCTATCACAAACATTCCTACTCGAAATAAACACAATGGAAAACTAAATGTACCATCTTTTAAAACCCAAAAGTATGGTAAACGTTCTATTGTTTATCAGTGCGTCTGTGAATGGAACAGGAGCCTTGCATGCATTTTGAATGAGTCTAAAAAAATATATCCTAAAATACCTTTACTCCCTCTTAAACAATATCAATTTTAAAAAATTCTAAAAAACATTTTATTCTTATTTTGGCATTCTTATTTTTATTCTTATTTCTAACTTTTTGGTATTATTATCCTTATGATTTAATTTTGTTTTAGTTTTCTTTTCTTAATTATTGCAATTATCATCAGCACTTTTTTTTAATTTTTTTTTATTAGTAAAACTTGCAAATTGATTTCTACATGTTTGTTTTGATGTATATTTTATGTGCTTTGGTTTGTGTGTTTACGATCCATGTGTTTCAGTGTGTGTCTTTGCTTATTATTACTTATATTATATTAAAATATGGTGTCACTCCATTGATCAGATTTCTGTATGAGTGACACCATCCTAATAAATCATAAACTTATTATTATATTAATATTAGTTATTATTATTATTTTTTCATTGTAAAAATACTTATTATTACTATTACTATAATTTGTATAATTATATTTTTTATCTAATGTTATTATTATATATTTTTGCTATTATTATTATTATTATTATTATTATTATTATTATTATTATTATTATTATTATTATTATTATTATTATTATTATCAAAACTATTGTAAAATGATTTACGGAAAATAAATAGCTTGTTGTTGTTGTTGTTGTTTTTCTTGAGAGTTTCTGCTTATTAATATGCCTGCTTTTCTTGGAGGTTTTTAACTTTCTTGATTTCTGTTGTTTTTGCTTCTTTGGGCTTCCTTATTATGATATTAAGTTAATTTCACTGGATCTTTTTTCAAATGTTCCAAATATTATTTTTGTCATTGATTTCCTGGATAATTTTCACTAACTAAGAAAACTAGTTATAGTGTATTTGTTTACCTACATCAAAATTTTCGAAAAGATTTGTTTGAACTTTTTTGGCTTAATAAAAAATTTTATGAAAAGTAAACAAGGCTAAGAAAATTCATATATTCATAGCAGGGCTGTGGAGTCGGAGTCGCGGAGTTGCAACAATTTTACCGGAGTCGGAGTCGCTAAAAAATAGCGCGACTCCGACTCCGATAGTAAAATTTCTTGGTATTGCACGTGCATGTACAAAACATTCAATTAAGCTTATGTTCATACTAAACATCAAAGAATGTTTCATAAATTTGTCAAAAAACAAATTTCAACTTACCGGGCAATATTTTTTAAAGAATTCAAAGAATTTTTCAAAAATTTTGCTTTGGAGTTGGAGTCGGAGTTGTACTCAAAAAATTTCAACAACTGGAGTCGGAGTCGTTACTTTTTTTTTACGACTCCACACCCCTGATTTATTGACATATAGACAATAGTTATTTTTAATTTTTTTTATTTTTATTTTATTAATTTACCTGTTTAAAAGTAGCCAAATAGCCTTTTCTTTTATAATTTTTATTTTTGGACTCAAATTTTTTTTTTTTTTTTTTTTTTAATTTAATTCACCTCCTCAAGGCCGAGAAGGCCACTACAGACGAGGAGGCTACTTATTTGTGGCTATAACCCTCTCTCAACTCTATAACTCCGAAACACGAACCTTGACGAACAAGGCCGCTGCGCGGAGAAACGAGTTGAGCGCGGTACTACCAGGGACGTGGTGGGGAACGAACTCGGAACCACTCGTTTATGAAGCGAGCGCTCTACCACTACACCACTACCGCAATAACAAATATTTGCCACTAAAATAGTGAATTTTGTTATGGTTATGAAATTTTAATGTGCGTCAAATGACGCACATTAAAATTTCAGGGACGATGTCATGTAAATACATGACGTCATCCCTTAAATGTTTATTTTTTTTTTCATTGTCATGAATTGATGCACATTTTTTATATTATTTTAAAGTGTCAATATTTTTAACTTTAAGTAACCCTAATTACTATAAACCTTTGTTTAATAACTTGTGATGGTTTACATTTCAAATAAAATTTACTTAAAAAAAAAAAATTAATAAAACTGAAAATTTTGTTATGTATTTAATGACATGTCCACAAGTTGCTTCAAAACATAGACAAACTCCAGAATATTTCTTAAGCTTATTATGCATTCCAGCCTTTCTAGTTTCATAGAAACATTTCAAAAGTTCAACAAGATGGGATTTACCTGCTTTGGAAACTTCCTTAATCTCAGCTACGAAGAAAAAAATGATCAGTTCAAAGGGTCATTCATGAACCTAATTTCGCCCTACTTGCACACAGTTTTTTTCCATTTCCTCATGGACAAAGTCTTGGAATTTTCAGTGACAGACAACAGAGGCTTTACATGCCAATTTCAAGGTGCACTAGGAAAGATACAATAGACAACTAAGCCACCCTAAGTATGGTCATAATTTCCTTAAATGTGTTCTCGACTATGATTGCAAGGACTTGTAAAGAAGGACAAAAAGTCTAGTATTGCTCAATAACCACAAAGCCATCAAGAAGTCATTAAAATACCGACAGAAGAATATTTGAACGAATTTGTTATGTAGAAAAACTTCGGAAAATTTTGTACATCATTTTGTCTCCAAGTGAAATTGTTTATGTACCTTGTTTTTTTTTTTGTAGTTTATTTTGTTGGAATTATTAAAATCCTTTTAGAAAATTGAATTTCAGCAAACCTGTATTTTTTTAGGAAAATATTGCTTATAAGTGTATTTGAGAGAGGACATATACATTCGTCAAGTATTTAAAAAAGCAGTATTTTATCAAAATCAAAGTGAATTTTCCGGCTCGGATGTCAGTAGAAGATTTAAATTTTTTATGTCTTAGGTACCTAAGGGTATATACTTTGTCCCCTCAAAAGGGCAACAGACTTTTTTGGTCATGTTACATATGATTTTTACAGGATATGGTATTTATTACATTTTTAATGCTTTAATTAATTTAACCTCAAAAATATTATTTTTTTGAAACTCTATATCAAAATTTTGGATAATCAATCAGCGGTGTGTATCAACATTTTGTTATATTTGTTTTTAAAAAAGTGATTTTTTTTTTCGAAGTTATAGAGTTTGAGATAACCATCCTTCAACTCTATTACTCCGAAACACGAATCTTGACGAACAAAGCCACTGCGCGGAGAAACACTGAAGTAAGTTACCATTTAAAGCAGATGTGGAGTCCCAAAAAAGAACTCCGGTTTTATATCACTATTTGTTTTTGATGTCAGTAGACCTATGAACCTCATTAAAAAAATAGTTCACAAGATTTTAAACATAGAACCTAATGTTTTTTAGCATGGAGTTCTGATGTCCCTAGCCACCCTAGCCGTCGTTATACATTAAAATTTAAGGTTAAAAATTGATAGTTACCGTATCTTAAGAGTCCTTTTTTTTTGAAAGAGTATTTAATGGGTCATTTTACATTTTTAGAAGCTCCTGGATACCAAAGAACATAAACAATGTTTTTGTAACTTTCTAATTTAAAGTGCTTTTTTAGAATCCTCATGCCTGATTTAAATACATAATTCATCTTCATATACGCCAAGCGATGAAAATATTAATTCATCTTCATATAAAGCCGAGCGAGGGAAACATTAATTCATATTCATATAAAGCCAAGCGAAAGAAGTATTAATTCATCTTTATATAAAGCCAAGTGTGGCTTTATAACTCTTTATAACTTTATAACAATAACTCATCTGCTTATAAAGCCAAGCGAGGGAAGCATTAATTCATCTTCGTATAAAGCCAAGCGAGGCTACATTAATTCTTCTTCATATAAAGCCAAGCGAGGCTACAATCTTCATAATTCATCATCTAGAACTTTTTGTACCCTAATCACATCTAAGCATGTTTAATCAATTGTTTGAAGAAATAAAAGCTAAAATTTATACATATATTATTATAAAATTTATATATATATATAAAATTTATAATAATATTCGAACAATCTTAGCTATTATTCTTGGGCATATATTTTTCTATGTATAAATAAATGTATAAATTAAAATGAATAAAGTTTAATATAATAGAAAGCTGTAGTAGTTTGAAAACTACGTGTGAAATTAATAGTAATTAATTTCACTTTGACAGCATATACATTGTATAGTTATTTTAAGTAAATAATTTTATATAATACATTTATTTTCTAACATAATTTTTCTAGGTAAATAAATTAAATTATAAATTACAAATCATATAGCTCTAGATATTTATCAATGCAAGTTTTGAATAAGTTCAAGCTTTAACTCTTTGATGATAAAATCTAGTAGTTTGTTTCACATTGATGAGACTCTATTGGTTAAGAATTTTAATACTTTTAACAATTTCTCTTCTGATTTTGAAATTATGGCCCCTTGTGTTGGGCTGATACGAGAAAAAAGTATTACTAATCAAACAAAAATAGTACAATCTACTTCTTGTTCTCATTTATTATTTTTTTTATCGCGGAGTTGCAACTCCGCGACTCCGACTCCACAGCCCTGCTAAGAATATATGAATTTTCTTAGCCTTGTTTACTTTTCATAAATTTTTATCTTATTTATATTATTTGTTTAATAAGTTTTCGTTTAAAAGTTCATATTTAAATATATTAATTTTATACTATCAACCAATTTGAGTTTCATACTTTACTAATTTAAATACAAATTGAATTACTATCTAATTTCCCAACCTTAAAAATTAGATTAATTGTTAATTTCGTTTTTTGAACTTAATATTTTTTTAATATAACTTAAAAACTAAAATTTTCATTAGATACATTTTTTTAATTTTTTGTTCATTTAAATTTTTTTATTTATATAAACATTTTTGTAGGAGGAAGCTTCTCCGTTTCTGAAGACACCAATGCCGGGAACTATTATCTCTGTATCTTGTAAAGTTGGAGATAAAGTATTTATGAAATATTTTATAATTTACGTTTTTATTTTCTATTTTTTTTATTTACATTTTTTATATATTTTATATATTTGGTGTATGTACTTTTAGGTGTTTGAGGGTCAAGAAGTTGCTGTAATCGAGGCAATGAAACTTCAGAATTCCCTCACTATTTCTAAAACAGGAATTGTAAGTTGTTAAATTTTGAATGTCTAAAATTTTTATTTGACCATTTTTCAAAACATTTTTTCCTTTTTTTATAGGTTAAAAAAATTTATGTAAAGCCTGGTCAAAATCTTAATGAAGATGACTTAATACTTGAAATATCTTCATAAGTTATTTTCGTAATACAGTATACGAATATTTGAATTGTTATTTTTGTATACGAATATTTTAATTATCTTCGTTTCCGAGAGGTAAAACACGAATGCTTATTCAGAACTATGGAAGTAATAAAATAATAATAAAATGTTTTTTGTTATTTTTGGATAAATCCGCACAGTTCAACATCCATAGAAAATATTTTCAGACTCCACAGGCGGAATCATTTTTAAATCGTTGTAGCATCTTCTGAGGTTTGATCCTCGCTTAGCATGGATTTTAAAGTTTGTTCCTTTTTTACATCACCAATAATATCTTTTAACATCCGTACTTTTTTATGTGATTTTACCATCGATTTCATTGTTAATAATTCGATCTAGATTATCTTGAATTTAGACTTCATTTCCATCGCCAGCTTCAGGCTGGGCGATCATGATAATTCTAATCTTGATTCTAATCTTGATTCTAGCCGAAATTTAGATTTGCTTTTATTTACTCTTGATTCTAATCTTGATTCTAGCCGAAATTTAGATTTGCTTTTATTTAAATACTAAAACAAGATATTTTAATCCGCCCCATGCTAATCGACGAGAAAAAAAATTTTATTTGCTTTTTGATATATTATACAGGGATTATCTTTTCCGGAATTCCGGATATTTTTCTCAACTTTTAGTTTTTCCGGATATCAAAAATGTTTTCTATACATACAAGTTTAGAAATATATTTTTGTAATATATTTGCTTTTTAAGCTTTTTCTCTCATACAAAACTTAAGAAAAGTTAAAAAAAAAAAATTAAAAACAGCTCAGCTAAAATCAAAATTATTAGGAATATTAGGGAAAATATATTCCGGATATTTTACCCTACTGATTTTCCAGATTTTTAAAATATGACCTGGATGATCTATGATTATATAACTAGATGTCTAACTTGCGGGATTTTATTGGACAAAAAAGTGAAACCGCTTTTTTTTCTTATAACTATATCCATCCTCCCTTTGTAAAAAGGGCAAAAGCTAAAGCCGTAGTGTTGAATAGAAGTTTAAAATGCAAGTAAAAAATTAACAATAAAGTAAATATAATAACAAAAACAAATTTTAATAATTATAAAATACTTAAAAAAGTTTTTTTGTGAGTCTATGTTTATTAAAAAGTATTTTAATTCTTAAAAATGCTTCAAATTTTTTCAGAAAATTTTAATAAAAATGCTTCAAAAGCGTCTGTCGTTTTACTTTTCTATTCAAAGTTTATATCCCTTTTTAATCGAAAATAAATTAAGGAACCATAAATTATTATTTTACAAGTATTATAATTTCCGTAACAAATTACTATATTATAGTAACAAAACATAATATATTATGTTTTGTTATTATAATATTTTTTGCTTTCAAAACTTTAGTCTGTGCGTAACTTTAAATGGGAAATAAATGTGAAAAAGTATATCTTATATTTAAATAACTTTGAGACAATGATTTTTTTTGAGACTTGCTTTTCTCAAAACAAATCATCAAATAAATTTTTCTCGTCTTTCAATGCATTCGTCATACAACGCATTATGGAATTTGTATGTTATAAGAAACAACAAAAATAAGTTGAGTAAAATGCCCAAAATTGAAAAAACTGAGATTGTCCCAATAGACTTGGGTGTATTTTATTCCGCATCTTTTATATTTTTTAGTCAAGTTCAAAAATTTAAATTATTGGAGTAAACCACTTTATTTTCAAAGAAAAGATAATAAAAAGTGCACCGTGTTCAACTAAAAAAAAAAAAAAAAGAAGTGGGGATTTTACATGTTATATAAATGTTTTAGCAACTAAGTAAATGCTAAAGTAACTAGCTAACATAAATGCTTTAGCAACTAAGTAAACCATAAAAAAATAATATTTTATGTATTTCCCAACTAAGAAAATATTAAAGAATCAAAGAAAATAATAATTTCTTACATAATTTTACGTTTCTAATAATTTTAACATTAGGCAAATATCCCGGAAATTTTCAATCAAGATTTCGGGATTGAGAAATTTGTCCTTGGGAAATCCCGGGATTGAATAGAAAAAAATGAAAACACAATTGAACACTTGTGAACCTCTAAAATTAAATTGAATCATATTTTAACTTAATTTTGTATTAAAACTTATCTAAGTATTATAAATTATAAAACAATACCTTAAAATGGTAACACAGTATAAATAAAAATTAAAAAATAAAATAAATATGAATGACGCTAAAAAAAATTTAAAAATTGAAATAAATCGATATAAAAATGGAATTAAAATCGCGCATACTTTTGGAAGCAGAAAATTCAAAATGAGCGTGGCGCAGTGGTTAGAGTTCTGGCTCAGAACTCAGAAGTCCGAGGTTCGATGCCAGCTCTAGCCCAACAAGCGACATTGGTACGAGGCATAAACTTCCTGTTAAATGCTCACCCGCGCTCTATGATAAGACCGTAAGGACTTCTGGGAGCACCTAAATGCATACAAAAAAAAAAAAAAAAAATTAAATTAATGTATACCTTTTGTTAAAAACTCATGCTCTTTTTACCAGCAAGCGCTTAAATTTTATTTATTTTTAAATTATACTAGTTTTAATATTATACTATATATCAAATATAGTATAGTATTAAAACTAGTATATTATAAAAAATAACAAAAATATAAGCGCTTGCTTGTGGAAAGATATTGACATGTGATACATATTTATAGAAATTTTTGAGGCCAATGATTTCAGTTTTGGGCCTCATTTTAATTTTGGAGTCATTATGATTACACAAGTGATTACTTTAAGTGTTGTCAAGGGTAGTCGTGATTAATTTTGGGTTGTCAAGGGTGGTCATCATTAAATTTGGTGGTCATCATTAATTTCTCTTTACTAAATTAAACTTTTCTGTTTAAATAAATAAAATCTTTTTGCATGCATAAATATAAATAATAAATATTTTTGATACAATCTTTTTAATATAATTTTTATAATAATCTTTACTGACGGAGTGTTTTTTGGCGTTTTTAGGTAACTTTCAGACTTGGAGCAAACTTCAGACATTTGTATGTTTATACTTATGTCAAACAATGATGCTTTGCAAAAATTGCGATGATTGAAGGTTGGGAAAAAAGTAAGCCCCGAAATTTCATTCCCTTTTTTTCATTCCACCTTAGCCTCCCGACCCATAATAGTTAAATATCAACTAGACTTATATTCATTGATAAATTTTAAATTTCGTAGTATTATCTATCAGCGTTTAAAAATTATGATAAGGTTATATAAAAGTTTAAACCCCACTCAGTTTGATAAGGTTACAAATTTTATATGGTCATAATTTTTGAACGCTGTGAGATAATACTAAATATTTTAAAATTTATTGATTAATAGTCTAGTTGAGAATAGTACAAAAAATATTTTATCAACTTGTTGCCCCACGTTTAGGATAAGCGGGAAGGAAAAAATTTATCTTGCTATTGCTGATCTAAATATCTTTAAGATAAAAAAGTAAATCAATCAATGTAAAAAAATAATTAATACTAGAATACTAGAAATAAAATAGCTTTTACTAAATGCTAATATGAAAATAAATGTCATAACAATGAAATAAAATGTCATAACAAACAAATAAAAGTCAACAATAAAAAAATAATTTTAAAACACTTATAAAATATATTAATTAACAACAAATAAAATGTGTAAACTACTGAAGCATTGAAAAAAACATTGAGAATCTTTTCTTCCTAAAACAACTTGCAGACAGACAATTAAAACCTTGAGCTACAGTATGCAGAGTATGCATAAAAGTTGTTTTCTTTTTCTTTTTTGGCGTTAAAGGAGTAGGTACTTGCTTACTACTCTGTTGGTTATTTTTGGTTGAATTATGTTTTCTCTAGCATAAGAATGGTAGTGGTTTCTATAATAAATAATATCAAATTAAAACTAGTAATACTTGAATAAATTTTTAACTTAAGTTTAAATCTTTAAAAATAGTTCTGAGTATCGCTATCTGCTATCTGCTATCGTTCCATCGCTAGTAGTGAACAAAAGTTCTATGTGAGTATCGCAAGTAAAATAAAAAGTAGTGGCAAATTCAAAATTATCTCATGATCTAAGAATAATCATTCAATTTAAAACTATGTTTTAAATATATTATATAATAAAAAATATATCTTAAACACTAAAAACAACATATACAGAAATAGAACATTTTAAAGAAGAAAGGAAAAAAAGTAATGACTTGATGTTTATAAACAAAATTATATTATCTCCACAACATTTAATTTTGAGCAGCTTAAATCTGTATTAGTTAGAATGCGGTTCATGCATTTCTTTGAAACAATTTATTACATTTAATGATGATGGCTAACACAAAAAATTATCAAACGTATTTTCTCTCTCTATTTCTGTCTATTTTCTATCCAAACATCTCGAATGTACATTTTGTTTGCCCTACTATACTTTATAAACTGGAAAAGTTTATTTTTAAAAACAACACTTTTTATTCTCATACATAAAATATTTGTTAGTGTGAATTAACTAACAGAAAATTACAACTTTAACTTATACATTATATTGCTGCCTAGTGAAAATTATATTGAAAAATGTTATATTAAAATGTTATACCTATGGGCCTGCAAAAATTTTGAATTTTTGAATTGAATCAAATCAAAAATATGATTCAAGTTACGATTCAAAAATTTCCAAAAATAAAATACTTGCTTATTTTGTTTTTGTTATGGGTATTTTAGATAATCTGGGCTTTGGCGCTATCAAAATAACGTTACTTGTCCTTAAATACCTTTTTAATCATTCATTAAAAAGGTTAACCAGGGCAAAAATCATTAATTAAGAGATTATACAATTGTTTTATTTATTTTATTTTGAAATATATATTATTAAATAAAAAATGCCTAAATTTAGACTTCAAAATGTTAATTCAAAATGTGATTTGAGTTGCGAATCAAGACCAATTCGAACAAAAACTGCCAATTCACAGGGCCCTAGTTTTACCATAAATCTTTAAAAAGCCTTTAAAAGTACTATTTTCTTTATAATAACAAATTTATAACAATTATTTTTAAAAATAATTTGATATAAACTTAAGATAATTTTTTGGTAACTCTTTTTAAAAAAATCATAACAAGCTTTATTTAAGAATTCTTTTTAAAAAAATCATAACAAGCTTTATTTAAGAATTAAACTTAAGGATTAAATGAAAACAAATTTAAATTTATTTACCAACACATGATATTAAGTTTTTTGTGCTACCAAACAATATCATGGACTAAAGGTGCAAGCACAAATCTATTTTTATACAACATGCATATAACTTTTCATGAAAAATCTGCTTTACTTATTATACATTTGTCAGACAGTTATTTTTTTTTAAATATGAACACTATTCAAAATCACATGGTTGTTGAAAAGCGATAAATCTGCAGTTAGGCAGCCTAAAATAATTTTATTTTTTCAATTGTTGCGATCTTGCGTGAAGACATGCTTAAAATGGTGACTTTTTAATATAAACAGAGAATATTTATTGACTTCACTACATACATTAACTATCTTATAGTCTGCTGCTACAAGGAAGAAACTGTAAGAAAAATTTAAGCAAAGTCTACTTGTAATCCACACTGAAATATTAACGTCATAAAAAATATCTATTTAATATTTATCTAACTAACTGCATCCCAAGATAAACCATGTGATATTTTTAAACTGTAAAATTTAACATTACATTAACTTTTTAAAAAAAACAACGTAAGGCGTTATGAAAACAAGTAAAGTCACGCATGCGTATTTGAGTTCTCAAAATGCAATACGAACGCACAGTGGGCCAGAAACATGAAAAAGTGATCAAAATTAATAACTACAAAGAGAAAAAAGATATAAACTTTTTAAAAATTATATCCACTAAATTAACAATGCAAATTTCGAATATCTTATCAAAAATTATCAAAAATCTAAAAATCACGTTTACAGGGTGTGCTGAAGTATGAGGCTCTTCTGTAAAAACGAAAGGTTAATAATAAAATTCAAAAAGTAAAGTTGCATTAAAGCTACCATTATCAAATGTTGCATTTGTACCAAATCGGTTTTGCAAATTTTGAATATTTTATCAAAAATTAACAAAAGTTTGAAATTCACATATACATTGTGTTCCAAAATACAAAAATCTAAAAATCACGTGTACAGGGTGTGCTGAAGTATGAGGCTCTTCTGCAAAAATGAAAGGTTAATAATAAAATTCAAAAAGTAAAGTTGCATTAAAGCTACTATTATTAAATGTTGCATTTTACCAAATCGGTTATGCAAATTTTGAATATTTATCAAAAATTAACAAAAGTTTGAAAATTACATGAATATAATGTACCTACAAAAGTACGTGGTTTATTTTATAAAAAGAAAATTAATAACGATATTTTAAAAGTGTGGTTACAGCTACTATTATTAAGTAGTTTTTTTTATACCAGATTGAAGTACTATTACATTAGAGCATACCCCGACTAAAGTTGGTTATTTTATTTCAAATTATAATTACCAAAATAGGTAATAAGAAGATATATCCAAAAATACATACTTGTCTAACCAATAAAGTGTAATGAGATCTAACAAATTTTTAACACCATATTAGTTATTAGAAATGAATTCCTATTAAAACTTGTAAAACTGTAATTTATAATCATTTTTATCATCATTATCAAATATTCGCTTCTTCATAGCTTTATAATCTCAACTTCATAGCTTTATAATTTTATCATGTCTCAAATAATTTTTATTAAAATATTTACAAAAAATTTAGTAAATGTTCTAACTTTCACTGGCACACCCTGTAAAACATTCTACAAAAATGTTAATAAAAATAAGTTGCACACACTTGCGTATTTCATTATTAAATATCCAAAACTTCAGAATCACACGGTTTTAAGAGCGGTACTACTCCATCCGGCAAAATTTTCCGTTTGTACGATGTTGAACTTGTGCGTTATGAACTAATCATTGGATCAGATGTGCAGAGAAGTCTTCGCATCAAGTCTTCATTCGTCTTCAAACGGGAGCACTTACGTGTAAAACTTTGTCGAAATTTTTTAAAGTCTTTATGTCGGACTTCAAGTGTCTCTTCAGAGAGCATATCAATTGGTAAAGTCATTTTTCAATTACTAAATATCCATGTATTAAAATACGATGCACGCTTTGAGGCATATAGTACCAAGGATAAGTTATACAAAATAGTTTTGCAGTTTCAATGCAATAGATCCTAAATTTTTCTGAATCAATTTGAAGTCCAGATGACAGTGTGGCAAGAACAACATGGAGCCTTTTTAATAGATTTAAATTAATATCAAGAATTTGAGAAATAGTATCAGCATTTAGAAAAAACCGCCTTGCTTGAGGTCCAGTATTACTAGTTCCTGCACCACCAGGATTGGGAAAATCAACAACCAAGCCAATTTTGTTCATTAGGCGATCCTGAATCATTTTCTTTCGTTCTTGAAATGCAATTTTATCTTCAGCTGCACGTGCTTGCCACTTTTGAAATGGCAATTTATATGAAACATGGAGAATGAATTCCATAAATCGTATCCAAGCATGCAAAGTACTGAGTGTCGTAAAGGTTTAACACGTGCGCGTGATCGCGCACGTGTTAAACCTTTTTACGGTTCTTGTTATATTTTTAATTCACGAGGTCCTATGTTTATTTTAAAAGAAAAGAGCCGCGTCTGAGAAACGTGTGTCACTTGTAAATGCATTAAAATATATTATTTCTTAACACGAGATTTCCTTTAAAATACAAACTGATTGTAATGTATCCGAGCAGATAAAACACTGAGGCCATATTTTAAACAACTAGGGCTTACTTCTTTCAACGCAATTCGATCAATACAACTCATTTCCTTGGGTGTAGCTCCACAACACTGACTTGAGGATGTTACATCGGATGAGGCTGTAGCTAATTTTCCATCTTCATCGTAATTTCCAAAATATGCTTCATTTAAACGTCTTCTATTATTGTTGGCTGAAGGTTTGATTGGTTTATAAAAACTACTTCATCTCTCAAACGGTTCACCGTTTCTGTAACAAAAGAAAATCTAACAGGGCGGCAGTACAGGGTAGATGAGGACTTTGGATTTCTCCATATGATTTTTTTTTCTTCTTGCACATGTCCATACATCCCTAATGGTATAATGCAAGTTATAAAAAGACTTTGCTCTGCTTGAAGATTTTTAGTATTAGGATTATTGTTAGAAAGTGG
>NC_061159.1:29717726-29777726 GCF_022113875.1 Hydra vulgaris | reverse complement strand
CTAAAAGAATATCAAGAATATAAAAAATATATTAAGAATATAAAAGAATATAAAAGAATATTATTTCATCTAAAAGAATATTAAAGAATAAACCATAATATAGTGTATTTATATTATATACATAAGTTATGATTGAATAATAAAAATAAAACAATGAAGTTATTAAAATAACGACAGCAATAATAATGACAGTATTATTATTACTGTAATATAATATAATATAATATATATATACATATATATATATATATATATATATATATATATATATATATATATATATATATATATATATATATATATATATATATATATATATATATATATATATATATATATATATATATATATATATATATTATCATAGTACCATAAATACCATAACTCAATGGTAATAGTAGTAAACTGCCATTAATTTTCACAACAACTTGATTTAGAGAATTCAATAACACAAATTATTACTTTAAATAATTATATAACTCTATTATTACAACAGTTTTTAATAATTTATTCATACAAAACTATTGTACTTTAACTCATCAAAGTTTTTATATTATTAGTTCAATCAGCGTAGCTTCTTTAATAACAAATTCAGGGGTATGGTACCTGAATGGGTAGGTACAATCGGCGGGGCGGATCAGCGGGGTGGATCAGCGGGGCGGATCATTTTAACGGTACAAACGGCGGGGCGGATAATTTAAACATTACTAATGCAAGTCATACTTCATTAAATAAAATAAAAAAAACTTTTTTAATTTTTTTTTTATATGATAAGTATTTTTTATAGATTAAGATATAGTTTAAGTTCATTAAAGAAATAATATTTAAAAGGTATTTGCAAATTATAATTTTAATAAACTACGAAAAAGTTTGGCGGATCACGTTGTTCTACCAAGAAACAACGTGATCGGCCAAACTTTATGATGTGGTCAGCTTAATATTTTGATTGCTTATATCAAACTCTTTAATAATATAATGATTGTTCTACCAAAATACAACGTGATCCGACAGTTTATATCAAGTGATCCGCCAAACTTTATAAAGTGATCCGCTTAACTTTACAAAGTGATCCGCCTAATATTTCGATCAGTTAAATCAAACTCTTAAAGTTTTAATAATTTTCCTACCAAAATACAACGTGATCCGCCAATTATATCAAGTGATCCGCCCACTTTTATATAGTGATACGCCTAATATTTTGATTGCTAATATCAAACTCTTTAAATTTAAATGATTATTTTGCGAAAAAACTTTATATAGTGATCTGCCTTATATTTTGACTGCTTATATCAAAATTTTTAAGTTTTAATGATTGTTCAACCAAAAAACCACGTGATCCGCCCAATTTATAATATAAATAAATATAAATTGCGGAAAAATGGGGTTAAATGACGGATAAATGGCGAATCACGTTGTATTTTGGTAGGAAAATTATTAAAACTTTAAGAGTTTTATTTAATCGATCGAACTATTAGGCGGATCACTTTGTAAAGTTTGGCGGATCACTTGATATAAATTGGCGGATCACGTCGTTTTTTGTAAAAATGGTTTTAAAATTATATAATATTTTTCGTCGTTTATTAAAATTATAATTTGCAAATACCTTTGAAATATTATTTCTTTAATGAACTTAAACTATATCTGAATCTATAAAAAAGTACTTATCAAATAAAAAAAAAAATTAAAATCGGTTTTTTTTATTTTATTTAATGAAGTTTGACTTTATATTTTGACTTTATATTTATATGACTTTATGATTATATGACTTTATATTTATATTTTGTTTTATTTAATGAAGTATGACATTATAAAATGGTAGCAACGGTTAAATTATCCGCCCCGCCGTTTGTACCGTTAAAATGATCCGCCCCGCCGATCCGCCCCGCCCCGCCGATTGTACCTACCCCAAATTCAGCATGGATGATCCAGATTAAGGTTTATAATTTGAACGCATGCGTAAAAGCGACTTAATCCGTTCTAGGTCTGCGTTTTTTTGAAAATTCAAAACATTATTTTGAATCATCCTAAAGAACGCTAACCTTTACAACTAAGATTGATTTTGTTTATGTGCATTTATCCCCTATAAAGATGGCGTCAAAATCTCATATGCCGTAATATTCTCTTATAATAGTCCCTAATTAAATTCTAGAAAAACTTGGCAAATCATATATGAAATAATTGGCAAACCAAAAATTGATGAATCATATTTTCAAAAATTTCTAAAAATTAAAAATGATACTATCGACAATGAGAACAGTATAGCAAATAAATTTAACATTTTTTTGCAAATATCGCGGCAAAAATTCCAAATGTAAATAAATCTTTTATGCCTTTTATTATACCTTCAGTATAATAAAAATGAAATTAAAAATGAGGAATTAACACTTAACGAATTTGAGACGGTTTTTAGAAGCCTAAAAAGGTACAAATCTCCTGGAATTAATGACGTAAATGGCAACATTGTAATTGACTGCTATAATAAAATAAAATTGCTTTTATTTAAAATTTGTAAATGTTCATTGAATGAAGGAGCTTTTCCTGAAATACTAAAATCAGCAAAAGTTAAATCTATATTTAAAGTAGGTGATAAAACCTATATTAATTATAGACCAATATCAATACTTTTCATTTTTTCTAAGATTTTTGAACGAATTATGTTCAATAGAATTAATACGTTTTTTAAAGATAATGATTTATTTTATTCAAAACAGTTTGGATTTCAAAAAAACACTTTAACTGAGCATGGAATACTATACTTAATCAACAAAATAAAAAATTCTTTTGCAAGCTGAGAATTTAATTTAATTTATAAGCATTCGAGTTTATCTTTGATTTCTTGTGGAGTGCCCAGAGATCTATTCTTCTTGTGGAGTGCCTAGAGATCTATTCTTGGGCCTCTACTTTTTTTTATATAAATAAATGATCTCTGGAGAGCGTAAAATATATAAATGATAATATTTACCGATGACAGTAACTTTTTTATCTTAGGTAAAGATATTAACTATTCGTACAAACTAACGATGAGCTAGTAAACATTTCAACATGGTTTAAAGCAAACAAATCCTCAAATAATTCAGTTATATAATTCAGCAGTACTACAAACTAGAAACACTCTATAGAAAACAAAAACATGCTTTAAGAATAGCGAGTTTTTAAAATAAGAGTAAATGCAAAACCACTTTTTTAATTATATTTAAACATATTTAAACATTGTACGAGCTAAACATATATGAATATTTAAACATTGTACGAGCTAAACATATATAAAATTTTTTGTCTTATGTATAAAAGACAAAAAATTTTATATAAATAATGGTAAATTAAGCCTTCTTTCAGGCTAATTTACCATTATTTTGAATAAATTTAAATTAATTAAAATTAGGTAAATTATTATATAGAAATAAGGGTTTTGTCGTAGAAGACATAGGTTTCTTTGATTCACTCAGATTTATTAAACCATATTCTTTATTAAACCCACAGAATCTCTAAAAAATATCAAAAGATTCAAAAATAAATCAGTGGTTACCTTTTTTTTTAAAGCATTTTTATTATTTTTTTATTTTTAAGGAAGTTATTATTTAAAAAAAAGGGTTTTTTTTGTAGTAAAAACATAAGTTCCTTTAATTCACTTAGGTTTATTTACCAAAAATAATAATAAATACACAGATTTTCAAATAAGATATTCACAAAATGTCCTAAAATACAACTCAAGACTTTAAAAGAATTTAGTGGAAACCTGTTTATTTAAAACATCTGTCTTATTTTTTTAGTTTTAGTAAATTTTCATGCAAGAAAATATATTGTCTGAAAATATAGGCTCCCTTGACTTACTCAAATTTACTTTATCAAATTCTTTAATTAAACTAAAAAATCTTTAAAAATAAAACAAAGGGTTAAAAAAAACAACAACAGTAAAAACCTGTTTTTTGACGCATTTTCCTTAATCTTTATTTTTTTGAAGGTTATATATTGAAAAAAGGGTTTTGTTTGAAAAAACATAGGTTTCCATAATTCACTCAGGTTTATTATGCCATATTTGTTATTAAAACCACAAAATCTCTTAAAATATTTTAAAGGATTTCAATAGAAATCTGTCAAAATTTTTGTTCTTAACGCATTTGTCTTGAATTTAAATCTTATATTAAATCTATATTAACAATTAGTATATAACAAAAATATATATAACAAAAAGTTATATAACAAAACTTTTACAAAGTCCTCTACAATTCTATCGGCTTAGGTTATCTTTTACTTATGATTGCTTATGTAAACCATATACAATCCATTTAAAGTCTACCATCTGTAAATGTTGTTTTTCTTTATCTTACTTCTCTCTTCCTCTATATATCTTTTATTTGTCTTTGTCTATAATATTGTTATTGTATTTAGTTCTTTAATGACTCCTCATACACCTTTTCCATCATTAAAAATACTTTTATTAAACTTTTTTTTTCCTCTTACATATTTTTTATTGTATTATTATATTATATTTTTATATATTATATTATATTTTTGTTTATATTATTTAATTGTTGTTTTAAGAGTTGTTATTTTTTTTTTGCTTTTAAGAATTTTTTTGCTTTTTGCTTTTTGCTAATTCCTAATTTAAATAATGGTTGCTTTTTGAGAGTGAATTTGTTTTAATAAAGTATCACACTTATATCATTAGAAATGTCTCAGTCAGGTCAGGTTTATCCTGCTACTGGTAACATGTAACCCAGTACAATCTGCTTCATGTCCTGCTGCCTAGTAGGATATGCCTTTTTAGGCAAAAGCTAGGAGATGCAAACTCCGACATAAAACACCCCCTTCCTTGGGGCTCTTGGTTGGGTAAAGGCTAGAGATGGTGTTTCGATAAAAATACTCATCTTGGGCAGGTGTTACATGATCCGGCTGCTGTCTTGTAGAAGGCCTCCTAGGCAAAGACTTAAGGGGTAAACAGATTCTATCTGTTGACCAGCCTCGCACCCCTTCGTCATCTATTAGCCTGGCGCAGATGTATTTTTAATACATTGTTTCCAGTTTAGGATGTTGAACGCTGGATCTTCTCGACTCGATTCATGGGTTTTGCTTGTGTCTCTGTTTTTATGACTAGGCAACTCATTCTATTATCCCCAAATGAGGGTACAGCTCTAAAACTCAGTTTTATGGTTCTGAAGCCGGCTGGTAGTCAGGTTTCCCGAACTCTGTGGTAGCTCTCAGAGAGGCTGATTCCATCAACAGATAAAAAATATCAGAGTACTAACAGTGCCATGTTGCGCATGAATGGTGTCCCTGTTTGTACTTTTGGTGTGCATTGCCAAGGCCACATTGGACCCCTTTGTTACGGCTTAGGGTTTATTAGTGGAAATGAGGCAATTGCTTGAGCTATAGAACAGTGTACTGAGTACTATCAATGTTTCGAGTCAAGTTCTTTAACAAATTTAAAAATGAATAAAGTAACAAAAACTATAAAACACAAAAAACTACAGTCATCACCAAGTTCGCTAAACCTATCATTCACCAATATTCGTGGTCTTCGAAGTAACTTTTCTTCTGTTGAGTCTTATCTCTTGCAAAGTTCACCAGACCTGCTTGCTCTTTGTGAGATTAATTTGAGTTCAGCTGTCTCATCTTGTGATCTTAGTGTTGATGGTTATCTTCCTTTAATTCGTAGAGACTCCAATAGTCACATGCTTGGCCTGGGCATTTACATTCATAAGAATTCACCCATTTGTCGGGAAACTAGGTTTGAATCCACAGACTACTCTTTTATGTGCTTTCGTTTAGCACCACTTCACTCTATCACCTTTCTCTTTGTTCTATATCGCTCTCCCTCATCCCAAGATTGCACTCTTCTTGATGTTATTTCTGATTATATTGACCAAGCCCTCATTCTTTATCCATCAGCCAATATTGTTGTTGTTGGTGACTTTAATGTTCATCACACTGAATGGCTTGGCTCTAGTGTCAGTGACTCTGCAGGCATTAAGGCCCACAACTTTTGTCTTTCTCAATCCCTAACTCAAATAGTCAGTTTTCCAAATCGCTTTCCAGACAACCCGAATCATTTACCATCTCTACTCGACTTATGTCTTGTTTCTGATCCTAGTCAGTGTTCAGTTTCTTCACACTCACCCTTAGATGCGTCTGATCATGGTTTGGTCTTTCTTAAACTATTATCTCATTCTTCTTTACCATTAGAATCCCCCTATCATCGTACATCTTACAACTACCTTAAAGCTGACTGGGACTCTTTTCGTGACTTTCTTTGTGATGGCCCCTGGGTAGAAATCTTTCGTCTCCCTGTTGACAAATGTGCTTCTTACATAACTTCGTGGATTCAGGCTGGCATAGAATCCTTTGTTCCCTTTCAACGATTCCAGGGCAAGCCTCACTCTTTTCCATGGTTTTCCTCACATTGTGCTGCTGCAATTGCCAATCGAAACCATCACTTCCATATCTATTAGCAAAACAATTCTTTAGAAAACAGACGTCTCTTTATTACTGCTAGAAACCATTGTAAAAAGGTTTTGTCTAACGCCAAAACCCGCTATTCTCAGATCATGAAATCTCGTATTTCATCACAAAAATTAGGCTCTCGTGACTTCTGGAGAATCTTTAATAGTATCAATAATAAGGGCAAGTCTGTAATTCCGCCTCTTTTTTACGGTTCAGACTTTGTCACCTCACCTAAAGACAAAGCTGAATTGTTTGCCAAGAACTTTTCATCAATATCATCTCTTGATGCCACTAATTGCGTTTTACCTATAAACCTGTCAAACAGGTTGATCCATTGCTCGACATTCGTATCACTCCAGCTTCTGTATCTAAAGTGATTTCCCGCTTAGACTCTTCTACAGCTTGCGGCCCGGACAACATACCTGTTATAGTCTTGCAGAAGTATTCTCCTGAGCTGTCGTCTATCTTTTCAAAACTATTCAACAAGTGCTAATCAGAGTCTTGTTTTCCAGCCTGCTGGAAAGCAGCATCTGTTATCCCTATTTTTAAAAATTCTGGAGAGCAATCTGACTCATCTAACAACCGTCCCATTAGTCTTCTTCCTATCATAAGCAAGGTTTTTGAATCTTTAATTAACAAACACTTAATATCTCATCTTGAATCTCATAACCTACTTTCTGATCATCAATATGGATTTCGATCTTCTCGTTCTACGGCTGATTTGCTATCAGTAATAACCGATAGGTTTTATCGCGCATTTGATAAAGGTGGAGAGGTTAACGCCATTGCTCTTGACATTTCTAAAGCATTTGATAAAGTTTGGCATGCTGGTCTCCTCCATAAGCTTTCTTCTTATGGTGTATCTGGAAACGTCTTTAAGATTATTGAATCCTTCCTTTCCAATCGTAGTATAAAGGTTGTCCTTGATGGACAGCACTCTTCTTCTTATTCTGTAACCTCAGGGGTTCCACAAGGTTCAATCCTTGGCCCTATACTCTTTTTAGTTTACATTAACGATCTTCCAGATATTCTCACATCTAAGGTGGCATTGTTCGCTGATAATACTATCATTTATTCTTGTCACGATAAGAAGCCAACTCCCTCTGATTGCTTGCAGGGGGCATCTGAGCTCGAAAAGGATCTCACTTCTGCTACAGCATGGGGCTAGCAGTGGCTGGTAAACTTTAATTCAGATAAAACTCAATTTTTTTCGGCCAATCGTTATCGCAATAATTTAGACCTTCCTATATTTATGAACGGTGATGTACTCGATGAGTCTCCTACCCTTCATTTTCTAGGATTAACTCTTACTTCTGATCTTTCTTGGAAACCTTATATCAAATCCGTTGCAAAATTAGCATCTGCTAAAGTTGCTTCTCTTTATCGAGCTCGTCACTTTCTTACACTGGATTCTATTCTCTATCTCTATAAATCTCAAATCCGGCCTTGTATGGAATACTGTTGCCATATCTGGGGCGGATCTTCTAATGATGCCCTTTCTCTTTTAGACAAGGTGCAAAAACGCATTGTAAACATAGTTGGACCTGCTCTTGCAGCCAACCTTCAACCTCTGTCACATCGTCGTAATGTTGCTTCTCTTTCTTTTTTCTACAAATAGTATAATGGGCACTGTTCTAAAGAGCTAGCGTCTCTTGTGCCATCTACTAAAATTCATTCTCGTGTTACTTGTCATTCAATTAAGTCTCATCCTTTTACGGTTACTGTTCCTAAAGGCTCCAAAAACTCTTATTTGTCTTGTTTTTTTCCTCGAACATCAGTTCTTTGGAATTCGCTTCCTTCATCTTGCTTTCCTGATTCATATAATTTGCAATATTTTAAGTCGTCTGGCAATCGTTATCTTGCTCTACAATTTTCATCTTTTCTCTTCCAGTAACTTCCAACACTAATTAGTGGTTGCTTGCAACCTTGTTGGAAGCGAATATAATTAAAAAAAAAAAAATGTAAGTTATTATCTAGAAAAAAGAGTTTTGTCCTAAAAAAAAAATTTTTCTTTAAATTACTCAGATTCATTTTACCATATTCTTTAACAAACCCACAGAATCTTTAAAAATGTATCAAAAGATTATAACAAAAACTAGTAAAAATCTTTATTATAAAGCATTTAACTTAATTTTCAACTTTTTTTTTATATTTCAGACTTAGGTTAGTTATTATATAAAAAAAATTAGTTTTGTTCAAAGAAACTTGGGTTCCTTGGATTAACTCAGGTTTGTTTTACCAGATTTTATTAAACCCACAGAATCTCTAAAATAGATCAGAAGATTGCGAAAGAAGTCATTTAAAAACTGTGTTTTTGACGCAATTGTCTCAATTTTTATTTTAAATAAGTAAATATATAGAAAACAGAGTTTTATCGTAAAAAACAAAAGTTCCTTTATCTCACTCAGGTTTATTTGACCATGATCTTTAACAAACTCAGAGAATCTCTGAAAATAATTAGAAGTTTCCCAAAGAAATCAGTGGAAACCTGTTTTTTTGACGTAATTGTTTTTTTTTTTTTTTAATTTTAGATAAATTAATATATAAATAAAGGGGTTTTGTCGTAAGAAATAATAGTTCCGTTAATTCACTTCAGTTTATTTTACCTTATTTTTAATAAACCCACAGAATCTCTAAAAATATATTCAAATATTCCAAAAGAAATCATTGAAAACATGTTTTTTTGACGCAATTGTCTCATTTTTTAATTTCAGGTGAGTTATTATAGGAAAACAGGGGTTTTGTCGTAAAATAGTTAGATATCTTTAATTCAATCATGTTTATTTTACCTTATTCTTTAATAAACCCACAAATATTCCGAAAATATGTCAAAAGAGTCTTTAGAGAAATCAGTAAAAACCTTTTTTTTTGACGCAATGGTCTTATTTTTTATTTTTAGGTAAGAAATTATAAAAAAAAAGAAGTTTTGTCATTAAAAACTTAGTATCCTTTAATTCGCTAAGGTTTATTTTACCTTATTCTTTAACAAACTCACAAAATATCTTAAAATATATCAAAAGACTTTAAAAGAAGTTAGTGGAAACCTGTTTTTTTAACGCAGTTAAATTATGTTTTAATTTTTAGTGAGTTAATATATGAAAAAAGGGGTTTTGTCGTAAGGAACTTAGGTTCCTTTAATCCACTGAGGTTTAATTTACCTTATTCTTTAATAAACTTACAGAATCTCTAAAACTATATTAAAAGATTATCAAAGAAATCAGTGGAAATATGTTTTTTTGACACAATTGTCTCATTTATCAATTTTAGGTATGTTATTATATAAAAAAAAGGGTTTTGTCGTGAAAAACTTAGGTTCCTTTGATTCACTCAAGTTTAACTTACCTTATTCTTTAACAAACCCACTGAGTCTTTAAAAAAATATCAAAAGATTAAAAAAGAAATTAGTATAAAGCTGGTTTTTTGACGCAATTATCGTTTTTTTTTGTTTTTAGGTAAAATAATATATGAAAAAAGGGGTTTTGTTGTTAAAAACATAGATTCCTTTGATTCACACAAGTTTAATTTATCTTATTCTTTAATAAACCCAGAGAATCTCTAACAAAATAATAAAAGATTCCAGAAGAAACGAGTAGAAACCTGTTTTTTTTGACGCAATTGTCTTATTTTTAAATTTTTGGTAAGTTAAGAAATGAAAAAAAGGACTTTGTCGAAAAAAACATACGTTTCTTTGATTCGCTCAGGTTTATTTTTTGATATACACAAACAACCTCTAAAATTATATCAAAAGTCTTTAAGAGAAATCAGTAAAAACCTGTTTTTTAAACGGAAGTTTTTTTTTTTCAATTTTAGGTAAGTTATCAAATAAAAAAGGGGTTTTGTCGTTAAAAACTTAAGTTCTTTTGATTCACTCAGGTTTATTTGACCTTATTCTTAAATAATTCTACAGAATCTCTAAAAATATATCAAAAGATTCAAAAAGAAATCAGTGGAAATATGTTTTTATGACGCAATTGCCTTTTTTTTAAATCATTGGTAAGTAATTATATGAAAAAAAAGGTTTTGTCGTAAAAAACATAGGTTCGTTTGCTTCAATCAGGTTAATTTGACCTTATTTTATAATACAACCACGGAGTCTCTAAAAATATATCAAAAGATTCCAAAAAAAATTAGAGGAAACCTAACTTTTTGATGCAATTGTCTTAATTTTTTAATTTAGGTAAGTTATCATAAGAAAAAAGGGGATTCGTCGTAAAAAACTTAGGTTTCTTTAATTCACTCAGGGTTAATTGACCTTATTCTTTAATAAAGCCACAGAATCTTTTAAAATATATCAAAAGATTTCAAAAGAAATCAGTAAAAACCTGCTTTTTGACGCAATTGTCTTATTTTTTATATTAAGGTAAGGTATTATATGAATTAGGAGGTTTTGTCGTATAAAACCATAGTTCTTTTGATTCAATTACGTTTATTTAACCTTATTTTTTAATCAAACCTCGAAATCTCTAAAATTATATCAATAGACTTAAAATAAAACAAGTGGAAACTGTTTTTTTGACGCAATCGTCTTATTTTTTAACTTGAGGTAAGTTATTATATGAAAAAAGGGATTTTGTCGTTAAAAAAACTTAGGTTCCTTCAATTTACTCAGGTTTAATTAACCTTATTCTTCAATTAAACCACAGATTCTTGCAAAAAATATCAAAAGACTTTAAAAGTAATCATTGGAAAATTGTTTTTTTGACGCAATATCTTTTTTTTTGATTTTAGGTAAGTTATTTTACAATAAAAGGGTTTTGTTGTAAAAAACTTAGTTTCCTTTGATTTACACAGGTTTATTTTACTATATTCTTTAATAAACCTAAAGAATCTCTAAAAATATATAAAAAGATTTAAGGAGAATATTGTGAAAACTTGTTTTTTTGACGCAATAGTTTTATTTCTTAGTTTTTCGGTAAGATAAAATAAAAAAAATTGGATTTTGCCGTAAAAAACATAGATTTCTTTAATTTACTCAGGTTTATTATACTTTTTTCTCTAATATACCCAAAGAATTTCTCAAAATATAACAAAAGATTCTAAGAGAAAGCAGTAAACTTCTATTTTTAATACGGAAATTTCTATTTTTTGATTTTAGGTAAGTTATCATATGAAAAAAGGGGTTTTGTCGTAAAATACTGAAGTTTCTTTAATTCACTTAGGTTTATTTAACCTTATTCATTATTAAAACCACAGAATCTCTGAAAATACATCAAAAGATTCCAAAAAAAATCAGTGGGAACCTATTTTTTTGACGCAGTTGTACTGTTTTTTATTTGTAGGTATGTTATTATATAAAAAAGGGGGTTTTGTCGTCAAAACTATAGATTCCTTTGATTCACTAATAATTATTTGACCTTATTTTTTCATAAAACCACAGAATCTCTAAAAATAAAACAAAAGAATCCAAACGAAATCAGCGGAATTTTGTTTTTTTGACGAAAATTATTTTTTTTTTAAATTAGGTAAGTTATTACATAAAAAAAGGGGCTTCGTCGTAGAAAACTTAGGTTCTTTTGGTTTACTCAGATTTATTTGACCTTATCTTTTAATAATACGATAAATTATCTGGATATATATCAAAAGATTCCAAAAGAAATCAGATGAAACCTGTTTTTTTGATGCAATTGTCTATTTTTTAAATTTAGGTAACTTATTATTTGAAAGAAGTGATTTTATCGTAAAAAACTTAGATTCCGTTAATTCACTCAGGTTTATTTGACCTTATTATTTAATAAAGCCACAGATTTTTTTACAATATATCAAAAGCTTCCAAAAGAAATCAGTGGAAACCTATTTTTTTGACGAAATTGTCTAATTTTTTAGGTTTTGGTAATTTATGATATGAAAAAAGGAGTTTTGTCGTAAAAAACTTAGATTCATTTGATTTACTCCGGAAATTTCGACCTTATTATTTAATAAAACCACAATTTCTCTGAAAATATATTAAATGTTTTTAAATAAAATCAGTGGAAAACTGTATTTTTGATGCAATTATCTTTTTCTTTAATTTTAGCTAAGTTATATGAAAAAACGGATATTGTCGTAAAAAACTTAGGTTCCTTTAAATTACTTAGATTTTTTTGACCTTACATTTTAATTAAACTGTAGAATCTCTCAAAATATATTTAAAGATTCGAAAAGATATCAGACGAAACCTATTTTTTTAATGCAATTGTCTTATTTTTAATTGTAGTTAAGTTTTTATATAAAAAAAGGGGTTTTGTCGTAAAAAACGTAGATTCATTTGATTCAATCTGGTTTTTTCGACCTTATTATTTAACAAAACCACAGAATCTTTAAAAATATATCAAAAGACTTCAAATGAAATAACTAATAAACTGTGTTTTTGACGCTATTGCGTTATTTTTCAATTTTAGAAAAGTCTTCATATAAAAAACAAGTAATTTTCGTAAATAAACTTAGGTTCCTTCGATTCACTTAAGTTTATTTAACCTTATTATTATAGAAAACCACAGAATCTCTTTAAATATATCAAAAGATTCCAGAAGAAATTAGTGAAATTTTATTTTTTGACGCATTAGTCTTTTTTTTTAATTGTTAGTAAGTTCTTAAATGAAAAAAGCGGTTTTTGTCGTAAAATACTTAGCTTCCTTTGATTCACTAAGGTTTATTTAACCTTATTTTCTATTTAAACCACAGAATCTCAAAAAATATATTAAAAAAATTCAAAATAAATCAGTAAAAACCTGTTTTTTTGACGCAATTGTTATATTTTTTAATTTTTATTAAGTTATTATTTGAAAAAAGTGGTTTTGTCGTAAAAAACTTGGGTTCCTTTAACTCACTTAGGCTTATTCGACTTGATTGTTTAATTAACCTACAAAATCTCTGATCTTATTTCAAAACATTTTAAGAGAAGTCAGTGGAAACCTGTTTTTTTGACGCAATTGTCTAGTTTTTTAAATGTAGGTAAGTTATTATATGAAAAAAGGAGTTTTGTCGTAAAAAGCATAAGTTCTTTTGATTCATTCAGGTTTATTTGACTTTATTTATAGATAAAACCACAGAGTCTCTAAAAATATATGAAAAAAATCCAAATGAAATCAGTGGAAACTAATTATTTTGACGCAATAGTTTTATTTTTTAATTAATGGAAATTTTTTATAGAAAACGGGGTTTTTCGTAAAAAACTGAGGTTCCTTTGATTCATTAAGGTTTATTTAACCTTATTCTTCTATTAACTTACAGAATCTCTAAAATTATATCAAAAGATTCCTAAAAGAAATAAGTGGAAAACTGTTTTTTCGACGCATTAGTCTAGTTTTAAATTTTAGGTAAGTTATAAAATAAAAAAAGGGATTTTGTCGTAAAAAACATAGGTTCCTTCAATTCAATAAAGTTTATTAAACCATATTATTTTATAAAACCACAGAACCTCTAAAAATATATTAAAAGAATCCGAATAAAATCATCGGAAACCTGTTTTTTGACGCAATTGTCTTTTTTTTTTAATTTTAGGTAAGTTATTATATGAAAAAGAAGGCTTTGTCGTAAAAAACTTAGGTTTCTTAACTTTACATAGATCTACTTGACCTTTTTATTTAACAAACCAACGTTTCCTTTAAAAAGTAATCAAAAGATTTCTAAAAGAAAGCAATAAAAATCTTTTTTTTGACGCTATTACCTTTTTTTTATATTATGGTAAGTTATTATATAAAAATATATAATAACTTACCATAATATAAAAAAAAAGGTAATAGCGTTTTTTTGACGCAATTGTCTTGATTTTTAATTTTAGATAAGTTATTACATTAAAAAAGGAGTTGTGTCGTAAAAAACTAAGCTCTCTTTAATTCACTTAGTTTTATTTGACTTGATTCTTTAATAAATCCACAGAATCTTTACAAATATATCAAAAGATTCCTAAAAGAAATCAGTGGAAAACTGTTTTTTCGACGCATTTGTCTTATTTTTTAATTTCAGGTAAGTTATTATATAAAAAAGGGTTTTTGTCATAAAAAAATTTTGTTCCTTTAATTCACTCAGGTTAATTGACCCTATTTTTTAAAAAAACAACAAAATCTTTAAATATATAACAAAAGATTACAAAAGAAATCAGGGGAAACCTGTTTTTTTGACGCAATTGTCTTATATTTTAATTTTAGGAAAATTATAATATGATAAAAAGGGGTTTTGTTTTAAAAAACTTTTGTTCCTTTAAAAGACTAAGGTTTATTTAACCATAATCTTTAGTAAAACCACAGAATTTCTAAAAATATATAAAAAGATTCCAAAACAAATCAGCGGAATTTTGTTTTTTTGACACAATTGTCTTATTTTTTACTTTTAGGTAATTTATTATATTACAAAAGGGGTTTTGTCGTAAAAACCATAGATTCCTTTCGTTCACTTAGATTTCTTTGACCTTATTTTTGAAAAGAAAACACAAAATCACTGAAATTATAACAAAAGGTTCCAAAAGAAATCAGTATAAACTTGTTTTTATGACGCAATTGTCTTTTGTTTTAATTGTGGGTAAGTTATTATATAAAAAAAGGGGTTTTGTCGTTAAATATTTAATTTCCATTGATTCACTCAGGTTTATTTGACCTTATTTTTTAATAAACTTACAAAATCTCAAAAAATATATCAATTGATTTTAAAAGAAATAGCAGAAACCCGTTTTTTTTGACCGTTTGTCTTAATTTTAAGTTTTGGGTAAGTTATTAAATGAAAAAAGGGGTTTTGTCGTAAAAAAAAATTAGTTCTTTTTATTTACTCAGGTTTATTTGACAATATTATTTTATAAAACAACAGAAACTTTAAAAATATATCAAATGACTTTAAAAGAAATAAGTAATAAATAGTGTTTTTAACGCAATTGTCATGTTTTTCAATTTTAGGTAAGTCTTTATATGAAAAACAAAGTTATTTCGTGAAAAACGTAGATTCCTTTGATTCACTCAAGTTTTTTTTAACTTTATTCTTTTATAAAACCAAAGAATCTCCAAAAATGTACTAAAAGATTCCGAATGAAATCAGTGGAAACCTGTTTTTTCGACGCAATTGTCTTTTTTTTATTTTAGGTAAGTTATTATATAAAAAAGGGGCTTTGTCGTAAAAAACCTAGGTTCATTAAATTCACCTTGGTCTATTTGACCTTATTTTTAACAATTCAACATTTCCTTTAAGAAGGAATCAAAAGATTTTTAATAGAAAGCAATAAAAATCTGTTTTTTTGACGCTATTGTCTTATTTTTTAATTTATGGTAAGTTATTATATAAAAAAAGGGGTTATGTCAGTGAAAACTTAGATTTCTTAGATTCACTCAGATTTGATTGACCTTAATCTTTATTAAACCAACAAATTCTCTGAATATTTACCAAAAGATTCCTAAAGAAATCAGTGAAAACCTGTTTTTTTTACGCAAATGTCTTATTTTTTTATAAAAGGGAAGTTATAAAATAGAAAAAAAAGTTTTGTCGTAAAAAACTTAGCTTCCTTTAATTCACTCTGATTTATTTGACTTAAATCTTTAATAAACCAACTGAGTCTCTATCAATATATCAAAAAATTCTTCAAAGAAATCAGTGGAAATCTGTTTTTTCGACGCATTTGTCTTATTTTTTAATTTTAAGTAAGTTAATATATAAAAAAAGGGGTTTTGTCGTAAAAAACTTAGGTTCTTTTGATGTACTCATGTTAATTGACTCTATTTTTTAATAAACAAACAAAGTCTTCAAGTATATAACAAAAGATTTTAAAAGAAATCAGTGGAAACCTGTTTTTTGACGCAATTGTCTTAAATTAAGTTTTAGTTAAGTCAATAAAAAAAGATGATTTATCGTAAAAAACTTAGGTTTCCTTATTTTACTCAGGTTTATTTGACCTTTTTCTTTAATTACATTACAGAATCTTTAAAAATAAATTAAAAGATTCCAAAAGAAATCAGGAGGAACATGTTTTTTTGACGCATTTGTCTTTTTTTTTATTTTTTGGTAAGTTTTTATAAAAAAAAAAGAGGTTTTGTAGTAAAAAACTTTGGGTCCTTTGGTTTACACATAATTGTTTTACGTTATTCTTTAATTAACTCACAGAATCTTTAATACTATATCAAAAGATTTCAAAAGAAATTATAGAAAACCTGTTTTTTTGTCTTATTTTTTAAATGTAGGTAAGTTATTATATAAAAAGAGTAGTTTTGTCGTAAAAAACATAGATTCATTTGTTTCACTTAGGTTTACTTGACCATATTCTTTGTTAAATCCACAGAATTTGCTGAAAATATGTTTAAAGATTCTAAAAGAAATCAGTGAAAACCTGTTTTTTTTGACGCAATTGTCTTATTTTTTAATTGTCTGTAAAATATTATATAAAAAACGGGGTTTTGTCGTAAAATACATAAATTCCATTGATTCATTCAGGTTTATTTGACTTTATTCTATATCAAAATCGCAGAATCTCTATAAATGTATTAAAAGAATTCAAAATAAATCCGAGGAAACTTGTTTTTCTGACACAATTATTTGATTTTTTATTTATTGGTTAGTTTTCATATTAAAAAAGGGGGTTTTATTGTGATAAAACTTAGGTTTCTTTGATTCACTCAGGTTTATTTGACCTTTCTCTTTAATAAAACCACAGAGTCACTAATAATATATCAAAAGAATTTAAAAGAAATCAATGGAAACCTGTTTTTCTGACGCAATCGTTTTGATTTTCAATTATTGTTAAGTTTTTATATAAGGAACGGGGTTTTTTCGTTAAAAACGTAGGTTCCTTTAACTCACTAAGGTTTATTTAACCTTATTCTTTAATAAATTCACAGAATTTCTAAAATTATATCAAAAGAAATTAGCGGAAACCTGTTTTTTTGACGCAATTGTTTTATTTTTAACTTTTAGGTAAGTTATTGAATGAAAAAATGGGTTTTGTCATAATAAACTTAGGTTTCTTTGATTCACTTAGGTTTATTTGACCTTATTCTTTAATAAAAACACAGACTTTTTTAAAATTATATCAAAAGATTTGAAAAGAAATTAGCGGAAGCCATATTTTTTTGACGAAATTGTCTTATTCTTTATTTTTAGGTAAGTATACTTATAAAAAACTTAGATTCCTTTATGTAATTCAGGTTTATTTGATCTTGTTCTTTAATAAAGCAAAAGAATCTTTTAATATATATCAAAGTATTCCAAAAGAAATTGGTGGAAACCTGTTCTTTTGACGCAATCGTCTTATTTTTTTGTTTTAGGTATGGTATTATATGAAAAAAAGGGTTTTGTTGTAAAAAGCCTAGATTCCTTTGATACAATCAGATTTACTTAACCTTATTCTTTAATAAAACCACAGAATCTTTAATAGTATATTAAAAGGAATTAGAGAAAACCTGTTTTTTTCATGCAATTGTCTCATTTTATAATTTTTGAATAGTTATGATATTAAAAAAGAGGTTTTGTCGTAAAAAACTTAGGTTCCTTTAATTTAATCAGGTTTGATTTACTTTTTTTTTTTAATAAACCCAAAAAAATCTTTAAAAGTATTTGAAAAAATTCTAAGAAAAATCAGTAAAAACCTGTTTATTAACGGAAAATTTATTATTTTGATGTTAGTTAAGTTATCATATGAAAAAAGGGGTTTTGTCGTAAAAAACTTAGGAGCTTTTAATTCACTTAGGTTTATTTGACCTTATTTTTTATAAAAACCACAGAATTTTTGAAAATATATGAAAACAATTTAAAAGAAGTCAGTGGAAACCTGTATTTTAGACGCAGTTGTCTTTTTTTTAATTGTCGGTAAGTTATACGAAAAAAGAGGTTATGTCATAAAGTACTTTAGTTCCTTTGATTCACTCAGAGTTATTTGACCTTATTCTGTAATAAAACAACAGAAATTCTAAAAATATTTTAAAAGACTTTAAATGAAATCAGTGGAAACCTGTTTTTTTACGCATTTGTCTAGTTTTTTAGTTATTGGTTAGTTTTTCATGAATAACGTGGTTTTTTCGTAAAAAACGTAGGTTTGTTTGATTCACTCAGGTTTACTTGACATTATTCTTTCTTAAATTTATAGAATTTCTGATATTATATCAAGGGATTCCAATAAAAGACAGTGAAAACCTGTTTTTTTGACGCATTTGTCTTATTTTTAAGGTTAGTTCTTATTTGAAAAAAGCGGTTTTGTCGTAAAATACTAGGATTTCTTTGATTCACTCAGGTTCATTAAACCTTAATCTTTAATAAAACCACACAGTCTTTAAAAATATATCAAAAGATTTTAAAATAAATTGGTGGAAACCTGTTTTTTTGCCGCAATTATCTTATTTTTTAATTTTTGAAAATTATTATATGAAGAAAGTGGTTTTGTCGTAAAAAACTTAGTTTCCTTTATTTTAATCAGGTTTATTTGATTTTATTCTTTAATAAACCCACAAAAATTCTGATATTATATCATAAGATTTTAAGAGAAACCAGTGGATATCTGTTTTTTCGACGCAATTGTCTTATTTTTTAATTTTTGGAAAGTTATTATATGAAAAAAGGGTTTTGTCGTAAAAAACATTGGTTCCTTTGATACACTTAGGTTTGTTGACCTTATTCTTTAATAAAACCACAAAATCTTTCAAAGTATATCAAAAGATTCTAAAAGAAAACAGTGAAAACCTGTATTTTTGACGCAAATGTCTTATTTTTCATATTAATTAACTTAATATATGAAAAAATAGGTTTTGATCTAATTCTTCAATAAAACCACAGAATCTCTAAAGATATATTTAAAAGATCCAAAAAGAAATCAGTGAAAACCAGTTTTTTTGACGCAATTGTCTTATTTTTTAATTTTAAGTAATATAATGTATAAAAAAAGCTGTTTTGTCGTAAAAAACTAAGGTTCATTTGAATCGCTTAAGTTTATTTGACCTTAATTTTTAATAATACCACAAAATCTCTGAAAATATATTATAAGATTTCAAAAGAAATCATTGGAAACCTGTTTATATGACGCAATTTTTATATTTTTTAATTATTGTTATGTTTTTATATGAAAATTGGGTTTTTTTTGTTAAAAACTTAGGTTCCTTTAATTCACTTTTTATCCTTTTTCTCTAATAAAACCACAGAATCTCTAAAATTGTTTCAAATGGTTTCTAAAGATTTAAGTGGAAACATTTAATTTTACGCAATTGTCCTTTTCTTTTTATTTTTGGTAAGTTATCATATGAAAAAAGAGGTTTTGTCGTAAAAAACTATGGTTCCTTTAATTCACTTAGAATTTTTTGACCTTATTATTTATTAAAACCACATAATCTCTAAAAATATATTAAAAGATTTTAGAAGAAATCAGTGGAAACTTGTTTTTTAAGACGCAATTGTCTTATTATTTAATTTTAATTAACTTAATATATTAAAAAAAGTGTTATGTCGTGAAAAACTTAGGTTCCTTTGGTTCACTTAGGTTTATTTGACCTAATTTTTTAATAAAACGAAAGAATCTCTCAAAATATAATAAAAGATTCCAAAAGAAATCAGTGAAAACTTAAGTTTTTTTTGCAATTGTTTTTTTTTTCAATTGTGGGTAAGTTATCATATAAAAAATTGGGTTTTGTCCTAAAATACTTAAATTCCTTTAATTCACTTAAGTTTATTTAACTTTATTTTTCAATAAACTTACAGAATCTCTATAAATATATATTAAAACATTTCAAAAGAAACCAGTAGAAACCTGTTTTTTGACGCAATTGTCTTGTTTTTTAATTGTCGGTAAGTTTTGTATTAAAAAAAATGGATTGTCGTAAAAAACATAGGTTCCTTTGATTTACTGAGGTTTATTTCACCTTATTCATAAATAAATGCACAATATCTCTGATATTATATCAAAAGATTCCAAAAGATATCAGTAGAAACCTGTTTTTTTGACGCAACTGTCTTTTTTTTTAATTGTAAGTAAGTTATTATATGAAAAAAGGGGTTTTGTCGTAAAAAAAATAGGTTCCTTTGATTTACTTAGATTTATTTGACCTTATTCTTTAATTAAACCACATAATCTCTAAAAATATTCAATAGACCTTTTAAGAATTAAGTAATAACTTGCGTTTTTGACGCAATTGTTTTATTATTTAAGTTTAGGTAAGTCTTTATATGAAAAACAAGTTTTTCGTATAAGACTTAGGTTCATTTGATTCACTTAAGTTTGTTTAACTTTTATTATTTTGTAAAATCACAGAATCTCTAAAATTATATTAAAGGATTCCTAATGAAATTGGTAAAAACCTGTTTTTTTGACGCAATTGTCTTTATTTTTAACTTTAGGTAAGTTATTATATAAAAAAAGGGGCTTTGTCGTAAAAAACTTAGGTTCCTTTAAGTCACTTAAGTTTATTTGACCTTATTCTTTAAGAAATTAACATATTCTTTATAAAGAAATAAAAAGATTCTGAAAAGAAATCAGTAAAAACCTTTTTTTTTGACGCAATCGTTTTATTTTCTTAAAGGGGTTTTGTCGTAAAAAATTTAGGTTCCTTTGATTCACTCAGGTTTGATTGACCTTAATCTTTATTAAATTTACAAATTCTTATCATATTTACCAAAAAAATTCTGAAATAAATCAGTGAAAACCTGTTTTTTTGACGCAATTGTTTTATTTTTTAATTTTAGGTAAGTTAAAATATTAAATAAGTGGTTTTGTCGTAAAAAACATAAGTTCCTTTAAATCACTTAGATTTATTCTTTAAAAAACTCACAGAATCGCTAAAAATATATCAAAAAGTATCCAAAATAAATCAGTCGAAATTTTGTTTTTTAACGCAATGGTCTTATTTTTTAATTGTAGGTTGGTGCTTATTAAATAAAAGCGATTTTGTCGTTGAATACTAGGGTTCCTTTAACATATTCAGATTCATTTAACCTTATTTTTTAATAAAACCACACAATCTCTAAAAATATATAAAAAGATTTTAAAATAAATCAGTGGAAACCTGTTTTTTTGATGCAATTGTCTTATTTTTTAATTTTTTTTAAAGATATTATATGAAAAAAGGGGTTTTATCGTAAACAGCTTAAGTTCTTTTGAATTACTTAGGTTAATTTAATCTTATTCTTTAATAAAACCATAGAATCTCTAAAAATATATGAAATGGTTTCAAAAGAAATAAGCGGAAACCTGTTTTTTTGACGCTATTGTCAAACTTATTAATTTTTTGTAAGTTATGATATAAAAAAAAGGGTTTGGTCGCAAAAACTTAGGTTCCTGTAAATCACTAAGTTTTTTCGACCTTATTATTTATTAAAGCCACAGAATCTCTCAAAATATATCAAAAGGTTCCAATAAGATTTAGTAAAACCTGTTTTTTTGACGCATTTGTCTTATTTTTTTTAATTTTGCTAAAAAAAAACCAGGCTTTTTCGTAAACAATTTAGGTTCCTTTGATTCACTCAGGTTTATTTGACCTTATTATTATAAAAACCACAAAATCTTTAAAAATATATCAAAAGATTTAGGAATAAATTATTGAAAACCTGTTTTTTTGACGCATTTGAGTTTTTTTTTAAGTTTTGGTAAGTTATTATAATAAAAAAGGGGTTTTGTCGTAAAACACTCAGGTTCTTTTGAATTACTTAGGTTTACTTAATCTTATTCTTTAATAAAACTATAGAAACTCTAAAAATATAGCAAATGGCTCCAAAAAAAATAAGTGAAAGCTTGTTTTTTTGACGCTATTGACATATTTATTAACTTTTGGTAGGTTATGATATGAAAAAAGAGGTTTTCTCGCAAAAACTTAGATTCCTGTAATTCACTAAGGTTTTTTTGACCTTATTATTTATTAAAACCACAGAATCTCTCCAAATATGTCGATAGATTTTAAAAGAAAAAGTGGAAAGCTGTTTTATTGACGCAATTGTCTTATTTTTTAATTTAGTAAGTTAATATATAAAAAGACGGGGCTTTATCGTAAATAACTTTGGTTACTTTGATTCACTCAGGTTTATTTGACCTTATTCTTTGATAAAAGCACAAAAACTTTCAAATTATATTTAAAGATTCCAAAAGGAAACAATGAAAACCTGTTTTTTCGACGCAAATGTCTTATTTTTTTATTTTTTGAAAGTTATTATATAAAAACGGTTTTTGTCGTAAAAAACTAAGGTTCCTTTGATTTTTTTAGGTTTATTTGACCTCATTCTTTAATAAAAACACAGAATCTCTAAAAATGTATCAAAAGATTCCAAAAGAAATCAGCAGAAACTGGTACTTTTGACGCAATTGTGTTATTTTTTTTAAAATCTATGTAAGTTATTTTATGATAAAAGGGGTTTTTTTCAAAAAAAACTTAAGTTACTAGGATTTACTTAGGTTTATTTAACCTTATTCTTTAATAAAGTGTGAGAATATTTTAATATATCTTATTTTTTAATTATTTGTAAGTTTTTATATATAAAACGGGTTTTTATTTGTAAAAAACTGAGGTTCCTTCGATTCACTCAGGTTTATTTGACCTTACTCGTTAATAAAACCACAGAATCTCTGAAAATAAATAAAAATATTCTAAAACAATTCAGTGGAAACCTGGGTTTTTGAAGCAATTGATTTATTTTTTAATTTTAGGTAAGTTATTATATGATAAAATGTGTTCTTTCGAATAAAATTTAAGTTACTATGATTCACTTAGATTTATTTTATATTAATCTTTACTAAAATTACTTAATCTTTCAATATATATCAAAAAAAAGGTTTTTTTGTGAAAAACTCAAATTCCCTTGATTCATTAAAATATATTTAACCTAATTCTTAAATAAAACAACAGAATCTTTGAAAATGTATCAAATGATTCCAAAACAGTTTAGTGGAAACATGTTTTTTTGACGCTATTGTCTTATGTTTTCATTTTTAGGTAGGTTATCATATGAAAAAATGAGTTTTATCGTAACATTTTGTGTTCACATTTTTCTCGACCTTGTTATTTATTAAAATAACAAAATCTCTAAAAATAAATTAAAAAAACTTTAAAAGAAATCAGTAAAAACCTGTCTTTTTGACTCAATTGTTTAGTTTTTGACTTTTAGGTAAGTTAGTATATGAAGAATAGATTTTGTCATAAAAAGGATAGGTTTCTTTAAATCACTCATGTTAATTTGGCCTTATTCTTCATTAAAACCACAGAATCTTTAAAAATATATCGATAGAAATCAAAAGCAATCAGTGGAAACCCATTTTTTGACGCAAATGTCTAATTTTTTAATTTTATTAAAATTAATATATAAAAAAAGAGAATTTGTTGTTAAAAACTAAAGTTTCTTTAACTCACTAAAATTTATTTGACCTTATTCTTTAATAAAACCACAAAATCTTTTAGAATATCACAAAAGATTCCAAATAATATTAGAGAAAACCTGTTTTTGAGGCATTTGCATCATTTTTTAATTGTAGGTAAGTTTCTAAACGAAAAAAAGGCTTTTGTCGTGAAGAACTTAGGTTCCTTTAATTCATTCAGATTTTTTTGACATTATTCATTTATTAAACCACAGAAATTCTAAAAAAAACTTCAAAAGAATCTATAATAAATTAGTGGAAACCAGTTTTATTCACGCCACTGTCTTATTTTTTGATTTTAGATAAGTTATTATATAGAAAAAGGGGTTTTGTCGTAAAAAACTTAGGTTTCTTTGATTCACTCAGGTTTATTTGAACTTATTCTTTAACAAACCAACATAATCATAAAAAAGATATCAAAATATTTTAAAATAAAGCAGCAGAAACTTGTTTTTTTGACGCATATGTCTTATTTTTTAATTTTATATAAGTTATTATATAGAAAAAAAAATTTTGTCGTAAAAAACATAGGTTCCTTTGAGTCACTCAGGTTTATTTGACCTTAATCTTTAACATACCAACATAATCATAAAAAAAAAATCAAAAGATTCCAAAAGAAAGCAGTGAAAACCTGTTTTTTTAACGCATATGTCTTAGTTTTTGATTTTAGTTAAGTTATTATAAAGAAAAAAGGGTTTTGTCGTAAAAAACATAAATTCCTTTTTGTCACTCAGGTTTATTTGACCTTATTCTTTATTAAACCAACATAATCATATAAAAGAAAACAAAGGATTTTTGAAAGCAGTGGAAACCAGTTTTTTTGACGCAAATGTCTTAATTTTTGATTTTAGATAAGTTTTTATAAATAAATATGGGTTTTGTCAGAAAAAACTAAGGTTTCGTTGACTCACTCAGGTTTATTTGACCTAATTCTTTAACAAACCAACATAATCATAAAGAAGAAATCAAAAGATTCCATAAGAAAGCAGTGGAAACCAGTTTTTTTGACGCAATTGTCTATTTTTTTGATTTTAGATAAGTTATTATATAGAAAAAAAGGTTTTGTCGTAAAAAACTAAGGTTTCTTTGATTCACTTAGGTTTATTTGACCTTATTCTTTAACAAAGCAACATTATCATAAAAAAGAAGTCAAAAGATTCGAAAAGAAAGCAGTGGAAACCTGTTGTTTTGACGCAATTATCATATTTTTTGATTTTAGATAAGTTATTATATAGAAAAATGGGTTTAGTCGTAAAAAACTTAGGTTCCTTTGATTCACTCAGGTTTATTTGACCTTATTATTAAAAAAACCACAAAATCTTTAGAAATATATCAAAAGAGTAAGGAATAAATTATTGAAAACCTGTTTTTTTGACGCAATTGAGTTTTTTTTTAAGTTTTGGTAAGTTATTATAATAAAAAAGGGGTTTTGTCGTAAAACACTCAGGTTCTTTTGAATTACTTAGGTTTACTTAATCTTATTCTTTAATAAAACTATAGAAACTCTAAAAATAGAGCAAATGGTTCCAAAAAAAATAAGTGAAAGCTTGTTTTTTTGACGCTATTGACATATTTATTAATTTTTGGTAGGTTATGATATGAAAAAAGAGGTTTTCTCGCAAAAACTTAGGTTCCTGTAATTGACTAAGGTTTCTTTGACCTTATTATTTATTAAAACCACAGAATCTCTCCAAATATGTCGATAGATTTTAAAAGAAAAAGTGGAAAGCTGTTTTATTGACGCAATTGTCTTATTTTTTAATTTAGTAAGTTAATATATAGAAAGACGTGGCTTTATCGTAAATAACTTTGGTTACTTTGATTCACTCAGGTTTATTTGACCTTATTCTTTGATAAAAGCAGAAAAACTTTAAAATTATAATTAAAGATTCCAAAAGGAAACAATGAAAACCTGTTTTCTTGACGCAAATGTCTTATTTTTTTATTTTTTGAAAGTTATTATATAAAAACGGTTTTTGTCGTAAAAAACTAAGGTTCCTTTGATTTTTTTAGGTTTATTTGACCTCATTCTTTAATAAAAACACAGAATCTCTAAAAATGTATCAAAAGATTCCAAATGAAATCAGCAGAAACTGGTACTTTTGACGCAATTGTGTTATTTTTTTTAAAATCTATGTAAGTTATTATATGGGTTATTATATGGGTTATTATTAAAGGGGTTTTTTCAAAAAAAACCTAAGTTAATAGGATTTACTTAGGTATATTTAACCTTATTCTTTAATAAAGTGTGAGAATATTTTAATATGTCTTATTTTTTAATTATTTGTAAGTTTTTATATATAAAACGGGATTTTATTTGTAAAAAACTGAGGTTCCTTCAATTCACTCAGGTTTATTTGACCTTAGTTTTTAACAAATCAACATAATCATAAAAAAGAAATCTAAAGATTTCAAAAGAAAGCAGTGGAAACCTGTTTTTTTGACGCAATTGTCTAATTTTTTGATTTTAGATAAGTTATTATATTGAAAAAGGGGTTTTGTCGTAAAAAACTTAGGTTCCTTTGATTCACTTAGGTTTATTTGACCTTTTTCTTTAACAAAGCAACATAATCATAAAAAAGAAATCAAAAGATTCAAAAACAAAGTAGTGGAAACCTGTTTTATTGACGCAATTGTCTTATTTATTGATTTTAGATAAGTTATTATATAGAAAAAGGGGTTATGTCGTAAAAAACTTAGATTCCTTTGAGTCACTCAAGTTTATTTGAACTTATTCTTTAACAAACCAACATAATCATAAAAAAGAAATCAAAAGATTTTAAAAGAAAACAGTGGAAACCTGTTTTTTTGACGCAATTGTCTTAACTTTTAGTTTTAGATAAGTTATTAGATAGAAAAAAGGGTTTTGTCGTAAAGAACTTGAATTCCTTTGATTCACTCAGGTTTATTTGACCTGATTCTTTAACAAACCAACATAATCATAAAAAATAAATCAAAAGATTTTAAAAGAAAGTAGTGAAAACCTGTTTTTTTTTGACGCAATTGTCTTATTTTTTGATTTTAGATAAGTTATTATATAGAAAAAGGGGTTTTGTCGTAAAAAACATAGGTTCCCTTGATTCACTCAGGTTTATTTGACCTTATTCTTTAGCAAATTAACATAATCATAAAAAAGAAATCAAAAGATTTTAAAAGAAAGCAGTGGAAACCTGTTTTTTTGACGCAATTGTCTTATTTTTTGATTTTAGATAAGTTATTATATAGAAAAAGGGGTTTTGTCGTAAAAAACTTAGGTTCCTTTGATTCACTCAGGTTTATTTGACCTTATTCTTTAACAAACCAACATAATCATAAAAAAGAAATCAAAAGATTCTAAAAGAAAGCAGTGGAAACCTGTTTTATTGACGCAATTGTCTTATTTTTTGATTTTAGATAAGTTATTATATAGAAAAAGGGGTTTTGTCGTAAAAAACTTAGGTTCCTTTGATTCACTCAAGTTTATTTGACTTATTCTTTATCAAATCAACATAATCATAAAAACGAAATCAAAAGATTTTAAAAGAAAGCAGTTGAAAGCTGTGTTTTTGTTGTTTTTAAGTAAAATAATGATTTTTGAAAAAAAATTTATCGAATTTTCAGCATTCTTTCACTGAAAAGCATAAAACTAGCTAGGTTGATTTTCTTTTTATTGACTTAATCTTTCTTAAATTAACATATTCATAAAAAAAAAATCAAAAGATTCCAAACGAAAGAATTGGAAACATGTTTTTTTGACGCAAATGTCTTATTTTTTATTTTATTTAAGTTATTATATAGAAAAAGGGGTTTTGTCGTAAAAAACATAAATTCCTTTTTGTCACTCAGGTTTATTTGACCTTATTTTTTATTAAACCAACATAATCATATAAAAGAAAACAAAGGATTTTTGAAGAAAGCAGTGGAAACCAGTTTTTTTGACGCAAATGTCTTAATTTTTGATTTTAGATAAATTTTTATAAATAAATATGGGTTTTGTCAGAAAAAACTAAGGTTTCGTTGACTCACTCAAGTTTATTTGACCTAATTCTTTAACAAACCAACATAATCATAAAGATGAAATCAAAAGATTCCAAAAGAAAGCAGTGGAAACCAGGTTTTTTGACGCAATTGTCTATTTTTTTGATTTTAGATAAGTAATTATATAGAAAAAAGGGTTTTGTCGTAAAGAACTTAAATTCCTTTGATTCACTCAGGTTTATTTGACCTGATTCTTTAACAAACCAACATAATCATAAAAAATAAATAAAAAGATTCCAAAAGAAAGCAGTGGAAACCTGTTTTTTTGACGCAAATGTCTTATTTTTTGATTTTAGTTAAGTTATTATATAGAAAAAAATGTTTTATCGTAAAAAACTTAGGTTCCTTTGATTCACTCAGGTTTATTTCACCTTATTCTTAACCAAATAAACATAATAGTAAAAAAGAAATCAAAAGATTTTAAAAGAAAGTAGTGAAAACCTGTTTTTTTTTGACGCAATTGTCTTATTTTTTGATTTTAGATAAGTTATTATATAGAAAAAGGGGTTTTGTCGTAAAAAACATAGGTTCCTTTGATTCACTCAGGTTTATTTGACCTTATCCTTTAGCAAACTAACATAATCATAAAAAAGAAATCAAAAGATTTCAAAAGAAAGCAGTGGAAACCTGTTTTTTTGACGCAATTGTCTTATTTTTTGATTTTAGATAAGTTATTATATTGAAAAAGGGGTTTTGTTGTAAAAAACTTAGGTTCCTTTGATTCACTCAGGTTTATTTGACCTTATTTTTTAACAAATCAACATAATCATAAAAAAGAAATCAAAAGATTCCAAAAGAAAGCAGTGGAACCTGTTTTTTTGACGCAATTGTCTTATTTTTTGATTTTAGATAAGTTATTATATAGAAAAAGGGGTTTTGTCCTAAAAAACTAAGATTCCTCTGATTCACTCAGAATTATTTGAACTTATTCTTTAACAAACCAACATAATCATAAAAAAGAAATCAAAAGATTTCAAAAGAAAGCAGTGGAAACCTGTTTTTTTGATGCAATTGTCTTAATTTTTAATTTTAGATAAGTTATTATATAGAAAAAAGGGTTTTGTCGTAAAAAACTTAAATTCCTTTGATTCACTCAGGTTTATTTGACCTTATTCTTTAACAAACCAACATAATCATAAAAAAGAAATCAAAAGATTCCAAAATAAAGCAGTGGAAACTTGTTTTTTTGACGCAATTGTCTTATTTTTTGATTTTAGTTAAGTTATTATATAGAAAAAGGGGTTTTGTCGTAAAAAACTTAGGTTCCTTTGATTCACTCAGGTTTATTTGACCTTATTCTTTAACAAAACAACATAATTATAAAAAAGAAATCAAAAGATTCAAAAACAAAGTAGTGGAAACCTGTTTTATTGACGCAATTGTCTTATTTATTGATTTTAGATAAGTTATTATATAGAAAAAGGGGTTATGTCGTAAAAAACTTAGATTCCTTTGAGTCACTCAAGTTTATTTGAACTTATTCTTTAACAAACCAACATAATCATAAAAAAGAAATCAAAAGATTTTAAAAGAAAACAGTGGAAACCTGTTTTTTTGACGCAATTGTCTTAACTTTTAGTTTTAGATAAGTTATTAGATAGAAAAAAGGGTTTTGTCGTAAAGAACTTAAATTCCTTTGATTCACTCAGGTTTATTTGACCTGATTCTTTAACAAACCAACATAATCATAAAAAATAAATCAAAAGATTTTAAAAGAAAGTAGTGAAAACCTGTTTTTTTTTGACGCAATTGTCTTATTTTTTGATTTTAGATAAGTTATTATATAGAAAAAGGGGTTTTGTCGTAAAAAACATAGGTTCCCTTGATTCACTCAGGTTTATTTGACCTTATTCTTTAGCAAATTAACATAATCATAAAAAAGAAATCAAAAGATTTTAAAAGAAAGCAGTGGAAACCTGTTTTTTTGACGCAATTGTCTTATTTTTTGATTTTAGATAAGTTATTATATAGAAAAAGGGGTTTTGTCGTAAAAAACTTAGGTTCCTTTGATTCACTCAGGTTTATTTGACCTTATTCTTTAACAAACCAACATAATCATAAAAAAGAAATCAAAAGATTCCAAAAGAAAGCAGTGGAAACCTGTTTTATTGACGCAATTGTCTTATTTTTTGATTTTAGATAAGTTATTATATAGAAAAAGGGGTTTTGTCGTAAAAAACTTAGGTTCCTTTGATTCACTCAAGTTTATTTGACTTATTCTTTATCAAATCAACATAATCATAAAAACGAAATCAAAAGATTTTAAAAGAAAGCAGTTGAAAGCTGTGTTTTTGTTGTTTTTAAGTAAAATAATGATTTTTGAAAAAAAATTTATCGAATTTTCAGCATTCTTTCACTGAAAAGCATAAAACTAGCTAGGTTGATTTTCTTTTTATTGACTTAATCTTTCTTAAATTAACATATTCATAAAAAAAAAATCAAAAGATTCCAAACGAAAGAATTGGAAACATGTTTTTTTGACGCAAATGTCTTATTTTTTATTTTATTTAAGTTATTATATAGAAAAAGGGGTTTTGTCGTAAAAAACATAAATTCCTTTTTGTCACTCAGGTTTATTTGACCTTATTTTTTATTAAACCAACATAATCATATAAAAGAAAACAAAGGATTTTTGAAGAAAGCAGTGGAAACCAGTTTTTTTGACGCAAATGTCTTAATTTTTGATTTTAGATAAATTTTTATAAATAAATATGGGTTTTGTCAGAAAAAACTAAGGTTTCGTTGACTCACTCAAGTTTATTTGACCTAATTCTTTAACAAACCAACATAATCATAAAGATGAAATCAAAAGATTCCAAAAGAAAGCAGTGGAAACCAGGTTTTTTGACGCAATTGTCTATTTTTTTGATTTTAGATAAGTAATTATATAGAAAAAAGGGTTTTGTCGTAAAGAACTTAAATTCCTTTGATTCACTCAGGTTTACTTGACCTGATTCTTTAACAAACCAACATAATCATAAAAAATAAATAAAAAGATTCCAAAAGAAAGCAGTGGAAACCTGTTTTTTTGACGCAATTGTCTTATTTTTTGATTTTAGTTAAGTTATTATATAGAAAAAAATGTTTTATCGTAAAAAACTTAGGTTCCTTTGATTCACTCAGGTTTATTTCACCTTATTCTTAACCAAATAAACATAATAGTAAAAAAGAAATCAAAAGATTTTAAAAGAAAGTAGTGAAAACCTGTTTTTTTTTGACGCAATTGTCTTATTTTTTGATTTTAGATAAGTTATTATATAGAAAAAGGGGTTTTGTCGTAAAAAACATAGGTTCCTTTGATTCACTCAGGTTTATTTGACCTTATCCTTTAGCAAACTAACATAATCATAAAAAAGAAATCAAAAGATTTCAAAAGAAAGCAGTGGAAACCTGTTTTTTTGACGCAATTGTCTTATTTTTTGATTTTAGATAAGTTATTATATAGAAAAAGGGGTTTTGTCGTAAAAAAATTTGCTTCCTTTGATTCACTCAGGTTTATTTGACCTTATTCTTTAACAAACCAACATAATCATAAAAAAGAAATCAAAAGATTCCAAAAGAAAGCAGTGGAAACCTGTTTTTTTGACGCAATTGTCTTATTTTTTGATTTTAGATAAGTTATTATATAGAAAAAGGAGTTTTGTCGTAAAAAACTTAGGGTCCTTTGATTCACTCAGGTTTATTTGACCTAATTCTTTAACAAACTAACATAATCATAAGAAAGAAATCAAAAGATTCCAAAACAAAGCAGTGGAAAGCTGTTTTTTTGACGCAATTGTCTAATTTTTTGATTTTAGATAAATTATTATATTGAAAAAGGGGTTTTGTCGTAAAAAACTTAGGTTCCTTTGATTTACTCAGGTTTATTTGACCTTATTCTTTAACAAACCAACATAATCATAAAAAAGAAATCAAAACATTTTAAAAGAAAGCAGGAGAAACCTGTTTTTTTGACGCAATTGTCTTATTTTTTGACTTTAGATAAGTTATTATATAGAAAAAGGAGTTTTGTCGTAAAAAACTTAGGTTCCTTTAATTCACTCAGGTTTATTTGAACTTATTCTTTAACAAACCAACATAATCATAAAAAAGAAATCAAAAGATTTTAAAAGAAAGCAGTGGAAACCTGTTTTTATGACGCAATTGTCATATTTTTTGATTTTAGATAAGTTATTATATAGAAAAAGGGGTTTTGTCGTAAAAAACTTAGGTTCCTTTGATTCACTCAGCTTTGTTTGACCTTATTTTTTAACAAACCAATATATTCATAAAAAAGAAATCAAAAGATTCCAAAAGAAAGCAGTGGAAACCTGTTTTTTTGACGCAATTGTCTGATTTTTTGATTTTAGATTAGTTATTATATAGAAAAAGGTGTTTTGTCGTAAAAAACTTAGGTTCCTTTGATTCACTCAGGTTTATTTGACCTTATTCTTTAACAAACCAACATAATCATAAAAAAGAAATCAAAAGATCCAAAAAGAAAGCAGTGGAAACCTGTTTTTTTGACGCAATTGTCTTATTTTTTGATTTTAGATAAGTTAATATATAGAAAAAGGGGTTTTGTCGTAAAAAACTTAGGTTCCTTTGATTCACTCAGGTTTATTTGACCTTATTCTTTAACAAACCAACATAATCATAAAAAAGAAATCAAAAGATTCCAGAAGAAAGCAGTGGAAACCTGTTTTTTTGACGCAATTGTCTTATTTTTTGTTTCAGATAAGTTATTATATAGAAAAAAGGGGTTTTGTCGTAAAAAACTTAGGTTCCTTTGATTCACTCAGGTTTATTTGACCTTATTCTTTAACAAACCAACATAATCATAAAAAATAAATCAAAAGATTCCAAAAGAAAGCAGTGGAAACCTGTTTTTTTGACGCAATTGTCTTATTTTTTGATTTTAGATAAATTATTATATAGAAAAAGGAGTTTTGTCGTAAAAAACTTAGGTTCCTTTGATTCACTCAGGTTTATTTGACCTTATTCTTTAACAAACCAACATAATCATAAAAAAGAAATCAAAAGATTTTAATAGAAAGCAGTGGAAACTGTTTTTATGACGCAATTGTCTTATTTTTTGATTTTAGATAAGTTATTATATAGAAAAAGGGGTTTTGTCGTAAAAAACTTAGGTTCCTTTGATTCACTCAGGTTTATTTGACCTTCTTCTTTAACAAACCAACATAATCATAAAAACGAAATCAAAAGATTCCAAAAGAAAGCAGTGGACACATGTTTTTTTGACGCAATTGTCTGATTTTTTGATTTTAGATAAGTTATTATATAGAAAAAGGGGTTTTGTCGTAAAAAACTTAGGTTCCTTTGATTCACTCAGGTTTATTTGACCTTATTCTTTAACAAACCAACATTATCATAAAAAAGAAAGCAAAAGATTCCAAAAGAAAGCAGTGGAAACCTGTCTTTTTGACGCAATTGTCTTATTTTTTGATTTTAGATAAGTTATTATATAGAAAAAGGGGTTTTGTAGTAAAAAACATAGGTTCCTTTGATTCACCCAGGTTTATTTGACCTTATTCTTTAACAAACCAACATAATCATAAAAATGAAATCAAAAGATTCCAAAAGAAAGCAGTGGAAACCTGTTTTTTTGACGCAATTGTCTTATTTTTTGATTTTAGATAAGTTAATATATAGAAAAAGAGGTTTTGTCGTAAAAAACTTAGGTTCCTTTGATTCACTCAGATTTATTTGACCTTATTCTTTAACAAACCAACATAATCATAAAAAAGAAATCAAAAGATTCCAAAAGAAAGCAGTGGAATTTTGTTTTTTTGACGCAATTGTCTTATTTTTTGATTTTAGATAAGTTATTATATAGAAAAAGGGGTTTTGTCGTAAAAAACTTAAGTTCCTTTGATTCACTCAGGTTTATTTGACCTTATTCTTTAACAAACCAACGTAATCATAAAAAAGAAATCAAAAGATTCCAAAAGAAAGCAGTGGAAACCTGTTTTTATGACGCAATTGTCTTATTTTTTGATTTTAGATAAGTTATTATATAGAAAAAGGGGTTTTGTCGTAAAAAACTTAGGTTCCTTTGATGCACTCAGGTTTATTTGACCTTATTCTTTAACAAACCAACATAATCATAAAATAGAAATCAAAAGATTCCAAAAGAAAGCAGTGGAAACCTGTTTTTTTGACGCAATTGTCTTATTTTTTGATTTTAGATAAGTTATTATATAGAAAAAGGGGTTTTGTCGTAAAAAACTTAAGTTCCTTTGATTCACTCAGGTTTATTTGACCTTATTCTTTAACAAACCAACGTAATCATAAAAAAGAAATCAAAAGATTCCAAAAGAAAGCAGTGGAAACCTGTTTTTATGACGCAATTGTCTTATTTTTTGATTTTAGATAAGTTATTATATAGAAAAAGGGGTTTTGTCGTAAAAAACTTAGGTTCCTTTGATGCACTCAGGTTTATTTGACCTTATTTTTTAACAAACCAACATAATCATAAAAAAGTAATCAAAAGATTCCAAAAGAAAGCAGTGGAAACCTGTTTTTTTGACGCAATTGTCTTATTCTTTGTTTTAGATAAGTTATTATATAGAAAAAGGGGTTTTGTCGTAAAAAACTTAGGTTCCTTTGATTCACTCAGGTTTATTTGACCTTATTCTTCAACAAACCTACATAATCATAAAAAAGAAATCAAAAGATTCCAAAAGAAAGCAGTGGAAACCTGTTTTTTTGACGCAATTGTCTTATTTTTTGATTTTAGATAAGTTATTATATAGAAAAAGGGATTTTGTCGTAAAAAATTTAGGTTCCTTTGATGCACTCAGCTTTATTTGATCTTATTTTTTAACAAACCAACATAATCATAAAAAAGAAATCAAAAGATTTCAAAAGAAAGCAGTGGAAACCTGTTTTTTTGACGCAATTGTCTTATTTTTTGATTTTAGATAAGTTATTATATAGAAAAAGGGGTTTTGTCGTAAAAAACTTAGGTTCCTTTGATTCACTCAGGTTTATTTGACCTTATTCTTTAACAAACCAACATAATCATAAACAAGAAATCAAAAGATTCCAAAAGAAAGCAGTGGAAACCTGTTTTTTTGACGCAATTGTCTTTTTTTTTGATTTTAGATAAGTTATTATATAGAAAAAAGGGTTTTGTCGTGAAAAACTTCGGTTCCTTTGATTCACTCAGGTTTATTTGACCTTATTCTTTAACAAACCAACATAATCATAAACAAGAAATCAAAAGATTTCAAAAGAAAGCAGTGGAAACCTGTTTTTTTGACGAAATTGTCTTATTTTTTGTTTTAGATAAATTATTATATAGAAAAAGGGGTTTTGTCGTAAAAAACTTAGGTTCCTTTGATTCACTCAGGTTTATTTGACCTTATTCTTTAACAAACCAACATAATCATAAAAAAGAAATCAAAAGATTCCAAAAGAAAGCAGTGGAAACCTGTTTTTTTGACGCAATTGTCTTATTTTTTGATTTTAGATAAGTTATTATATAGAAAAAGGAGTTTTGTCGTAAAAAACATAAGTTCCTTTAATTCACTCAGGTTTATTTGACCTTATTCTTTAACAAACCAACGTAATCATAAAAAAGAAATCAAAAGATTCTAAAAGAAAGCAGTGGAAACTTATTTTTATGTCGCAATTGTCTTATTTTTTGATTTTAGATAAGTTATTATATAGAAAAAAAGGTTTTGTCGTAAAAAAGTTAGGTTCCTTTGATGCACTCAGCTTTATTTGACCTTATTTTTTAACAAACCAACATAATCATAAAAAAGAAATCAAAAGATTCCAAAAGAAAGCAGTGGAAACCTGTTTTTTTGACGCAATTGTCTTTTTTTTTGATTTTAGATAAGTTATTATATAGAAAAAGAGGTTTTGTCGTGAAAAACCTCGGTTCCTCTGATTCACTCAGGTTTGTTTGACCTTATTCTTTAACAAACCAACATAATCATAAAAAAGAAATCAAAAGATTCCAGAAGAAAGCAGTGGAAACCTGTTTTTATGACGCAATTGTCTTATTTTTTGATTTTAGATAAGTTATTATATAGAAAAAGGGGTTTTGTCGTAAAAAACTTAGGTTCCTTTAATTAACTTAGCTTTATTTGACCTTATTTTTTAACAAACCAACATAATCATAAAAAAGAAATCAAAAGATTCCAAAAGAAAGCAGTGGACACCTGTTTTTTTGACGCAATAGTCTGATTTTTTGATTTTAGATAAGTTATTATATAGAAAAAGGAGTTTTGTCGTAAAAAACTTAGGTTTCTTTGATTCACTCAGGTTTATTTGACCTTATTCTTTAACAAACCAACATAATCATAAAAAAGAAATCAAAAGATTCCAAAAGAAAGCAGTGGAAACCTGTTTTTTTGACGCAATTGTCTTATTTTTTGATTTTAGATAAGTTATTATATAGAAAAAGGGGTTTTGTCGTAAAAAAGTTAGATTCCTTTGATTCACTCAGGTTTATTTGACCTTATTCTTTAACAAACCAACATAATCATAAAAAAGAAATCAAAAGATTCCAAAAGAAAGCAGTGGAAACCTGTTTTTTTGACGCAATTGTCTTATTTTTTGATTTTAGATAAGTTATTATATAGAAAAAGGGGTTTTGTCATAAAAAACTTAGGTTCCTTTGATTCACTCAGGTTTATTTGACCTTATTCTTTAACAAACCAACATAATCATAAAAAAGAAATTAAAAGATTTCAAAAGAAAGCAGTAGAAACCTGTTTTTTTGACGCAATTGTCTTATTTTTTGATTTTAGATAAGTTATTATATAGAAATAGGGGTTTTGTCGTAAAAAACTTAGGTTCCTTTGATTCACTCAGGTTTATTTGACCTTATTCTTTAACAAATTAACATAATCATAAAAAAGAAATCAAAAGATTTCAAAAGAAAGCAGTGGAAACCTATTTTTTGACGCAATTGTCTTATTTTTTGATTTTAGATAAGTTATTATATAGAAAAAGGGGTTTTTTGGTAAAAAACTTAGGTTCCTTTGATTCACTCAGGTTTATTTGACCTTATTCTTTAACAAACCAACATAATCATAAAAAAGAAATCAAAAAATTCCAAAAGAATGCAGTATAAACCTGTTTTTTTTAAGCAATTGTCTTATTTTTTGATTTCAGATAAGTTATTATATAGAAAAAGGGGTTTTGTCATAAAAAACTTAGGTTCCTTTGATTCACTTAGGTTTATTTGACCTTATTCTTTAACAAATCAACATAATCATAAAAAAGAAATTAAAAGATTCTAAAAGAAAGCAGTGGAAACCTGTTTTTTTGACGCAATTGTCTTATTTTTTGATTTTAGATAAGTTATTATATAGAAAAAGGGGTTTTGTCGTAAAAAAGTTAGATTCCTTTGATTCACTCAGGTTTATTTGACCTTATTCTTTAACAAACCAACATAATCATAAAAAAGAAATCAAAAGATTCCAAAAGAAAGCAGTGGAAACCTGTTTTTTTGACGCAATTGTCTTATTTTTTGATTTTAGATAAGTTATTATATAGAAAAAGGGGTTTTGTCATAAAAAACTTAGGTTCCTTTGATTCACTCAGGTTTATTTGACCTTATTCTTTAACAAACCAACATAATCATAAAAAAGAAATTAAAAGATTTCAAAAGAAAGCAGTAGAAACCTGTTTTTTTGACGCAATTGTCTTATTTTTTGATTTTAGATAAGTTATTATATAGAAATAGGGGTTTTGTCGTAAAAAACTTAGGTTCCTTTGATTCACTCAGGTTTATTTGACCTTATTCTTTAACAAATTAACATAATCATAAAAAAGAAATCAAAAGATTTCAAAGGAAAGCAGTGGAAACCTATTTTTTGACGCAATTGTCTTATTTTTTGATTTTAGATAAGTTATTATATAGAAAAAGGGGTTTTTTTGTAAAAAACTTAGGTTCCTTTGATTCACTCAGGTTTATTTGACCTTATTCTTTAACAATCAACATAATCATAAAAAAGAAATCAAAAAATTCCAAAAGAATGCAGTATAAACCTGTTTTTTTTAAGCAATTGTCTTATTTTTTGATTTCAGATAAGTTATTATATAGAAAAAGGGGTTTTGTCATAAAAAACTTAGGTTCCTTTGATTCACTTAGGTTTATTTGACCTTATTCTTTAACAAATCAACATAATCATAAAAAAGAAATTAAAAGATTCTAAAAGAAAGCAGTGGAAACCTGTTTTTTTGACGCAATTGTCTTATTTTTTGATTTTAGATAAGTTATTATATAGAAAAAGGGGTTTTGTCGTAAAAAACTTAAGTTCCTTTGATTCACTCAGGTTTATTTGACCTTATTCTTTAACAAACCAACATAATCATAAAAAAGAAATCAAAAGATTCCAAAAGAAAGCAGTGGAAACCTGTTTTTTTGACGCAATTGTCTTATTTTTTGATTTTAGATAAGTTATTATATAGAAAAAGGGGTTTTGTCGTAAAAAAGTTAGATTCCTTTGATTCACTCAGGTTTATTTGACCTTATTCTTTAACAAACCAACATAATCATTAAAAAGAAATCAAAAGATTCCAAAAGAAAGCAGTGGAAACCTGTTTTTTTGACGCAATTGTCTTATTTTTTGATTTTAAATAAGTTATTATATAGAAAAAGGGGTTTTGTCATAAAAAACTTAGGTTCCTTTGATTCACTCAGGTTTATTTGACCTTATTCTTTAACAAACCAACATAATCATAAAAAAGAAATTAAAAGATTTCAAAAGAAAGCAGTAGAAACCTGTTTTTTTGACGCAATTGTCTTATTTTTTGATTTTAGATAAGTTATTATATAGAAATAGGGGTTTTGTCGTAAAAAACTTAGGTTCCTTTGATTCACTCAGGTTTATTTGACCTTATTCTTTAACAAATTAACATAATCATAAAAAAGAAATCAAAAGATTTCAAAAGAAAGCAGTGGAAACCTATTTTTTGACGCAATTGTCTTATTTTTTGATTTTAGATAAGTTATTATATAGAAAAAGGGGTTTTTTCGTAAAAAACTTAGGTTCCTTTGATTCACTCAGGTTTATTTGACCTTATTCTTTAACAAACCAACATAATCATAAAAAAGAAATCAAAAAATTCCAAAAGAATGCAGTATAAACCTGTTTTTTTTAAGCAATTGTCTTATTTTTTGATTTCAGATAAGTTATTATATAGAAAAAGGGGTTTTGTCATAAAAAACTTAGGTTCCTTTGATTCACTTAGGTTTATTTGACCTTATTCTTTAACAAATCAACATAATCATAAAAAAGAAATTAAAAGATTCTAAAAGAAAGCAGTGGAAACCTGTTTTTTTGACGCAATTGTCTTATTTTTTGATTTTAGATAAGTTATTATATAGAAAAAGGGGTTTTGTCGTAAAAAACTTAAGTTCCTTTGATTCACTCAAGTTTATTTGACCTTATTCTTTAACAAATTAACATAATCATAAAAAAGAAATCAAAAGATTCCAAAAGAAAGCAGTGGAAACCTGTTTTTTTGACGCAATTGTCTTATTTTTTGATTTTAGATAAGTTATTATATAGAAAAAGGGGTTTTGTAGTAAAAAACATAGGTTCCTTTGATTCACCCAGGTTTATTTGACCTTATTCTTTAACAAACCAACATAATCATAAAAAAGAAATCAAAAGATTCCAAAAGAAAGCAGTGGAAACCTGTTTTTTTGACGCAATTGTCTTTTTTTTTGATTTTAGATAAGTTAATATATAGAAAAAGAGGTTTTGTCGTAAAAAACTTAGGTTCCTTTGATTCACTCAGGTTTATTTGACCTTATTCTTTAACAAACCAACATAATCATAAAAAAGAAATCAAAAGATTCCAAAAGAAAGCAGTGGAAACTTGTTTTTTTGACGCAATTGTCTTATTTTTTGATTTTAGATATGTTATTATATAGAAAAAGAGGTTTTGTCGTGAAAAACATAAGTTCCTTTGATTCACTCAGGTTTATTTGACCTTATTCTTTAACAAACCAACGTAATCAAAAAAAAGAAATCAAAAGATTCCAAAAGAAAGCAGTGGAAACCTGTTTTTATGACGCAATTGTCTTATTTTTTGATTTTAGATAAGTTATTATATAGAAAAATGGGTTTTGTCGTAAAAAACTTAAGTTCCTTTGATTCACTCAGGTTTATTTGACCTTATTCTTTAACAAACCAACGTAATCATAAAAAAGAAATCAAAAGATTCCAAAAGAAAGCAGTGGAAACCTGTTTTTATGACGCAATTGTCTTACTTTTTGATTTTAAATAAGTTATTATATAGAAAAAGGGGTTTTGTCGTAAAAAACTTAGGTTCCTTTGATGCACTCAGGTTTATTTGACCTTATTTTTTAACAAACCAACATAATCATAAAAAAGAAATCAAAAGATTCCAAAAGAAAGCAGTGGAAACCTGTTTTTTTGACGCAATTGTCTTATTTTTTGATTTTAGATAAGTTATTATATAGAAGAAGGGGTTTTGTCGTAAAAAAATTAGGTTCCTTTGATTCACTCAGGTTTATTTGACCTTATTTTTTAACAAACCAACATAATCATAAAAATGAAATCAAAAGATTCCAAAAGAAAGCAGTGGAAACCTGTTTTTTTGACGCAATTGTCTTTTTTTTTGATTTTAGATAAGTTATTATATAGAAAAAAAGGTTTTGTCGTAAAAAACTTAGGTTCCTTTGATTCACTCAGGTTTATTTGACCTTATTCTTCAACAAACCTACATAATCATAAAAAAGAAATCAAAAGATTTTAAAAGAAAGCAGTGGAAACCTGTTTTTTTGACGCAATAGTCTGATTTTTTGATTTTAGATAAGTTATTATATAGAAGAAGGAGTTTTGTCGTAAAAAACTTAGGTTTCTTTGATTCACTCAGGTTTATTTGACCTTATTCTTTAACAAACCAACATAATCATAAAAAAGAAATCAAAAGATTCCAAAAGAAAGCAGTGGAAACCTGTTTTTTTGATGCAATTGTCTTATTTTTTGATTTTAGATAAGTTATTATATAGAAAAAGGGGTTTTGTCATAAAAAACATAGGTTCCTTTGATTCACTCAGGTTTATTTGACCTTATTCTTTAACAAACCAACATAATCATAAAAAAGAAATTAAAAGAATCCAAAAGAAAGCAGTAGAAACCTGTTTTTTTGACGCAATTGTCTTATTTTTTAGATTTTAGATAAGTTATTATATAGAAATAGGGGTTTTGTCGTAAAAAACTTAGGTTCCTTTGATTCACTCAGGTTTATTTGACCTTATTCTTTAACAAATTAACATAATCATAAAAAAGAAATCAAAAGATTTCAAAAGAAAGCAGTGGAAACCTGTTTTTTTGACGCAATTGTCTTATTTTTTAATTTTAGATAAGTTATTATATAGAAAAAGGGGTTTTTTCGTAAAAAACTTAGGTTCCTTTGATTCCCTCAGGTTTATTTGACCTTAATCTTTAACAAACCAACATAATCATAAAAAAGAAATCAAAAAATTCCAAAAGAAAGCAGTATAAACCTGTTTTTTTGACGCAATTGTCTTATTTTTTATTTCAGATAAGTTATTATATAGAAAAAGGGGTTTTGTCATAAAAAACTTAGGTTCCTTTGATTCACTCAGGTTTATTTGACCTTATTCTTTAACAAATCAACATAATCATAAAAAAGAAATCAAAAGAATCTAAAAGAAAGCAGTGGAAACCTGTTTTTTTGACGCAATTGTCTTATTTTTTAATTTTAGATAAGTTATTATATAGAAAAAGGGGTTTTGTCGTAAAAAACTTAGGTTCCTTTGATTCCCTCAAGTTTATTTGACCTTATTCTTTAACAAACCAACATAATCATAAAAAAGAAATCAAAAGATTCCAAAAGAAAGCAGTGGAAACCTGTTTTTTTGACGCAATTGTCTTATTTTTTGATTTTAGATAAGTTATTATATAGAAAAAGGGGTTTTGTAGTAAAAAACTTAGGTTCCTTTGATTCACCCAGGTTTATTTGACCTTATTCTTTAACAAACCAACATAATCATAAAAAAGAAATCAAAAGATTCCAAAAGAAAGCAGTGGAAACCTGTTTTTTTGACGCAATTGTCTTTTTTTTTAATTTTAGATAAGTTATTATATAGAAAAAGAGGTTTTGTCGTAAAAAACTTAGGTTCCTTTGATTCACTCAGGTTTATTTGACCTTATTCTTTAACAAACCAACATAATCATAAAAAAGAAATCAAAAGATTCCAAAAGAAAGCAGTGGAAACCTGTTTTTTTGACGCAATTGTCTTATTTTTTGATTTTAGATAAGTTATTATATAGAAAAAGAGGTTTTGTCGTGAAAAACTTAGGTTCCTTTGATTCACTCAGGTTTATTTGACCTTATTCTTTAACAAACCAACGTAATCATAAAAAAGAAATCAAAAGATTCCAAAAGAAAGCAGTGGAAACCTGTTTTTATGACGCAATTGTCTTATTTTTTAATTTTAGATAAGTTATTATATAGAAAAAGGGGTTTTGTCGTAAAAAACTTAGGTTCCTTTGATGCACTCAGGTTTATTTGACCTTATTTTTTAACAAACCAACATAATCATAAAAAAGAAATCAAAAGATTCCAAAAGAAAGCAGTGGAAACCTGTTTTTTTGACGCAATTGTCTTATTTTTTGATTTTAGATAAGTTATTATATAGAAAAAGGGGTTTTGTCGTAAAAAACTTAGGTTCCTTTGATTCACTCAGGTTTATTTGACCTTATTCTTTAACAAACCAACGTAATCATAAAAAAGTAATCAAAAGAATCCAAAAGAAAGCAGTGGAAACCTGTTTTTATGACGCAATTGTCTTATTTTTTAATTTTAAATAAGTTATTATATAGAAAAAGGGGTTTTGTCGTAAAAAACTTAGGTTCCTTTGATGCACTCAGGTTTATTTGACCTTATTTTTTAACAAACCAACATAATCATAAAAAAGAAATCAAAAGATTCCAAAAGAAAGCAGTGGAAACCTGTTTTTTTGACGCAATTGTCTTATTTTTTAATTTTAGATAAGTTATTATATAGAAGAAGGGGTTTTGTCGTAAAAAACTTAGGTTCCTTTGATTCACTCAGGTTTATTTGACCTTATTTTTTAACAAACCAACATAATCATAAAAATGAAATCAAAAGATTCCAAAAGAAAGCAGTGGAAACCTGTTTTTTTGACGCAATTGTCTTTTTTTTTGATTTTAGATAAGTTATTATATAGAAAAAAAGGTTTTGTCGTAAAAAACTTAGGTTCCTTTGATTCACTCAGGTTTATTTGACCTTATTCTTCAACAAACCTACATAATCATAAAAAAGAAATCAAAAGATTCCAAAAGAAAGCAGTGGAAACCTGTTTTTTTGACGCAATAGTCTGATTTTTTGATTTTAGATAAGTTATTATATAGAAGAAGGGGTTTTGTCGTAAAAAACTTAGGTTCCTTTGATTCACTCAGGTTTATTTGACCTTATTCTTTAACAAACCAACATAATCATAAAAAAGAAATCAAAAGATTCCAAAAGAAAGCAGTGGAAACCTGTTTTTTTGACGCAATTGTCTTATTTTTTGATTTTAGATAAGTTATTATATAGAAAAAGGGGTTTTGTCGTAAAAAACTTAAGTTCCTTTGATTCACTCAGGTTTATTTGACCTTATTCTTTAACAAACCAACGTAATCATAAAAAAGAAATCAAAAGATTCCAAAAGAAAGCAGTGGAAACCTGTTTTTATCACGCAATTGTCTTATTTTTTGATTTTAGATAAGTTATTATATAGAAAAAGGGGTTTTGTCGTAAAAAACTTAGGTTCTTTTGATGCACTCAGGTTTATTTGACCTTATTTTTTAACAAACCAACATAATCATAAAAAAGAAATCAAAAGATTCCAAAAGAAAGCAGTGGAAACCTGTTTTTTTGACGCAATTGTATTATTTTTTGATTTTAGATAAGTTATTATATAGAAGAAGGGGTTTTGTCGTAAAAAACTTAGGTTCCTTTGATTCACCCAGGTTTATTTGACCTTATTCTTTAACAAACCAACATAATCATAAAAAAGAAATCAAAAGATTCCAAAAGAAAGCAGTGGAAACCTGTTTTTTCGACGCAATTGTCTTTTTTTTTGATTTTAGATAAGTTAATATATAGAAAAAGAGGTTTTGTCGTAAAAAACTTAGGTTCCTTTGATTCACTCAGGTTTATTTGACCTTATTCTTTAACAAACCAACATAATCATAAAAAAGAAATCAAAAGATTCCAAAAGAAAGCAGTGGAAACTTGTTTTTTTGACGCAATTGTCTTATTTTTTGATTTTAGATATGTTATTATATAGAAAAAGAGGTTTTGTCGTGAAAAACTTAAGTTCCTTTGATTCACTCAGGTTTATTTGACCTTATTCTTTAACAAACCAACGTAATCAAAAAAAAGAAATCAAAAGATTCCAAAAGAAAGCAGTGGAAACCTGTTTTTATGACGCAATTGTCTTATTTTTTTATTTTAGATAAGTTATTATATAGAAAAAGGGGTTTTGTCGTAAAAAACTTAGGTTCCTTTGATGCACTCAGGTTTATTTGACCTTATTTTTTAACAAACCAACATAATCATAAAAAAGAAATCAAAAGATTCCAAAAGAAAGCAGTGGAAACCTGTTTTTTTGACGCAATTGTCTTATTTTTTGATTTTAGATAAGTTATTATATAGAAAAAGGGGTTTTGTCGTAAAAAACTTAAGTTCCTTTGATTCACTCAGGTTTATTTGACCTTATTCTTTAACAAACCAACGTAATCATAAAAAAGTAATCAAAAGATTCCAAAAGAAAGCAGTGGAAACCTGTTTTTATGACGCAATTGTCTTATTTTTTAATTTTAAATAAGTTATTATATAGAAAAAGGGGTTTTGTCGTAAAAAACTTAGGTTCCTTTGATGCACTCAGGTTTATTTGACCTTATTTTTTAACAAACCAACATAATCATAAAAAAGAAATCAAAAGATTCCAAAAGAAAGCAGTGGAAACCTGTTTTTTTGACGCAATTGTCTTATTTTTTGATTTTAGATAAGTTATTATATAGAAGAAGGGGTTTTGTCGTAAAAAACTTAGGTTCTTTTGATTCCCTCAGGTTTATTTGACCTTATTTTTTAACAAACCAACATAATCATAAAAAAGAAATCAAAAGATTCCAAAAGAAAGCAGTGGAAACCTGTTTTTTTGACGCAATTGTCTTTTTTTTTAATTTTAGATAAGTTATTATATAGAAAAAAAGGTTTTGTCGTAAAAAACTTAGGTTCCTTTGATTCACTCAGGTTTATTTGACCTTATTCTTCAACAAACCTACATAATCATAAAAAAGAAATCAAAAGATTCCAAAAGAAAGCAGTGGAAACCTGTTTTTTTGACGCAATAGTCTGATTTTTTGATTTTAGATAAGTTATTATATAGAAGAAGGAGTTTTGTCGTAAAAAACTTAGGTTTCTTTGATTCACTCAGGTTTATTTGACCTTATTCTTTAACAAACCAACATAATCATAAAAAAGAAATCAAAAGATTCCAAAAGAAAGCAGTGGAAACCTGTTTTTTTGACGCATTTGTCTTATTTTTTGAATTTAGATAAGTTATTATATAGAAAAAGGGGTTTTGTCGTAAAAAACTTAAGTTCCTTTGATTCACTCAGGTTTATTTGACCTTATTCTTCAACAAACCAACATAATCATAAAAAAGAAATCAAAAGATTCCAAAAGAAAGCAGTGGAAACCTGTTTTTATGACGCAATTGTCTTATTTTTTGATTTTAGATAAGTTATTATATAGAAAAAGGGGTTTTGTCGTAAAAAACTTAGGTTCCTTTGATGCCCTCAGGTTTATTTGACCTTATTCTTTAACAAACCAACATAATCATAAAAAAGAAATCAAAAGAATCCAAAAGAAAGCAGTGGAAACCTGTTTTTTTGACGCAATTGTCTTATTTTTTAATTTTAGATAAGTTATTATATAGAAAAAGGGGTTTTGTCGTAAAAAACTTAGGTTCCTTTGATTCCCTCAGGTTTATTTGACCTTATTCTTTAACAAACCAACATAATCATAAAAAAGAAATCAAAAGAATCCAAAAGAAAGCAGTGGAAACCTGTTTTTTTGACGCAATTGTCTTATTTTTTAATTTTAGATAAGTTATTATATAGAAAAAGGGGTTTTGTCGTAAAAAACTTAGGTTCCTTTGATTCCCTCAGGTTTATTTGACCTTATTCTTTAACAAACCAACATAATCATAAAAAAGAAATCAAAAGAATCCAAAAGAAAGCAGTGGAAACCTGTTTTTTTGACGCAATTGTCTTATTTTTTAATTTTAGATAAGTTATTATATAGAAAAAGGGGTTTTGTCGTAAAAAACTTAGGTTCCTTTGATTCCCTCAGGTTTATTTGACCTTATTCTTTAACAAACCAACATAATCATAAAAAAGAAATCAAAAGAATCCAAAAGAAAGCAGTGGAAACCTGTTTTTTTGACGCAATTGTCTTATTTTTTAATTTTAGATAAGTTATTATATAGAAAAAGGGGTTTTGTCGTAAAAAACTTAGGTTCCTTTGATTCCCTCAGGTTTATTTGACCTTATTCTTTAACAAACCAACATAATCATAAAAAAGAAATCAAAAGAATCCAAAAGAAAGCAGTGGAAACCTGTTTTTTTGACGCAATTGTCTTATTTTTTAATTTTAGATAAGTTATTATATAGAAAAAGGGGTTTTGTCGTAAAAAACTTAGGTTCCTTTGATTCCCTCAGGTTTATTTGACCTTATTCTTTAACAAACCAACATAATCATAAAAAAGAAATCAAAAGAATCCAAAAGAAAGCAGTGGAAACCTGTTTTTTTGACGCAATTGTCTTATTTTTTAATTTTAGATAAGTTATTATATAGAAAAAGGGGTTTTGTCGTAAAAAACTTAGGTTCCTTTGATTCCCTCAGGTTTATTTGACCTTATTCTTTAACAAACCAACATAATCATAAAAAAGAAATCAAAAGAATCCAAAAGAAAGCAGTGGAAACCTGTTTTTTTGACGCAATTGTCTTATTTTTTAGATTTTAGATAAGTTATTATATAGAAAAAGGGGTTTTGTCGTAAAAAACTTAGGTTCCTTTGATTCCCTCAGGTTTATTTGACCTTATTCTTTAACAAACCAACATAATCATAAAAAAGAAATCAAAAGAATCCAAAAGAAAGCAGTGGAAACCTGTTTTTTTGACGCAATTGTCTTATTTTTTAATTTTAGATAAGTTATTATATAGAAAAAGGGGTTTTGTCGTAAAAAACTTAGGTTCCTTTGATTCCCTCAGGTTTATTTGACCTTATTCTTTAACAAACCAACATAATCATAAAAAAGAAATCAAAAGAATCCAAAAGAAAGCAGTGGAAACCTGTTTTTTTGACGCAATTGTCTTATTTTTTAATTTTAGATAAGTTATTATATAGAAAAAGGGGTTTTGTCGTAAAAAACTTAGGTTCCTTTGATGCCCTCAGGTTTATTTGACCTTATTCTTTAACAAACCAACATAATCATAAAAAAGAAATCAAAAGAATCCAAAAGAAAGCAGTGGAAACCTGTTTTTTTGACGCAATTGTCTTATTTTTTAGTTTTAGATAAGTTATTATATAGAAAAAGGGGTTTTGTCGTAAAAAACTTAGGTTCCTTTGATTCCCTCAGGTTTATTTGACCTTATTCTTTAACAAACCAACATAATCATAAAAAAGAAATCAAAAGAATCCAAAAGAAAGCAGTGGAAACCTGTTTTTTTGACGCAATTGTCTTATTTTTTAATTTTAGATAAGTTATTATATAGAAAAAGGGGTTTTGTCGTAAAAAACTTAGGTTCCTTTGATTCCCTCAGGTTTATTTGACCTTATTCTTTAACAAACCAACATAATCATAAAAAAGAAATCAAAAGAATCCAAAAGAAAGCAGTGGAAACCTGTTTTTTTGACGCAATTGTCTTATTTTTTAATTTTAGATAAGTTATTATATAGAAAAAGGGGTTTTGTCGTAAAAAACTTAGGTTCCTTTGATTCCCTCAGGTTTATTTGACCTTATTCTTTAACAAACCAACATAATCATAAAAAAGAAATCAAAAGAATCCAAAAGAAAGCAGTGGAAACCTGTTTTTTTGACGCAATTGTCTTATTTTTTAATTTTAGATAAGTTATTATATAGAAAAAGGGGTTTTGTCGTAAAAAACTTAGGTTCCTTTGATTCCCTCAGGTTTATTTGACCTTATTCTTTAACAAACCAACATAATCATAAAAAAGAAATCAAAAGAATCCAAAAGAAAGCAGTGGAAACCTGTTTTTTTGACGCAATTGTCTTATTTTTTAATTTTAGATAAGTTATTATATAGAAAAAGGGGTTTTGTCGTAAAAAACTTAGGTTCCTTTGATTCCCTCAGGTTTATTTGACCTTATTCTTTAACAAACCAACATAATCATAAAAAAGAAATCAAAAGAATCCAAAAGAAAGCAGTGGAAACCTGTTTTTTTGACGCAATTGTCTTATTTTTTAATTTTAGATAAGTTATTATATAGAAAAAGGGGTTTTGTCGTAAAAAACTTAGGTTCCTTTGATTCCCTCAGGTTTATTTGACCTTATTCTTTAACAAACCAACATAATCATAAAAAAGAAATCAAAAGAATCCAAAAGAAAGCAGTGGAAACCTGTTTTTTTGACGCAATTGTCTTATTTTTTAGTTTTAGATAAGTTATTATATAGAAAAAGGGGTTTTGTCGTAAAAAACTTAGGTTCCTTTGATTCCCTCAGGTTTATTTGACCTTATTCTTTAACAAACCAACATAATCATAAAAAAGAAATCAAAAGAATCCAAAAGAAAGCAGTGGAAACCTGTTTTTTTGACGCAATTGTCTTATTTTTTAATTTTAGATAAGTTATTATATAGAAAAAGGGGTTTTGTCGTAAAAAACTTAGGTTCCTTTGATTCCCTCAGGTTTATTTGACCTTATTCTTTAACAAACCAACATAATCATAAAAAAGAAATCAAAAGAATCCAAAAGAAAGCAGTGGAAACCTGTTTTTTTGACGCAATTGTCTTATTTTTTAATTTTAGATAAGTTATTATATAGAAAAAGGGGTTTTGTCGTAAAAAACTTAGGTTCCTTTGATTCCCTCAGGTTTATTTGACCTTATTCTTTAACAAACCAACATAATCATAAAAAAGAAATCAAAAGAATCCAAAAGAAAGCAGTGGAAACCTGTTTTTTTGACGCAATTGTCTTATTTTTTAATTTTAGATAAGTTATTATATAGAAAAAGGGGTTTTGTCGTAAAAAACTTAGGTTCCTTTGATTCCCTCAGGTTTATTTGACCTTATTCTTTAACAAACCAACATAATCATAAAAAAGAAATCAAAAGAATCCAAAAGAAAGCAGTGGAAACCTGTTTTTTTGACGCAATTGTCTTATTTTTTAATTTTAGATAAGTTATTATATAGAAAAAGGGGTTTTGTCGTAAAAAACTTAGGTTCCTTTGATTCCCTCAGGTTTATTTGACCTTATTCTTTAACAAACCAACATAATCATAAAAAAGAAATCAAAAGAATCCAAAAGAAAGCAGTGGAAACCTGTTTTTTTGACGCAATTGTCTTATTTTTTAGTTTTAGATAAGTTATTATATAGAAAAAGGGGTTTTGTCGTAAAAAACTTAGGTTCCTTTGATTCCCTCAGGTTTATTTGACCTTATTCTTTAACAAACCAACATAATCATAAAAAAGAAATCAAAAGAATCCAAAAGAAAGCAGTGGAAACCTGTTTTTTTGACGCAATTGTCTTATTTTTTAATTTTAGATAAGTTATTATATAGAAAAAGGGGTTTTGTCGTAAAAAACTTAGGTTCCTTTGATTCCCTCAGGTTTATTTGACCTTATTCTTTAACAAACCAACATAATCATAAAAAAGAAATCAAAAGAATCCAAAAGAAAGCAGTGGAAACCTGTTTTTTTGACGCAATTGTCTTATTTTTTAATTTTAGATAAGTTATTATATAGAAAAAGGGGTTTTGTCGTAAAAAACTTAGGTTCCTTTGATTCCCTCAGGTTTATTTGACCTTATTCTTTAACAAACCAACATAATCATAAAAAAGAAATCAAAAGAATCCAAAAGAAAGCAGTGGAAACCTGTTTTTTTGACGCAATTGTCTTATTTTTTAATTTTAGATAAGTTATTATATAGAAAAAGGGGTTTTGTCGTAAAAAACTTAGGTTCCTTTGATTCCCTCAGGTTTATTTGACCTTATTCTTTAACAAACCAACATAATCATAAAAAAGAAATCAAAAGAATCCAAAAGAAAGCAGTGGAAACCTGTTTTTTTGACGCAATTGTCTTATTTTTTAATTTTAGATAAGTTATTATATAGAAAAAGGGGTTTTGTCGTAAAAAACTTAGGTTCCTTTGATTCCCTCAGGTTTATTTGACCTTATTCTTTAACAAACCAACATAATCATAAAAAAGAAATCAAAAGAATCCAAAAGAAAGCAGTGGAAACCTGTTTTTTTGACGCAATTGTCTTATTTTTTAATTTTAGATAAGTTATTATATAGAAAAAGGGGTTTTGTCGTAAAAAACTTAGGTTCCTTTGATTCCCTCAGGTTTATTTGACCTTATTCTTTAACAAACCAACATAATCATAAAAAAGAAATCAAAAGAATCCAAAAGAAAGCAGTGGAAACCTGTTTTTTTGACGCAATTGTCTTATTTTTTAATTTTAGATAAGTTATTATATAGAAAAAGGGGTTTTGTCGTAAAAAACTTAGGTTCCTTTGATTCCCTCAGGTTTATTTGACCTTATTCTTTAACAAACCAACATAATCATAAAAAAGAAATCAAAAGAATCCAAAAGAAAGCAGTGGAAACCTGTTTTTTTGACGCAATTGTCTTATTTTTTAGTTTTAGATAAGTTATTATATAGAAAAAGGGGTTTTGTCGTAAAAAACTTAGGTTCCTTTGATTCCCTCAGGTTTATTTGACCTTATTCTTTAACAAACCAACATAATCATAAAAAAGAAATCAAAAGAATCCAAAAGAAAGCAGTGGAAACCTGTTTTTTTGACGCAATTGTCTTATTTTTTAATTTTAGATAAGTTATTATATAGAAAAAGGGGTTTTGTCGTAAAAAACTTAGGTTCCTTTGATTCCCTCAGGTTTATTTGACCTTATTCTTTAACAAACCAACATAATCATAAAAAAGAAATCAAAAGAATCCAAAAGAAAGCAGTGGAAACCTGTTTTTTTGACGCAATTGTCTTATTTTTTAATTTTAGATAAGTTATTATATAGAAAAAGGGGTTTTGTCGTAAAAAACTTAGGTTCCTTTGATTCCCTCAGGTTTATTTGACCTTATTCTTTAACAAACCAACATAATCATAAAAAAGAAATCAAAAGAATCCAAAAGAAAGCAGTGGAAACCTGTTTTTTTGACGCAATTGTCTTATTTTTTAATTTTAGATAAGTTATTATATAGAAAAAGGGGTTTTGTCGTAAAAAACTTAGGTTCCTTTGATTCCCTCAGGTTTATTTGACCTTATTCTTTAACAAACCAACATAATCATAAAAAAGAAATCAAAAGAATCCAAAAGAAAGCAGTGGAAACCTGTTTTTTTGACGCAATTGTCTTATTTTTTATTTTAGATAAGTTATTATATAGAAAAAGGGGTTTTGTCGTAAAAAACTTAGGTTCCTTTGATTCCCTCAGGTTTATTTGACCTTATTCTTTAACAAACCAACATAATCATAAAAAAGAAATCAAAAGAATCCAAAAGAAAGCAGTGGAAACCTGTTTTTTTGACGCAATTGTCTTATTTTTTAGTTTTAGATAAGTTATTATATAGAAAAAGGGGTTTTGTCGTAAAAAACTTAGGTTCCTTTGATTCCCTCAGGTTTATTTGACCTTATTCTTTAACAAACCAACATAATCATAAAAAAGAAATCAAAAGAATCCAAAAGAAAGCAGTGGAAACCTGTTTTTTTGACGCAATTGTCTTATTTTTTAATTTTAGATAAGTTATTATATAGAAAAAGGGGTTTTGTCGTAAAAAACTTAGGTTCCTTTGATTCCCTCAGGTTTATTTGACCTTATTCTTTAACAAACCAACATAATCATAAAAAAGAAATCAAAAGAATCCAAAAGAAAGCAGTGGAAACCTGTTTTTTTGACGCAATTGTCTTATTTTTTAATTTTAGATAAGTTATTATATAGAAAAAGGGGTTTTGTCGTAAAAAACTTAGGTTCCTTTGATTCCCTCAGGTTTATTTGACCTTATTCTTTAACAAACCAACATAATCATAAAAAAGAAATCAAAAGAATCCAAAAGAAAGCAGTGGAAACCTGTTTTTTTGACGCAATTGTCTTATTTTTTAATTTTAGATAAGTTATTATATAGAAAAAGGGGTTTTGTCGTAAAAAACTTAGGTTCCTTTGATTCCCTCAGGTTTATTTGACCTTATTCTTTAACAAACCAACATAATCATAAAAAAGAAATCAAAAGAATCCAAAAGAAAGCAGTGGAAACCTGTTTTTTTGACGCAATTGTCTTATTTTTTAGTTTTAGATAAGTTATTATATAGAAAAAGGGGTTTTGTCGTAAAAAACTTAGGTTCCTTTGATTCCCTCAGGTTTATTTGACCTTATTCTTTAACAAACCAACATAATCATAAAAAAGAAATCAAAAGAATCCAAAAGAAAGCAGTGGAAACCTGTTTTTTTGACGCAATTGTCTTATTTTTTAATTTTAGATAAGTTATTATATAGAAAAAGGGGTTTTGTCGTAAAAAACTTAGGTTCCTTTGATTCCCTCAGGTTTATTTGACCTTATTCTTTAACAAACCAACATAATCATAAAAAAGAAATCAAAAGAATCCAAAAGAAAGCAGTGGAAACCTGTTTTTTTGACGCAATTGTCTTATTTTTTAATTTTAGATAAGTTATTATATAGAAAAAGGGGTTTTGTCGTAAAAAACTTAGGTTCCTTTGATTCCCTCAGGTTTATTTGACCTTATTCTTTAACAAACCAACATAATCATAAAAAAGAAATCAAAAGAATCCAAAAGAAAGCAGTGGAAACCTGTTTTTTTGACGCAATTGTCTTATTTTTTAATTTTAGATAAGTTATTATATAGAAAAAGGGGTTTTGTCGTAAAAAACTTAGGTTCCTTTGATTCCCTCAGGTTTATTTGACCTTATTCTTTAACAAACCAACATAATCATAAAAAAGAAATCAAAAGAATCCAAAAGAAAGCAGTGGAAACCTGTTTTTTTGACGCAATTGTCTTATTTTTAATTTTAGATAAGTTATTATATAGAAAAAGGGGTTTTGTCGTAAAAAACTTAGGTTCCTTTGATTCCCTCAGGTTTATTTGACCTTATTCTTTAACAAACCAACATAATCATAAAAAAGAAATCAAAAGAATCCAAAAGAAAGCAGTGGAAACCTGTTTTTTTGACGCAATTGTCTTATTTTTTAGTTTTAGATAAGTTATTATATAGAAAAAGGGGTTTTGTCGTAAAAAACTTAGGTTCCTTTGATTCCCTCAGGTTTATTTGACCTTATTCTTTAACAAACCAACATAATCATAAAAAAGAAATCAAAAGAATCCAAAAGAAAGCAGTGGAAACCTGTTTTTTTGACGCAATTGTCTTATTTTTTAGATTTTAGATAAGTTATTATATAGAAAAAGGGGTTTTGTCGTAAAAAACTTAGGTTCCTTTGATTCCCTCAGGTTTATTTGACCTTATTCTTTAACAAACCAACATAATCATAAAAAAGAAATCAAAAGAATCCAAAAGAAAGCAGTGGAAACCTGTTTTTTTGACGCAATTGTCTTATTTTTTAGATTTTAGATAAGTTATTATATAGAAAAAGGGGTTTTGTCGTAAAAAACTTAGGTTCCTTTGATTCCCTCAGGTTTATTTGACCTTATTCTTTAACAAACCAACATAATCATAAAAAAGAAATCAAAAGAATCCAAAAGAAAGCAGTGGAAACCTGTTTTTTTGACGCAATTGTCTTATTTTTTAGATTTTAGATAAGTTATTATATAGAAAAAGGGGTTTTGTCGTAAAAAACTTAGGTTCCTTTGATTCCCTCAGGTTTATTTGACCTTATTCTTTAACAAACCAACATAATCATAAAAAAGAAATCAAAAGAATCCAAAAGAAAGCAGTGGAAACCTGTTTTTTTGACGCAATTGTCTTATTTTTTAATTTTAGATAAGTTATTATATAGAAAAAGGGGTTTTGTCGTAAAAAACTTAGGTTCCTTTGATTCCCTCAGGTTTATTTGACCTTATTCTTTAACAAACCAACATAATCATAAAAAAGAAATCAAAAGAATCCAAAAGAAAGCAGTGGAAACCTCTTTTTTTGACGCATTTGTCTTATTTTTTAATTTTAGATAAGTTATTATATAGAAAAAGGGGTTTTGTCGTAAAAAACTTAGGTTCCTTTGATTCCCTCAGGTTTATTTGACCTTATTCTTTAACAAACCAACATAATCATAAAAAAGAAATCAAAAGAATCCAAAAGAAAGCAGTGGAAACCTGTTTTTTTGACGCAATTGTCTTATTTTTTAATTTTAGATAAGTTATTATATAGAAAAAGGGGTTTTGTCGTAAAAAAACTTAGGTTCCTTTGATTCCCTCAGGTTTATTTGACCTTATTCTTTAACAAACCAACATAATCATAAAAAAGAAATCAAAAGAATCCAAAAGAAAGCAGTGGAAACCTGTTTTTTTGACGCAATTGTCTTATTTTTTAATTTTAGATAAGTTATTATATAGAAAAAGGGGTTTTGTCGTAAAAAACTTAGGTTCCTTTGATTCCCTCAGGTTTATTTGACCTTATTCTTTAACAAACCAACATAATCATAAAAAAGAAATCAAAAGAATCCAAAAGAAAGCAGTGGAAACCTGTTTTTTTGACGCAATTGTCTTATTTTTTAATTTTAGATAAGTTATTATATAGAAAAAGGGGTTTTGTCGTAAAAAACTTAGGTTCTTTTGATTCCCTCAGGTTTATTTGACCTTATTCTTTAACAAACCAACATAATCATAAAAAAGAAATCAAAAGAATCCAAAAGAAAGCAGTGGAAACCTGTTTTTTTGACGCCATTGTCTTATTTTTTAGTTTTAGATAAGTTATTATATAGAAAAAGGGGTTTTGTCGTAAAAAACTTAGGTTCCTTTGATTCCCTCAGGTTTATTTGACCTTATTCTTTAACACACCAACATAATCATAAAAAAGAAATCAAAAGAATCCAAAAGAAAGCAGTGGAAACCTGTTTTTTTGACGCAATTGTCTTATTTTTTAGTTTTAGATAAGTTATTATATAGAAAAAGGGGTTTTGTCGTAAAAAACTTAGGTTCCTTTGATTCCCTCAGGTTTATTTGACCTTATTCTTTAACAAACCAACATAATCATAAAAAAGAAATCAAAAGAATCCAAAAGAAAGCAGTGGAAACCTGTTTTTTTGACGCAATTGTCTTATTTTTTAATTTTAGATAAGTTATTATATAGAAAAAGGGGTTTTGTCGTAAAAAACTTAGGTTCCTTTGATTCCCTCAGGTTTATTTGACCTTATTCTTTAACAAACCAACATAATCATAAAAAAGAAATCAAAAGAATCCAAAAGAAAGCAGTGGAAACCTGTTTTTTTGACGCAATTGTCTTATTTTTTAATTTTAGATAAGTTATTATATAGAAAAAGGGGTTTTGTCGTAAAAAACTTAGGTTCCTTTGATTCCCTCAGGTTTATTTGACCTTATTCTTTAACAAACCAACATAATCATAAAAAAGAAATCAAAAGAATCCAAAAGAAAGCCGTGGAAACCTGTTTTTTTGACGCAATTGTCTTGATTTTTAATTTTAGATAAGTTATTATATAGAAAAAGGGGTTTTGTCGTAAAAAACTTAGGTTCCTTTGATTCCCTCAGGTTTATTTGACCTTATTCTTTAACAAACCAACATAATCATAAAAAAGAAATCAAAAGATTCCAAAAGAAAGCAGTGGAAACCTGTTTTTTTGACGCAATTGTCTTATTTTTTAGTTTTAGATAAGTTATTATATAGAAAAAGGGGTTTTGTCGTAAAAAACTTAGGTTCCTTTGATTCCCTCAGGTTTATTTGACCTTATTCTTTAACAAACCAACATAATCATAAAAAAGAAATCAAAAGAATCCAAAAGAAAGCAGTGGAAACCTGTTTTTTTGACGCAATTGTCTTATTTTTTAATTTTAGATAAGTTATTATATAGAAAAAGGGGTTTTGTCGTAAAAAACTTAGGTTCCTTTGATTCCCTCAGGTTTATTTGACCTTATTCTTTAACAAACCAACATAATCATAAAAAAGAAATCAAAAGAATCCAAAAGAAAGCAGTGGAAACCTGTTTTTTTTGACGCAATTGTCTTATTTTTTAGTTTTAGATAAGTTATTATATAGAAAAAGGGGTTTTGTCGTAAAAAAACTTAGGTTCCTTTGATTCCCTCAGGTTTATTTGACCTTATTCTTTAACAAACCAACATAATCATAAAAAAGAAATCAAAAGAATCCAAAAGAAAGCAGTGGAAACCTGTTTTTTTGACGCAATTGTCTTATTTTTTAGTTTTAGATAAGTTATTATATAGAAAAAGGGGTTTTGTCGTAAAAAACTTAGGTTCCCTTTGATTCCCTCAGGTTTATTTGACCTTATTCTTTAACAAACCAACATAATCATAAAAAAGAAATCAAAAGAATCCAAAAGAAAGCAGTGGAAACCTGTTTTTTTGACGCAATTGTCTTATTTTTTAATTTTAGATAAGTTATTATATAGAAAAAGGGGTTTTGTCGTAAAAAACTTAGGTTCCTTTGATTCCCTCAGGTTTATTTGACCTTATTCTTTAACAAACCAACATAATCATAAAAAAGAAATCAAAAGAATCCAAAAGAAAGCAGTGGAAACCTGTTTTTTTGACGCAATTGTCTTATTTTTTAATTTTAGATAAGTTATTATATAGAAAAAGGGGTTTTGTCGTAAAAAACTTAGGTTCCTTTGATTCCCTCAGGTTTATTTGACCTTATTCTTTAACAAACCAACATAATCATAAAAAAGAAATCAAAAGAATCCAAAAGAAAGCAGTGGAAACCTGTTTTTTTGACGCAATTGTCTTGATTTTTAATTTTAGATAAGTTATTATATAGAAAAAGGGGTTTTGTCGTAAAAAACTTAGGTTCCTTTGATTCCCTCAGGTTTATTTGACCTTATTCTTTAACAAACCAACATAATCATAAAAAAGAAATCAAAAGAATCCAAAAGAAAGCAGTGGAAACCTGTTTTTTTGACGCAATTGTCTTATTTTTTAGTTTTAGATAAGTTATTATATAGAAAAAGGGGTTTTGTCGTAAAAAACTTAGGTTCCTTTGATTCCCTCAGGTTTATTTGACCTTATTCTTTAACAAACCAACATAATCATAAAAAAGAAATCAAAAGAATCCAAAAGAAAGCAGTGGAAACCTGTTTTTTTTGACGCAATTGTCTTATTTTTTAATTTTAGATAAGTTATTATATAGAAAAAGGGGTTTTGTCGTAAAAAACTTAGGTTCCTTTGATTCCCTCAGGTTTATTTGACCTTATTCTTTAACAAACCAACATAATCATAAAAAAGAAATCAAAAGAATCCAAAAGAAAGCAGTGGAAACCTGTTTTTTTGACGCAATTGTCTTATTTTTTAATTTTAGATAAGTTATTATATAGAAAAAGGGGTTTTGTCGTAAAAAACTTAGGTTCCTTTGATTCCCTCAGGTTTATTTGACCTTATTCTTTAACAAACCAACATAATCATAAAAAAGAAATCAAAAGAATCCAAAAGAAAGCAGTGGAAACCTGTTTTTTTGACGCAATTGTCTTATTTTTTAATTTTAGATAAGTTATTATATAGAAAAAGGGGTTTTGTCGTAAAAAAACTTAGGTTCCTTTGATTCCCTCAGGTTTATTTGACCTTATTCTTTAACAAACCAACATAATCATAAAAAAGAAATCAAAAGAATCCAAAAGAAAGCCGTGGAAACCTGTTTTTTTGACGCAATTGTCTTGATTTTTAATTTTAGATAAGTTATTATATAGAAAAAGGGGTTTTGTCGTAAAAAACTTAGGTTCCTTTGATTCCCTCAGGTTTATTTGACCTTATTCTTTAACAAACCAACATAATCATAAAAAAGAAATCAAAAGAATCCAAAAGAAAGCAGTGGAAACCTGTTTTTTTGACGCAATTGTCTTATTTTTTAGTTTTAGATAAGTTATTATATAGAAAAAGGGGTTTTGTCGTAAAAAAACTTAGGTTCCTTTGATTCCCTCAGGTTTATTTGACCTTATTCTTTAACAAACCAACATAATCATAAAAAAGAAATCAAAAGAATCCAAAAGAAAGCAGTGGAAACCTGTTTTTTTGACGCAATTGTCTTATTTTTTAATTTTAGATAAGTTATTATATAGAAAAAGGGGTTTTGTCGTAAAAAACTTAGGTTCCTTTGATTCCCTCAGGTTTATTTGACCTTATTCTTTAACAAACCAACATAATCATAAAAAAGAAATCAAAAGAATCCAAAAGAAAGCAGTGGAAACCTGTTTTTTTGACGCAATTGTCTTATTTTTTAGTTTTAGATAAGTTATTATATAGAAAAAGGGGTTTTGTCGTAAAAAACTTAGGTTCCTTTGATTCCCTCAGGTTTATTTGACCTTATTCTTTAACAAACCAACATAATCATAAAAAAGAAATCAAAAGAATCCAAAAGAAAGCAGTGGAAACCTGTTTTTTTGACGCAATTGTCTTATTTTTTAATTTTAGATAAGTTATTATATAGAAAAAAGGGGTTTTGTCGTAAAAAACTTAGGTTCCTTTGATTCCCTCAGGTTTATTTGACCTTATTCTTTAACAAACCAACATAATCATAAAAAAGAAATCAAAAGAATCCAAAAGAAAGCAGTGGAAACCTGTTTTTTTTGACGCAATTGTCTTATTTTTTAATTTTAGATAAGTTATTATATAGAAAAAGGGGTTTTGTCGTAAAAAACTTAGGTTCCTTTGATTCCCTCAGGTTTATTTGACCTTATTCTTTAACAAACCAACATAATCATAAAAAAGAAATCAAAAGAATCCAAAAGAAAGCAGTGGAAACCTGTTTTTTTGACGCAATTGTCTTATTTTTTAGTTTTAGATAAGTTATTATATAGAAAAAGGGGTTTTGTCGTAAAAAACTTAGGTTCCTTTGATTCCCTCAGGTTTATTTGACCTTATTCTTTAACAAACCAACATAATCATAAAAAAGAAATCAAAAGAATCCAAAAGAAAGCAGTGGAAACCTGTTTTTTTGACGCAATTGTCTTATTTTTTAATTTTAGATAAGTTATTATATAGAAAAAGGGGTTTTGTCGTAAAAAACTTAGGTTCCTTTGATTCCCTCAGGTTTATTTGACCTTATTCTTTAACAAACCAACATAATCATAAAAAAGAAATCAAAAGAATTCAAAAGAAAGCAGTGGAAACCTGTTTTTTTGACGCAATTGTCTTATTTTTTAATTTTAGATAAGTTATTATATAGAAAAAGGGGTTTTGTCGTAAAAAACTTAGGTTCCTTTGATTCCCTCAGGTTTATTTGACCTTATTCTTTAACAAACCAACATAATCATAAAAAAGAAATCAAAAGAATTCAAAAGAAAGCAGTGGAAACCTGTTTTTTTGACGCAATTGTCTTATTTTTTAATTTTAGATAAGTTATTATATAGAAAAAGGGGTTTTGTCGTAAAAAACTTAGGTTCCTTTGATTCCCTCAGGTTTATTTGACCTTATTCTTTAACAAACCAACATAATCATAAAAAAGAAATCAAAAGAATCCAAAAGAAAGCAGTGGAAACCTGTTTTTTTGACGCAATTGTCTTATTTTTTAATTTTAGATGAGTTATTATATAGAAAAAGGAGTTTTGTCGTAAAAAACTTAGGTTCCTTTGATGCCCTCAGGTTTATTTGACCTTATTCTTTAACAAACCAACATAATCATAAAAAAGAAATCAAAAGAATCCAAAAGAAAGCAGTGGAAACCTGTTTTTTTGACGCAATTGTCTTATTTTTTAGTTTTAGATAAGTTATTATATAGAAAAAGGGGTTTTGTCGTAAAAAACTTAGGTTCCTTTGATTCCCTCAGGTTTATTTGACCTTATTCTTTAACAAACCAACATAATCATAAAAAAGAAATCAAAAGAATCCAAAAGAAAGC